>CM032883.1:29909167-31109167 GCA_019176425.1 Megalops atlanticus | reverse complement strand
GGGACATTCGGACAGGCAGAGAGTTGGAGCATCCACACTCCCTCCTCCTGGAAGCATCCCACAATCCCCTACGAGGTTCTGATAGATCCCTTGAGCATGCCAGCTCACAGCATTCTGGAAGGGGAAGGCAGTGTCTCTGATGTCATCTACTCAGACCAAGCCAAGGAGGCCAAAGCAGCACATGACGCAAAAGTATGTAATGTCTATCGTTGCTCAGAGCTTCTCACTTGTTGCAGAGGGCTGCACAGATGTAGTATGCAAACAACTTAAGTTTTTTTTTTAATCCTCACTACTTCACTGAACTAACAGCCCCCTCTTGAAATGTAATTACAGTCCGATTCAAACAGCAAACTGAGATACCCTCCGCTGTACATTAGTGACAGAGACATTGAGGAGGAAATTAAAAATCCATGTTACCCAAAAGAGCATGGGAAAAGGTCTGTATGAGTTCCTTGTCATCAGCAATACTCATGTCTGCAGTCTGTCTCCACGATAACAGTTTCACTCTGTATCCTCTTGCCAAATTCATTCTGTATGAGGTTTACTATCCTTTGACTTTTCAGACTCCGTCATGAAATATTCAAGAATGCCAACAGGCCACCCAACCACGGAGGTCCCAAGGCCTACCACACTTTGAAGTATTTTGATATTGCCGACACCCCAACTTCTTTCAAGAGGCCTGACCTCTCCCTCGCTGGAATGGACCCTTTTTTGTCCAGTTTTGCAGAGGACCAATCAGTTGAATCACACTGACGCACTCTCATGTTGTCCTGCATTCAATCATCTGTGCAGCTGGTGCAGTCTCACCCCAACCAGAAGATCTGGTGACTGGCAGCCAGAATCACAAGTACTGGCCAATAGTACTGGCCAATAGGAGCATTCTGCTCTGCAAAAGACTCTAGTCTTTTGTACTTTTTTCTCCTGCTTTATTTTGGAGTGAAAATAACACAGTCATTCCAGCCAGATGAGATAAGCCAAATAACACAAATTCGAAAGACAGATGACTGGTATTCTCAGAAAACCATTTGCACTCCAGAGCTCTTAAGGAAGCTCTGGAGTGCAAGTACATACAGTAAGAATTTCAAGGAATGCATCATACTTAGCCATTAAGTAACAGGCTGAACATCATTTTTGTATCTAACCATATGGCTAATACAGACATATGTAGCAACAGCTGTAAATAAACTTTAAACTGGAATTCATGTTACCATTTTTATTTGAGCACCTTACATGTCACATATTCTGATCATAAATCATGTTGAATAGCGTGCTGTGGTTTGACCTTGTGTTGCTGTCTACTAATGATGAGTGAGATCAGTTATACAGCTCCATAACAGGTTTTCATTTACAAGTCGAAGTGGCAAAACATCACCAACAAAACTAATAAAAAAGGTAAAAGATGCTTTGAGCAAGAATAAATACAAAACAAGACAAACTGAAGAGTGCAGAAGAACACTAAAAAATGCTCCCACAAAAGTCTACTGGTGACCACAACCAAAAAAATAAAATGCAGCTTCCTGGCTGTCGAACACAAGATATATACATCTGATCGCCATAGTGATAGCACTGATGCAGTATATATATCACTTGGTAAATCTTTTTTTTTCTTAAAAATTATATCACATCCAGTCCAACTTGCACAGCCGGTATAACTTAATCCAGATCCATGCCGGCTGTGGACTTTTCACCATTCTGTAGGCTCACCTCCTCTTCCAGGGCAACATCCTCCACCTTCTTATAGTTGACTCCCTCCGTCTGCATGGACTCTTCGGCCGGGGACTCCACCCTGGGTTTGGGTTTGTTGACCACAAGCTCACAGACATTCTCCAACTCCTACCAGAAAGAGCAACAGACATGAATGAGTGTCTGTACATTAACCTGCAACACACACTGAAATCTACTCCACACCTGCCCCCACCCCCTTCACCCTTGTTGCTGTTTTTGGGCAGAGCCAAGTCACCCATACATTTAAGTCTGGGGATAAACGTATGTGACAGAGTATATTGGGTGCCTGGACCGCCTCGCCCCTCACCTGAAGCTTCCCTCTGATTTCAGAGCTCCGGACAGCGGGGTCCTGATCCAGGCGAAGTCTGTCCTGGGCACTGCTCGCATCGGCTACCCACTGTTGTGTGTCCTTCACGCATCTGGTCACCTTCTCCATGTCCTGCGCATCGATGTGGGTGTAATTCTCGTCCTGTAAAGTGACAGATGGCTTTCAATTACGAGCAGGGGGTAATGCAAGAGGACACAGAACGAGGGCATCCATGCACGGCGGTTTGGCTTGCAGCAGAGGGAGCCGGGTTCAAATTCAGACTGTGTCACAGCTGTTATGCCCCTGAGCACATTTGTCTGAGTATCTAAGCTGTTTTGGGTACCAAAATGTGAGATGGTGCTATATATCAGCAATGTATAGAGTTCTATTTAACTTCATCTACCCAGGAAAATAGATGCACGATAGACAGTGGTGTAATCCCACACCTAAACGGTGATTTTGTCAGTTTGTGACGAGAGTTGGGGAAATGAAAACAAAAAAAAAGAGTAGATGATTTTTACCCCATTCTTGTATTCCTCTGTGATTTTCATGTATGTGTGAAGTTTTGATTTGATCTCCTCAAACAGCTTGGGCCTCCACTCCGCTTCTTGGTATCTCTCCTGAACAGGCAGGCCCATTTTCTGCAGAAGAAACGATGCGGCTTTTACAACAATTAACACTGCTGTCTGAGCCAAGAATTGCTGCACAGGCTTTGTACATAAAGCAGCAGCCAGTTATTAAACTCTGCACTGAGCGCTGCAGAGAGACCTGAGCACTGAAAGCAAAAAGAGCATTTACGCTCTTCCCCTCATGGCTGCCAGTGCCTAGAGTGGAAAGCTGTCAGGACAGCGAATCAGTTGGTGAAGTCAATTAAAATTAACCATGTTTACACTCCAGAAAGTCAGTACAATAAAATTCCAATACTCTTTTCACCGGATGCACTAATCCCATCAGCTGATAATCAAAAAATAATGATGACATTAGTTAAAAAAAAAAATCTCATTCAAGAGTTTCTCCATTTGTCGTTAACGGCTGTGATTTGACTGGTTAACTGCTGATGAATACCTGGATTTCTGCCAGCTTGTCCAGATACACTTGTTTCTCCTGGTCGTCTCCTTCATCGTACAGCCAGTTCTCAGTCAGGGTAAGCAGCTCGGTGAATTTCCCCTGATCCTGAAACACGGACCCACACAATGTAATCACTCTTTTGCTTTAAGAGAATAAAAATATATTTCCCAATATTTTTTTTCCATTAATATGTATTTTCAGGATCAATTCATGCTGTACTGCTCCCAGCCCTAAAGGCAAGACCCTGAGAGGATAGGCACTGGACAGCAACATATAATGAAACAAGGTAAGTTAATCTGAATAAGTTGGGTCCACCAAGCACAGACACAATGATGTGATGCCTTCCTGTCCTGTAGGGTCTGAGACAGGAATACAGCGGTGCTTTCATGGAAAATGTTTGACTTTGCATGCTCTTGAGACTAAAGGCAGTATGAAATGGCAGTTACCTCTGAGGTCAGGTACATCTGATAGGGGCCCTCCAGTTTGTGTCTGAAGTAGTACACATACTCCTCTAGAGCATTTTTGGCATTGTTCCGCTCCTTCTCCAGCTTGTCTTGCATTATCATCTTACCCTGTGCCACAAAAAGGAAAACAATTCAAAAGATTACAGTCACCTCCTAAAAAACATGCTGTAGATAGATATTGATTCAAAGTTATTTCAATACAGAAAGACAGAAAAAAATACAAACATGGATTCAAATATTGGAAGTGTTACACACTGCAGTTTGAGGGAAAAAAGACACGTTTCACTGGCAGACTGAATTTTGGACTCAAATCCCGCTTTAGGAGAAGGTGATTAGCCAATTAGGATCAGTGAAATAGCACGCTTGGTATTCTGTTTTGAGATCCAACAGTACCTCCTGCTCTGTGAAAAAGTTTAGATGGTCCTTTCCGAGCTGATGTGTTAGCTTGGCCTCGATGGGCAGTCCTACATGCATGACCTTCATCTTGGGCTTTTTGGCATCAGGTGGATGGTGGGTATTCAATTCTAAATTCTGTTGCATAGAGGAAGAAGAAAGGAAAAAAAAAAACAGAATTTTTACACAATCCTTAGGATAGTGTACCTGAAAAACCTTCACTCAATCAGTCATTCTGGGGAGAGCCATTGGTCTGTGTAGGGAAAAAAAAATGCAATGAGGTGTATGCAAACAACTTTACCATGTTATTCCAGTATCAAAAGCTACTAAAGAGGAACTGAAAACTACTAGGCATGGGTAGAAATGTGCAAAAGCACAGTCCCTTTGACAAGGCTAATGTTGAACATGTTTATATGTTGAGATGTATTTGTTTTACCAATTACTGCCATTAGTTACTTTTATTTTCATTTCTTCTTGGTGTTAATGAAAATAATAGTTAAGTCACATAAAATATATGGTTGGATTAATTTTTTTCCAAATTTCAAAACTTCAGTAATAAAACTACAAAATGCAAAATTTTAGGTAATGCAATGCAGAATTCATAATTGCTAAAGAATTGGGCATGAAAAAATAAAAAGGTATCCATTTCTCACAGGACTATTACAGCTGCTACTCATGTTTTTTGTGCTGAGAGCTGTTCTGACGTTACATCATTTAGAGTCATTGATACACCCAGTATCACCGAATATGTAAATGACAGCAATAACACTCTATCTACGCTTGGCAACATCAGGGAATTGTTTTTTATGCACCGCTGATCTTTGAAATTATGGAAAATTACGACCTTGGAGGCTAGATGCTTGGTAACAGTTGTATGCATACACCCTAGTATATGTATTGTAACAGATCCTCTCATATCTCAGTCATTCTGGGATCAAGGTGGATGAAATGCAGTGACCACATCTCACACACGCACATAAGCCATTAGCATTAGCATGCTAACAGGAAGAGATATACGGGTCTCACTTACACTTTCTGGATTAGAATGGCTGTTTTCCCCATCAGTGGGGGGGGACTGTGGAGTTGGCTGGTTTTCTGTATCTACTGAAGGCAGGGTATCACCATCTTTTTTCTCATGTGTCTTGTCCTGGAATCACAGTCCCAGGACAAGCGAACATTTAATTTTGTACCAATCTACAATTTTTTTCCTCAATCATACATGACTTGTAGAATACTGACATTAATCCTAAATTATAAACTTCTTTTTTACTAATAGCAAAATATCCCGTGAATATTTGGAGGTGTTCAGATATTTGGAAGCTACACCAGAAAATGTGCTGGAAAAGAAGGTGGACACACTTAAAACTTTGCAAACAGTCTTAATGTACAGAGGGATTAAATTGTCAAATAAAGATTTAGGAGATTATTCCATAATACATATTGACTTTTGCAGAGGAATTATATTTCAAGGCATGCTTAATTTTCATTTATCTTCCCAATAACACACTTAAAACACAAGGAGCCAAAGTGAGAAATTCTATGCAAAATGCAAATTATGATACTTCCGTAATGTACAGAACATTTCTCCTATTCCTGTAAAGTGCAAATACATTTAAAATGTCATGTCACACAAGAACAGGGAATGTAATTTCATGGGAGAATTTGAAGCTGTTATACCACTTTTTTCTAACCCTGAAAAGGGCAATGAACCATGCCCCCGCTGTTTTTGTTTCAGCTCACCAGTTATCTGAAATAAGTCACTGTATTTGATTCTGCAGCATTCTTCCTGACACATTAATGGAAATGAAAAATGCCAGTGCACTCATCATTTGTAGCTGACATTTCCTGAATAGATTATAAAGCATTGCCGATGACATATGGTGCCATAGTACAAAACAGCAATGTAATCATAATGAGATGCACATGCAGCAGTCTCCAGTAGAGCTTCCTCTCCTGGTCCTGGAGTAGTCCTGTTCCTGTGGATTTTTTTTTAATCACACACATTGTAATATTTACATCCCTATCAGACTGTTATTTAGCACTTTAGAAGCCAATACTTCAAAAAATATCAATTTATTGCTCGTTGATTCCACTCATGTGAATTTAGGCTCAAGTAGGATACACCCGACTAGCTTGCACAGGTGAGCTCCAGGTCTAGGGTTGAAAAACACTGCACTGTGCATTGTCATTTCATGGACTCCGGAGATGCCTGTCGTTATACCCTACGGGGCAAGAGCTTCCCTCATCATGTTAAAAGATGTCTGTGAGTAACTTACCTGTCCATCAAGGTCATCAACACCATCTTGTGAGTTCCCCTCTTCAAGCATGTCTTCAATTGTGTTGGCCTTGTGGTGGTCCTCTGCCTTCACTTTGTGCAGCATGGCAGCAGAGCACACACTGACAATGCCGTTTGCATTCACACGCACTTTCACCTTAACCTTTGATCTTTCCCCATCCTCCTGAGGAGACACGTTCTGCACTGAAAATTCACCTGAACAACACAAAAAAATGTTTGAAATGAGTTAGAAGACTACAAGGCACATTCTCTGCGTACATACTGACAAAACAGTCAGATGGGGGATGAAAATCAAAAAAGGAAACTGTCATCTGTTTAAGTGATCCTTACCAATCTTGGCTTCGGGGTATGGCAGCGACGCTGGGTCTGAATAAAAGGCTTCGAGTACAAAAGGACTTTTCCTGTAGAACGTGATAACTTTGGAGAACGGAGACGCGTGATTCTTGCAAAAGACTTCATGACATCTGCGGGGAGAACACAGACATCCTTTCTTGTACAAACATCTTGACATTATGGAGAGAGTAGCAGTAAGACAAAAGGAAAAGCAAACAAACAGATGCACCCTGGAATCCCAAAAGAGATGTCTGAAATTATGCAAAGCAGCTTTCCTCAGTCTGCTCACTGGAACGGCACTAGTTGCGGTGATAATCTTACCCTTTTGGCTCATCTGCCTCGCTGCTCCAGGAGAGTGACACTGGGAAAGGCATGACATCAGTAATGGAGAACTCTCTCACTTTAAATGCCGGGGAGAGAATGGCACACTGCAGGGGTGAGGAGGAGGAGAGCACTGAATTAGTGTTGATTTTTCTTTCATTTCATGTGCTGCTTATTTCGGGCTTTACTTTCTTTTTACCAATTATCAAATAACACAAGAAACATGACTTTCCATGTTTTATGTTAATCCCAAAGCTGGATTAAAAGAAACTGCCCTTGTTATTTTTACAATTTATTACTAATGGAAATATCAGTAGACCTACCAATGGAAACATCAGTAGAACTACCGATAATGATAATACTACTTCTAATAATAGTCAATCACAATCGTTTATTGTGTTGTCTAGCTCACACCTTAACATAATTAATATGAATATAGTCACTGGAAGGAGAGGGTATTCCCCCTGGAGCTCACCTGCAGGGCACAGCCCCTGGCCACTGCCTCATCGGCGTTGAGCGTGGTGCTGACCTCCTTCCCGAAGAACTTGGCGATCTTCGCCTTGACAGCAGGTATGCGGGTGGCCCCGCCCACGATCTCCACGGCGGCTATGTCTGCGAGCTGCAGCTGGGCCTGCTCCATCACCGCCACCAGGGGGACGGAGACTCGCTCTATCAGATCTGCACACAGCTCCTCAAACTGGGCCCTGCGAGTGAATGCATAAGAGTGCAGTCAGCACTACTCCTCAAGGCCAGTTTAGACCAAAGGAAGACAAGCCTACTGAGTTTTCATTCAAAAAAAAAAAATCAGTTCAATGGCTACGTTTAAAACTAGGTCAGCCGACTCTAGAGTTGAGAGTACATAATTTAATAACAATGAGTCCACGTGTTGACGGGAGGAAGCCTGCAGATGATTCCTATTCAGACTGTCATTATAAATGATCGTTATAATTAATCCATTTCTAAATTATTCTATTAGAAGAACCATATGAATAGCTAAATATTTTAAAATGAGGTACTCACACAGGGCTTTGCACACTATTCCTAGTGGTTTTTACCAAAGAGAAAAAGAAACTGTACTGCTGTCAAGCATACGGTGCGGTTATTGAAAAGTAAAGTAGGGTCATTCTGGTCGTTCAGTATGGACTCAAAATCTGATATACTCAGCTCGGAGATACTCAGTGCAGGCAGCAAATATTCTAACAATTGGTAATCCACACTTGCCCGATTTTATTCTAAAACAGTCTCATCACCCTGGTAACTGCTTGATCTGAACTGCTCCTAGGGCATGTGCCAAGAATGTTCCAGAATTTTCTACTACAACACATTGGAATGTGGGGAGGCATTACAATAAAATTGCCACAGAAATTAGAGCCTTCTGTGAAAAACAAATGTAGCCCTGGGATGAATAATTCTCATTTGGACAGCCACCAGTACCTGTTCATCTTCCCAGACACATCCTTGTCATCCATGAAACACTCAATGTTGAGGGGGATGTCAGTGGAGTTGCTGCTCATCAGTTTCTTAAGCTTCTCACACTCCTGCTGGAGCCGTAGCAGAGCTCGAACCCGTGACTTCACGTCCAGCTTGTACCTGGATTTAAACTCAGCACAGAAGTGCTCCACTAGCCTCTGATCAAAGTCCCGTCCGCCCAAGTATGGATCAAATGCTGTGGCTAGCATCTGCGGCAGACCAGAAAAGGAAATTCAGATGCTTCCCAACATGACCTTCCTCAAATGATCACATATATATTAGACAAGTATTTACCTTTAGTTTTCCCTTGTTGAATGCACAAACAGACACCTGAAAGGCAGAGTGACCCATGTCCACAAAAACAACATTCTTAGGCTTTTCCTCTGGGGGCGGAAGGTCCTGTTTGTATATTCCATAATTCAAGGCAACTAAAATGGGGGAAAAAGAAGTAGCGTAATTATTTTGTTTAAATTGTTTTTAAAAAAATGCCATATTTGTGCAAGAAAGCAGTCCTTCTTTATCTTCACATACCTGCTGTAGTGTCATTCATAAGCCTCAAGCAATTCAAGCCAGCAATCTGGGCAGCATCCAACACAGACCTCCTTTCTGCATCAGTGAAGAATGACGGGATCTAAACAAACGATTGGTAAGGCAAAAACACAACCACAAAAAAAAGAAAATGTTTGAGACACATCCAAAGAGATGAATTGCAGATTCAACGCTTCGTCTCAAATCTGTCACTTAAATATGAACGGGTTGCCAAATCTGTAGCTGTGAGAAAGAAGACAGATTGATTCTGCCTTGTTGTCACTGCTGAATTGACAATTAGAATTTTAGAACTGTACATGGGCCTTCCGTGCAGCTGTGAAAAGACCCACACTTACAGAGATGACACAGTCGAGCGCTTTCTTCTGCAGGTTAGCCTCAGCGACCTCCTTCATCTTCGTCAGGAGCATGGCACTGACCTGCTCAATGCTGAACTGGTGCTCTTCATCCATGTACATGACCTGAATGGAAAGAGTACAATTCACAGCTTAGGACAATATGGCAGACACATCTTTGGAGTTGCCCCTAAATCTTTATTGAAGATACTGTAAGTGCATGGAGACTACAAATACTATACTAATATGGTACACAGTAGAATAATATGTGTGTGTGTGTGTGTGTGTGTGTGCTTGTGTGTGTAACATGTAGAGAGATGGACCAACATCATAGTGGTAAACATTCTGGTAAAAGTTATCTTTACACATGTAACCACCTTCATGAGGCTTCAAAAAGCCGGTGCTTAAACTACATCATTTCCTGATGTGGAAAGAACTGTCAAGAAGAGTGCAAGTTTGGTCCATACAATGAATCAGTCTACCTTGGCTCCAACTCTGTCATCTTGCATGGGCACCAGTTCATAAGGCAGGTTAGCCCTCTCACTTTGGACGATAGGGTCCTGAAATGATCTGCCATGCAATCTCTTGAAGTTGAACACTGTGTTCTTGGCATTGGTTATCAGCTACAAAAAGACAACATAAAACGGTAAAGCAGGGGTCCACCTAAAGCACTGTGTGTGTTATTTTCATATGTCAAGTCAGATTGAATAGCGTACATTACTGTTATGAACAATACTAGAGGACCAGTGCTGTATGACAATAGGAGACATTACAACAAATGTTAAAGGAGGTCTCATGCCAGTTAAATATACTGAAATAATTATAGGTCCAATTAATGCAGTCAAGCCTGAACATAGACAGATAAAAACTAAAAAGAAAACAGTAATATTGATCATGTATTAACGGAACACATGTACACAGAGGTAGCCATGTTTACCTGATTTTTTGCCGCGTTGCCAATAGTTCTGCTTTTTGAGCCAAATGACACAACAGCTCTGTGGTAATTAAAAGAAAATACATGATCACTATGATTTGCGAAAAGACAGTTCCTAAATGCAGCCCTATCGCTAAGTAGCACACTTCGACTTCTTTCTAGAACTTTCCTGACACTTCTTAGTTGAACATAATAAACGTATTTCACCCTCAGCACTACAAACTGTTAAAAATTGGTCCCCCACACTCTTACCCTTCTAGAATGATCTTTAAGTACTCCTGTAATCTTAATATTAGTAGTAAAAACTTAAACAGGATCTACCATGACATGCGACATTTTATACAGCTGTGAAGCACGGTCTCTCAATGCAGGAGATTATCATAATCCAAATTTAAAAGAATGATGTAAGAGTGTTCCCTATGTTGCCTTGCCTTTGATATTAAGTTACCCTACACGCTAAATCTTAAAATATAAGGATGTCTGGATATTCCATTAATAGATGGTCGTTGGAAGCTAAGAGCTATGCATTTGATCATTTGACTAGGTCTGTAATAGGTCTTATGTATATTTAGCTTTGATGTGTGATCATTATTTTAAGCGTGACTGTACCACCCTTCCAGGAGAAAGATAGCGTTAGCTAACGTTAGCTAGGGGTGAGATCTGCACTTTCACTCTCAAACAGGTCCTGATCACGTTAGTCTAGTTTACCTCTATGGCATGAAATAATAGGAAAATAATGAAAAGGCCCAAAGGCTAACATTTTTATTTATTTCATGCGTTAGGAACTCGATTTACATGGCACATTTTATTTTTAAAAAAATTCAACTTGGGTGCTGCAGATACGACCATGTCATCTTTACCAGAATGCAAAAATGCCACAATGGTATAGCTAACTCTACCAGCACTGGCTACCTACTAATCTGAAAATTACCATCGCTTCCCACACAAAATTAATAATGTTGTTATTATTAACAATGACAATAAAATAGCTAGCTACAGCTATCTGACAAAGGTTAACTACAGAGCGTTACCCAGAGTTCACAGAATAATATCATTATTATTATCATCATAATATTAATGTATATTGATATGTTAATGTTTTATTACTGTTACTAGTAGTTATGATTATTAACTAAAACCAGACATCTTGAACAGCAGACAGCTCTCTAGGTAGCTAGCTAAACATTATTTTAAATAGTGATTTGAATCATGCCTTTGGCATCTTAGATCGTTGTTAGAAAATATGTGTAAGATATGTTGTCATCTGGTTAACTGACTATTCTAAACGTGTAAAAATAACATCAGCATCACAACCCTGGAAACGTTAACAATAGCAATTTTAGCTCGGTTGATGCAGTTTACTTACGGCGTGCATCTGTCCGTGAATTCATTTGTCACCGTTTCAATTCCTCCGCCTCTGGCAACGGCGATGTAGCTGTTTTGAAA
Source organism: Megalops atlanticus (assembly GCA_019176425.1). Lineage (NCBI taxonomy): Eukaryota > Metazoa > Chordata > Actinopteri > Elopiformes > Megalopidae > Megalops > Megalops atlanticus. The sequence goes on along the minus strand of CM032883.1, from coordinate 31,097,529 downwards.
TCCAACATCAAACCCCACAACAGCCATTTTTATATTCCAACTGTATGAGAAACTAGCTAACGTTAGCTAGCTTGCTAATCGCTCATTCAAACTGTCACAGCAAAAGGAGCTGGTGATGGTAGCCTAGCTCTGTATGCTAGCTTGTTACACCTGCTTGTTTCTTTTCCAAACCCCTCTCCCCTTTAAACCGACCGACCGCTGGCGTTTTCTTTCTATCTAAGCTATTTATATCGCGGTCCGTGAACTTTCTAGAAAGTTCCCCATCTTTACAGAATAAACTGGGCCCACTGGAAATCACCAAAGCATCCGCTACTCAATTTCCAGATCTTTCTGGGCAGTGAGAAAGCTAGGCGGTTACGCAAGACGCGTACGTTTTGTCACGTTGTTGCCCCGGCAACATGACGCCAAGGACACCGACGGTTAGCTCGCTAGCAGGCAAACTAGCTAATTTTGCGCCCTGCATATTCGAGGCGTTTTGGCAGACTCGGAATAAAAAACAGTTACATAACAAACGACATTACAGGGAGCAATGAATCAGGCTCTAAAATATTTTTACATGTAGCTTGTTTTTAGCGAATGCACTGACATTTGGAGAGGACTGGAAGTGCAGCATGGCGGAAGACGGCTGTGGGTGTGTGGCGGTGGTTTTCTCTGTAAACCAGTCCGCTGGCACTAGTGTTATTTCGTATAACCAGCCTAAATTACAAACTCAGTTTGGGATTCCTTCATCAGTGGAAACCTATAGCTAGCTAGTACGTTTCTTGATTAGATTACTTTTATCCTTTTCATAGGTGGGCCGTCGCGGTGCTACAAATTAGTATACATTATTGTTACAGCCGCCTGCGGATTACAATGAATCATGTGATACAAATCAATAAATAATAATAATATGACTGTCAGTCACGACTGCACACTAATGCTTTAGTTGTTTAACTACAATCCATTGTGATTAAGTCCACTCTATGTGTCAGTTGTTAGCTAGCGAGGTAGTTCTTTGACTTGCTATATATTATATAATTAAATCGTTTTACCTTGTTTGACCACAAGAGGGCGCGCCAGAATCATCTCTGGCGAAAATGGAGATTCCACAATCCAGTACTCCGTCAGAGTCGGTGGGTTAGTGAAAACACTCTGCAAAACACTGCCGACACCATCTCTTATCGGAAGCCGACAATTCAGTGCCACGCTTGCATTGCAGGCTACTACAATGCAACCTTACAACTCTCCCTTTGGAAACAAAGTGGCGTTTTTGGTCTTTTTCCTGTCGTGCTGTAAGTATTTATTCGGCTGAATTTTTTATTGACAGATCTTCATGTTTGTTTGAGTGCCAAGTCATTAATCACCGAAATTTTATGTGATGACAGATCAGCTAGAACAGTTTTGGACTTTCTTGACAGTAGAGGACTCAATGAAATTCAGCTAAGGAGAGGGGTGGGGAGACTGTCGGATTGACGATTTATAGCCAAAGAATTAGAAGAAGCTGACGGCGAAAGTCGATTGTTGAGAGGTTTTGGATATAATGCAGGCCTTTGTAGAGTTCTTAAGCTTTTGGATGAGTTTGTGATTAGAGCTTAACCAAAGTTTGTAACTCGTTAGCATCGATGCGTTTTAACGGGAAGTTAGCTGAGCAAACATTACTTCATACAGACTCACAGATGCAAGGGGGGAAACAAGAACAGTAGCTGGCTGTGTCTCAGTACAGTTACTGTAAAAAACTTCACCAGCGGATCGAAAATGTCGTTGAACAGAAAACTACCGGCGTAAGCATTGCTTAAGCAAAGAAGTAACTCGTTTAACTATCAAGTTGCATTGCCCAGCAAGCTGGTTAGATCCTATTTTAGATGAAATTATCATGTACAGTGTGCTTGTTGGCGAGAGCGTGCGACTGCGAGGCGGTGGTTGATCGCGCGGTAGCACTATGAAGAGGCATCTGGAATGGCATGCACTCGCTGTACATTTGGGTTACTCAGATCCAATGAACGCAGTCATAGAGGTAATGTTTTGTGGCTGTCATAACGGATTCCCGTAAAGCATTGTAACTTTATTTTTCTTAAATTTGTCCCTGTGTCGGCAAACAATTGACAGTTAGAATAGCAACCAGTTTGCATGTTTGCATTGCATGTCAGGACTTAAGTAAATAAACGACAATATTTTCCTTGTTAATTGATTTTACTGCGAAGGATGTTTAAATGTGTCTAAACATGCAGTTGTAAATTATAGCTCATTGTATGAAAGGGGGTGGGGGTGATATTTAGAAATTCCTTGCTTAGTGAGGTCCATGTAGTAGTGTGAATGACAATTTAATTAAACTTCCTTTCATGCGTGACTCAAGTGAGAATCAGAAGCGGTTTACAGGTATAGGCGCTTTACTCGACGCTACCAATTTTCAAAAGACATATTTAATTGATTCTCTTCTCTATCTGTAAAAGTGATGCCAAAGGCGCATGTTGCTGACACCTATCTTCTAGGTGCTCTATGCATAGAATTTACCATGATCAGGCATACGTATAGTGTGTTTCTATTCTATTAAGAAACGTAAAATATGGGAATTGTTACAGTGCTGTTCTTTTTAAAAATGGATCTATAGCCCTCATTGTTCAAGTTTTTGAGAATTAAACAAATTTTTTTGTTTATGTTTTTGTGCTTGCTTTGTGGTGAAGCTCTGTCATGCATGTGGCATTCACTGCATGTTGTGGCACACACACACACACACACACACACACACACACACACATACACACACGTGTAATATGTGCTCTTCAAGCCATTATGTTCCTTGCACTACCATTCACAGTTAGGTTGTTTTGAAGATTTCAGACTCTCGCTTGATTCATAAAACCTCAAAACATTTTGCATTGGAGCTCATGAGGACTCAGTAGCTTCTGCCATTCTGTTTCCCTTTTTCCATTATAGTGAAAAGGAAATGGTGCTTAATTTCCTTTCTGGAACAAAAAAGCATTGTCTGGTTTTTTTCTGTATCGGCAATTGGCTGTTTTCAGGGAGATATTGGGTGGCAAACGGAGCATCAGACATATGTTCCATTAAAAATGAAAGCAAGAAGCTAATTCTGGTATGTGCGAATAGGCAATATAGTCATCCAACCGACTGCTGAACTTAAAATATTCATTGTATTGCAATAATGTAGGATATGACTGTGACAGCAGGCGGTGAAAACTAGGCTTTTCAAATAGTCTGCCATATGACTGGTATTTCAGTCTTTTTTTATTAATAACATAACTGTTACTCTCCCATCATTGTCTTGTATCTTTTATGTTTCATTCACAGTATAGTTTTCATGTGAGTTGTGTTTATGTACAGAGCAGAAGCTTGGAAATACTCCTGATGGCTAAAATTTAAAATAGTGTATGTGTGGAACTTTGGGAATATGTGGAAACACCTTTTATTTTCAAACCCTGCATGTGATAATGAATCTTATTATTCAAGCTTGGGAAAGGAAAGCGTGCAGAAATTGACACAATTCTTTTTTCCCCATTTTTTGCCCAACTACTTTTGAATGGTGATTGAATATGACACTCGCCTCACCACGATTACCTCTGTGCCCGAGTGGGAGCTCAAAGCGAGGCACATGCAATCCTCCAACACACATGCAAGCCCTTTGACACTACAAGTCCCACAGTGCACCAGGAGGCAGACACTGAAGAGATGATAGGCACATCCCAGGATGCTATATGAGTACCTCAGAGGTTCCTGAGCAAGTTGCAAGGGGCTAGCAGTGTGACAAATGAATGCCGTGTCAAACCAGTTTCTGAGTGGCTCTGAACAATTCCCTTTACTGTTGGAGCTACTCGGAAGCCAAGTGCCTCATTGGTAATTGATGGAGATGTTACCTTTAACCTCAGTGTCACATGAATACCCACTATCTCTCTTGAGGCCGATTAATTTTTCAGTCACTCAGTTCTTTCCTTACAAATGTGTCTGACTCCTCAGCTTTTAAAGTCATTTCTCCAATATGCATATCAAGTCAGAAGTTCACAAAACAAATATGTCAATGACCATTCACTGACAGATTTCTAATTAATTTCAAGTGGTGTTTCCTTCGTAAGTAAGTAGGTGAAACCATAAGATATTGTTACAAAGTTTATAGCAATGTTTCATATGAAAAATTGTCTAGTAGGGTAAATGTTATATATAATGTGTGTGTGTGTGTGGGTGTGTATGCGGTTTGACTCAAATTGGCTTTATGTCTTTAGTTTCCTAAAAAGCCTTTGATAAAGTGCCACATTATGAGACTTCTTTTTACTGAAGTAAAATGTGTTGGAATTAAAAATTAAAGAGGCTAGCTCCTGATGGAGTCATAACTGGCTTCTGCACAGAATCCTGAGTAGTAAGAAGGGGGTGACATCTGAACAGACTAGCGTAGGAAGTGTCCCTCAGGGATCCAAATGGGTACCTCTGCTTTTTGCTCTATACAGGTATACCTTACTTAACCAGTATATTTGTTCTGTAGGGTCGCTTCCTCCTTAGAAATTTCATTACCTGAGATATAAATAACATTGCAGGAGTTCATAAAATGGGGGTTTCTAGCAAAATGTCATTAAAATAAATTACATCAAATGTGCCTTTAAGACGACACATGGAACATACATTAGCAAGCATTAGCACCCGCTAGCACTGTAATTGCCACTCCTTAGCCCTGACTCTTAATGCTGCACTGTTTTTTTTATGATTTAAAAGGGTTTTCCGTATCAGCATTGGTAACGTGAATTAACACACCACTTGTCATTGCTCTCAAGGCTACCCCTCTTATGTTCTGCATTTATTCACATTTCATCTTTTACCTAGAAATGCACCCTGCAGTCACATTGGCTATTTGGATGCCATAGTTAAAAGCTGTGCTTAATCACTGCTATTTGTAAGAAGTGAACAGGGAGACATGAGAGAAGGGCCGTGTACATAGAAGAGAGATTTAATGCGGCTTTTGTGATGTCATAATGTAATTTTGTAGTGTAACGTCAATGATCAACATTTACTCAAAGCAAAAAAGCAAGTGGTTTTAAAAAAAAAATTTAATGCCGCTTCTTTGTTGTGTAGGAGCTTTGTTCCCAGAGGCCTCAGTAACTGACATTTACCTGTGCATGAATGACATTAATAAGGGCATTGGGAGCAAAGCAAACATTTTTTGCCACTGATGCCTATCTCAAAAAAAAGAAGGAAATGGTTTGGAAATTGCTTAAGGAATGTGATCTAGGCATGTCAGATATCTGTCAAGTGAATTTTAATATTACCATATGTAAAGTTGTACATGCTGGCAGTCAAAAAATACACAGTAACAGTTATAGGGCTGTTGTTTATTTTTTTACAGTAGTGTTTATGTATTATCAGTCAATCATTGTGAAAATATGCATTCTATAACACTGAATAGTAATTTTTACTGTCATTAAACAATATTCACCTCTTGCTTCAGACCAGACATTACGGTGTTAAATTTCAGTGGTAATGCCATGTGAATTTTGAAGTGATAAGCATCCAAGCAGGGCTTGGTTGTTTCCAATGGCAACTGCCAAAGCTTCTGGAAACATCCTGATATACACTTTTATGCATCTCTAAACAACATTGTCTGCATTCCCATCAGGTTTAGTTTAAACCTTTATATATATAACCCTTAATCTTTTTAGTCTCGGTAAAATGAGGATGAGGGGATTTGATTGAAGTATTTGAAATTTTAAAGGGGATTATTAAGGTGGACTGCTGGACTGCAGAGACTATTTGAAGCTAGGTTCTGTGAACATCAGATGGCACACGTGGAAATTAATTCATAGTAAATTTCACACTTATACTAGAAAGTATTTCTTTACGCAGGGAGATGAAAAAATGTATAGAATAGCTTGCCTGGATTTATAGTAAAGTTAGGGACTTCAAGATCCTGTAAGACCAGACTGGACACAGTGATAAATTCACTGATTATGAGCGCATGAGAAGCAAAGTTGGTCTGAATGGCCTTTTCTCATAATCCTTGTATTCTTATGTCTGTTAAAGAACTTACTTTGAATGTTTCCATGTTTCCAAACAGTGGGCGCAGTAACTTTGCAAAATCGTTTTTGCCATTGAATCACTTCAGAAATGACTGACAGGTTTCAGATTCTTAAAAATGTTGTTTTTTTTAGTTGCGGTAAAAGAAAGAAGCCTAATGTTTTTCAAAATAGATGTTTTTCTTTTCTTCTATTCCCTCATAGATTCTGAATGGAGGGATGCAAGTTTTAAAGATACTGAAAGAGAATGCAGACTATGGGGAAAAAAAACACTGATGGAGAATTTCAAAAACAGAACTGGGAACTGGCAGGGAGTCTTTGATATTATCAGTATGACAGGAAATTCTAGAAAGACTGGCACACCAGTATTACCAGTGTTCCTAGAATGAATCCAATTAAAAGACACACCCCACATCCTATAAGGTACATCACATCCAATGATAATCAAAAACAGGACATTTAAGTGAAAACAGTAAAGTCCCAATACTCCAGGAAGTACAAACACAGCTTTTCAGGATGTCAAGTCCAATTTCAAGGTTTTCGGCTCCTTAATTATAGACATCTGAAACGATATTTGAATTGATCAAGTACACGGCCTGGATTTTCTGTGCACTGTGTGGTACAGTACAATATTAGACACTCTTTGTGAAAGGGTGAGGAACAAAGTAAAAATGATGAAAGAAACTTCTTGGTAACACAGGGCAAGGTTCTTGATTTAGAAAGCCCTCATGAGACAGGTCTCATTCAATGCTAGGAAAAGATGTTAAAAAATGTAATGAGAGAGCAGGTCCTGCCTTTCTAATCAAAAACGAGATCTGATGACTGTTTCAGCATTAGATGGTGGAGCTGACTTAAACCGCATTTTCTGCCTTAGTGTGAGGTTTTGTATTAATTACTGGTGACACTGACCTACTTTCAGAGCAACAACACCTGACTAGATTTTCCAAAAGCTGTGCAATTTGTTTCTTTCTCGTTTTGTCTGAGAGGCATTTGTAGTCAAACTCTGCTCGCAGTCATGCGAGGATGTCAAGTCGTCAGGGTCCTCCTGATGTATTATTTATAATTAGCAGAGGAGGATATGTCTGAAAAGTGACACTGTGCATCTTGTCCGTGTAACAGAAAACGTGCACCCTGTTGTGTAATGAATTCCTTCCTCCCTCCATTGACCCAAATTGTGAACAAATTCCTGGGCTGAGCACACCGTATTGTTGGCTAGGGATTTAAAATTAAATGCAGGTCTTAAATGTAAACTCACTCTCTAATAGCCAATTTGTTTTGTTTTCCAAAACAGAAAAAAATGTAGTATTGAATAGTGTTAGTGCTCTCGGTGGAAAAAAAAAAAAACTTTGTAAATCTCCCTGCATTTGATGGGCCAGCTGTGCATTGTGGGCTAACGTAAAGCAAACACAAATTGGCTCACTGTAATGAAATTCCTACATAAATAAATAAAACAATGGAAATGTTTTGCAAAACTGCTGAAGTGATGCTCCGCGTGAGACATGCTGGGATGGCATCAAATCGCTTTGGCTCTGGGAATACCTCCACTCCTGCCTGCTTATCTGTCAGAAGCAGCGCTGGGCTTTGCCTGGGATTGGGCCATGGGGAAGCCAACCATGCATTGTTGGAATTGGAGAGACGGGTCTCATGGGAAACCAAACACAATATATGAACACAGCGATGAACACGCTAATCATGCATGTTGAACCATTTCTCATTTGATTTTTTTTTCCCTTCTCTCTTACTTTTTAAGCTCTGCAATAACTTTTTATTCTTCAAAATCCTGCAAGAAAGATCTATGATTGATCAATGAGGTCGCGAACTGTGCCTGCAGTATCTCCCGTTCTTTTTTTTCTTCCCTATCTGACCTCCCAGCTCTGTCCAGTACAAAGTAAATTTGTCGCAAACCACCATTCCCATGGGACCTGTGGGATTCTAATCCTGTTTGCCTGGTACTCTGCACGGTCTGTGGGCACCCTTTGGGCCATAGAGCTAAAGCCGAGATGAAAACCGACTGCCCTGCCCTTGCGCAGGAGAGAGGAAGGTTCCCCGCCATCATAAAGACACTCAGCTGTCACATCAAGCACTCTCTGTCTGGCTTTATTTTGCACATGACTGGGCCACTAGCTTGCACATGTTAGGCTAAAGCCTTGTCCAGATAGTCGCACCATCAAAAATTCTCTTTCTCTGAACCCTTTTAGAATTCAGAGTTGGCGAAGGGGGGGCGGGATGAATATGGAGCAGGCACTTCGATGTAGCGTTTTGCTACAGCCCTGTCAAGATGTTTGGTACATTACCAACAAGGTATTCTCCGCGTGCCCAGCCGTGTCTAAACTTAACGTCTGTTTATTTATTGAAGCCTCTCACAGAGCCGTGCCTGGCGGAACAGGTGCTTTTTGTAGCGGATGTTTGCTAAAGAAACTCCTGCAAGCGGCTATGCTTCCATACGTGTTTGTTTGTAAGCTGCCGTTACTGATTGGAGGTGAGGCCATGAAAAGGGGGAGTGAAGAAGTGTTAAAGTATGGCTGTCGGGAGAGGCTGTACCTGAAAAGGAGATTCACTGCTCTCAATACACTCAGGTATTTGCTTTTGGCAAGCACCCGGCGCGTTTCCTCCTGCAAGTCAGCAGCATGATCTGTTTCCCAGGGTGCACCTCTGCACATCTGTGCATCACTCATCCGCCTGTCAAGCTCCAACACCGTGCTGCCCCTGACAAACAGCCAAAAGCCAGTGAAGCCAACATTTACCCATGTAGAAATATCCTTTTCCCCATAGTGACTGCAGTATAGCATAGTGGTAAAGAGCGGGACTTGTAACCAAAAGATTGCCAGTTCGATTCCCCGCTGGGGCACTGCTGTTGTACCCTTGGGAAAGGTACTCAACCCAGAGCTGCCTCAGTAAAATATCCAGCTGTATAAATGGGTAACATGTAAAAAAAAATTGTAACCTATGTAGGTTGCTCTGGATAAGAGTGTCTGCTAAATGACAGTAATGTAATGTAGTCCAAATAAAATAGCTACAGGTAATGGAATCCTTTGTAAGAATTGTCCAGGATGGAATTCCACGATCTCCGGTCTGTTCACTTGAAGTGGGGGGAAAGGCACCAGGCAGTTCTCTTGAAGGCGTGAGAATTACTGTCTAAGCATTTGCCCAGCAGGCTGAGGAAGCCTTTTGCTTATTGGTTGTTGCCGTGAGTGGCAGTAGCAGCACAGCCCCAGAATCCCTGAGATGGTCTTTAAGCGAGTGAATTATGAACTGTTTCACATATGGGCTCAAAGAGAAGGGACAGGCGCAGGGCACGGAGCTGATGCATCTGAGGAGAGCAGCTGAAATATTAGGTAATTGGTACAAACTTCAAGGAACGCTTCATCTCCAGAGCTACCCGTTGAATTGCTATGGATGAGTGTTTAATTAGCAGAATGGTAGTGATGGTAACAGAACCTTTTCTCTTGAACAGGCTGCCCATCTGTGGCCCTCCCAGGCAGAGTAAGAAGTTGTTGAAATAGCAGTCTGTCAATGTGTTTCAAAAGATACGTCTGATGTCTTTTTTTTTTTTTTTTTTTTTTTTTTTTTTGTATGAGCAGGGAAACAGGTTGATGACCTTGATGCATCTTTATTATTTAGTGGTGTCATAAGGTTGGAACTGAAGCATTGTCTTTTAATCTTTTCAGTCGCCAATCTTGTTCACCACTTTCTGACAATGTTCTAAATTTGGAAAATATAGTATTGACCAATATGTATGTGTACTTAATGTCAAGTACTATATGTAATTTGCAAAAGCACTGAATTGCAGTGGGCACTGCAGTTAGTCTTGGTTATATGAGTATATTTATTGACAAACTGAAATTTGATTTTGTTGACAATAACAGCCTGTATATAAAGAATATGTGAATCTTTGAATTAGATTTTTTGATGGATTTTGATGGAAGTTTGATTTCAGTAACATCAATAAGTTTTTATAACTCAAGGATACAGTCAGCCTTTTTCACAGTTAAAAAAGAAAGAGAAGATGAAAATGATTTCTTTTTAGATTTGCCTATCAAAGAGGGAAAATGGTGTAACTGCTACAAAAACGGGTTACCAATTAGTCAGTTATATTCTCATAGCTACATTAACTTTTTGATCCAAAGGAATTTCAGAGACAACCTGAGTTATCCAAAAAGTGGCTCCAGGAGGCTACATTTTATCATCAGGTAAATTTTATTTTTTAAGTTCTGCCTTCCAGTTTAAGAAAAATGTAACTAAAAATATGTTAGTCGAAGCTGATGTTGCGCTACTCAATGTGTGAGGCTGTTAATGAGCTCAGGTTATAGTTGAAATCTGGGCAATGAAATTTTTTTTCCCCTTGTGGGTTTTCTCCCCTGAGCTGAACTCATTCATAGCCTGATTGACATTAGAGGCACTGACTGGCAGTTCCTCTCTGATTAACCTTTTCATGTGGAGTGACATTTTAGACGTGCAGGTATCAAAAGGTTGCCAGCGGAATATCACCATTTCACTGATGAATTAGTATGACAGAACATTCGAATCTGTTAGAATGTATCATTATTATGGAAAAAAGGCTGAGTTTGGATTTTTCCGGAAATTGGATTTTCTTTTTCCAGGAAAATGATATGTCTTATTATATCCCAGCTACTTTAGGGGCTACCAAAAAGGGAAGCGCATGCAACCGCCCCTCTGTCTACCTCAGTTCAATGCTGAAAATATTTTTTGAAACATTCAGCACATTTTGAAACTAGTTTTTTGGAGCTTGGTGCCAAATTGTGCTCTCAGCCATGCTTGTGATGTGCGAAAATAAACTGCAGGCAGTGCACAAGCATCAACAAATGACTCTTTCCATGTCTCTGTTGGTCCTCCTCCTGGGACATGCAGGAAAAGATGTCAGGTTTGCGACAGATGTAGCAGAATGCAGAGTGAACTTGGATGTATTCCTGAAGGATGCCTGTTTTTAAGCCAAGCGCTGAATTTTTAATCTGCTCCGACATAGACTCGGGGCCTGTATGAAAAAGCAGCTTGTCTCCATATTGCAACAATCGTTCTGTTTCAGTATAATCCATCTGTGTTTTATGCAGTGTTCAAAAAGTCCCATTGTAATGAAGTGGATCAGCTTTATGTGTTTGCCAGCTATTAATTAAGATTGATTTTTTTGGCTCCTTTGTTTTTGGATAATATGGGCGCAACAGTCAAATTTTGTATGAAACCATAGATTTAGGGGTGTAAATTGATAATACAGTGTATCGTATTATGCCACCCTTTTCAGTTGTGCTGTAGTGTTTGGCTATTTTACATTTAACTATAGTGTGCCCAGGCATCAGCTCTATTTCATTCTAGCTTTATTAATGCCCTACATTTGTCAGCTAAATAAAAAGTCTGTCTATTCACACCTGATGAATTACCATAGGTCATGTCTGTCCCTTCAGCAGATATAATAGACTCCTTCAGTCACACATTAAATCAGCCATCCATCTCTGTAGATTTGGGTGGTGTTACGCCTTCATTTAAAAGTCAACCCGAAAATCCATATCATTTCTGGAAGGATGCCATCTGCCCCCTTCCCTGGATATTGACCTGCTGTGCATATATGTAGGACATCTGACACACAGCAATCAGCATAATCCCTTCAAGAAAAATCTGTCCTGGAGTATAGTGGTATGGTAGATCAGATCTCACCTGAAATGAGTAGACAGCATAGAATCCATTGATTGGGTCGCTCTTGATGAGCTGGCTAAATGAGATGCATCAAAACTTTTTTTCTTTTTTTTTTTGCATCTCAGTATATGTCAACATAAAGTTAGTGCTCAGGACTTAGTAGAAGGCAGCACTTTACCAATATAAGCATGTTTTCCTTGAAAGCAGTATTTTAGTTTTAAAAGTATGGGACTCCATTAACTGAAAACTGAAAATGGAGAGGTAGCTTTGAGAATAATGAGCCAATTTAAGAATGTCTGAAGCAGCTTGCAGAGTAGTATGACTTTGAATTCCCAATAGCTTGTAGCTTGATCGTAGTATGTTTTAAAAGCAGTGTCCTACTGAAGAGAGGCAGAATGGAGGATGTTGCATGTAGTGGACCAACATGTTTCCATTTTTTTGAAATCTTTTTGAATCCCACAGTGTTACTCTACAGCTTGTAAATGCTGAATTACTGAGTTATACATTCCACTCCCTTTATTTTGGGTGATCCTTCTTATTTTAGCCCATGGTAAAGACTGTTGTATTGAAAATCTCACAGAGAAATGTATTCCTCCTGGCACACTGTGATTTATCAGTCTCCTAGGGCTATCCTCCAAAAAAAATTTTGAAATATATTGACTTGAAAATGGGCCCAGTGTCAAATCGTTTGCCTGTACAAGAGCTGATTGATAGATTGAACATGGAACATACAAAAAAACACTGGCCCTGCATTTTGTGCTACTATAAACATCCTTTTAAGGATCATATGCTATTTACCTAGCAAGATATCACTATTATCTGGGGTGAAATTTTCTAATTGTTTTTTAATCACTGTTTTTGTCTCTTGGCCCGTTAGCGGCTAAGACACTGTGGGAACTACGCATCTGATTGAAGTCCCATTAATTACATCTGATACCTAATTCCAAATCCTTTCCTGCCGTTCTGAGCTGCAAAGGCATGCATGCCCATACATGCTGTGTTTTCTCTCTCTCAGACACACACACACACACACACACACAAATGCAAAAACACTGACACACATATCTCCTAGCCAAAGATATTGCACAGCCTCACACAGATCATAGTAACAGTGTGTCTTTTTCAGTGTGTCTTTTTTGCCGCTTTCTGGTTAGGTTCTCCTTCTCCCAGGAGTTCTCTATATAGGGATTGCTGTCCTGAGAGCACCTATTCACAGTCCATTGCCTTGATGCATATGCTGTGTGCTAATGGATATGTCTTGGTGGCTAAAGGTGGTGATTGCCTTCCTGAGACCTCTTACATTAGCGCCATGATTCATACAGGAATAAACTAAAAACGTCCCCCGAGAGTGCTGCAGCATACACACTTTTAGATGGCGTGAAGGAACCAAGACTGTCACTAAACCGGTTCTTCAGTCGGAGCACTGTTGGCGCACAGCTGGAATTTCTCAGCTTTGACTCATAAAATAAAATGAAAATGGTCACATTTTTCCATTAAAGAAAAAAAAAGCCTGTTTCCATTTCAGGGCAGTAATTATGGAGAATGCATTAGCTGAACAACACAGTGTGGCACCCTGCGTACCAGCGTAGTTAGTCCTTTGTGAAAAACACCACACCTCTTGAGAGTGTAAGCCAGGCACATGAGATTCCCTGTGTATTGAGAGCCTGCAGGTGTGATCAATACCTCTCAATTTGCCTCTGATTGCTACTTTGGGAAAAAAAAAAACTGGGAAAGGAAATTTAATCTTCAAACCTCTTGTGCAGTAGTTACAGCATTAGTGCTGTAGTTGGAATCCCCGGCACTTAACATTGTGGTTGTCAGGCTCTGAACTGAGTTGTCTGCAGATGCAGTTTAAAAAGTGCTATTGTGTAGCTGCTTATTGACTTAGCATCCTCCTGTGGAACATTGCCCTCCTCCCTTCCCTCACAATCAATGGCAATATAAGTGGATAGAAGCTCTCTGCATTCTCATTACAAACTTTCAGAGATGATTGGTGCAGAGTGTTCCCAGAATCCAATATAAAGACACATATCGAAGGGAAGAACACCCAGAGGCAACTCTAAAGGCCTCTCTCTAACTAACCTTTTCCAAAAATTGGTACCCAATGACATTTCATTAGCTTTGAACTATATAGCCTACAGTATGTTAGCTAATGGGTGTGTGTGTGTGTGTGTGTGTGTGTGTGTTTCCCTTGACATTGTCTGCGGTTTGATGGCATTGCCTATGTGATTATTCTCCAGTATTTATACCTGTCCCTGACTTTATCCTCTGTCTGTGTAATTTATTTGCAGTACTAATCAGCATTGCTGTCGGGGACTTGAAAGAAGGTGACTCGCTGGTAAGGACTGCTTTATTAACATGTTTACAGCTTATTTTAGAGTTGTTACAAGAGGGGGCTAATTTTTGGGGGGCACTGTAGGACATTTGGCTGATTGCTATACTTCCTCATGCTGGTGTCTCTGTCAGTTGTGCTTTTCAGACCTAATCAGCGTTGCATTTTTTGAACAACCCAAATTAAAGCTTGTGTTTTTTTTTATTCTGTCAACTGTTGGTTTTCTTGAAGTCATGTCATATAGCGTGTTCACAAGGATAAATTCTGTGCAGGGCCTCCACAGATTCACTGACTATTAGGCTATTGATGTGGGATGATAGTGGGCATACAGAATGAGATAAGCCATCCAGATAAGAAAAAGATCAGTGAATCTGTGCTTAAAATCTGTGCTTAGTATTTTACTCATGAACAGAGGCACAACCTTGGCAAAACTAGCACTTCAGAACATTTCCTTGTCCTTTCTCTGTTGTCAAGGGTCAGAGGAACTAAGACTCAGCCTCCCATACAGTTCAGATGGAGCAAAAGCAGTGTTCATGGAGAAACCAAAATCGAATACAATTCCTCACAACTGCATTCTATGTAAATAATTTTTAGATATATAAATGTGAGTAAAGTGTGTATAAAATAATTGGTATTTAAATTATTAAAATAATTAAAACTATTTTTTGGAAAAAAATTTCAAGTGCTTACAGAGACATGATGTAGTTATAATATAAATGACTGTGAATTTGACACTGAAAGAGAAGTGATGGTTGCAAATATGCTGCACTTATGGAATTTTGGAAGGTGATGGAACTACATCTCTTCGTCTGACTGATTATGATTCTCTGTGACCAGTACATGTCTTTTTTTTAAAGGAAGCTTGCCACACCATTAAGTGAAATGGCAAAAACAGGGTGGTTTGCAACTTGAATTACATCTAACTACTGTAAACTGTTAATTATGGAAGCGCTACTTAAAAACCAACTGTACACCATTTCAACTGGCTTAATCTGTTTGTCTCATCTGTCTCATTAAGCATTTGGCTGGTATCCAAGGGTTGTGTTGCTAAGGAACCTGACATCACTAACGGCGTATTTTTTGTGCTTCTTGCTTTTATCTCTCCGCTGTGTTTCCCCTCACTCTGTCTCTCTGCCTTTCAGTGGCTTCTTTGGCTCTAATTGTCAGTGAGGAAAAGTTGACAGATGGAAGCGGAAATGCTTTATGTTGATGCAGGCTACCTCTGCGGTTATATATTCTCTTCTGATACAAGTGTCAGCCGCCTTTGTGTGGCAGGTTTCTCAGTTCACATAATCGCTTTTTGATCAGTATTTTATCAGTTTACTGTGATGTGAGGGAAGAATGCATCAGGCAACAGCTGCACTCTTTGAATGCTAAACACTCTTCTCTGCATGGACTCCTCTTCTGCATTTGAATTCAGGAAACAAACTTTTGACCAATGGTTTCTGCTTCAAAGGATTTTTGTATCTCTCAGAAACTTGGCTTCTTTTATTTTATTATTTTAAAGGTTTTTTTTCCTCCTCTTCCCTGGTTACCCCTTGCCACTGATAAAGGAGTAGTACCTGCATACTGAGGTGGCTTCCATGAGTGCTTTCTTGCATGGTGAGACAAAGGCTGGTGATAACAGTGTTTTTTCCCGCTTCATTCAAAACTGGGATGCCTTAGGTTCATGACTGCATGTTTTAAGAAGACCACACCAGTTGAGAGTTGAGAATTCCAACACCCTACCTGAAGAAAGTTTGAAAGGAGAGGAGAGTTTGAAAGGAGAGGGGTATTCAGAGGGCCTCCAGACCATTGGCATTGTGCGGCAACACAGCCCTAGAAAATTCAGTGCCCTGCCACAGAGAGTCTCTGCGGGGGGACCAGCTCTCCCCATAATAACTTTTATATGGACAAAACAGAGAAGGTCCAACGAAGCTGCCACTCAGCAGGGCTTTCGGGCTGGGGGTACCGTAGCAGAAGCAGTAATAAGATCTGCCGCTGTTTAAATCAATAGGCTTCAAAGGCGAAACGCATCATGGCCACATCCTATATTTGCCCAGGCTGTGACTGCAAACTCTGCCGGTACAATCAAGGGAATGAAATTATCCATTGGCTAAAGCTGCATGCCAGGATCAATTGTGCTTTGAAATTGAAGTCTCTCTCGTCTGGGATTTTTTTTTTTTTTTTTTTCTGAGTCATTTTTTTATTCTATTGTTTGATTATTTGCAGCCAGTGAAGCTAGTTTCTTGTGACTTGTTCCTCGGCCCCTGTGCTGGGTTTGGCTGTGAGATTGAACAGAACTCTTGAATCCTTCTGTGGCAAAGGTCAAAGGAAGGGAGAAAAACATTCAAAACCTGCCTTCAAGAAAAATACATTTATGTTTGGTCTCCTGAACATTTGGGATAGCACTGAATTAAGGGAAGACACGCTGAATAAAACGGCACTCAGATCTGCCTAAAACAGCATCAAACAGTGAATAATTTGTGCCATCAGACCCATTTCCCCTAAAACCTCTCCATCAGGTGTCTCATATAAAATATTCATAGGTCCTTCACCTTACAGTGAACGTTCCACATTTAAGGGTCTTCTCTGTCATTTACTTTAATGTAAGGTTAGTGTAAAGTATACTTATGTTACCTGTGGCATTTCAAGGATCAATGAAACTGTTATATCTCACATGTTTTGATAAGATAATGATGCTGTTATTATGACTGTGACATACACTACTAAAAACCTCCTTAACATATTCCTGTAAATGTTTCCCACCAAAGAACAGGAAGCACTTCTCCCAAGTGACTGCAGAACACATGTGACTAGAACCTAGCTCCTAGGTTCTGATTCATCTGCCCTCAGTGATCTTTGTCCTGTGTGCTTGCAATTGGTTCACAATGTTTTGTTGCTTAAAACATAACGTTTGACATTGGTTGACATCAATTTTTAAAAGTTTACACATTGTCATTCTGTGTTGTGCGAAATATCAAATCAACGAGTTGCTATCATCTCAAGCCTCAATTAAGCTGACAAACACGCATGCACGTAGTCAGTCACCCCTGTGGAGTGTGAATAAGAAAACCAAGCCAATCAGAGCGGCGAAACAAATGAAAGTAACCAACAGGAGAATACATGGCAGACAGTATTGACAATGACATGGCTGACAGAAGCTAAATTTACTCTCGCTTGTTTAATTGCCTCCATGACAGAACCAACAGCATCAAAAACCACAGCAAAAAAAGAACATATAGAGTCTCTTCCATTTCTCTCATGTTAGAAGCGGAGCCTTTGTGTTTTCTGCTAAGCACAGAAGGTATTGCAGACTGGAGGCTTCTTGCTGTTGCTGGCGCGCTTTCATGTGCAACTCTTGCCTGACTTCTTTTGCAGTGTTCCCTCGCACTCATTATCGCTGGCAACTCTGAATCGATACCGTTCCCGCGTGGCTGAGAAGGCCGCCCGCTGCTGCGATATCAGTTTTATGAGGGTTATTGATAAATTGGCGGCGTCAATCAATCATGCATAAGCTTCCGGAGAAATACGTTTTGAGGTCCTCGTTTGCATATTTCGATCCCTCTTCTTTTTTAGACGGGCCCTTTTGTAATATTTATGGGATACATCTCAGAAAATAATTACAATATGAGGAGTGGGTCACCAGAGGGCCTGTTGGATGGTGTCTGGGCCCGGGGGGGGGGCAACCATTCATATGTTCTTTGAAAAAAGCCCAGAAAATCAAAGGCAGGGACAGGAGCAAGGTCACAGCAATCCGGCCTGATTGGATGATGCTCGTTAAATAGCCCCAAGAAGCAGGGCTTGAATTTCAGTGCGGGATTGCGGGTATTGCGCATAATTTCATCGATTCCCGCAAATCTAGCACTTATAATGTGGGAAATTCCCGCAATCGTTTACAGCGATGTCTAATAATGTTCAGCCAACGTTTGCACCGGTGCACAATGCGGGACGACTGGCCGGAAGCGCTGCATCAGATGGACCGACTTCCGCCCTGGACAGCACACTTGGTGCGTTCACTCTCCTCGATTTGTAAAATGTGAGGTGCTGCGCCTTTTATCCGCCCAATGTTACAAAACGTCAACTTTAAGTCGCCACTCAGGTGGCGTTTCTCATACAGCAGCCTTGAAAAGAAAGCGTGAGGCAGATTCAGCAAAGAACGTGATGGCTAATGCTATTGAAGCTGCGCAGTTGCAGTGTGAGGAGGAAACCAAGGGGCTTCTCAAAACGGCCTACTTTATAGCAGAAAGCGAATTGGCTAATTCAAACTTTCATCATCTGGTTAAATTCATGACAGAGACGGCGTGTCCTTTCAAAAAGCTGAACACAAACACATCAAGTTATGGAAGCTGCCTTAATGAGAAGGGTCTGTCAGAAATGCACCAAGCTATTGCAAGTACACTTGTGGAGTTAAGGTCACAAGTAGTATCCCTTGCCCCCAAAGTGTATAAACCCCTCCTACGTGAAGCATTTAAGGGGGGAATTCCCCCTCATTTTGAAAAATGAATTTCAGGCCCTGAGAAGGTGGACAGGTGTAAAAAGGACCCCAGTTAGGCTCAGTCTGTGCTGTGCATCCGCGCTGTCCGAGTATGAGCGGCTCGGAGTAATTTTTACGTCTTCAGATTGCGGTGCAGTCGAATCCCGCAGTGCCACCTGAAATGTGTTGATAGGCAAAATGAGCCAAGCGGTTTTTTAAGCCTCCTAAATTCTGTACTATCCTTGCGTCTCTCTTTTTCCGCTCCCTTTCTTTGTCTCTTTCTCCTTGCATCACTCTCTTCCACTGTCTGTCTCTCTTTGTGTCTCACTCCTTCTCTCTCGGCTTGTCTGTCTCCCTACCGCAGTGGTTTTTAAGCTGCAGTGCTGGTTGTAAACTGCTCAAGGGAGAGCTGGTCAGAGAAACATGTCTTATTTGCTGGGGAGATTTGTGTAAGCCTCTGAGGAAGCTGAAGTTTTTTCTGGAGTCAACGTGATCTCCAGTTTTTATCAGGTAGAGAGTGGGGCAGGCAAGGGTCGGGAGTGCTGGGGTGGATCTTGGGGGCTTCTCCTGAGAATCGCTTAAAACCACCTGTCACAGGAGATTACCGCGAGCCGTGCTCGGACTGAGCATCGCCCGGCTGGCGGGATGGCAGAGCCCAAAAGGTTGCAGCTGGGCATGCTGTGTGGGGGAGCATTTTAAACCACACAGCTTGTCCAGAGCCTAAAAAACCCATCTGTGCCACTGTCTTTAAAATCAGTTACCGCAAACAGAAGTGTGTTTGCGCAGGGACGGCCTTGACATCCAAACGCAGTTGTTCTGTGTAAAGCAGCAAAAGCGAAGAGCTTGGTTACGTCTTCTCTTTGGCAAATCCAAATGTAATTATGTTTTTTTGGAGTACTTTTTGCCTTTTACAATATCTCTCAACTGGCCGTGTAAGATTGTTTTGACATTATAAAATGACAGTCACAGATGAATGGTCGATTAAATTGAATAGTCTGTAATTTTGAAAGTATCTTCACTGGGACTTTTCATGGTTTGGTAATTGTGTGTCGCTTATTGTGCTGTTTTCCATTCTTTCGGTAATGCACTGTTTCCTCCAGGGCTGCGATGAAAGGACCCCTCGTTCTATTGAGGCTTTTAAATTGTGCTGTCAACCCACGGCGCGCACTGATAGGTCTTTGGGAATTCAGACATCGCTTCTCTTCACTTGCCTTAAAAAAACGCCGTGGATGTAAATTAGCATCAGCGGAATTGTTAGCGTGTAAAACGGTTTCACTGAGACAGACGGAATTGCAGGCCGCGAATGCGCAAGTGGAGGACGTGTGGTAATGTCACCCTTTTACCCTCTGTAGTCAGTGGTTGTCCTCCTGTCTGTTTTCCAGTGTAAGGGAGGGGAGATTGTATCTGTCTGGCCCTTTATCCGCTCGTAGGCCAGACACAGTGCACCTCCGTACCAGAGCTGCAGGAGGACACAGTGGGGGGGGCATCTCTCCCAGCCAGGCAGTGCATCAGCGTGCTTCACCTTGATTCGCTCTGTGGCATAATAATAATTCACCATTTTTGTTTTGTCCAGAGGCGGTGAAACATTGGAGGTGTAGTAAACCAGAGCTGTCAGCCCTCTCTTTCTCTCTCTCTTTCGCTGTCTCTCTCACTCCCTCACTCTCTCCTCTCTGTCTCTTTCTCTCTGTCATCCATCTATAAGAGTAATAAGTGGAAAATCATAAATATTCAGTATAAATTTCCTACCAAGGTTGTTTCATGCATTTTCCAGAACTTAGGTAATCTGTCATCTTCTGCAGTGGTGTCTGTGTTCTTTTTAAAGCACAAACTGGGGAAATGTTTGCAAATGAACGTGCCAGATGAGTTTTATCTTCATAAAAAATTAACAGTACCCTATGTAAAACTGGTGGATATTAAATGGTAGGAAGAGTATATTCACTAATGAAAAGAGGTAGAATGGTCTAGTAATTGAAATTAATGTGGATGTTAAAGTTAATATTGAAATATGTAACAGACTGTGGCATTATTCCAGGTCAAGCTTTTTGGCATAATATTAAGTTGTCTAATTGCCATCTGTTTTATTTTTGGAATGAATGTGAGTGTGTGTGTGTGTGTGTGTGTGTGTGGGGGGCTAAAAATGTCCTGTGCTGTCCTTTTTTCATCATCTCTGTCTTTTACGAATACGAACTGTGTGTGATCACACTGCTGTTTTAAACATGATAAATGGCAGGCAGTTCCTTTTATTTATTATGTTCATGTTTGCTAGTTGCAAAAATGCAATGAATCAACGCATTTCAGTTCAGAATGTTCGAATATTCCGCTTTTACCTGTCTGTTTTTCTCTTGAAAGTTTGATGTTTTTATTTCATTTTGTGTATACGTTGTCAAACATAAGAACTGACTGACAGTTTTACTGCTTCTCTCTCTGTCACAAGTAAATGTCTGCATTTATTTCCTGGCATTGTAATAGCGGGTTGTATTTCTGTGTTATATTATAGATGTCAATGGCCTTTAAAAAGTACCTACCTAACATGTAATTCAGCACATTGAACCTCCTCACCTCGAATGCATTCCTGCAATCTGAAAGAATCAAAATGCAATCTTGAAGAGTCCCACAGCTCCAGCTTCTGCAGGTACAGTGTGCAGAGTGTACCTTATACAACCACCGCCAAATCGGCTGATACTTTATCATTAAATAAACGGACTGGGATTTGTACCCCTTTTTTTAAATCTCTTGAAGACTCCCTCTGTTGACAAAAACACATTTTTTTTGTTGCTGGCAACAGATGCATTTGATTTAAATCCATACTTCTCAGAGCACCTTCGGGTGCTTGCAGATTTCTGATATGAATACAAAGCAGGGACCCAAGCATGTTATTCTCCTCCTTATAGGATCTGGCTGCTGCATGCGGCACAGATGAAGGGGGAGACCTCTGGGCCCGGCTTAAGCCACCGTTAATCCGGAGCCTGTCATTCACTGTTGGGTGCGAAATCAGATCAGGCCCGACCTGCTCTTCCACGTCCAGGAATAGTATTTCCCGCTCGTTTCACCCCCGATCAAAAACCTGACTGCAGTGTTCCGTGTGCAACGGCGGATTTGATTCGTTCATGCACTAGATTTTCATTTAGACTGTGACTAATGTGATGTTGTCCTCATGACTGCTCATTCAACTTGATTGGACTCACTTATGTTCTATTGTGCTGGCAGTCGCTCTGGATAAGAGCATCTGCTAAATGAATGTAGTGTAATGTACTGACTGAAGATCTAGGGATTGGTGTATGGTAGTATACTTGGCCTCCCTTGTCTAGTTAAGCTAACTTGTGGCAGGACTTGAGTGTTATGCTCATAGTCACTGGTCTGAGAGTGTTGTTAGCCTGGCCTGACACTGTTGCTCATTCAACATGAATGGATACACTCATGTTCTTTTCTGCTGCAGGTCGCTCCGGATAAGACCGTCTGCTAAGTGAATGTAATGTAATGAAGTTTTACACCTGCAATCCCCACCCCTTATCAGTAATCCTCCCTGTAAGGAAGGGAGTCCGAATTTCAATCTGTGTAAGAATGGTGCCATGGCAACCGCAGGGCTAGGGGTAGAAGCTGAAGGAGCGAGAGATAATTGGAGGGTGTGGGGTGGAGGAAGGGAGCAGCGCTGTTATCGGCAGGCCTTGCCTCTGAGTTTTAAACACAGGGCGGCTTGTTAGCCTCCGCCGACTCGCACTCCGCGCCGTGATTCAGTGTCTCAATTCCCAGGCGCCCGTAATGACGTGCCACGCGCAGGTTTGATGTGGATTTACGACTTGTTTAAAGTGTGAGCTCTACAAACAGTGGAGGAGCCAGGAGTGGAGTAATTGTTAGTGGAGAGGTATTCATAAATCAGAGCGCGTCTCGGCGTTCCAGCGTCCTCCCTTTGTTGCGCCGCAGCCAGGGAGAACGTCAGGGATGAGACTCCTGCATTCTTCCTCTCGCCCGTAGATCGACTTGTAAAGAGGGGGTGTGAAAGGAGTAATTCTTCAAAGTTCCCGCTGTTGCGGCTGATTTCCATATCACAACACAGTTCCTGAAAGCCCACCCACAGACAGCACTGGTAAGACAGTCACACCAGTGTGATAATTGAGCTTAGTGCTCCGAGCAAGAGAGCAGGGACGCCCCAGGCTAAAAATAAAAAAAAAAAAGAAAAATATACAGTTAGGAAGAACACTTTTTAATGACATAGAGAATCATGCATTATTTGTTGAAACAGTTTGGATGAGGTTTTGTTTCAGGATGCAAGCACTTTTTAAACATCATTTGGAAGATGAGATTTTTCAGAGACTTGTGTCACTGGCGGAAAGGGTTTGGAAGAGCCTTTTTAGTTGGGGTGGACGTTTTAGCATAATTAGGTTATTGATAATTCCGTTTATTTCAGATGAATGACGTTAAATCGACCTGGTAAAATCTGGTCAGTTGTTTGCTCTCAGGAGTGTGTATGTACTGCAGGTTTTTAAGGTAAAATTATTATGCGTTCACTTGTGACTATCCTGTCATCCTTCTTTTGACTCAGCACATGAAGCAGTGCATCTTGGGTATTTTGAGGTTGTTTTAATTGCAGTGTTCTCATTTGAACCTGGTTAGACTACAAAGTCCCAGCTATTTCAGTGCAAAGTGTGCTGTCAGACCCAGACTAAGGTCTCCTTCCTCCCATTTCAGGTCAAAGAGGATGATCAACGCGTTGATGAAAGACCCCTCTGTGAGTATGCGCCTGCCTCTGGATTTTAATTGTGAACTCTGAGCCTGCCTTCTCATTCTGCTGATCACTGACAGTGCCGAATTTCCATGCGGTCTCACACACTCGGTGTTGCAGTGCCGTCTCCAGTCAGCTCAGTCCTTCAGTCACTGTTTGAGGTCACTGTTAATTAACGTGGACCACAGTTAGCTGTATGGTGTGTGTGTGTGTGCGTGCGCATGTATATGTGCGCATGTATATGTGCGCGTGTGTATGTGCGCGTGTGTGTGTGCACACGCGTGTGTGTGTGTGTGTGTGTGTGTATGTGTTTAATTTTATTTAACTGAGGCAATGCAAATAAGGCTAATCTAGCATGACACTCATCGAAATGAACAGATCACAGAAGCCACACTTCACAGCATGAGAGTCATGCATGCAGAAAATGACAGTGTCTGCAAGGTACTGTTACTCTCCTTCCCTTGCCAAAGCTTGCATACCCTCAGGTGCCAGTGAAGTGAAGGACTCATCCAGCATGAAAGCACATTGCTCTTTATACTGTTTGTTTTTGCTTTGTGTGTGTGTGTGTGTGTGTGTGTGTGTGTGCGCGTAGTACACCATTTAAAACTTTCTGGTGAATGATTAAAAAAAGATGTTTTCACAAATGGTCTTTGGTCCTTGGTTATTTCCAATTGATATGCCCCTGAAATGTTGGTTTCCTTGAACAGGATTTCATTAACATAGACCAAAACCTTCACGTTACAGGGTCTATCATTTGCCATTTCGCCAAAATAAACCGTCCATCTTAAACATTTTCCTCACTGTTTTAGATTAAGTTCACAGAGTGTGATGGTTACCTGATGAACCTAAAATGTTAACTGCCGAAACAACCGAAGCGCATTGTGGTTTTTAATATTCGCAGAAGCAGACTCTTCCTTTTTCTGTTAGTGAGCTGATGGGCAGAATCAAATTACTTTCCGGATGGTGGCAACACATTATCAAGCTTGACTTCAGTCCTCCTCCTCTCCCCCCCACCACCCCGCCACCCCCAGGCTTCAGAGCACGCTGGTGTTATTGAAACGGTCTGCAGTAGAAGACAAATAAAAAGCTGACATTCTGAGAGTGTGTCTGTTGTTTGCTCCGCTGGGTCACCACGGAAACAAAGCCCGAGAAAACACTTGAAAGCCAGTTTGGCATGCCGTAATTTGCCGCCTTAACAGAGTGGAAATGCAGAGGGACGGGCGGTGGAATGAGACGTGCCGTCCGGAGCCCGGGGCCCGGTAATGCAGCACGTCAGGGGACAGCGAACTGGACTCACAGTCGAACATGTCATTCAAAGGGGAAATAAATAGGCAAATGTGATACATGGGATCTGGTACTTGTTCTGATCTATCTTTGAGGATCAGAAGGCAGTATTGGCATAATCATATACATCTTTACACTGCATTATTTAATTATTTATTCATTTATTTGTATGCCTATGTGTGTGTTGCGTGTGTGTGTGTGTGTGTGTGTCTTGTGTGTGTGTGTGTGTGTGTGTGTGGGTGTATGTGTGTGTGCGCGCATTTGCATGCGTGCAAGTTTGTTTTGGGGATCGGTTAGTGGTACGGCTCTCAGCTGCAGGCTGAGAACATGGAGGGGAGATGGTGAACTTCAAAGAGAGCATGGGGGAGCTGATGGTGGTGCTGAATGAAAAATGAGAGCAGACCACACAGGACAGGCTCCCGGGCGAGCGGCTTCAGCTTCAGCTTGAGCTTCAGCACACCCGCCTGGGTGTACACAGCAGGCGGTTGTTCAGCCCTCCTCACCTCCTTGCTGAGGCCCCCTCTGGGGAGCTCTGCTGTGCAGGTGTGTGCACCTGTTAGTCACCTGGTCACAGCGCTAGATGGAGAACCTGTCTGAAATCTTCCCATTCTTCCCATTCATTACATTACATTACATTCATTTAGCTGACGCTCTTATCCAGAGCGACTTCCAGCACAAAAGAACATAAGTGTATCCATTCGAGTTGAAAGAGCAACAGTGTCAGACCAGGCTAACAACACTCCCAGACTAGTGAGTGTGAACACTACTTTTTCATTTTTTTCCTTCTTTCGTCATTCCCTTCCCAGGTCTTCCCAGGTAATTTCCCATCTTTTGTGTGAGCCGTTAGTATTATGGGATTTCTTTTGGCTTTTATCTTTCCTGTTCCTTGTCTCACCCAACTTTAATCACTGTAATGCAAGCCATTGGCCTATGGGGATGCAAGGGTGTAAATTTATGCAGATTTATTCATGTGTTGTTACGAAAAGCACGGGAGAAGGATCCTTCTGAAAAAACTGTTTTGCGGAAATAGCGTTTTGGCCATGAAAACAGATAGTGCTTAAGATGGAAGTTAGACAAGAGCAGCCAAAGCTGAAACAATCCGTTCGGATATCCAGTCAACATAAGGAAATTGTTCCAGTGTGCAGGAATAAAAATGCTCACTTATCTCTGACGGAGTCGCATCGTGAGCGGAATCAGCAAGATGGCAAATAAAGGAGCTACCTGATCCATAAAACTGATTAAGATTTTGAAAATAATTACGCACAGAGGATGACTTTGTTCGTAGCTGCATCTCATTCGATATCTGGCCGGGAGCCGAGTTATTAGGAAGCTCTGCTGTGCCTCCCTTGGAGATTTCAGAGAAGGTGCTGACAGGCCATACGGTACACCCAGAGCTTTCCATTAGTATATGTAGCGGCATTAGATTGGCTAACGTGTCTAACCATACATCTTCATCAGTGCACTGTGCAAGCTCGGGAGTCGGGAGCCCTTGTCTTTGTCTGCATCTCCAAGAGAAAAATTAAATACATCAAATTGCCCCCCCCTTGCTCTCTCTCTCTCTCTCTCTCTCTCTCTCTCTCTCTCTCTTTCTCTCTCTCTCTCTCTCTCTCTTTCTCTTTGTGTCTCACTTTCTATAATACTATCTATAACTCTCAGTCTCTCTCAAACTTAAAATTCAAGTTCACATGAGCTTTATTGGCTAAACAAACACACTATTGACAATTATTGCCTAATAATGAAAACAACACCATCATTAACTGTAGGAATGTAGACAGCAGTGACAGAAGTAATTATACTAGTAATAAATAACGGCGATAGCTGCAGTAATAATAATAAAAAATCATAATGAAAAGTGTAAGCATTTGATTTAGGGTAAGCATTTATTGCCTACTTGCTGTCTGTCAGACTCTGGCAGACCTCACCCCATCTCTGCTCTCCTGTTCACCCGTAGTTTAGGTCTTTAGATAACACATCCCAGTACCTTCTGCAAATTCAAAGCATTAAACACTGCTGGAGCAGGCAGTCCATATTGCTTGCAGGGATTTTATAGATAAACAGGGTCCATGAGGTCTACCTCAGACATACTGAGTCTCTGTTGGGCGAACGCTGACGCTAAAAGGCCTGCAGTTTAAAATCTAATCATGAGCCTGAGGATTTTCGGAATTGGTTAAGACTGAATTGCCTTCTGAGCTTGAATTATTGATACAAAAGTAAGGGTTTTAAAACTGCCTTCAACGCTCCTTGGTCATTACCAGAGTTTTCTTTGGGAACATGGACTGCAGCATTTTTAATGAATGTGATTATAACCGCTGGCGGCCCTGAAGCTGAACTTCAGGTGCCGAGTCCAGGCTGCTTGGGGGTGTCCAGTACTCTGAAAGAATGATAATGAGGCAATTTGATTTTATTTTATCCGGGAAAAAAGGGGAAAAAACTATCCTTTCTTCCTTCCTGTGAGCACTGAGAGATATTTATGGCACTGACCTTTCAAGCCACACACCGAAAGTTAAACACACAGCACTTTCCTGTTGACTCCTTTGCTGTGTAATTACAATCTATATGAATATGAAGAAATTTGGGGAGCAGGACAGTTTCATTTCTAAAATAACAGCCAATAGCATATTGATGCGTAGCGTACGGAAACAGCCAGGAGCATATATTAATACAGCCAGCTTGGTTAGTTTTCTAGATCAGTGAAGCTTCACTCTTGTCAGGTTGAAAGTTGGTAGAATTTGTACCTTGAATGAATTTCCCATCATGCCGCTGGGTTTGTGATTAAACTCCGGCTTTATCTGCTGGTGTCTGTCATGGTTGGCTTCGTAGAAACACTGCAAATCTATTGTCCTCTCGCGTGCGATCTCTCCCTGAAGCGCGGGTTTTTTCGCGTGGGCAGTGGGGGGTTGGGGTTGGGGGGATGGGCAGAAGCAAGGGGGACCAGGTGGAGGGGGGCTCTCGACTCGGTTAGATCATGGAGAGGGGTTTAATCTGCGGCGCCCAATGACGCGAGCCGCCGGAGCGGGGCGGGTTTTACACGGAAACATTCGGCATCCGGGGCGAGGGGGTACGGGCCTGCCGCTCATGGAAATGAGCTATCGACATCCTCCCTCGCCTCGGCTGATCGCTCACCGCGAATACCGCTGCGCCGCGGCAATGACAGGGTCATTGTCTCTCCAGATCAGACTAATAGCCCCGCTCGCGGAGCCTCATCCTTTCTGGGAAGAAACGCTCCGTTCCTGCGGAAGGGCGGTTAGCGGTTCGCCCACTCGGGGTCGGCCCCCGCACAGCGCTTTTTCTCGAGGCCCCACGGCCCCACGGTACTGCTCACTTCAAGGCTCCGTTAGGTTTGCTGTTAGCTGTTAGTGAGTTTGCTGTTGGCAGCAGTGTGGCATAGTGGTAAGGAGCAGGGCTCGTAACCAAAAGGTTGCCAGTTTAATTCCCCGCTGGGGCACTGCTGCTGTACCCTTGGGCAATGTACCCAAGATACCCACAATCGCCTCAGTAAATATCCAGCTGTATAAATGGATAACATGCAAAAATTGTAAGTCACTCTGGATAAGAGCGTCTGCTAAATGACAATAATGTAATGTAATGTAGTGTCTCACCTGCGTGCAGCACTGTGAGGAAGGATGTGGGGGACACAGGTGTGTTGAGGTGAAGGTAATGAGGGTAATGAATGACCGCAGCAGTTTGATGCTGATGGAAGTGACAGACCCCACATGAGCTTGGGGGTGGGGGGGGGGGGGGGGGCTGCCGGCAGCACCCTCAGCCGCTTTGCCACCCACCTCTGAGGAAGTGTCAGCATGAGTTTGTGCCAGGTGGGTGGCGGTACCGCAGGAAAGGCTCTCTCGCACTCACGCACGCATGCACGCTCGCCCCGCTTTTACTCGAATGCACGCACGTGCACACACGCACACACACACACGCACAGTACGCTTATGGCACACAGACCTATATACAACCAGACTTGCATGCATAAATATACACTCATACCTAAACAAACATGCGTGCGTGCACACTTACTTGAAGCAATATGCGTCCCCCTCGTGCTTACAATGCACACAAACGCTTCCTTCTGTTCTACTTGAACTCACACACATGCGCACACAGTTGCACACACACACATATACACACACGACCATAGACTCACATACTTGCGCACAAACACTTCTGACTCGCAACTGCAGGATATACTTTGTTATACACATGAATACTCACCCCTTTGCTACACAAACACCTGCTCATTCATCAGAACAGGACAGCAGTCGAGGATCCCAGATGTGCAAGGCGCCAGCAGAAAAGGGTTGGAATCGTTTGGGGATGTGTTTCCTCGTATCTGGGTAGGACTCATATATCAGAGAGCAGATAGGGGTGCTTTTAGCTGGGTTCAATACAGAGTGAGGGAAATTCAGTTAAAAAAACATCAGGCTGGTATTCTCTCCGGATCCATAACCGGACAGCATCCCGGCAGAATAAATCTCCCACAGCTGCTGTTGCCAGTCTGGGGGGGGGGGGGCCGCGGGGGGCGGTTCTTCTGCGGTCAAAGGGGCCGCGTTCCCTTAAATTTTTGATTTCCATCACACGCGATATTTAATTCACAGCCTGGAGGCCACCGCACGGCGAGCGTCACGGAATTCTCTTCCGTGTGTCATTGAGAAGTGCTTCGCTGTGTCTTTGGCACCGAAGCCGCCCGTTTTAAATCACCCGCTATATAATCCGATTGATTTATTGATTGCTTACTTTTGCCTGCAAAGGCCAGAATTAGGAACTGGCTACCGGAGTGTGAGGAGCCGACCGTGGACGGAAGGGAGAGAGGAAGCGGGAGAGGCAAAGGAGAAAAGGGGGGGAATGTTGGAGGATATTTCTCCCTTGTCCTCCCCTCCTCCCCCCGATACCATTACGTCCTTTGATGATTAATCGAAGCCTATTAATGCCGAGACCGAGCCAGTGGATCTACCCTTAATGAGTTTCCTTTTTTTACCCCCGATTCCTGCCTGGGTTTGACATCACAGCTGCATTATCTGCACAATGAGAGATTGGCACGTTGCTTATCTGATGTTTGCACGGGGGTCTGAGACAGCTGTTATTGCTGCGCTGTGCAGTATCAGGTGACTGAGAGGGAAGCGGGGACGTACCTGGTGTTTTGAACGCGCACACACACACACACACACACACACACACACACACACACAGTCACGCACATCCGCTGATTCAGCTGTAGGTCGTTTGGAGGTGGTTTTGGGGATGCCAGGGCAGAAAGCGGAGGACTTATTCTCTTTCTCTAAGCTGCTCTCTCAGGGGCAGCCCGTTGTGGATGGACACGCTGAGATTTGCAGGGTAAATCCCCTCATCGGCAGGGCCCGGAGATCAGTACAGGCATTTTGGTGGAGGATTGGGGGCGGAAAACAGAGGCGCCAGCACTGAATCAAAAAGAGATGACAGTGATACAGTGTCTCGCCTCGACCCCTGTGCTAATATCATAGCACTGTGCAGGAGTGGGTTCAAGAACGGTAATTGAAGAGGAGGCAGTACTTCCAATCCTGTACATGTCAGCTTGTTCCTTTAGCTCTCTCTCTCTCTCTCTCGCTCTGTCTCCCTCTCTCACTCTCCCTCCCTCTTCTCTCTCTCTTCCTCTCTCTTCCTCCCTCTGCCTCTCTCTCCCTCTCTCTCCCCTCTCTTCACTGCTCCCCGAGGAAGATTACAGAGCTGTCGCCAGCCACGTCAACTCGTTTGTGTTTTGAGTTACGACTCTGTATTACTCAGCACAATTTCGGGGGGAAAGGGCCTTCATAGTTTGGAAAAAAGGCACAAATCCCTGCCGGTAATATTTATGATACGTGATACTCCCTTTATGACTTCTGCTTGCACAAATACAGAAATGGCCAATTAAAATATCCCTGCCACGGTGGAGCTGTAAATTAATGTGCTCTCTGTGTCCGCCTTTGTTTGAAGGCTGTCTTATTTTGAGCCACGAATGAGACAGAGAAGCATTCCTGTCACATTAAGAACGAGCGCTGTCCGGCATTCTGCCGAGTCATGGGCGGGACATGCCGTCCTCGTGTTTGATACCTCTGCATTGTTTCGGTTTTAAAGATCCCCCGTGTTAAATTGGCAGGGCTCTTATGCGGCGCATAAAACTTTATAAGACTGTTGGACACATTAAAGCTTATGGGATTTTAATGAGTGGGTGTAATTACCTAGAGCAGCGTGATGAAGCCCCGCCGAACGATTCGCTGAGCTTAGGGAGCCGGGATCGTTTCTTGGCCTACGGAGTGATGCACCATGGCACTGCAGGAATTAAAAAAGACCCTTAATGAACTAATTAACTTCCTCATATCCTTGTCTCCACTCGCCCCGTTTGAGCAGTGGTGAGAGGTTTGGGCCTCGACCGCGGTCACCGGTCTGAGTCCTTGGTAGTCACTGCCAGGCCTCACAGACAGCTGCCCCTCTGCAGCTGTGCCAGTGGGCTCCCGGCAGTCAACGGCAGCATTGGTCAAACAACTCCATAATGGTGACAATAATGATATTCATTACAGGTCAGTAAGAGTAAGGAGTGAGACAGCTCTAAGAGTAATAGTGGCTGTGAAATGGCATTTACTGTGATGCGGTGCCAAGCGACTGCGTACTTTTCAGTGCTCCACCGCCTATTGAAAAGCTGTGGATGCTTGCTGGTATTTAGAGTGTCCTGGTGATCAGGCTCTCAGTGAGCAGCTGGATTGTTTTTCTGGTGCAGAACCTGGCAGATGATACATCACCACAATGAGAAGGAACATGCTAATAAACTTGTTTGCTCACGAAAAATAGCAGAAAAGGTTGAAGTATTTTTCTCTTTATAAATTACAATATTTATGTAGTGTATATTGCATTCTTGTGTGTGTTTGCCAAAGAAGAGTTTTGCAATGTTGCAAACTGCAAAAATCACCAAAAAGGATGACTTATTTTGTTACTTCTCTTTCTTTGTTTATACATTGTTTTGGTGTTTACTGCAATGTGGAGTGTTGCAAAAGTTTGCAAGAGATTGCAGGTCAGATGAAAAGATTTGACTGTCTTCTCATCTGTCCAGCACAGAACTTCAGCCAGGTGTGTCGATGTTTCTGTTGAAAAGCTTTCTGAAAGAATCACTGTGTTGCTGTGTTGCATCTGTCGTTCCGTCTATGATTGTAATGAGAAAAGAGAGAAGGGCCCTAAAGATGCAAAAGTGCGTCACGTCTAAAACATAGGGCCTGTGGTCTGTCATACGCGATTTGTGATTTATATCTGCGGAAGGTTATTTCGACTTCCCCCCTTGCGTTAAGAATGTGAACGGATGGTTTTGCCTCTGATTGCATTGGCTGTGATGCTGTCCCTTCACTCGTGATTGGTTCTGAACGAGGTTCTGTTGTCTGAATGATTGTGTAATCTGGTGTCTCTCTGTGTTTATGGTCTGAGGCTGTTTCGCATCTTAGTGGTTTTTTTTTAGTGGTGTTGCCTCCTTCATTTCACACCTGTCTGTTGTCTCTCTCTCTCTGTGTTTTGCACTCTAATGGTGTGTCTTCCTTTGTTTGTACTGCAATTTTACATAATCTGTCCATTTTCAGTACATCTGTTAACAAAGTTCCCACCTTTACAATGGTAAATATTCAAGATTTTAGTACGTTTCTTAATGTGTCTGAGTCTTACTGGTTTAAGCTTGGCTGGGATCCGAAAGCCCCAGAACCATGTGGCCTAGGGGGTCCTTTTCTGAGGAGATCTCACTGCTCAATAGGGCTTTGTCTTCGTACTGTTCAGTTCGGGCCTGCCTGATTTAAATGTTGCGAGAACTTGGCTGCTCTTTTGGGAACTGGATGGGCTGTGCTGTGCAGGCATCATTGGGAGCATGTCTATGGATCTGAAGGATGTTTTTGCAAACATCTAATTGTGGGGTGTCTGCAGGGCTTTTGTTGAAACCGGGGTTGGTGAGGGAGCCCATACTTCACATCTGAGCCAGAGTTTTCTTGGGTAATTTGGTTCCACCATGCCTTGTCATTTGCTGAGTAATTGTAGAGGAGTGTAGGAGTATGGTGTTCCAAAAGTGTTTTTCACAGGGTAAAGTGGTGTCCTGCTTGCCTGAGGATTTCTTTGAGAATATCCTAACTCTGGTCCTGTCCTGATTGGCTGTCTGACAACCCTGCTGCACCCCCCACCCTACAGCCCAACTCCATCTATGGTGGGTGGTGGGACCAGCTACTGTGCAAAGAACTGAAGCTTATTTATAATATTGTGTACAGTGAGGCCAAGGACTGCAGGGATTCTCTATTGTTGCCTCTGTTCTCTAAACGGGACTCAAGTTTCAGCCCTGTCTCGCTACATGTCCCCAAATGAAAAAATGTAGCCCTTCTTTCTCCTACACTT
The DNA here is from genome assembly GCA_019176425.1 of Megalops atlanticus. Lineage (NCBI taxonomy): Eukaryota > Metazoa > Chordata > Actinopteri > Elopiformes > Megalopidae > Megalops > Megalops atlanticus. The sequence goes on along the minus strand of CM032883.1, from coordinate 31,064,737 downwards.
GGTCTTCATTAGGGTATCTCAGTTTTCCTTAATTGTCTATTTATTTTGAGCGCTTTATTTCAGTCTGATCAAAATTCATATCTGTGCATTAAATTTGTATAAGGCTTTCCCGGTTACAACTTTGATTGCCAATTATTTTCAATGTTTTTTTCTGTGTAAAATTTCATTTCTTTCACAAAAGGAGTTTAAGACAATTGCCTTTTTAATTTTATTTAAATTATGTAGCATATAATCATATTCTTTCTTTCTTTCTCAGCAAGTTTCATGTAGTTTTGAAGCAGTGGAGTAGTTGAGGCACGGCTCCCGGTTGGTGGTTGTCTTTGTTTCCTGCTGGAGAGCTGCCTAAGGCCTTTGCTAGAGCATTCACATCCTTGCCACTAGCGGCTTATTTGACTGGTGTTATTGCTTTTAAAAAAAACTTCTCAGTGTTTTATTTTAATGGCAGCATTTCAGGTTTGTCATTTTATATTCTTTGTTGCCAATTTTATTTCCCTAGGGTCGATTATGTAATGTGCTGATTAAAAGCGGTCTAACATATTTTCAGTTGTTTTAATTGCGTTGTTTAAGGATGTGTTTCTGAAATCCTCTGTGCTGTGGGGAGACGTGTGTGTGTGTGTGTGTGTGTGTGTGTGTGTGTGTGTGTGATACCAGGCTTCATCAGGGATCATTATGTCTCTACCATTGATACTATATAAATGCAGGATTTGTGCTTTTAAAATCTAAAAGTTGAAGAAAACAAACCCTGAATGTTCCAACTTGAGTCATATTTTTGTTAGACATTTCCAAGCTTCACTCAAGAGAAATGTTCACTTTGTGATGTGCATTTTTTTTTTAAGATCAAAGCAATTTCCTAGTACACAGGACTCAATTGTATGAGGGCAGTCATGGGGAAAATAAAAATATACAGTATGAAAACCTTCCTTATGTATACTCAAGATGTACCTTTTGGATGGCTTCCTGTTCCATCCTGGGTTTTAGCGCGGATGATGTTGAGGAGGTTTCTTACCTGGCTGAATTGGCTGTGGCAGGGTTCCCAGGTTTGGAACCTGCCGCTGCAGAGCCATCCAGCTGGCCTTAGTGTCCACTCTGCAGTTACTGCTCAGGGGAGGGGGTCTGGGGTGCCTAGGCTTGTTTGCAGTCACATGGTGGGTGATGAAGGAGTTTCGGCCCAGGGCGCTGTTCTCTCTCCTTCCCTCCCTCTCTCCTGCTGTCTCTCTCTCTCCCTGTATTTCTGACCTGAATGTTATATCTCTCCCTTTGTTTCTGACCTGAATGCTCTCTCCTGCTCTCTCTCTCTATCCCTCTCTCCCTCTCTCGCTCTCTCCCTGTGTTTCTGACCTGAATGATGTCTCTCTGTGTCTGTGTTCCTGACCTGAATGCTCTCTCTCTCTCTCTGTCTGTATCTAACCTCAATGCTCTTTCTTTCCCTGTGTTTCTGACCTGAATGCGGTCTCTCTCAGAGACAGCATTCAAGTAAGAAACACAGAGATACAGAGACAGCATTCAGGTGAGAAACACAGAGACAGAGAGAACCTCTGCCTCTGTGTAGTAAGAACACAGATTATGACCTGAAATGTTTCTGTCTATCTCTTGAGTTTCTGACCTGAATGCTGGCTCTGCATCTCTGTGTTTCTGACCTGGATGCTGTCTCTCTATCTCGGAGGTTCTGATATGAATGCTGTCTCTCTCTCTCTCTCTCTCTCTCTCTCTCTGAGGTCCTGACCAAAATATTGTCTCTGTCTGTGAGACCTGAATGCTGTCTTTCTCTCTCTCTCTGATGTCCTGATCTGAATATTGTCTCTCTCCGTGTTTTGGACATCAATACTGTCTCTCAATCAATGAGGTTCTGACCTGAATGCGGTCTCTCTATCTCTGAGGTTCTGACCTGAATATTTCTCTCTCTCTCTCCCCCTCTTTCTGCATTTCGGACTTGAATGTTGTCTGACTCCGCTAGAGGCTATCACTGTGGCAGGCTGTGGCAACTGCCATTCCATAGCTCCAGGCACATAAGAAACTGAACCATCCTCTTTCATGCCTTCCTTGTGTGAGAAAATGCAAAATTCACCCAAACCATTCACCCTCTACTGTTTTTTTTTTTTCCATATGACCCTACATAACATTATTTGTTAACATATACATGTGGCAAGTGCTGTACTCAGACTGTGCAAGCATCTGTGCTGCATTAAAAAAAACTGCCTCGTTCATTTTGTTTCAGGGAAGAGCCAGTGAAGATTATTCAGTTATCAGCCGTGTCCGTCAAGCATAGCCTGCCTTTGTTGAAGATAACATTAACTGATGAACTTATGATAGCAGAGTAATGTCATTTTTATTTCTGCCGCAGGGAGACGGAGGGTTTGTTAATTGTTAGCTTGAACATCTTCCGATATTACTGGGATTTTATCACTCAGAGCTGTTCTAAAGTGAAGTGAACTCTTCTAAAGTGAAAATATATAACTAAATATAATTAAGTTGGTCACAAAGTGGTGATGGAAGCAATGTGGCATAAATGGTAAGGAGCAGGGTTTGTAACCAAAAGGTTGCTGGTTTGATTCCCCACTGGGTCAGTGCTGCTGTACCCTTGGTCATGGTACCTAACCCAGAATATTCTCAGTAAATATCCAGCTGTATAAATGGGTAGCATGTCAAGCTGTAACCGATTTAGGTTGCCCTGGACAAGAGCATCTGCTAAATGCCAATAATGTAATGTAATGTAATGTGATGTTACAGTATATTTGGAGAGTCAGGCAGAATGTCATCAGGTAGAGTCTCAGACATAAACACTGCCTTCCCCTTTGTTTCAGACCTGAATCAGGTTGTCTTCATCATCCAGAGCCAGAAGAACTCCTTCCATGTGAGGCGGGCGGAGGAACGCAGGTTGGAGCTGCTCCGTCAGGCCAGCTCCCTCGAACAGGTAACAGGATCTTAGTCTGACTCAGTCTGTAACAAAACGTCTGATCCAGGAACTGGAACCTCCCTCTGACCCCAGAAGCTTTAAGTAGCACAAGCTCTCAGTGCTATAGTCTGTCGTTGAGCTCCCGAGTGGCTCAGTCAGGAAGGCCCTCGTCACTGACCACAGTCCCACAGCAGCCGAACCAATCAGCCGCATTCCTCTGGGGATTCATGTGTGGAGGTCGGCGAGGGTGTCCTCATCTCACCCCTCTCAGGCACCCTCCTGTTCATCGGGAACCTGAGAGCTGCTCAGATCAGGGCAGTGGAGTGACGCCTCTTCTCCAATAAGCGGCCACTTCACTGTGGTGCACCGTGCAGAACTTGTGGGGACAAAAAAAAACGGCCCCTGGCTGCATGCGAGTGTATCGGAGGATTGCATTCGTCTCGCTCCAGCGCTCCTGCGTGACTGTAGCGGTTGTCGTGGCGAGACAAGCCGAATGCACAATCAGGGATTCCAAAACAGGGTTTCGCAGAGCGGAAAAAGCAATAAAACTTTACCCGCTCTCATCCCTGAAAACGGAACCTTATCAGAACCTCCCACTGATCCGGACCCAGGTAACAGCACGTACCGCAGATTTTGGTAATCACAGCCGGTTCTGATCCAGTCAGTACTCAGATAAATTATTACTCAGCTTAATTTGAAGCTCTTTCATCTTCTGTCAGCAGTGTCACACTGGCCTGCAACCAGATGGGGCCGCCTCTAATTTAGAAAGTGAGTCACATTTGCAAAAGTGCTATCAGTGGAACAAACATGTCCCACATCTACAGTGTACCCGCTGCACCCAAAATGTTTTTTTTTTTGAAAAGGAAAAACAGTGATAACATTGCAAAGTTTATTTTAGTATTCCATATTTATTTCCTTGCTTCAGGGCAGTCATTTCTGATGCTTCCTCAAGTGTGTACGTGTTATAGATGACTCTCTCTCTCTCTCCCTCTGGTGGGAGGGTGGCACAAATAAACTATCAAGCCACCTGTGTTTTAGGGTCATGAAAGCATACAAAGCATACAAAGCACTACTACTGCTGATTCAGTCAATGCCTTAGCCCAGGTTGACAGACTATGGTAATGAGAGCCCAGCAGGCTGTAACGTATTGTTCTTTGCTTGCACAAGAAATAATCCTGAATTTAATATTGTCATTTTTTATTATTATTTGGCAGCTACCCTCACCCAATGCGACTTTAATAAACACTGGTGCAGAACACAAATGGGAAATGTAGATGTTAACCAAAGGGACAAATAAGCAAATTTGTCAAGTCACATATTTTTACTTTTTCTTTTTTGTTTATTGACTTCAGCAGCTTTAAAAAGTTTTGGCAGTGTGATTGCTTTTAGATGCCTGCGAAAAAAGCCCAATGTTGACAAAAACAAAAACTTGCCAATTCATCTCAACCAGATCTATAAATGTAATGCAGTACAGAGTCTTTACCACTAGGTGTCACCATTGATCTGAAATAGCAGTGTGAACGTCTTGAAAAGAACATTTCGACTGCTGTCATATTTTGTGTGGAGGAGGTGAAAAACTTGTGGAGTAGTTCATTCTAACATTCACCACCGGAAGCTACTTTCATTTGAGGAACCAGAGCTGAATGGGTACGCCATCAAGCTCATGCTTTCCACCAGCTTCTTCATTTGTCAAATTTTGGAAATTGAAAAGGCACAAAAAGAAGAGGGCTGTTCTCACACACCACCGTAATGGCACCTTATTGCTGCAGGTTTCAGAATGCTGGGATATGTACAGTATTTGCTTCATTCACGCCTCAGATTCAACACTGTTACAAAGTAATATCAGCATTTATGTTGGGTTTCCATTAGCTGGCACACCTCTTTGCTTTCATCTTGTGTTAACAGTTACTGGGTCTCCACTGAATTGCCTTGTTTACTTCTTTTGAATTTGTTTTTTTGGCTCGGTGAACGTGGTGTGCTGCACCCCAGTGTTTAGTTTGGTAACCCTCATTCACAATGCAGCCCAGACTGCACCCGAGGCTGATTTTGGGGTGTGGTTAAATTTTAATCGAGAAACGCATTTGCAGGCGATGAAGTTCCTTCACAGAACGAAAGTCAGAATTTTGCAGTTTCTCCAGAATAAAATGACAACACAAAATAAATAGAGACAGTATGGAAGTGGCAAATGTATCACCCAGTGCCTGAGATAAGGAAAGCTTACGATTGATTTGCCTTCCTTAAAGGTCAGAATCTGATTAGTCCTCCCTCCACTTTCTCACTGTGTTGGCCTTCTCCAGAAGCAGCAAATCAGCCTATTACTGCGGGGAGAAGACAGGCAGACAAAAACGCAGCGCTTGAGTTATTCATACTCCTGGCTAAATGGAAACAAAAGAAACATGCTCAAAAGGAAAAAAATATATGTATTTATTGGATTTTTTTTTACTACTTAAAATGTTTTAAATGTTATACTCTAATCTCTAACAGCATTGCCCAGAGCAAGTTACAAAATACAAAGGTAACATTTGCTCATATCACTGTAATGAGTATTTTGTAACTCCCCCTCTGGCATGACTTACTGTGGTGAAACACTTCTGTAGTGCTTTATGAGGGCTATTGGAACTATAGATGCAAAACAACCCCGAATCATAATAAACCCTCGAGCATATTTCACGCTGGACATGGATCCCCTCCCAAAATAAGCCTCACCTTTTCATACCAAATAGAGAGCTGATGAGCATGTCCAAAAAGCTCAATTTTCCTTTCATCTGACCATTAAATATGCTTCCAATTCTCATTTACGTGTAGTTTGGCAAATTCAAGTCACCTCTTTTCGTGACTCGCTTTCAAAAGAGGCTTCTTCCTTGCAAGCCCAGCCATGAATGCCCATCAAGGTAGATTCAGCTCTTTGAGAATTTCTTTGTGGCCATCTTCCAGTATGAGGTCAATGACCAGTTTATCTGCAGTCGTCAGAGAGCTCTCTGGCCTTAACCATAACAATGCATGCTGCTAATGAATCTCATCTGTGCGTTACTTTCTTCTATACCACAGGGAAACGGCAACCCTCTGGGGCCCTCTTTATAGTTTCAGAAGCTTCCACTGAACTACCAGTAACAGAATGTTGATGTGGATTCGTTTTGTCAGGTTTTGTTTTGAAGATACCTTAAACGTGTGGATGGATGTAACCCTTGTGTTGTCTGTATTAAAATTCACTACTTTCATTTGAATATGAATTTCCTTTATAAACTGCTATTAAGTTTAAAGTGTTGCACTTTAAAAACAATTAATTTTCTATTATAGCATGCTTTTTGTTCCTTTTCAGACAGGTGTATGAATAAATATGGAGGGCACTGTGCAGTGTATTACACACTTTAATTTGACAGCGTGCTTAGAGTGGCTTGACCACACGTTGATCATGTGTTGGATGGCGGTGCTCCTGAAGGCTGATGGTATCGACACAGCGAGAGAAAGATGGATGTGTGTCGTTGCAGACCCTGTCCCCCACAGTCTCAGCAGACTAAGTAAGCCATCATGCACGTTTCCACTGAATCCATTCTTTATTTTTTAGGTTTGCCCTCCTAGACTACTTAACGCCTTGAAAAGCAGATAGCTGTCCTCGTGTTGGCTTTCACTATCTGGCCAAACATCCAAGGTCAATAGCTGAGTGACTGATGAGCACTGAGGCAAGAAAAGTCTAAATGACTGCAGCTTGATTGCATTTACAGTTGTACTCTGGGGCTTTAATTATATGAAATATCCTGTCAAAATGTTCTCTTGAAAAGTTCTAAGTCTTTTCTTCCCTCTGGTACATCATTTAAAGTGGGATCTGAAACTTGCGCTGTAAAAACAAATTCCATCTTTCTTACTTTGAATTGATTTGTTTTCACCCAAGAGTATCTTGGAGAGAAAAATAGTTTTCTTCTTTAAAGATCACTTATCCAGAAATAATGATGCTTATCATTTCCTCATATGGCTGCATAATATTTCTATTTTGGGTTGTTGTTCTTATGAAGATTAAATCTTGTTTTTTGGAGAAATTGAAAGTAAGAAAGTTATGCTCCTCAATTAGTCTTCCACTTGCATAAATAATCTCGTAACAAAATACCTCTCTTCAAAGAATCTCACTGTGCATAATACTATCCCAGAGGATGAGTAGGAGTTTTATATTGCTGTTAAATAAAATATGCTAAGGTGTTAAACAGGGTAATCCTTCGGGAACTGGCGTACTTGAAAAATTCATATTAGCATGTCAGTCACAAGCACTGCATGTGTAGTATATAGAATATTTAATGTGAAATACAGATATATTTGCCCCGTGTGTGGCACGTGTGTGTGAGTGTGCATGTTTGTGTGTGTGTGTGTGTGTGTGTGTGTGTGTGTGTGTGTGTGTGTGTGTGTGTGCGTGCATGTGCATGTATGAATGCATGCATGTATGTTAGAGAGTGTGGAAGGAGAAGCTGACTTTCCTCTTCCAACAAATGATACACTAATCCAAAAAAAAAAACACTCTTTTTAAATGTAACCCATATGCTCACTTTCACCGCAAAGCAGTGTGGTCATCCCCATGATCATTTGTCATAGTCGCTGTTGGGCAGTGAGAATGGGTTTTTGTGTGACATGGCTGCTACGTTACCTCTTTAATGCCAGCGTGTCCTCGGGCCTTGGCTGTTGTCCCAGCATACCCCTGCAGAATAACTTGAAGCCCTCAGTTTTGCACTCATGTTTAAACATAAAGCATTATCAAATAATTAATTTCACTGAAGTGTGAAATTCACATATATGAAAATCTTATGAAATGCTCCTGGTATACACAAATATGAGTGTTATAAGTAATGAAACTAGGGATTATCCACTGAAGGCCCAAAGTATCATGCATACTACCTATATCTTATTTAAAAATGCAAACATTACTCAAGTGGCTCCTTGATTCCTAACCTAATTCCCTAAGATTTATCTCATTTTGAAAAACCAAAAGTATTTCAGCCCATGGCTCAAAAAGTTTCTGAATAAAGGATCTTATCTTCAAAAAAACACACACAAAATAAAAAAGCATTATTAGCTTGCTTCTAGCTGCATTTTTCATTTTCATGAAATGGGCAATGAGTTCTTTTCACGTTTTTTTTTTTTTTTCTTTAAGGTTTTGCCGTGCCATTTATCAAAATCCACAAAGGTTAAAAAAAATAATAAAAGGAAAAAGACCTTGGAGCTCTTGAGTATCAAGTGATCGTAAAGTGCCCTTTGGCAACATTTGATGATGAATGATGGATGAATGAAATGTTCTATGTGCTTAGGCTATTTATTGTTGAAAACAACCGTGGAGTGCAGTTGAGTCATTTGTCACTGTTGAATGCCGTTCGCTTCATACTCTGAATAGCAAGGTTTACTGAAGCAGCTGATAGGAGACATAGATCTGTTTACAGAAATGTAGTCATACGTTATTTTCTGTTCTTTTATCACTCCATTTGCAACAAACTAATTAATCTCTAATTCAACCACAGTCTCACGGTATTTGGAAAGAAAAAGTCACTTTCAGCTCTAATATTGTGGTTCGTGTTAGCTTGTCTTTGAAATGAGACCCCACTGTGTGTGTCACCTCGCCTGTGTTTTATTGCGTCTGACTCAACTCCCTAGGACGTCAGAATTGAATATATTTCATTGCCAATCCAATCTGACTGGCTGACCATTAATTGCTTTAGTTGGGGAGGGGAGGTGGGCAGAGCTCGTACCTTCATTGCGGGTAGTAACCGCCGGTGTCATGTGACTCCGGGGCAAAAGCTGCAGTTGCTGAGCTGCAGCAGCTTGCCAGCCATTGTGATGTCACTGGGACGGGTGATGGGAGTTGCTGCGAGGCAGACTGCCAGCTGTTTAGCAGCCAGTCAGGACTGATGTGTGTAATCAGAGTCCCTGTAGTGCAGGGTTGGCTGTCGGGGTGGACGGGCTGTCCTTACCAATCTCTGCCCTCCCCCTGTCCCTGTCTCTCCCACTTTTTTTGGTTTATGTCTCACTCTTATTGTCTCTCTCTCGTCCTTCTTCCCAGTCTCTCTTGTGTGTGAAGGCTTTTGCTGTGCATGTAGTTGTCCATTTTCAGGTTTTGGAGTTTCAGGTCTGCTTGAGAGTGAGTCTTGCAAATAGAATCCTATTTTCTCCTCTGATCCTAAACCCACACGTGGTTACTGCAGCATGACCACTCTCTCTCCCTGGATACATGCTGCAGTGTAAAAGGGCATTGTGGGCCCTTCTCTGAAAATAATATCAGTACATCACTCACTCCATTAAAAAGGTGTAATTACCCCGACCTTGAAATGAAGCTACAGTTACATTTTCTGGAGAAATCAGTAAGCATTTAAGCGTTAGCAGTAATGTTTATCTGTAAAAGTTTGATGAATTCAACCAGATGTGCTCCACAGGTTGTATTCTCACCACACAACCACACAAGGTAACCATTAATCAGGACATTTTGTTTTGTTAACCACTAGACACAGTCTCTGGTGAAATACATTAGGCTAGACTGAATAAAAAGAGGCCTCGTGGTTCTGGTAAATAGTGTACTTACTGTAATAAAGCACCTTATTTTAGAATTTGAACAGAGTATCGGTTTGAGATGACCAGCACAGCCTTTGTTGATGTGAATACACTGCATGGAGCACCAGTATATTCTGTTCAGTTTAATCCATTCTGAAACTCAGAGAGAACGTTGTCAAGTCAACATGACCTTCCTCTAGCAACACATCGTCAGTCTATTTATTAAATGCAGGCGTCCGCATTGACAGTGTCTGTTTCTCCCGTGTGCTGCGTTTAAGTACCAATTATCTCCTTCTGACAAGATAAATTCACAGTGCAAATGATTCTTGTCATTAGTATTATTAGGTGCCACGGCAGTGCGGTAGCTCACACCGCAGGTCTGCTTTTATTTTATTTCTATTTCCTGTGCATGTGCACTTTCTGTCCGTGTAGGATTTGCCCCCCTGATGGTCGCTGTTAACCGTGTCAACCCTCACCCCTTGCAGGGGAGAACGCTGGGTCACTCTGCCTGCTCCACTGAATCACAGCACAGTGTGCAAAGAGGACAGTGTGTTTGCACTCACAGATTGTTTGCACAAAGCTCTGTGAAGGCACTGCTTTCACTGTACCACCCATGTGCAGTGTTTCTGCACATTAATACATTTACGTTATAATATTCAGGCATATGTGTAGATAAGTATATACAGATATGGTGGGTTTTTTTATTACTCTCATACACTGGAGCTGTCATTTTATTGTTGCATTGCTTGCGTGGGAGAATGAAAGAGCAATTAAAAATAGAAGGATCAGAATGTATGTTTTAAAGTAATCAGCCATCAAAATGTAACACCCACCACAAATCAGCTGCAGTGCGTAGGCAAAGATTTTACCGTTATCCCACTGGACAGCCAGATTTAGACACCCATCATGAGTGACTGGGTTGAGGGTTGAGCCCTCAGATTGATGTCTCCCACAGCACCTGGCCAGTGCTTTCTTGTAGTCAGAAAGAATGCATACCTTGGAAGCTTTTTATCGAAATACTACTTAAGATTGACCCCACTTAGCTTCAGTCTTTCAGTGAGAGGGGATGACAGATGAAAGGTGAAAGCTGATCATGCTGCTTTCACCCCTGTTGTCCATCCCTGCAACCCTTGGAATATGTATGAGCAGAGAAAGGTCAGGTAACATTCTTGTACAGAAAGTTTAGGAATCCTATAGTTCCCTTTAATAGTTAAACCAAACGCATTTGGTTGACAGCAGAACCAAACTTGTTTTTTTTCCATGTCTGTAATTTGATTTGGTTAGATTAGGTTGCTTAATTGTCCTCGCTTGAGGGTATTCTTTTCTCAGCAAGACAGTGGAAAATAGATCTTAACATAATGTGCAAAGACATGTGCAGCCCAATAGTACATTCACTTGAACAACAACAATTCAGCGGGCGGCCACATTCGCGCTGGGAAACAATGCCTGTTCATGTCACATTATGTGATCTATCTTTTGCATGTTAACAAAACAAGAATTCATTACAAAGCATTTCCCCTTTTTAAAGTCCATGGTTATTGTACCCATCTGAGGTTGATGAGAGTGGAAAATTTTAGTGCTGTTGAAAATGAAGAGGGAAAAGCCTTTTCATGTACTCTGCTTGCCAGGACTGCACAGAGATATTTTAATCGCGCTGTAACCTTGTATAACAGTGATGGAAACTACTGGAATGCTGTATCAATTAATAACCTGATGTTGTACCAAATAATTCTTTTAGGATCTTGTTCTGTTCACACTTGTGTTCATACATCGGTTACAGTTTTTTTTTTTTTACAATGTTATTCATTCGTACAGCTGGATATTTACTAAGGCAATTGTGGGCTAAGTACCCTACCCAAGGGTACAGCAGAAGTGCCTAAGTGGGGAATCAAACTGACAACCTCTCTGGTATAAGTCTTGCTCCTTAATCACTGTACAACACTGCCACCCCACAGCAAGAATTCCAGAACAAAGACCCCAAAGCTAAAAAAGCCACAAATCATTGAGAGCCACACCAAGACACAGAAATACTAATGACACTACTTAATATCAATTTATTCATATAATAATACACTCATTTAAAGCAGAACCCGAAACATGAAGCGTGAGTAGTTTACTTGTGTTAATTATTCATTATGAAGTAGGAAACTGACAGTATTCAATTATCTTTTTAATGCCAGTTACAGTTAGTTCCTTGTTTTAATTGGCCTTTTAAAAGAGTCTGGTTTTCATAGTAGAGCATGACCTTTGAAAACGTCTGTCAAAACTGTGTAACAATATGCACAACTTGCATGGAAAGTTCAGCTTTATTTTTTCCCCTCCTAGTAAAATAATCATTAAATACTGGATCAATTTAATATGACCATTTTGCTATGCAGAATTTTAAATGTCTAAATATATCAAAGGCTAATTCCACGTCAAATGATCTAAGTTAAAGAGGTTTGAGCATCGACTGTGAAAATGTTTAATGGTTGCATGGATAAAAGTAAATTAATTTTGACAGTCAACCATCTTTATTTCTGATGTTTGCTGTAAAAATCAATAATTTCAAAAGTATGACTCAGACTTGGACTTGTTTTGGTTCTAGTTAATATTAAAGGGCCCAAAGGAATCTAAATCAATATCCAAAACCCAATTTTTATGTCTCTGAACCCCAGATTTAATCAAACAGCGTATAATGTAATTACTCTTGTGTGTATGTCTGTGTAGAGGTTTATGCCTCAAGGGGGTGCTACCTATCTGTTCTAAGGATGTAAATAATGGTTAAGTAAGTTTTGGGTTAAACCATTTCATATATTAACAAGTGTTCTGCAACTTGTCAACAAAAACATCCGAGATCATGTCAAGATGTAATTTGGTCAAAAGGTTATTCACCTATCATGTGTTTGTGATTGTAGTACAGCAAAAGTTTATCAGCCCACTGACATTGAAAATAGCACTGTTGTACAGGCTCACCCAAAGAACAGAGATAAGGAAATTAACAGAAAATGAGTTTCATCATTAAAAACATCTTTTGTTGTTGCGTTGTGCAGTCTCGATGGTCAGTGGAGCTGTAGCTCAGAGATAAGTAGGTGAGGTCTAATTTGGGCGGCAAGTGTAGACGGCAAGTGTAGCATAGTGTAGCATAGTGGAGGAGCAGGACTCGTAACCAAAGGGCTGGTTCGATTTGCCACTGGGGCACTGCTGCTGTACCTTTGGGCAAGGTACTTAACCTACAATTGCCTCAGTAAATATCCAGCTGTATAAATGGATAACATGTAAAAAAAAAACTGTGACCGATGTCACTCGCTCTGGATAAGAGCGTCTGCTAAATGCCAGTAATGCAATGTAATTTCTCTGAGCCCATCTCAACTCTTGCTTGAAGCTCCTCCCCATTTACCAAGCGGATAAGTGCTTGAAAATACACGCCTTTTAAGTAACACTTCCTCCTCAGATAATGCTGCCAAATAACTAGCTATCGGTGTGACCGTTCTCACAAATCACTTCAGACAAGGCAAATGTAATACCTAGATACAACATTTCTAATCTTTGCTGTATTATCAATGCAATACAGCTGAATCTCTCAATTGTGCTTAGGTGTCAAATTTTAAATTTTCACGAGAATAAATAAATGTCAGTTTATAGCAATATTGGTCCACATGTACAATAGTTATTGTAATCATGAAATGAATTGCTAAAGCAAATGCTGAAAACCAGTTATGAATTTTTATATGGTCATAATCTAAGGTGTGACAGTCCTAAATGCTCCTTCCCTCTGAGGATAGTGCATAGATATTCCCCTAAATATCACCCATTTAGCTAGTCAGTTTTGCCTTCAGAATCTACATCCCCTTGTCAGAGATCTCGTAAATGACCTCCATCAGTATTACTTTTTTCACCTTTACTCGTCAGTTAAATGCAAATTGGAAATGAAGACATCTGATCCTGTACAATGGTATCAGAGAAAGTGTCATCATTTGATTGTCTGATTAAATGGAATGTAGCTTTCTTGCAAAGTCAATCATCAGCAGCAGCGGCAAACGTTAACTTGCTCCTTTCTGTGATCCGAAATATATAATGTGCCCATCAACGCATTGAGATCGGTGTGCGAGATTGTCTGGCCAGTGATTGCATAGGTATTGCAGCTGCTATTGGTCAGGTGTTTGAATGAATCACCTACTCAGCAAAAGCATTTAGCTTCTGTATCCATTTTTAGGAAATGGTGACAGAGAATAATGGTCAAATCCATGTTCTCTCAGAAATCTAACATCATTTCAGTTCCCATTCTTGTGTCATCTAAAGGGTTGGTTGCTTCCTTAAAAATGTGTTTCTATGGCAACACTTTTCATTGTCAGGGCAGTTCCCATATAGAGGTTGGTAAAAATCATGCTGAAAGAACATACAATATAGGACACAATCAGCCGTGCCTCAGTTATTTGGGATGATTGGACAGATTGCATGAACAAAAACATTTTACAAAGTTTAACGTGGGTGTACTAACAATCTTAATCTCTTTGTAAGCTTTTGTCTTGAGAATTTACTTGAAAACTGTAATAACTTCCGACATTGATTTTGCTGGGAAAATGACACTTTAATGTTTAATGTTTGAAAGTGCTGTCAGTCTGACACTATTGTTTCCAGCCTTAGCCTATTTGCAGGGCTCCTGACAATAAGGTCAGATTCACAATAAAGCCAAACTGTAAGATCTATTGTCTCTGTTGCAGAATCCACCCCCTGTATTGCTTCTGCACAGCCTGTCAGACAATGAAGGAGACTGGAGCATTCTCCCACTACTGCCTTAGTGAGTATGCAAGCTATGTCTGCTCTGGAAGAGCTGCCATTACACAAGTACAGATGCACACACACACATATACACCCCCACACATGCTCTTAAATACTCACAGCCACAGCCACACACACACACACACACACAGAAGCACACATGCACAAGCACACATATGCACATCTGCAATCACTCACTGGCACACAAACATAAGCACGCACAAGCATTCACATGCACACACACAGACATGTGCACGTGCAAGTGTGCATGCACTTTCACATGCTCATCTGCACTCACTTACTTCCTCACTTGCACCCAAATAAGCATACAGATACACACATACACACACACATGCACACACGCAAGTACTCATGCAAACACACAAAAAGCCCTTCAAACAGAAATGTTCCATCTCTCCAAGCTGTCTTCATTTCCACCAGAGTTATTGTCCTCCCCATGGAAGGACATAGGACTCTTAGGAACTTTCAAGACATTCTGAAATGAGAAGTTATTTCTTTTTCGTTTTTTTGCCTCATACACTTTTGAAAGCTGTCCAGATTCCAGGTTCTATGTAGAAAATATATTGTGAATATAGAGTGTGTATTTTCAAACATTCACTGTTAGCTCATTTTTGTAGTTAACAGTTGCTTGGAGATCCACTTAATTCAAGTGTGCCCTCTGTGATGCATTTTGCTATGAACGTAAGATGAAACTCACTTTGAAGTTGATTTCCTGTGACTCTTAAAGGAGAGCTCTGGCAAAAAAAGAATTTTTTTATCATGTGTATGAGGTACCTACGTGTTCAGGTGAGTATTCTTCTCTGTGTCCTCAAAGCCTTGAATCTGAGCTTCATCCTGCAGGTTATGACATGAGCCAGTGAGCAGAACAAAAAAGAAAACTCCTGGGAAAAATATGCTTTTTAATTGGCTAGGTCACTGAGAGACATCAAGAAGGATGTAAATGAACTTCTGAAGCGCACAGTGTGATGTGTGCATTAGGGCCAATGCGCACCACTGACCAAAGGAGGAGGGTTGGGATCCGAGCTCAGGAAGCGTGGTTCAGCATTCTCAATGCACATATTTACTTTTACCTTCAAAAGCAGGGCAATGGAGCCCAGCATAGCAGCTGACTGGTGAAATTGAGCGGGAATTATTGCAACAGTAATAACAAGATTGGCCTCACAAAGAAATATCAATTTGTATTCAAAATTCACACAGATTTCATGCGTTAAGTCTCCAAAATTCAAACAGTCAAACATATTAGTCAAGCAGATTAACAAATAATCTGAGTTAATTAAAATATGATTTTAAATCAGTCTGGAAATGAAGGCCTAAAGCTACAATGTTGCGAAAGAGTTACACTGTTCCTGCATCTTACGGACAACTTGCTAGCATAATGGGTTTTATTCAGGCAGTAGCATGCATTAGTATTTGGTGGATGAGAGAAGGGACTTTCAGAGGGAAGGTGAGGGCTGGAGCTCCGACTAAGTGATTTACACGCGTCATAAAAGATATGAGATTTTTACATGTTTGACCGAAGTTCTCCTTTTAAGGATTCCCACATTGATTAGATGTTGTGAGGTTGAATTTAGAGATCAGTCGAAGCTGAAGCATGACAGACAGCTTAATAAGCCCTGGCGGTGAACGTGCCCTCCTCCCCCCCCTCAGCCTCTCCACCACCTTTGGGAGAAACTCCTCCTGGATTGTGTACCTGGAGGAGCAAACCAATGTGGAGCTTTCCCGACTTCTGCAGGTGCTTGGAAAGTTCGACAGGTGGAAGGTGAGTGCCCTGTCTTTCGGGAATTCAGTTTCCTCTCATCGTCAGCTTATATTACAATACATTACATTTATTTAGCAGACGCTCTTATCCAGAGCAACTTCCGGCAGAATAGAACATAAGTGTATCCATTCGAGTTAAATTAGCAACAGTGTCAGACCAGACTAACAACACTCCCTGACCAGCAAGTGTGAGCATAACACTATTCAAGCCCTACCACAAGTAAATTTGTGCAATCTGACGAGGCAACGGAAGCCAAGTTTGAAAGATACAGCCAGCTAAAAGGACAAAAAACCCTTCCCAACTCTATTCACTCTTAGCCTTACAGGAAGTGAGGCGTATGTCAGAGAAGCGGTGAACTGGATGAACAATCCAACCATGAGGGGAGTGTATTGTTATCAGCCAATGGAATGAGGCTGTCAGATACTTTAGCGCCTTATCACACGGTCCAGCGACAGGCCTTATCCACACTTTCCAGAAGTAATTATGCCGAAATATCTGCAACATGTTCAACCACACAACACAAGCAGGTGTTAGCTGTGTATTGTGTTTCATTAAGGTGTCGTCAACAATTTGTCCAGACCTTGTCTTCAGCTCCGCACCCCTCTTCTGCAGTTCAGATAACAGGTGCTCATGTATGAGAAGCTAATTATGTTGAAATGGCTTGGGCTTCATGTCAGTGACTGTGCGTATGTAATGGGGTGTCCCTTCGCCCATCAGGTCTTTATTTATTTTCTTGAATCATTAAAGCAGATTCTCTGAAAGGCGGTGTCCAGTCCATTTTGCCCAGAATACCCTGCTGTGATTATTCCACTCATGGAATGAAAGGCAAATTTACAGCCTGATATGATTTGTTTGGTTTTACCGTGTCAAGTTGACCTAACTGAAAATAATGAACCACTAACTCTCCATTAGACAATAGGCAATAAACACTGCCCTCAGGTCCTATTTATTGTCATTTAAGAGGTTGTTTGACATTTGATAAAATGCCTTGTTGCACCTTCCCAGGCAGTATTTTCTTGGCCCTACATGACAGATATGTTGGAAATGTAAAAGTGTTGCCCTAGAGTCATTTATTGCTTTGAAAGGGCCCTGACCTTCTGACTGATATTCTTAAGTGCATGTTGTGAGACCAGTGCGGCAAGTTGCAACAATCAAAGCAGTCATGCAGGAACAACTGGAAAAATCAATTTTGTGTCACATTTGAGTTTTTTTTTTTTCATAAAAGAATTTAGGCAAGTATTCCTGTGTTTCTATTCTTGAGGCATTTTAAATCAAAGTACAATTCCCCAAATTATTGTGGGGAAATCATCTGTTGTTATGAAATGTTTGTACCACACAGATATAGGTATTTATTATTGAAAGCTCCTCAGACAGTTGGGTATTAATAACTCAGGTTCAGCACCTTGCTCAAAGTTACAGCTTTTCTACCTGAATTCTGATATGCAAGACCACTTCCCTAACCTCTACACCACATTATCCTAATCTATTTAATTATTTTAAATGTACTTTTACAGACTCCTTGGCAGTGTACATGTTTGTGTATGTCTAAGTGCATGTGAACATAATGTGTACTTGCATACATACTGTACTTGTACAAATAGGTTTATGCTACTTGCATGACTAGTGACAGTTTCCTCCTCTTGTCCCAAAGCAGAGGCTTTGTGTTTTTGTGTGCAGTTTCGGAGAATGGAGCCTTGCCCCTCAGTTTCACAGTTACCCCGCATCTGACGAGCACAGATTGCTCCTCTCACAATGACTTGTCGGTATGATTCAGTGGCAGGAAGGGTTCGTTTGACTGACGGGTACATAATGTGCAGCGACAGGCTAATTAGCCTCCTGTATCCCTCATGCGGACCCGGCATCAGTCTCCATGTGATGCCTGTGAAGAGCTATCAGGACAGCTGACTCTTGGTTTGTCCTTAGATGAGGTGCCTGGGGGAATAAGGGGAGGGGAAAAAAAAAACCTCCGTGGCACCCTCTCTGCCTGAGGTGACATGACACAGACCGTGTGTAATTTCAGTATCCGAGAGAAATGAATTTCGGGGCCTGTCCGTCACCCCTCGCTGTGCCAGGGAAGCATCCGTCGCCGTGCCCCAAACTCCTCGCTTCATTAATCTGCGCCACACACACGCTCTCTCTGTGCTCGGGCTCCCAGAATGCACACCCAGGGCACGATTTACAGCGTGTCAAAGATATTCGAGTTTCTCCGCCAGAGCTCTCCAACACCGGGGCCCTATTCAGATATCAAGTGCCTGGGGTGCACTGGGGATTTAGTCGGATGAAGGGAGGGACAAGATATGTCACTCTTTCTTAGATGTGCTTCCTTTTTCTGGCGACCGGAGCGGAGCTTTTAGGCTGTCGTGTTGTAGCAGTGCACAGTCTCTGAGCTCTTTACCAAGACGAAAAATGAGAGCGAAATCAGGAGAGTGAATTCATGACGGAGGTGAAAGGAGGTAAGGCAGGGAATGGAGAGGAGGGCGGTGTGGCGCAGTGGTTTGGGAACGGGACACATTGGGGTTCCCATGTGAGGACATTTGCTTGTGCCTGAGGAAGGAATTCAGTTAGCTCAATGAATATTCAGCTGTATAAATGTAGAATATGTAAAATTATGAGATGTAACTCACTGAGTGATGAAGGGTGTCTGCTGAGAAATGAATTGATAATGTAATGATAATGATATGTAAGCTGTGGAAGTTGCCTTGGATGACAGATTTTCTAAGCAGTTAAATGATCATTAAGGCATATCATATTTCATATTAATCATATATGTCATATTTTTCTTGTATTGTGACTTTTAATACCCCGCCCACCAAAACACCATGCTTCTGCAACAATGCTACCCATCATGCACTTTACACAATGAACGCTACTGGTTTTGATTCAATCACAACTACTACCAAGTTGTGATTGATGGGAAACTATTGAAAATGTTCTACACATTCTACACATATACACATTCTGCTGTCGTACACATTTTTCATTGTTAGAAAGAGAAAATCAGATAAGTAGGCCAGTATTCAGCCCTGTATCTGTTGTGGGCTCTGATCAGTTATATGTGTAAGCAGAAGTGTCAAATTTAGCAATGGGCATTGGCAAAAGAAATTGATTTTGGCGCAACTGCATCTCTATCAAACAGTGACCAAGAAGGTGGAGTGCACAAAAAAAGCTGGGGCCATATAGAGGATGTTTGATCTGATTAATGGGTTCCCGATTTGAATGGAAATTTGATGTGATCATCATCTATATTGTGAGAAGAAGCCCTGTTCTCACTTTGTTTCTCCAAACGATTCATAGTTTTGCATATAGCTACGTACCGTAATTGCAGTGTGTTTTCTAAATGGTTCAGATTAAATTCTCAGTAGACGTTTTAGAACTTTGCTGTTTCCCTTCAGGGGTATCTGGGAAAGCTCTGTGGTTTTCATTTTAATCAAAGCTGGCTTCCGCAAACATGAAGACTGAAATTCCATGCTAATGTATTTTAAATTACACATTCTACCTTTTAGGGTATTTGTAATCACACAGTAGACCATAAAATGTCATCATTTGATTGGACTGTAAAATCCCCGTGGAAAGTGAGGAAAAGAAAGTTCACATTACCTTTGAAAAAAACTCAGCTTTAGTCAGTTTAAAACCACATAAAAGCACACAGATTGCAAGTAATTAACCTCCGCATGAGGCACAAAGTGTATTTTCTCACTTTTTAAAATTTTTAGGGTTTTTTTTTTTTTTAGAATTTTTTTATGCTTGATAAACACCTTTAATATAAGTATTCCTTCCCTAAAAGGGCAATCACCAACATGAGTGACATGAAGCAAATGCAAATGAGAGGGATCCTCCCTAAAGACATCTCTCGTATTTCCTCAGGAGTGGTTCCTCGGGAAGCCGCTTCACGATGAAGAGTCCACCATCATTCACCACTACGCCTTTGCTGACAACCCCTCTGTCTTCAAGTACCCCGACTTTGCTGCCGGCTGGGCACTGAGCATCCCACTCGTCAACCGGTTAGGCCTTGTTAATGACGCCTAACGCTGGCTGAACAGATGAACCTGCCCTGAGTTTTATTTCTCTTCCCTCCTCAGCTAATGACTGGCTTTGGTCATGTGTGTTCCAGGCTGGCAAACAAAGTGAGAGATGAGCCACTTAAGTCTGACTTCACCATCGACCTGAAGCATGAGGTGAGAGGACAGACGCATTTTTGTGTAGGGGGTTAGTGCATTGAAATGAGATGGAGATGATTCAGTGTATGTATAGTGTACAGTATACAGTGTGTGTATGTATCATATTTAAACAAGAGCTGTAGTTTTTATCCTGCTTCACCTGCTGAAAGATAAGCTGTATCACTTTGCTCACACAGTGAGCAAATTTAAGCTTGTTCTGACTGGTTTACATGTTAGCTTGTGTTGACAAAATGTTGCATTAAGATAAATGAAGAAAACACCTTAACTAAATTATTACTCAGGCTCCCTATCGTTCTACTTGTTTCCACCAAATTGCACTCATCACCAAGCTTATCCTACAAGGGATAGGCAAGGGTGTTACCAGAAATATCTGTAACCAAAAATATCATCCTTGGATTCAGCTGAATATGAGTTATTTTCTTGAAATTTCTCTCTTTGTCCGTTGTGTTGTAACACTGACTTGAAAATCCCCAGTTTTATAGACACACTAAAATCTCACAATCCCTGCTGTTAGAAAGTGCACACTGGCATGGGTGCTGTTACTTTTCTCACATTGGAAAAGGAAGAGTTGTTGTGTCAGGCCCCTTTTCTCCATATTATGCAGAGAAACACGAGCCATAATTTATTGCAGTGACACAGAATCCAGTAATTCATTTGACATTGCATGTTTGTTCCCTGTCCCAATACAAGACCAGTGACTAATTTCATTTCATCATAGTTACATACTTGTGATTTTCTAATATTGTTTTTTTTTCTGACTGACCCTTTCACGTTGTAGGTCTGGAGTACATTTTGTCCCCTTCCTCATATGTCTTTTTTTTTCTCTACATTTTTTTCCATCCTTTGTGTCCTTAGTTCTCTTTATCAGGAAAAAAATAGAACTATCTTCCTCTATGACCCCTGTCTTTCCCTGTGTTCTGTTCTCATTCTCCTCTCCCTTCAAGTGCCTTGAAAGGAGACTCTCAGAACTGTGTGGAACTGTCATATTTCTCTTTATGCTGGATTTTTTTCCTGGTCTGTCTGACAAAAAAAAAAAAACAAGACTCACGAGTCCATATGCATTCTATTTTGAAGACACAGGTTCCTTCTCTGCATCATGTTCCGCCAACTCTGCAAATAGAAGAAACTTTTCTGTGTTCTGTGGCTATTGATCCCATCACTGTGGGGAGCTTCCTCACTGCGTGGAAATATTAAACTGATTACAGGCTTTAAAATGCCTAAGTCTGCCTTCTAAGTCTGCTGTCTGTTATGGCTGTCACGTTGCAGATCGCGCTGTACATCTGGGAGGACGGGAAGGGGCCTCGTCTGACCGCAGTCCCTGAGCTGTGCACTGAAACAAAGGGCTCTGCCGGAGCCCAGAACTGCGCCACCACCGTCGACACCTACCTGCCTCTGTGTGTGCGTACCTTTCACTAAACCTGCCCCTGTCTCTCTCTACTTCTTTCTCTTGTTCTTCTGCGTCCCTCCCCCCTCCCTCTTCCTCTCCCTCTCCCTCTCCCTCTCTCTCACTCACTCTTACTCTCCCTCTCGCTTTCAGTGTCTGTCTGTCCCTGTCTGTCTCCTTGTCTTTCTTCCTTTATCTCTATCCTCTCCTTCCACATATTTGATGAGAAGACACCTGTTCCGATTGATGGGATTCAGGGGATTGGGATTTGAACGTGAAAAATGTCACAGTGTAACGTAGTGGTTAAGGAGCAGGACTCGTAACCGAAAGGTTCACTGGGGCACTGCTGTTGTACCCTTAGGCAAAGTACTTAACCCACAATTGCCTCAGTAAACATCCAGCTGTATAAACGGATAACATTGTAGAAAAAACTGTAACTGATGTAAGTTGCTCTGGATAAGAGCATCTACTAAATGCCAATAATGTAATGTAATGAATTCCCTTCTCCAATACTAGTGTCCTGGCCATCCCCAGGTGACATCAAACACAACCTGTCTTCATGTTACATCTTCCGTGGGCCCAGTCATTTCACTACAGACTTACCCTACCACATTAATTCACATTCCGCTGAAACTCTTATCACGGGAAAATTAGATGGGAATCCTTGGAGTTGTGAGTGAGTTCTCACAGATAAGAGACAGAATTAACTATCTCCAATTCCCTTTTCCCTCTGCAGCCATATCTCTCCCCATGCCATTAGAATAAAAGGCTCAGTGTAAACACTCCCTCCTTAAATAACCCCCACCCCCAAGTCCACACACACACACACACACACACACACACGCACACTCGCTAGGTGACTGTTTCTCTCTTCTCCTTTATTCATAAAGGGGATTCAGTATCAGTGTATGTGCGGTATACGCAGTCAGAGGTATGGGCAGCTGAAGACTAAAATAGCAACATCAAAAATAGGTTCTGTTCTCAGATACTTCAGCAGAGCAAGATGAGCTGCTCTTTCACACAGCTTTTATTTGTCGGTGATTGACGGCCCCCAAAAAAAAAGATCAGTGGAAGGACAGGTACAGGTGCGTCACTACCTCTCTGTACCCAAATGTTTTGTCTGCTGCTGTACAGGCACAAACATGCTTTCGAACTGCTGACAATGTGCTGCCTCATTACAAGGGTCATCACAAAGAACTTCGATTCACATACAGGATTTTAAAACAGCAAAATCAGTGATGCAGCCGTTGTTATGAAAATGAGAGAAAATGATGTATGTCTCAGGGGGATCATGCCTTTGTTTCACTGCTTCATTATCAGTGCTTTAACAAAAACATTTATTGTTATGATTGGTCTCGCTTCCTGACCTGAAGGGTGACCCTGTTAAGAAGGAGGATGTCTTTGTCGCTGTGAAGACCTGCAAGAAGTTCCACACTGAGCGAGGTAGGTTGCAATGTGAGATGTTTATATTTACATTATGCATATTAGCATATTAATGGTAATATTTAATATGTCTACCTTTCTTCTCAAAAATCCTCTTCACTTACCATAAGTACTGTAGGCCTTATTTTTTTCCCTCCACCAGTACACAGTAGTACCCCAGAGGTAGTATTGCTTGTTAAAGCTCTGTTCAAATAAAATGAGTAAGTCAGTGCATCATTCGATATATCACATTAAAGCATAATCCACAGCTGCTGTGACCTGAAAAAAAAACAACAAAATTCATGTGGCACTTCACCATATTAATATAAATTAGATTAACAGGCCATTGTGTCTGGCTTAAATGGAGATAAATTAAAAGCTGCTTGGCAGATGGCAACGTGGTGAAGTGATGAAGGAACTGGCCTTGTTCTCTTCTGCTCCCCCTCTCAAATTCACTGAGTGAAAACTAATATAAAGGCAATACAAGCTCAAAACTCAAACGCTGACCTTCCCAAAAGGGGGAAAAATGGTTTGGCTTTTCATACATCTTTTTACTTCTTGTTGTCACTCCCCAGCCTTTCTGTCATTGTAAATCTGGATTTTTTTGTTGTTAAACAATTATTTTAAAATGTTGTAAATTCATCATAGACTGGATTATCATGAAACAGGGACTCATTGTGTGTGTTTAAGATATGAAAATATGTACAGAGGTGTATGTATGAGTTATGGGCGTCTGTCAACATGTTTATTCACAGCGATAATGTGACATTAATGGTCCCAGTAATGATTGATGTAGTGGTTTTTAGGGATTTATTTTTGCTCTACTAATTTGCCTAGGTGTACACATCTTGCACCATACATGGAAATGTCTGGAGAACAAAGGTCATTTAGTGGAAGATTTTTGCACTTTATATGTGCTTTGCTGTAATTAAAGCGTATGGATTTCTTAAAAAAAAAAAAAAAAAAAAAAACTTTCATCTCTGATGGAGCAACCCTTGCATATTTAAAAAGCATCTGATTAGCTGAACTCTTCCTCGTTGGTGTTATTTTCCTTGGCAGTGATAATATTTTACGGTCGCTAAACTTTTGACCCGCCATTCACACATATCTTTCCCCCAAGCACCAACTGTATCTCTCCTCATTAACATCTGCCAGAAGCAGCTGATATCGAACAGATACGCTCGCATTCCCTCTGAAGAGCCGCAATTCAACCAGAAAATGATTAACAAATGCTCCCGTTTAAGTTCTAATTAGTTCTCCCACACATCTGAACACGCGTTCTTTAAATGAGGCTGCCGCTGGTGTTTCTGCCGGTACCGTCCTCACAGCAGGGTTTAGTTTCAGTAACGGTGAGCGTGAAAATCGCTTGAAAATAGCACTTAATCGCTTGAACTGAGTTTAGGCGTGGGTTCCCAACATATGACATTGATTGGTCCATTCCAAAATTATTACTAAGATTTATCAAGCAGCCATGCATAATGATGTATGTAAGCACACGGAGGTGCATCCCGTTTGGAAGAGTTGATTGAAGTGTAATTGATCCCAGGTTTCATGAGAGAGGAATTAACATGATACAGGTGAGGGCCAGTCCAGACTTTGCGTGGGCATGCTGCAGATATAATACTATAGATCATGCACTACAATTTCCTGTGAGAGATGACAGTATTTATTTATTTGCCTGTTTCTCCATGAACAATATTCAGATCAATCCAAACTGGTTTTCCCAACCTCAGCTGGAACTGTCTAGAATCCTTGCCACATTGAAGCGCTGTAAAGAAGGCCAATAGTGTGGATTGCCTGTGTTGTCTGACTTGGTGGATAAAGAGTCCTGTTTGGAGGATAGAACCCTTGGCAAAACCCCCCTGCTCCCTGACAAGGGGTGCCGAATGCCCTTGAATTGTTCAGCAACTTTCCTGTTGACATTAATTGATTTTTGATTAATCAATTTAACTGCACTGCAAGCTTTTCTCAGGTCTGGGACCAGACAAAAGCTAGTGCTATACTTTGGAGCTTTTTGTTTAGCATTGCAGAATGACTCTTTATCACACAGCCGCTTTACAGTACAGTAACCACTGGGTAATGTCACTCCTAGCTACACTGGCACAGAGTTAGTTCCAGGAGGAGGCAGATCAGTTTAAAGTCAGTCTAGAAGGCTTCATGACTGCATTAGTACCCCACTCATAACAGTCCCGGCTGAGACGGGAGGCGGCTCCTCATTCTGCTGACTGCCTTCGCGTAGCTCGTCTGGATTTCCGACACGACTCCCACGAGGGTTAGGTGTCATACCCCGTTTCGCGCTTCGTCAGCAGAGCTGTCATTGGCAGAGGGCCAGAATCACAAAGTGTAAAAATGAAGCTCTCTGTGTGTGGGTGGGGTGCGTAGAGTGGGGGGTAACGGATTTAAATTAAGATCTGGCTCCACATGAGTGGTGCGTCAGTGCTACTGGTGACAGAGCTCAGAGCTCAGCTGGGCTGGGATTTCTTTGACATTACAAGCTGCATCCAAGCTGCAGTCCTAAATTTTGTCAGGAGTAACTGGAGGAGATGCCACTGAAGGCTTCTCTCCCATTTCTGCCCATTACTGTGAGTTTCACGCAGCTCTGGGCAGTCATTTCAGCTCACTCATGGTTTCCAGCTTATTAATGTGGAAGTTTTCAATTATATTCAGCCTTGGGAAAATTTGAAATAAGTTTCAGCTCTGAAGCAAACTTGGTAACATATATTGATGTTTATTTCTCACTGGCCATTTGTATAAGTATGGAGATATATCCTTTGTGTTTAAGTGGAAACCTCTGATTCCTAGTGCAGTCACAAAACAGTGACCCCTGAATTCAGTCTAAACCACCAACTGATATTAAGAGAAAGTAATATTCAATTCAATTTATCAAAACTCAATTCAACAAAAAAGATTAAAACTACACTATATTACAGATGCAGTTGTGCCCCACAGATTCAGATCAGTTCAATTAACCTTCAAGCCATCTTAAGGGAAAAAGCCACTTCATTTGAATATTGTATGTGATTCAAGTGGGAGAGTTTTTCTTTTTGAAGGAATAGCACTTTGCATTAATCTGAGAAGGCTTTTTTAGGTAAGAGTTGACTGGCATCTGTGGTGTAAATTTGTTCAGCGTAATTTTCACAACATTCCAAAGCCATCACATTTCACAGCTGTTTTTCTTCTGTGATGGAGGAGCCACTCTGAACCTTTAGAACATATTGTACAGTTTCAAAAAAAAAACCCTTCTCATAATTAACACCCGTCTCTGTATTTTGAGAAGGTTACACTTGCCTCATGTCAGAATGTCTTTACACCTCACACAAAGCGACAAGGGTAACCCTGTTAACCAAGTAGATCATTTCAACCATACCTTTTTCCTCATTTTGATGTAGTCATGTCAGCTATTGTGTACATTGTATAGTTATTATCGTATAGTTATTATTAACATTGTTATAGATGTATAGTTAACATTGAATGAGAGATGTCTGTCTTCCTTATCTTTTGCCTCCTGAGAGCTGAATTCCCCCTGAACTATTTATGCCCCTCTTGGTTTGCCATAGTTCCAGTGGTGAAGAAAACTTGGGAGAGACACGCGGCCCTTTTGGAATACTACAGCGACCATGCTGATCCTACCATACCCACCATTGACTTGGGAGTGCCCAACACAGAGAGAGGTAGGTCAAACGACCCCTACAGCTTCTGCTGGTGCTGGCCCGGCTGTCAGAGCAGCAGAATTCAATGTGGGTTCAAGCCCTGAGAAAAATGCTGTCGTTTTACATCACTCAATGGATTTATTGTAGCTGCTTAGCAAGGCATTTAATGCCAATTGATTCCATATAATGAGTGAGTCACGTTGTATATGGCGGGGTGTTTATAAATGTGACCGTTTTAATGGGCAATAAATAGATGAAGAATTGTAGCTTTCTGTTGTCACTTACAGGATGGGTTTTTTTTAACACCTTGGCAGTCTGTGCCTGTTGAAGGGAGTTTGCTGATGTGTGTGAAGCTGTCACCAGTGCATGTGCTTGGTAGAACGCCACATTTGGATTGCCACTGTAAATTTATTTGCGAGAAGATTTCTGAGAAATTTGGACTTTTTTTTTGGTTTGTTTATTGTTCAGCAAACTGATTGTCTTGCAGTTGTTTATCTCTTGTTTGCCATATATCAATCCACAGCTTAATAAATTTTGGGGAAATGAATTTCATCAGTTAAAGTAATAAAAGTTTCTGCTGTCATGCTGTAATATTATCTGTGGATTGATGTTATATTTATGGTTTCCCCCCGACTATTCCGATGCACATACTGTAAAGACTTTGGGCAGACTGATGCTGCCTCCCGGTATTTACTGATTATGCATGAACTTTAAATTTCCCATCTGTGGCTGAGAAATATAGTCTTATAACCTGAGAAAGGGCCATGTCATTCCCTCACTCTTCAACACCAGATCATGGTGGAATTGTTTGGTTTTAATGAAATTCATCCAGGTAGAATTCATACTGTGAACTCATACTGTGAAAAGAAAATGGGATGTTGCATCATTGTACTATTTTATGCCCTTCAAGGCATTTTGTGGTCTGTAACTTCCTCTCTGTCACTAACTGGAAAGGGAAGTATTCTCATATTGTGCTTCTCTTGGTCAGCTTTATGAACCCTTTAGATGGCTTAGTGTTGTTTTTTTATGCTGGCCTCAAGCCCACTCTATATCTGAATCCAAATTCTGAATGCTTTGTCATAGGGGTTTCAACACTTTGACAAACTGTTGTATATAAAATAACATTTATTGCAGATTATACCCTTTTTTATGCAGTGTACAGTGAAACTGCTGTGCACTCTTGAGAGTGTCTGTCCTTGCTTTTACATTAGCTTTGGAAATTTAGGTAAAGTAGGTCTAGTGTGTATAGACAAGCTGTATAGACATCTCCCAGTACATATTAGGGCTAAACAACCAGCACTGTGTTCTGTTCAGTCCATTTCACAGCCTGCTTGTATGGGGGAAAAGTTGAACACGTTCTTCCATCGTGGGCTGTGCCAAAGGGATTTTGTGATAGAGAAAGCAGGGCTTTCATTTCCCTGTCTATTTTTGTATTCATTCGTGCGTGGGGAAGAGGGGTGTGGCCACAACATGTCAGAAACTCTGAGAAACCGTAGGTGTCCTCTTTTTTGGTTCTTGGGATAATTGGATTTATTTTAATCATTATCTCAAGAAACCAAAGTTTTTTTGTTTGTTTTTTTGCAAACTGCTTCTGAGCTAAAACACTTTGGGAAACTTCCCATATTTCCTTTTTTTATTGAGTCCAGACTGAGTCTTGCCTGAATATATAGCAACAAACATATGATGCTAGGCATTTATGATGACTTGATGTGCTGCACCATGAGCTAGTGTGCTGTAATTTCTGCCTCTGTATTAAGCATTAGAGCTAGAATATTTTCCAGTTGTATTATATAACATATTCATACATTGTAGCTCTATTCTGCACTGTAGCTCTATGCTAATATTATTTTTAACATCATATTTTAATTATTTTTATCTTTAATGGAGCAGTTTTTTTGAGTGCTACAGCTACATCCTTCTTCTAATGCAAGGAGTGGCCAGACGGTGTCCAGAGTCACAGGTTACAGAGTCCACCTTAAAGACAGAGAAGGCAGAAAGTCTGTCATTTTAAGCAGAGGAAATGTTGGCATATTTCAATTGGGCTAATGCATAATGTTCCCCATAAATTACAAAGAGTTTCTTTTGTGAATAGTCTGTGAGGGTTTGAATGTAACACTGCTATTTGCGGTGCCATTTCATCTCGGCGAAAATCTGAAACTCGTAATTGTCCTTTCCGCATCGGCGCTGTCATAATCACCTGAAAAACGTTGTGGGAAAAATTAGAAATGGTTCGTAATTGAATGCTTACGCTCTCCGCTCCGCGGTGGAGAGAGCGATTAACGGCTGTCCCATGAAAAGCCTGCGCCGCAGTCACCTGCCCTCCGCAGAGCACTTGATGCCTGAGAAATGAGTGGAAGCCGGCCTGCGAGTCCCTCTTGTCGTTAAAGCCGGCTACTTGCGGTAATTATCATTACTCCATGCTGAGCTAATGCACGTCTGGCGCATCCTGAGGGGAGGGCGGTTGGCTTGAAGAGCCTCGCTGTTTTTTTTTTTCCTGTGAGTGAAGGCGGAAAAAGGAGCACTGGACAGGAACAACCTGAGGAACCCCTGGACTCTGATATCCCCTTGGTGCTCTCGGCCCCGCTGGCAAAGGCTTGGATGACGGGGAAGGAGGGGGCAACCCGAGAGGCAGCTGCTGACAGTGCTCTCTCTCCCCCCCGGGCTGTTATGGGTCCCGCCTGGGGACCTTTGTCCCCTTGGCAGGTTGAAATGGCACAGAGGCCGCCGGCTGCTCTTGTTAATTGCTCCCACCAGGACAATCCACTGAGGCTCCTGGAGGTCCCCTCGCCCTCGTCTGGGGTTTAACTGAAACTGAAGCAGAGCAGAGCCCCTCAAGAGCAAGACACCCCCTCCCCCACACACACACACACACACACACACACACAGGGGATTGTCTCTTCTGAGTTTTCATCTCTGACAGAGAGTGCGTTTTGGCTGGTATGAACACAGCTTCACACTGCAAATGTTTCTCGTCTCCCGCTGAAGGGAATGTTCCGGGGTGCTTCTCTGGCTGGCCGGCTGCTGTACGTTTTGTTCTGTCCGCCTCTTCTTCGCTCACATGTCCCGAGCACCCCATCTCGCCCTGTGTCCGTTGTTTGGCTCTCTGTTTTCCTGTTCCCAATAATTCACAGGCTGCCCCCCACCCCTCACCCCCATCTGTGCGTCCTTTTTACCAACTCTCTCATAGCCTTGATATTTCTCTTCTTCTCCTCATTTTGCTTGGCTTCCCTGTTTGCCTCTGAAGCCCTGTTTGTCTCCTAGGGTGTCCTCCACTCCATCTGCTCAGATAACTTTATTAGTTCGATGGCACGAGATAAAGCTTTTTTGTGGACCCCAGTTGAATCTCATTGATGCTGTCTCTTCCCCTTTGAAAAGAAAGAAAAGCAGAATTGCTGTATTGATTTTTCATTTCCTGCAGTGCATTTGTGCAGAGTGATGAATGAAGACATTAATTGGGACAGTATATCTCTTGGCCTCTGTGTTGAACCAAAATAATGGTCACCCATTGCCCCTTTCCCCCACTGGCCCATCTTCAAGGCAGTATTTATATGCAACTTCTAAGGCTGGGAGGAATACATCTGCTTTTTTTGTGTTGCAGGGCATTGTGGGAAAACCTTTGCCATCCTGGAGAGGTTTGTGAGCAATGCGGTGCCTCAGACAAAGTGGCTGCTCATTGTAGATGACGACACTCTGATCAGGTACAGTTTCTGTGGCTTGAATCACATACTGTTCATACTAGCGATAGTCTGTCAGTTATGTCTGGAATTGCTGTAATTTTCAGTGGTGAAATGAAGCATCACTTTTGTATGTCGACAATGTTATACTGTGTGTAGATGTCTTTTTTTTTTTACAAACCTTTCTGACAGAAAATACTCCCACTAATTCATCTGCCAGCTTCTCCTTGAGCTTGGTTTGCATTTGCGAAAAAATCCAATAGACAGTACTTCCATGTGCAGTAGTCATTAGTAATGTTATCATTAGTAATGATTTGAATTGTTCTGTAGACAGTCACAATGCCCTCCAAATAACACTGACATGATGCTGAAAATCTGAAGGTCGACTTCAAGGTCAGGAGGTTGTGGGGAAGCTTTTCTCTCTGATGCGGCTCCCAACAAAGATTTTAGCATCCACCTGGCCTTGCCTTGGATTGGTGTCAGTCTCTCTCCAGGCATGGGAGATTAAAGAGAGCAGTGTTTGTGACAGAACGACGGTCGACTCGGCTGGTGTCTCTTTCCACAGCCTCCCGCGACTCCGGGCCCTTTTACGCTGCTACGACCCCAGCGAGCCAGTGTGTCTGGGGGAGAGATACGGCTACGGGCTCGGCCAGGGCGGCTACAGCTACATCACTGGCGGAGGCGGGCAAGTTAGCGACGCTGTTGTAGATTAAATAAAACCGCATGTTCTCAGCATTAGAACAGACTGTCTCTGCAAGTTATCCGGTGTACAGATTTTGTCGGGAAGAGCGTTTTGAATTGTTTGTTTTGACATGATCTGATACCAGTTGTGCTAGATGTAGAATATAGTACTATATTGGGTTGATAGCTCTGTGCGGGTGTTAAAAGTAACTTGCAAGCTAGGTGACAACATAATTTCCTTGGATTATAGCTGCACAAGTTTGATATATAAATGCATGCGTTTTTGCATTCTTCTTTAATGGTTCTCAGTCACAGCCAGGGTTGCATCAGTATCGCCGCAGAAATTTCAGTGCAGAGGAGGAAAGACAGAACTACCAGCTTCCATTCTTTTTTGCCCCCTAATTTTCTGTTCCACGGCACAGCTGAACCTCACACGCCATTGCTTTGTGTAAGTGTAGAGCTGCACCCTGACACCCTCCCCCCCTGACCTGAGTGCTGTTCCCCTCCGGCAGCATGGTGTTCAGCAGAGCCGCGGTGACCCGGCTGCTCAGCAGCGGCTGCAAGTGTTACAGTAACGACGCGCCGGACGACATGGTGCTGGGCATGTGTCTGAACGCTCTGGGACTGCCGGTCACCCACAGCCCCCTCTTCCACCAGGTAACGCCCCATTTTCTAGCCAGTGACGCCCCGTTTTCCACCAGGTAACACCCCATTTCCACCAGGTAACGCTCCCTTTTCCACCAAGTAACAACCCCATTTCCACCCGGTAACGCCCCATTTTCCACCCAGTAACACCCCCTCTTCCACACAGTAACACCCCCTTCACTCACCAGGTAACACCCTGTCTTCCACCACCAGGTAACACCTTATTTTCCACCTCTTTATCCATCTTGAAACTCTCTACCTGGTTTTCTCTGCTGGTGTACCAGCTAACATGACCTCCTCCTCCAAGCCTGCCTACCACCATCATATAACACCTTCCATTCTACAAGGCTCCAAAAGTAGCACCCTCTATTAACCCGTAAAATAGTTATTATGTAACTCTATTTATGTGTGGCACTGCCTGTACTTCAGTGAGGGGACACCTTCCTCATACAGGTAATGAGGGCAGACTTGGTTCTGTTTTTACCCACTGCTACCCATTTACTTTACCTGTTACTATTTCAAATTATGTATTTATTATCATTTGACTGTCTGGGGTTTTTCAGCGTTTTTATTGATGGCAAGCCTGTTTCTTTCATCTACATTTACATTTACACATTTGGCAGACACTTTTATCCAAAGCGACTTACAAGTGAGACAGAGTACAACGCTAGCAAAAAGCCATATAAGGAGTCAACAATATAAGAAGCACTGCATGACCAGGTTTCAATGGTTGGCTAGAAAAGGTACAAGCTAGCAATCTACCAGCAGACATCTGCTCTGTTTTAATGAGCAACACTGGTGGTTGCATTGCACTGCACCTCGTCGATTTGATGGTGCTTTCGTATCGTTTCAGGCACGTCCTGAGGATTATTCAAAGGATTTCCTGGCTCATCAGGTTCCCATTTCTTTCCACAAACACTGGAACATCGACCCTGTCGCCGTCTTCCACAAGTGGCTGGTGGATGACAGGGGAGACAGGATGCCCAACAAGCCGCACAGAGACACCAGAGAGGAGTTATAGTGACTGAGACAGACAACTAGGCCTTGGTCCACTAGCCTGTGATGTGTGTGTGAGTGTGTGTGTGCGTGTGTGTTTTTGTGTGCGCGCGCATAAATGTACTGTTTGTGTATCTTGAGAGAGAGAGCGAGAGAGAGAGAGAGAACTTGTGTAAAGGAGTACTTGCTGGTTTTGCAATCATTGGCAAAAGCACTGTCAGTAAGTATCCTGCATTGGTGTTTTTAGCAAGTATGAATCTTGCACAGCCTTTTGCTTAGGTGGTGCATGCTAGCCTCGGTCTGTGACTGTGTGTGAGTCCCCTTTCATGACTGAGACCTGACCTGAGTTACTTGTAGAAGTGGTTAAAGTGTGTCTGAAATTAAATTGTTCTTTTTTTCCAGTAATATTTATATAATACGGTATGCAAGAAATTTTTTTGTTAATGAAACATTTCTACAGTGTGATGAATGCTGTACAGTGTGCTCTATTTTGATATAAAAAGAACTGCTACAGAATCTGATTTGTGTTTGCCTTCTTTCAGTTACTTCTTTTTCATAAAATATAATAATAATTAAATATAGACAAACTCAAGGGAAAAGAAAAGTTTTAAATAAATTAAAGATTTTAATTGGGAATGTAGATGGTAAACTACATTTTCAGATGTTCAATGTGTTCGGGCGAAGAGTCAGAATTTATGCTGATGAACTTATTTATGATGACCATCAATAATGTTTTGGAGTCATAATCAATGTGTGTACATATTGAAAACAGTATCACTTTGTTTAACTGGTTTGTTTAAGATTGAAAGGAGGCCCGTGAAGTCCATAGAGAAACCGATGGTGCTATTTTAGTTAGCCTGACAGGAGCGCGCAGCCAGGAAAGGGTTCTCATTTACAATTTTTTTTTCAGGTTCACACTGAAAAAAGCACAAAGCATACAAAGAAGTTAAACAGGAATCAAAAAAAAACTTCACGGCACAGTTGAGAGAGAGAGAGTGTGTGAGAACACCAAGCACCAATTATCCAGTGTGTGAACTCTGAGATTGCTTTTCCGAGCTGTGAATTTTTACAAGTCCATTCAACATTCTGCTATGCGCAAGGTAATCAACATGTGCTGCAGCACACGTACTGAATTCCTAATTATGAAACGGAGTTGCAATGACCTGTCATTTCCCCTTAACCCACAAACCAGTGAGGCACGGTTAATGACATAAGGAAACCAACAAGGTAACCTGATCCCTTAGTCTCCTCTGCCTTTAGCCCTCTCTGCCCGTGATTGAATCGGTCTGAATAGTAAAACACCCAACACAAGCGTATCATGAGGTCATGGAAAATGACAGAGACACTGACAGTAGATTGAATCCCAACATATTTTCTGCACATCAAAGAGCTTTATCCTCACAGCCTGTTTTCACAGTTAATGGATGTAAAAGCGGCAGCTAACTGTTAAAGAGGGAAATGTCAACCGCAGTTGTACTCCATTTGTGGTACGAAAAAACACATCACTGTTTGAAAGTTGGAGGTGGATTTAAATATGTATCGTAAACTAGAAACAATTGGACATGTTTCTGCACTCAGTGAGCAAGTCATAAATAGCAGTACTTGTGCCGCCCATATCAAATACATTCTGGTGAATTTTAAACCAGCCCAGCTGACAGGAGAGCTGGTTCTGGAAAAGAGGCCGTTTCTAAACGGGGATGCCACAAAGGCACCGAGCTTAGCCCAATTCCTATGGCATGGAGCTCCGTTACATAATAAAGCACTGTCTGGACAGAATGACAGCACAACACAAGGCCAATACCCCTCACCATCCAGTCACAGAGAGTGCCTTGCAGAGCAGAGACATATGCCAGCTGTAGAAAGGCCTGGATAAGGGTCAGAACAGGCCTCCCTCTGGTTCATGAGAGACAATACCCTCAAGGCATCTGAGCTGTGCCATATGTGTTCACAATGTAGGATCACAGCAGTAATAACCCATTTTGAGGAGATATGTCTGGAGATATTTGATATCTGGCCAGTTCTACTTCTATATTCATGGTACATTAGACAGGCATCTGGTAGTAAAAAAAAAAAAAAATTCTGGAATCCAAAAATAATCTTCATATCTAATTGGAATTCATGCTATTTTTTTCTTCATATTTTTCTCTGTACAGTCATTCATAGTCATGGCCTGAAGATAAGGAAAACCAAACCCTTTGTCCAACGGAAATGGATGTGATATATGATTATAAATGATTTTCCATATCTTTCAGACAGAATTCAACTGCAAGCTAAAAAGGGAAGGCAAATGTCTGGACAGTGTGGAGGTAGCAATGCTAATATTAGCTTCACCCGGTCATTTATTATCCCCGGAAACATACTATTCCCAGCTAAAGCATTTCTGCCTTTGATTCTGACTCCCTACAGACAAAGAGGAATGGATCATCTTAATAACAGAGATTAAAGTGATTAATTTATTTTTTCAGTCATATTATGAAGCCACATGAGTTCCTGTCCTGTCTGATGTATCTGCCACAATTGATTTGCTCTGCGTGTCATTATGGTGACCATCATCTGTTGCTATGACAACCAAAAAAAAAGTTCTTAATTTCACAATACCCCGTCTTGTTGCAAATTCTTTTTTAATACAGTGCTGCGTGGCTCATATTTTGAGTACATGCATTTGTGGTAATTTTTTCATTCATCATACAATACATTAAAGGGTAGGAACTCTGCTCTGAAGCAGTGATCAGATATCCCTAAAGTGCTGCTTGTTAGGAGGATATCTCGAAACTGCATCGATACGCTTTATAATAAGAGACATTACTCAGGTATTAAAGAAACACTTAAGTGTGTGAACCCTCTTGGGAAATTTGCACATAGATGAAAAAAAAGTGCTGTAAGTCAGTCAAAGAGAAGATAATTGCCTTTCTGGCTTTCCAGGGCTGTCATCAAAGCATGCACACCTGTGAAGGAGGGCCTTCACTACCTCTTCCTTGGACTAAATGCTAATCGTAAATTGTCAATTGTGTGTCAATCATCTGTAATTAAGTGCGCATGTTGGCAGTTTGTTTGGGGAGCCAGCCTATTGGGTAACGAGTCACACCTGACTAATTGAAAGGTGATTAGATACAGGTGTGTCTGAAGAGCAGGATCAGGCTCACTTTGTCACTGCTGTTGGCTTGCATAGGCTGTTTTCTTTGTCGGTTTGGATTTTTAAATAAATTATTGGTTTTTAGCCTTTTGTTCTTTTTTTTTTTTTTTACTTGTTTAGAGAAGTATCAGCCAGCTTCTCTACAATGCCATGAGTGCATTGCATTTAGCAAAATGAAAGAGAGACTCACAATTTCAGATGTTTTGAGGTCGTCTGATCTTGTATGATTTTGGTCAACCAAAGTGCAATGCGGTGCTCCTCAGCCAAAGGAATCTTTTTCCTCCAGCTGTGACACCTTTCCTTTGCACAGCTGGAGCTGAAGCCACGGTTATTAACCAGAGGGACTTACACAGCGTGCGGTTTGTACATGTCGTCCATCTCTGCAGCTGAGATGGATTGACTCCCCGCATACACCATGAGCGCATCCTGTACGCCAGTCCAGTACACCTCAACATGTCCTGGAGAACCTCCATCCCTAGCAGAACAGAGCCAGAAGTGCCCTGCATTAGGATTAACAAAGTGTCCAACAAAGTGTGGACCGTTTTTGGACGCAGATCAAGGTTAAGACATAAAATACTTTGTTATGCAATAGTTGCAAGATGATTTCCCCAGTGAGAAGTATTAAAATGGTACTTCTCTTCAGTACAAATCAGATACTGCTCCAAAAAATCTTTTGCCCTTGATGTTTGTGATACCTCCCTCAACAAACAAATTGGATAGCTGGAGAGAGCTTCAGATAATGCATGCTACAGTGATGAATAATGGTTGTGAGAAAACGACAAGTAGATCCTCTATAATTTTTCACAATGCCGAAAGCATCATTTGTGAACACACTGAATATTTACCATATTGGAATGCTTGAAAGCTCATTACTTCCAAGACTAAGGCCTCTTCTGCTCGAGTAGTTGCTGTAAAGCATAGAAAGCGTAAAAGAGTCTTCTTACTCTTTGCATTTAAACGTCTAGGGTTTTGTCCAGAGGATTTTTGAATAATGTTTCCAATTATTACTATTTACAGCACAGTGGCCACATTGCACATTAAAAAATTTAATTAGCTGTTCCTCACCTTTGCTGAAGTAGGTATCCATATTTGTAATATTTCCATTTGTTTTAATAACCAGGACCAAAAGCTAATTTGAAACCCTTTCCTGATTTCATAATGTATTACAGGCTAACCTCATAATGCATTGCCCCAGCTACCCTTCTGACTGTAGCAAATTACTCTTGCTAATAGCATTGTTACAGCATTCACAGCATTCATTGTCTGTGAATTAAAGCACAGATAAGGACTCTCAACACTTGGCCACAGGTATTTTTACAGCTTTGTATGCTAAGATTGTTTGTGTCCTTTGGGATGCATTTTGAATTGATACCCTTTTTAGCAGTGCGTTAGCAATGCTGTTAGACAGAAAGGGACTAACCAGCATCAGAGTGCAATCTGGTGTCTGAAAGCAGACAGAAAAACAAGTGAGTCTGAGCAGACTTGGTCTGAGTTAAAAATTTAGTAAATATGAATATTTCAACAAAAAAAGAATAAATAGCTTAAATATTTCAGGATAGCCACCTGCTCTCCAGACCAGTATGGAGATCTGTCAAAAACGGACTTTTTGCCCAAACCCTGTGTCTGTTTATCCCTTGCATTAGTGCAGAGAGTGAGAATGTCACAAGCTAATTTCAATGCATCAAAGGATTGGAGTAAGTGGAGATTTCTGTAAATCTAGTTCCTTGCTTCTCAATATGCATACGCACTTGTCTGTAGTGTAAGAAACATTATGCTGAATTTTTCATTTTCAACGAAGTTACTGTTTAAAGAAGTTGAATCTTACAATAACACGCAATGGACTGATGAAGTGGCATGTAAGAGCACAATGGAGAGTTAGACATTTAACTTTCATGATAAAATGAATGTTAATGAATACTCTTTGATTAAACTGTTTGATATTTAATTTTGCTGATCACTACCAAAACACTTTTGACAAATGAGAGAACACATTTCCATAAACAGAATTATTTTCCACCATTGTGAAGTGTGTCCCAATGAATCCAGACTGATGAATTCAAACAAATTATTGAACAATGGAAAATCATTTTTGCACTGTGAAATAAGTTTATTCAGTACTTTTTAAGGATGTGGATGACCTTTTCAAAAAAGGCAAGGAATCTCCACAAATCAGACCACTCAGATTACTGTGAAAGAATACATGTGACCTGTGCCCTTATCCAAGAGATCAATGATATACTATATTATGACCTTTTCCAAAACAGCAGTTGAAATTTTTGATGTGTGTGCTCTTTAGATGCTACCACTGTAGACTGAATAAGGCATTTAAAGTCACTGTGCTATAGGAGAAAGCTCACTTTTTTGTTTCCATATGATCAGAAAAAGTCATTAGAATCATGAGGTGGTTCTTTTGGATTCTGAATTATCTTTCCTCATCTCCAAGGTGAGCTTGAATTGAAATCTGTCACCATGGTGACTGCAAACAGTAAGGGTCTGGCAGCACTTTCAAATGCCCTTTCAAAGCTAGGTTGAACTAAAACATGTGACAGTGGGTAAAACAAACTGAAATACACACTGTTATTGTTCCACATCTGTATTATTGTATAAAGCATATACTACATTATTACAAACTGAATTGGCTTGGAGAAAAAGAACATACACCACACTTGCAAGCACTGCCTGATAAATTGCATATGACAAAGCCGCCCTGAGGCTGCATGCAATTTGCATCTGCATTACACCACCTACTCTCAGTAATGGATCAAGCCCATCCTCTCCTTCTCTGATTGGAAAAGCACGCTGGCCAGCCACAGCGAATGAATCTGAAGAGGTAATTTCATTTCAGTGTAACTAAATAAAACTGAGGAGAATGCATTATACATCACAAAGAAACACCCAGGAAAGACAGTTGTATTTTTTTTCCCCTGAATTCCAAAGTTAATCTCTTTCTCAGTCAAACAGTTTTGAATCTGTTTGAATGTTTTTTTGTCATTCAGTACCATCACTGACCTCTCCCTCCCCCTCTCCCATGTCTCTCCTCTATCCTCTTACCTTTTCTGTCCATTCAGCCGTAAGCAGCCCCTCTCTCCTCTCAAAACTGCAGATCTACACCATCACCGTGTCACTCTTCTCTCACTCTCTCCCATCTCTCCATCAATGACTTGTCTCCCTGTGCCCTCACCTTCTGCAATCACTGCTTTAACCCTCTATCTCCTCATCTCTTGTCCTGCCTGTCTCTTTGCTCTCCTCTTGTTACCTCTTACCTGTCAGTCAGACCTGAGCTCATTTACTCTGAGCATATTCCTCTCCCGGGCTTCACGAACTAAAATCGTACCTGTGACTCGTCTGCTTCTTAGTACTTTTAAAGTCTGGCACTGGTTTTATTGAAAGCGAAAATAGACTGCGAAGAAACCTAAATGAAAGGTGCATTGTAAAAAGTCATTGCAGCTGCACAGCTGGTTTGATATACAGAAATGAGCTGTTTAGGAGAGGAACAATAAGGTACTGCTATTCATCTAAACACAATTCTGAGGCCATTACACTTTTGGAATTTACCTTCCCTCCAATAATTAATGTAATAGCTGGTCATATATCCAATCAAGGCAGGAATGAAATCTTACATTTCACGTCAGAGTTGCTGAATATCTATTAAAAGATTATGTGAATAAAAACTTTTACATGAATTGTAATTGTACTTTTACTTGGCAGTTAAATTTAAAGTTCAAAGTGAGAGGAAAATGGGTCACTATTTATTACATTGATCTGGAGGACAAAGAGAGTTATTACGTGTAATAAGTACATTTTCTCCAAGTACAATAGGTCTAATTTGAGGTGACTCAAGACTGCAGTATCACACAAAAAAATAAGACCCAGAGTAATTCTAATAGCTTGAACTAATTTTTTACT
This sequence comes from Megalops atlanticus, assembly GCA_019176425.1. Taxonomy (NCBI): domain Eukaryota; kingdom Metazoa; phylum Chordata; class Actinopteri; order Elopiformes; family Megalopidae; genus Megalops; species Megalops atlanticus. The sequence goes on along the minus strand of CM032883.1, from coordinate 31,025,115 downwards.
GAGCTGGATAATTACTATGCAGTGGCAAATCAGCCAATCTATACTTTCTGCAGCATAGTGCACTAATTAAGAGCACTGTCTAGTAAATGACATGCACTAAATAAAAAAACTGCAGTGTTGTTCAAACTCAGTGAAGATGCATGCATATTAGCCTCAAAAAGTGAACTGTATTCACATTTGGTTGAATTAAGGCAAAATCAATGTAATTAGCTATCATTTCAAGCCCCGGTCCTGTCTTGCATCCTACTTAAAGATTCAGTCAGTGAAGCATTCAATTTCACCGTGTCTGCCTGCTCTGTGTACTGAATAATCTTCCTCTCAGTTGAGAGAATACAGACAAAATTCATCCCCATCTGCAAAGCACCAACACAATGTGCAAGGTACTTGACATTGAGGAAGTGGTTCATCTCCAAGGAAGTGTTTAACTGCCTCAAACAGGTGAAGGTGGCAAGTGTTGTTGATTACTGAAATCAGAATTTTTTTCTATTTCAAGGAAGAGATGGACAAAAAGCCTTTAAGAATGATTGAGTGCCTTGCCAGCCTTTGGCCAAACTTCCCTGTGATGACATCACAGTAGGGGAGGAGCCTGTATTACTGCTGGCTGCTTGTTTAACTTCTTGACCCCACTGCCCAATTTCTTTACATTTCATTTCAGACCACAGATCACAACCCAGCTTCAGCTACCTTCTTACACACAGAACAGTCATGGCCTATGCACTTATCCAAGGACCGATTTCAAGTGACAGTCCCAGCTTACACCATTATTAGCACTGACTCCATCGGCTGTGGCCCTTTCCTGACCCCTTAACTATGGCATACTTACCCTGACAGCACTTGGCCTTTCCACTCAGGATAGGGCTTCTGAATGTGTTCTGGATGAAGTGATGATCAATGAGCTACTGTACAAATAGAGGTGGCAGAGAACTGACCTTTGACCTTACACTGATCCCATACTTCCTTTTGCTGCTTAAAAAGCTGGCCAGTGCAGTGGGGGTCAGTCATCAGCATCTGCGTCCTTATTACTCAGCTTCGTCTGATGTGACAGTGCCTTTTACACGTCACATTATTATCTAATTATTTTATTCATTAGGAATAGAATTGTTTCTCACACTTCTTCCCCTTTGTTCAGCACTGTTTCTGGTATTGCCAATTGCACAGCACACTCATCTCCAAGCGACAACCTCTGCACCCGCGAACTGCAGATGAATGCAATCCTTTCACACAGCCGCACGCAGCTGAGATGGACACTGAAGGACAGGCGCTACTCTGCTGATGTCATCCGCCCAACTTACAGGCACCTGGTGAAACACAGAGTGCCTGATAGTGGTGAGATGAGGACACCATTGTCAGTACTCCGGCCCCCTAGCTGTTGTTTTTGTGTTCTCCCCATCTGTCATTGTGGTCCATGTGCTTTTGTTTATTGTTTTTCCTTGTGTTCCAGCCCTGCCCCGCTCTCCACCCTGTCTCCACCCACCTGATTACCTGATCGTCTCCACCTGCCTGCCTGCGCACCTGCTTCCCCTCATCTCATCAGCCCAGCCCTATATCTACCCTGCTTGTCTGTCTTGTTGCCAGTTCATTGCAGTGTTTTCGTACCGACCCTGCCTGCGCTTCGACCTTGCTCCTGCCTGCTGCCCTGCCTTGTTCACCTGATCTACCTGATTACCTGGATTGACCCTGCCTGTTCCCGTCTTTGATTCGTGATTGCGTTCGGACTGCCCGCCTGGTCTCGACCCTGCCTGTTTTATCGTTGCAATTCTGCCCTGTGTCCTTTATAAAGCTGCTTGGAATCTGAAGCTCTCGTGGTCCGCGCCCGAGTCCTTGCCTAAGCCGTGACAACCATAGATGATCAGCCCTCCCAAGTACACCAAACCCACTTTGTTCCCGCACTGTGAAGAACACAACTGCTTTCAAACCCAGACCATAGGGCTCTGCCTTCACTCAGCGTGCCTGGCTGACTGAGCCACTTGAGAACCAGTTGAATTGTTTTTTAATTGAAGTTGTTTGTTTTATTTCATTACAGCTAATACGATTTCATAAGAAGCTCACAAAGACAGAGCCGTCACATCATATCCAATCAAGTCATAGCTGCACCTTATGGAAATCAGCATGCAAGCTAAACCTGCAGAGCAGTTAGAAATGGATATTTATCAGGATTATTACAAAATAAAAGGTGCTCTCTGCGCCCTCTGGTTTGTATCTTATTGATTGTCGCTTGTTTGAAGTTTGATAGTCTCTTCATTCACTTGGTGTCACTCCCTGACCACAGTTCCTGTCCTTGTGACAGACATTCACCCTCACCAGTATCACAGATGTCTCAGTCCTCTACATTAGACAAAGTTCTCGCTGTGTGTGAGTCTCTGTCTACTGCTGGGGTGCTGCACCCTCACAGAAAAAACACAGGTCAATCTGTCCTGTGCTGTCAACGTTGTTCCAGAATTACATCGCACCATCTGTGCATGGCCCCTGAATACCCCTGCACACGCCCAGAACTACAGCTCAGAACTACCCCCCAGAAACCTCAGCTCAGTTCCTGCCAGCAGCATGTGCATAAAGAACTGACATAAGCATTACTGTTTCTCGTAAGGGGTCAGTGTGTTTTGAAATTTGTATTAAAAAAAAAAAAAAGTTTAATTGATTCACATTAGCCGCACTCGTTCTAGACACCTTTGCTGATTTGGGAATAAAGGCACATCTGTGCTGCAAAAGTAAGTCATGTATTTCTATGAATAAGAGCTCATTGGATGATATTGGCAAGGCACACAGGCATAAAGTGTATCTCAGCTGGAGGCTTTGGCCTTTATTTTCTGCAGATGGAGGTTGTGACAGCAGTGTTGAATTCAGCAAAACCTCACATTCAGTTTCACATATACCAGTGTACTGTAGTTGCACTGTAACTAATTTGAGACTGCACACATTACAAGGTTGTAACTGCTTGCCATTACGTGGTATATTGGTACAATATGGTACAACATGGTACAACTACACTGTAATTACTACTTACCGTAGTTATTTACAATGTAACTACACTGATACAGCTGGAAGTATAAACAAAAAAGTCAAAAAGACACTGAAAACATAAAACAAATCAAAAAGCACGGTTGGTTGAAAAAACCCAGAAGGGCTTGTGAGTTGACTGCCTTATAGGGTTCATGGATTCAAAGGCACCAAGCGTTAAAATGCTGCAGTTGTCTGTGGATTTTTTATGGGTATGAATTTTCATTCTTATTCAAGCTACCGCTGACGTGAAAATATGAGGAAAACCCATCATTGCAGTTCATTTTGTGGTGGGCTACTGCTGAGCTTTTGTTCATTACTTTGCAATCATTTGAGGGACTTTTATGAGTGTACAAGCTGTATTATTTATATGTGGGATGTCTGAGGGTGATGGATACAATATTGCTTATAACAAAGTATTGTTTTTTAATGAAAGCTCACCCAATTTTGGTATATAAAGACATTTGTATTTGTATGTACATTGGTATATAATGAGCTACAAACTCATCCGTATGTTTATAATTTGCATACACTGTGTGCTTTTGTAAATGTAAAGCAAACGTTTCACATCACTTAAAAGTATTTGCTGTCAATTTCATTGATTGGTCATTCATGACTGACCATGATGCAGTTATCCAGTGATCGCTGTGTAAATACTTCCTTACAACTGCATTGCTGATGCATGGGTTATTGTAGTTATTGTTGCAGTAAGAAAACAGTTATGAAGGCTTTCCTTGTTACTACCAGACTCGGCATTCAACAGTTTAGGCTGCATTGACACCAGCTCTCACTAATGAAGTAATGTCATGCATATAAATAAAAGTCAAAGTCAAAGTTGAGGAGGTCAAAGCTGCTTTTGGTATCACTTATTTTTCAAAAACTAAATATGGATAAATTAAGTGACATGTTTTTCTATAATGCTGAGTATACATGGAATTACAGGAGAGCTGAAGAAGCAAGACTAGTTATCAAAATAAATAAAATAGCCACAAAAAAGGATCCTCACTGAGATGCTTTCATCCACAGTCTGTTTAACTTATAAGGTGATGAGGCTGAAGGTTACTTCTCGGGTCACTGATATTTCATTTTAATAATTCACGTTTTCTTTTTTTCCCCACCTTAATATTCTGAACACAGTGCAGCAAACTGTGTCCACCCTTATTAAATTTCCTCTCCTGACGTGTGCTTGGCTTTGCCCGTGAAAAATCAAAATGATCTAATAATTCTGAAAATATTTCACCTTGCCCAAGCTCAGCTGCTGTCAGGCACCAGGTTTCCTTTGAGGGTGTTTCCATCTACCACTGGGTTTTCCTCAGAGGTGGAGAGCAGGAAAGGTATTGCAAAAGGAGAAACCTCTAGGTATGAATTGAGCAAAACAAGTAAAACTATTTTCAGCAGGGTAATTATCCATGATTTCTATTATTATTCACGACTTTTTAATAACTCAAAAACATTTTACATTGGTAAAAGTGGTTAGTGTTATAAGCAGTGTATACATAGATATAATATGTATACACTACCTATATGTATGCATGTAATATGTGTGTAATAATAGTTTCAGCTTTTGTTGACAGGAATACAACATTTGGAAGGGACATACTGAACAGCGGTGCCCAAATCGGTATTCTGATCCATTCCTGTTATAACTGAAAGCTGAGCTGAATAATCTGTGAATGCAGAAGTGCAAGGCTGACAGTAAAGGAACAGAGAAAAAGACTGTCAGATCTTCTGGGCACCAGAGAAGAGACAAACTGCATGCATGGTCTGCAGGTTCCACAGTGTCATTCACTACAGCTTAAAACTCACACTGAGCATGGAGACACTGAATCAGAGAGGAAGACCTTTGAAAGTCTCACTCTGTGTTGAATTACAGTATATACACATCTGTTGCACCGACATCCAAAAGGAACATCCAGTCTCACACTTGCAACTGCTGAGTAAGATAGTATTAACTGGGAACATAACAGTTGCCCTGGTAGATTAATGACCTGTGCATCATGCAACTCAGGATGGATTAGCTGGAAACTGACGTGTAGATTTTAATCATTCCCTCTGGACCATGCAGCAATCTCCTCAACTACAAACAGGAAGGGACAGTGTGTACAGAGTGGCATTACTGTTTCTCAGTGAATGTAAGGTAAGGACACTGAAATGGAAAGCTGCCAATGTCTCCAGGGAGTCTTCAGGAAGGTATTGATTGATATGTGGGGTGACAGGGTCACTGTCTACAGTGCAGCATGTGACAGGTCAAATCTGTGGGCGGCCGCAGATTTAAGCAATGATGGTGATTCATCCTTGACCTTACAAAGTGATCTATAGCCTTTTCAAAGCAGCCAGGAGGACCAACACTTCCAATCCAGCCAGATGAACACTCAGGGAGAGGTAATTTGAACAATCAGAGGAGGCAATTTAATTTGGGTGGACACAGTCTGCTGTGCTGTGTTTGTCCTTCTCCATCTCAGGTTAGAAGTGAATACTTCCTCAATCCTTATGTTTAGGAGTACGCTGCTCTTGGGCACAGGATTTGTGAGTTAGTCTACACTCACTTGCTTAACCTAATGCTCCCAAAATCTACACGCTGGGCAAGTCCTTTCCTTTTTTCTCTTCTACCTTTTACTCAGACTTGCTGTACTGGTGTGGTTCATTCATCCTAGGGCAATACTACTACCCTACCACCCGAGAGAGTTAATACCTTATTGGGATGAAGAGTGTGTATATATGAATTTTGGTCACAAGTTTCTGGAATACCAAAAGAAAAAAAGACCTAGTAGATCAGCAGAAGTGCAACTACAAATCATTCCTAGAAATGATCTTAGACTCAGCCAGCTCAAGGATAGATGGCCTCGAAAAAGACATCATAGAATTAAAACAAGAAAAAAGATCTCTTGAGCTCTCCGCTGCACAGTAATAGAGATGCTATTTATCTTGTGAAATGTGATGTGTTGCCTTTCTCTACTGATAATTTAATGTCTGGGAAAAACAACATCTGAGTTATTTGCCTAATTAAATCAGCATCTGGGGTGTGTCGTTTCATCCTGTTCAAACACCTATGAATCAACCTTTCTCACTGCATTCAGTAGATATAGTCTATCTGCAGTCACAGATTGTGGGTATTTTTCATTCCAAGCTCTTGAAATAGCTTATCACTGCCAGCAAGGTGGGCATCCGTTTGGCATCCCTCTGGCATCATCTGGAGAGACTAAGCAAGGACTGATCATTGAGGATCAGGGACAGCCTAACACTGTCAATCTGGATAACAAAAAGGAAAATATGTGCTGCGTTGCAATGTAGAAATCAATACCTATTCTGGGAAAAAAAATGCGCTGCTGCAACTGATCGATGACTGCATTGAACCGTTAACTGTTGCTCTGGCTTTGTTTATTTATTACGCTGAAATAACAACATCATTTTGAAACGTAACTTATAAAATCAATTCCTTGAACCGATTCAAGGATTTGGAACAAAACAAGAATAAATCAATACAATTATGTGAGAACCTGGCACAAATGCCCTCTTTGGGGAGAGCACAAATGTCCATTGAATGTCCAGCAGAATGCCAGAGCTGTAAGATGAGGAATGAGATTTGACAAGCAAAGGGCTCTGTGGTCCTGTCTGCTCTCGGCTGAAAAGCTCTGTGGTCCTGTCTGCACCTGGTTCAGTCCATATTTTCTTCCCATTAGTGGTCACGTGGCACGCGTGTGCGGCCCCACAGATCCAGCCCATCTGTGTCTCCCTGCAGCAACCCCTGAGCACAGAACAGATCTGTCTCTATTATTAAGGAGGGAGTTCTACTACAAGGGAGCGTTAGGGAACACAATTTATTCAATGACTCACTCAGGCGTTTGGACGGCTTTGCTTCAGTGATTTTACGGCCAGTTTGTCTGACACGATCCCCTTGGTGGTAATCTCACACTTTGTTTGCTTTTATTAAAATGAAATAAAAAATCAGATTACTTATTGCCTTATTTCTGATTAAACGGACAGTATATATATATATATATATATATATATATATATAAAATACATATACATATGCATGTGTATATACACACACATTTAATGAAGGCACTCGCACCTTACTGTGGATCAACTTTATTTACCCCACATTTGGAAGGGGGAGAGGTGGGGAGCAGGAGGGATGCTGTGAACAGCTGAAAGGAAAAGGAAGGTTTTGTAGCTGTGGAGGGGAGGGTTTTTTTTAATTGAGTAGGGATTGCCTGAAAATCCTCCTGCAGAATCTCCGTTTGCAACCTCAATATGTGTGTGTGCGTGTGTGTGTGTATACATGCACGCACACATTCAGCTATTTGTTTGGCCTTTTTCATTTACTTGTCCATCTGTTTCCTCGTAAAGCCATTATGTATTTACTACAGATGTTAATTTGTTCTTCAGTTATCATTTTTTTCCTGATGTTATATGCTAATGGGACAACCTTCCTGTTTGATATTTTTATTTATTTATTTATTTATTTATTTTATTTATTCATCAATTTATGTAGCTTTTTTCAGGCTTTCTTCCAAAATGTGTTCTGACCATATGTGATTAACAGAAGTAATTAAAAATTAAATTCAGATTAGACAGTAAATAATTCAGAGTTGAACAAACAAGACCTTTTTTCCCTGAAAGCTCTGGGAAACCTGTTATTTGAAATGATAATGATTTCAACTGAACCACGTACAACACACTAATTAGAAATCACATTACCAGTTCAAGTGTTTTATTTTCAGGTAGATACAACGGCTTGTTCTCTGTCTGTAATTTGGGATTAATAAGGATCACACTTCTTATTTACTTCCAGATGTAATGTACATTGCCTGAGCACATGAAATTATTGCAACTGTGTTACTTTTTTATCTTACTCTGAAGAACATCTGCTGAGCCTCCTGTTTGGAACAGAGAGGAGCGATGAATGTCTTCAAACATGGGAATCCCGTAGGTTTTAGAGAGACTGATTTACACCTGAAACTCTCTGGGTAACCTGACTCCAACAATGATTTCAATTACACAGCTAACAGCTGAAGGAGACGAAAAACATGCAGGACCTCCAGAATTAGTCTCTGAATCAAAGGAAAAAAAAGAAATTAGATAAAATCGCAAGACTTGTTTGATATTTTTATTACAAAGTATTTATTAATTCATAAAAATCATTGAACACAATGACCCCCCTTGAGTCCCACTCCCACACCCAGGAAGGTGTGCCCATAGAGTAAGTACTACTGTCAGTACTTCTGCTTGATGTCTTGCTTATATTGTGTTTCTGTCTCGTGTCTGTCAGTGTGGGTGTGTCTTTTGTTTGTTTTTTGCATGCATGTGCTTTTGTTTTTGTTTACAGTCCATCGCCCCACCTTCTGTCCTGCACATCTGCCCTTCTGCCACACCCACCACCTGAAGCCCGTCCTGCACACCTGTTCCCTATTAACTCATTATCAGCTTGTGTATATATACCCCTCTATCTTCTTTTGTTGTCTGTCAGTTTGCCTCAGTGTATTTGTCTGTTTTTGTCCTGCCTGTTTATAGCTGCTTGCTCTGGTTTTTGACTTTCTGCCTGTTTTTTGTATTTCTGCCTTTGGATCTACCGGTTTTAACTTGGACTGTTTTATGACTACTGTTTTTTTGGCTTGCCATCCAGTAAATACCTGGTTTGGCATACCGGTCTGTGCCTGGGTCCTTCCACCTGAAAGCCTGATAATCACTGCTTTAGATGCTTTTACTGATGGGTAACATATGTCTTTATCTCCAGGTATTCACAGGAAAGAGTGAAGACATCACTTTCTGCTGCTGTATGCTAGCAGCTGCTTTGACCCCCAGTCTTTCTACATGTTCTGAGAGCCTATGAGGGGTTTCCTGTGTTTTGGGTGCATATACGAGTGAGTAGCTAAGGGTAAAACGCCAGCTTATGTACTGAAAAATGAACTATGATTCACGACAAGACAGGGTATCATGTCAACCGTCATGCTCTGTTCCACACCAGAAAGTGCCCAGGTCTACATGCTTGAAAGAAATGAAATAGACATAGGCATTAACACTCCATGCAAAACTCTTTTGAATTATTCACTTCCCCACCCCTGGACTGCATTTGATTAGTTATACTTGGCTGGTTAGAAGAAGTGACTAATGGAGTTTAATCAGGCTGTCAGTCTCTGATTTGGGGAACAGAGACAGAAGCATGCCTCAGTGACTCAGACTGCACATCCCAAAGCTGCTCCTCAGGGTGCCCCTGTCCTTCGGATGAGGGGTGGAACACATCAGCGGCATCCTTGGGGAGCGGCAGGGTAGAGTAACTCTGACGTGCCCTCACACTGCGCAGGGGCCATGAGGGATGACGTTGAAACAAATTGTCTGTGCTCCACGCCACCCTGAAACTGTCAGCTATTCGATTAAGAGAAATGCTCCGTTCTGATGGCATACACTGCATGGAGCCAGCATTTCAGAGCACTGGGTTAACTGCCTTCTAATATATATAAAGAACAATCTACTAATCTAATCTATGAGTTGCATGAGTATATATTCTAACACATGATGTATGCATAAACGGATAAAGTATAAATGGCACGCGCATACACACACCTGGACTCCTTGCTCTCATCATCTAAAGAGGCAAGTACGCACGAGTTCACTAAATCCATAGCACAGCGACCTCTAGTGCTTAATGCTTTGAAGTCGGTTTTTGCAATTGTTTGCAAAGTTGGCGATAGTCTGGCTTTCATTTATTAAATGATGGTCACTTTATCGAAATAGTTATAATTTTTATACATCACGTTTGTAAAGATGGAGCGTTTTCCAGCTTTGATGACTTCGGAATCTACTGTCCGTTTTTAGGTTAAATTACATTATTGGCATTTAGCAGACGCTCTTATCTAGAGCGACTGGTACTATATAACTGATTTCAATACATCTTCGGATGTTTTCATGAGCATATATAACGTTAAAAGCATACACAGAGTTTACTGCTGTTTTGACACGTTCCGTATTAGTAACGTCTGAACAGCTTCTATGTCCATATACGGTAATAAAGTCGCTAATCAGGTGAAACTGCATCTAGGCGTCCATACGTTTCACATTTAGAGTACATACACCGTATTAGGTTTCATTAAACAGTGTATAATGATTACAAGCCAACGAATACACTAAGAAGAAAACCACCATCTTGCCAAACAACCTGTTGACCGTTGATCAAAAGAGTAACAAGGCGCTGGTGACAGGAGCCGGCGTGAGCCCCATCACCCGTCAGCAGTGGAGTGTGCCGTTTACCGAGAGCTGATTGATTTGAGACAGCGTTTTGCTGGAGTCTGGCAATTGGCTTAGTTTTTGGCGATTCTGGCACTTCACCGTGTCGGCGCGCCGAGCCCGAAAGTAACCGGATTGTACCTCTTTTGAGGGTTGTTTTATGTTTTTGATTTCCGACTGTAGCACACATCTCTGTTGTGCACAGCCATGGTGGTTGGGGAAGACTCCGTCGCGTAGTTATTAGAGGAGATTGGATACATTATAGACATGGGATCAATGAAACTAGAACTGTCTGTCTGCTGTTTGTTGGATGCACCTATAACTATACTTTTTATTCACATGGCAGTATCAGCAATCAAAGGTAGGATATGAACTTGGTGTAAATGATTTTTTTTTCCTGTCGTGTATGGAAGTTTTAAAATACGGTTGCTCTAAAACAAAATTTTACGAGGCTGTTTCTTTAGGTTGTCTATGAAGTCACACTGGTATGAACGCGAAATTTTTTATCTTAAAGTTTTAACACTACGCAACATCAGCTCCTTTTTTCCTAGCTATGTTTGTACTGAGGTTGAACTAATTTCCATGAAACATTAATCTCAATCCGTTTACGATGTTTTGTGTGGTACCTTGATTATTTTAAAGGTGTTTAGTTGTTCATCTTTTGCTGAATTTTCAACAGATTCATCTATCCCTGTGCGTCTGTCACATATTTAAAGTTCTTCTAATGAAGTTTAGAAACAAATCTTCAATCTTCTACTGTGATGTGAGAAAACATGACCACAAAGCAATGCCCAGCTGAATGTTCTGTTGCGTTCTCATTTTTACGCAAAGCCCTTTTTGACGTGGTCATTTTACAACTGGATTTACTGTGGAGGCACTTTACTGTACTATCACTGCAAGTATGTAATAGCCAAGATAGGCTATTGCACCATGATTGTTTAAACACGTACCTAATAACTTAAGTGGTATAAAGATTTACGCGCAGTTTATGGCGAATGATACATCAAGTGTTATTCTGGAAAAATGTGGGCATGAAATGTGGTAATCTAACATAACTTTATATCTGCAGCTGAGTTTGACAGAAGCTTTTGCCGTCTGAAATACTAAACGAGTTCTAACAAGTAACAGCTATCAACTCAGTGAGTTGGATCATTGCAAAAGCTTGACATATCGATTTCGGAAAGGACAGCTAAGAACCAAGAAAGTTCTAATTTACCCCTTAAAAATCGAGAATCCTCTCGCTAGTCGCGGCGGATATCAAGGTAAAAGCACATACAGAAGTATTCTAGGTGAAGCTGATACCCTATGCGTGTAAACACCATACACAGTACGTCCTAACGTAGAGGGGACTGGCGCAGTGTGCACAAGGTATGCAATTAATACGTTTCCATGGTAGAGCAGAATTAAGAAAAATGCTCTTATGGACACTACTAAAACTAAAAAAATGTCTCTCTGGGAAGTGTTCTATGAAATCTTCAGAAGTAGGCTCTCCCACTGTGTGCTTGTGCTGTGCTATAATGCAAACACAGCGGGATGAGCAGTGTATATAAGGAAACCCTAAACAATCCAATTAAGCAGGTGGGAAACCACATCCCGTACAATGCAACCCAACAGCTGATGCAAGTTTGTACTCAGGGGAGGTGTTAGGTTTTGGAATGTCCAGGAACAAATTTGTGCTGAAAGCCACCAAAAAAACAATGATGATCATCTCCGAGCATTTTTCTAGTTTCTGTATTGATAATCTCTGTATATGTGGGTGAGGTGTAGAGAGGAACTGACCTGCCTATGTAGGTATGCTCAGCTAGATAGACATCTGCATGTGTGTGTGTGTGTGTGTGTGTGTGTGTGTGTGTATTTCTGTGATACTGATAAATATCTTGAATTCAAGATCTTTGCACTAATAGGTAAAAGGTTGTGTGGAATATGATAGACTGGGGACCTCATAGGCCATTTTTCCGATGGATTACTTTGTCACTGGCTGTATTTAGGTTCTCTGCTCGTCCTGCTGTCTTCATTGAGGACCACAAGGGGCAAATTGCCACCTCCACAGACCGGACACTTGCAAGTCTTCATTCCCCTCAAAAATGGTGTAAATGTGCCCTGAAATAAGACTGATGTAAAGTACAGGATTTAGTGTATACACACCTAAGTGGTAAGGAGAAAAATCCATGTTTTAGGTTTAATTAATCCTTAGAACTGCAGCTGATTGTAGCTAATTAAGAAGGATTGATGTGACCGAAAGATGACTACAATGTATTGTACATTACATACATTAAATTACATTACAGTGATTTAGCTCATGGTCTTATCCAGAGTGACTTCCAGCGCACCTGAAATACCCGAATATTTATATTGTCCTTCAAAGAAAAGGAGTGGTGTGCAGGTTTAATACAGGTAGGACTAAGTGTGAAATAGATACCCTATCTGCACCTCTCTGAACTCTCATTAGTCGGGTATAAACAGAGGTCTAATGAGAGGAGAATATCTCATTTGCCTGTGGTATATTTAGAACACATGCTAGACATTCATTACATTATTTCTATTAATCATACACTCTTATCCAGTGCTAGATCCAGAGCTTATCCAGGTTACAATTTCATCCATTTAAAGAGCTGGATATTTACTGAGGCAGTTGTGGGTTAGGTATCTTCATGAAGGGTACAACAGTGGTAACTCAGCGGGGAATTGAACCAGCAACCTTTCGGTTACGAGCCCTGCTCCTCACCACTGTGCCATACTGCTGCCCTCATTCACATGCTGCCCTACATTCATCTTGGGTTGTAGAAAAAAAAAAAAACAGACTGATGACCAAGCTGCCACAGTAATAAGCTGTTATCAATTTACCTCTGTATTCCCTCCTGAGATTTCAACTTGCACAAAAAACCCTCCACACACAAAAAAACTTTAACCCTAATGAAAAAGATCTTGCCAGAAGCTCATACTGGTGAAGGAACAGCACCAAGCAATGACTATGGAGAGGGTTATTTGGCTGTGTATTGGGTATTCTGAATGAGAGGTGGCTGCTTGTGTATTCTCCTCTGTTATGTCCATTTAAATGCCAGCGGAGCATGTGGATTTAAAATGAATAAATAAACAGCTATGCCAGCGTAGCATTCCAGGTGCCCCGTTTTGGATCAGTGATGGAGGGAGATTGATGAGACAAGCTGGCTCACTGGAGAGCCTTACTAAAGGCCACAGTGTAACCATAGTTATTGCTACAGAAAATTTGACCAAAAAAAAAAACTGGTGCAGAAGCAAAGTTAGGCGAGGCTTGTGAGGGAATTTTCAAAATGGGAAAATTTCCATAGGAATTAACAGGGATTTATGGGAATTAATGTGAATTTTGAGGTATTTATGGGAATTAATAGTTTTTTTGCTCTCTTGACTGCTTTTCATTTGAGCCTTTTATTCTCTACCATTACTTGAAATATACTGTTCAGGACAAATAAAAAGAGACTTTAAAAGCTTTTTTATCAGTTAGGTTATATAAAGGTTATAGCTTTGAATTTTAATTAACTAAAACTGAACTTTGGAATGTTGCTTGAACAGGTTTTTAACATTCTTTTACTTGTTTTATAAACGTTGACCCCTTTTACCATTATTATGAGGTAAAACTTCATGTAAATTGTACACCAAAATGAAAATGTCTGACATCAGATTGAGAATTAAGAATTTATTAAAAATTAATTAATAAAGATCAACATCTTGGCAGGCAGAGTTTATTCATAGTCCTTGTTACAAGCTTAGTTGCAGTCTTTACAGAGTCTTTTCACAATATCGTATTTAGCTTATTTTAGATATGTTGTCAGCACACATACTGTGAATAAATTGCTATGTCTAGTGGAACACTCATTCCTGAGTTGACTAGCAGTCAGTCGCAGGTAAATAGTTGGAAGTGGAATTTTTTCAAAGATTAGATGGGCCTAAGCCAAACTGAGAACACAGTGTGCTTGAGTGCATGGGATTTAAAAGTTGGAGATTCCCAAAGCTGTCCGAAGTTGAAAATCCCCCCTTCGTGACCTACTTGTGGGTCGATACAAATCCCACACAACAACACTGCAGTGGTCATTGAGGAGTCACAAGTGTTTTTTGCAGTCACAAGCTCATTCAAGATGGTGGCAAGCAAACTCAGCTAATTCATATCACCCTCCCCATTCAAAGCCAGGAAAGCCTGTCTCCTTGTGATTTATTAAAAACATCCACTCACACATCTGGTATTACTCTTTACATTAATCAGTTCCATGTTAACTTGATATAATAGCCTTGTCTCCTGATATGGAAAATATTATATTTTTCACCCCTTCTCCATTAGTGCACTGTCACATACCAAGGCAATTTTAAGGTGAGTGGTTTAGCACAGAATATGTCTCCCTTGTAGGTCTGAGGACCCAGAACTTGGTAGGAGGCACCACCTAGTGCAGTGATGACAGAGAAATCCCTGTCTGCTCCTGTAGAAATGCCTGCTTGCATTTCGGAGGCCCTGGAAGTCTCTCCCTTCATTCTCACCTTTGTGGGAAAAAAAATACTGCTGCTTCTGCCCCTTGTGTTTCTTTTGGAAACGGTGAGAAGTTACAGTATCACTATACACTAGGGACAATAGGGATAATACAAGGATTAATACAATCATTCAATTATTTAACAGTTTTTCTAATGTTTTTTTTTTTTAAGCGCCAACACTTCATTCTCCACCTCCAACCCCTGCCCTCCACACTGCATAAACACAAATCCCGTACTGCAATCATCAGTGAAATTGCATTATTCTTTGTGGAACTTTTTGATTGGCATAACGCAATCAGAGAAACAGACTGGCAGCTCCACTCTAATTAATGTGTGTACCTGCAGTGATGTTTTACAGGTAGGTAAAAAGAAGGTTGCAAATAGAATAACTCAATAATTCAATAACAGTATTGCGACAGTATCATCACACCCAAGGGCCTCTCTATTTCTCCTTATGCGACCTCTAGATGGTCATCTTAGGCTACCCAAAGATAAAAACGAATCAAAGAACACTGCTCTCTCATATTCTTGGAACATAGCACTCCAAAGATGAAGCTCATCAGAGTGAAGATTAAACCCATTGACAGAACCCAGTGTTTGATTTATTCAGGGAAGGAGCCATAGCCAAAAGCAGTTAAAGAAAGGTGGAAAATATCCCCAAAGCATCAACGAGAGAAAGAGAGAGAGAGGGAGAAAGAGACAGATACTTTATTTGTCAGGGAGAATGAAGACAGAGAACTATGCTTTTGCCTGTTGCAGGGTGTCCTGTGGGGATGAACTGTTTGTGCTGTGATAACGTGCGCACTGCCATCGTTTTCTGTCCACGAGGCAGTGTCCGTATGCGCCGTTATTTAAACAGTCTCCATGAGAAAAACATGATAATTCAAAGTTCCTCCCACAGTTTGGACACTCTGCATTACCATAGTTATTGCTTTGTTCCCTCCACGTAAAATATCCAGCGCCATTGTGACGATAAATAGACAGCTAGGCCACTTGTTTGTTTTATATTGTGGATGTTATTGTATCTGTTGGTGCAAGAAATGATCCCAAGCTTTCTGCTGCTGTTTTTTCAGTTCAGAGGTTTAATAGCTTGGCATTCTGGTTGCTTTCTTTTGCTTGCCAAGGTGGGCACAGAAGTTGTTTAGAGAAGAGAGAATTTTGCAAAATGGAATGCATGCAGAATAAACCTCTGCATTTATTAAAAAAAACATCATGTGCCATGAGAAATTAATTAGGAGGACTTGGGTGATTAGCTGGTGGCCATAGGCCAGTCAGAGCTCATTAAACCTGAATGCCTGCCATTATCTTAGACAGATGAGGCATTCGAACCCGTTCATGTGATGTGGCCATTATGCCTCCGATGAAGGTCAGAGGTATTAGAGGTTCTAGCCCCACAGCTGAAGAGTTTTATAGCGGTGAGGCTGGTAGACATCATAATGTCTGGGGTCAGAGGCATGGCAGCAGCATTGAGGTTTCCTTATTTCCTCTGGAACAGGAATGCTGTCAGACAGCATGCACAGGAAAATGCGGGGCGTTGACTTCACTGCACTTACTGTCAATCTGTCAAAGCACGACATCACAGCTTTGGTTTTGTCCACTACAACTTTGATTGATTTCTGTTACACCGTCAACTTACTTCTGTGGACAAATTAGCTTGAACTAAGACAAGCATTATTACAATTTACTTAACACTGGCATACCTTCATTGACAGTATCTGCTGGTATCTGCTGGTGCTGAGGAATTGGCATTTGGTGCACTTGTTTTTGGGATGTAGTCTGTGGGACACCCTCACAGCAGTGGGGTACATGGGAAAAAGAGAGAACATGGCTGGTTGTGGCACGGCCTCTACACCCGGATACCACAGTACCTGACAAATTAGGGTTTCCAATTCTTGGGGAAGAATTAACAGTCTTGCACTACAATTCACATCAGGCCCCAAGGACTGAGTGTTTTTTTGAATCCATTGTGGCTGTACACAGGGAGAAGAAAAATTGCTCTCCAGGCAGAACTCTTCTGTTCTAGTCTTCACAATCCAGGGTAAATAAAGTTTAGGTCAAACTTTGTCTTGTGCTTTACACTCTGCAAACAACAGATTTATGGCCATAGCCTCGATTTGCACGCTCCTGCTATCTGGCTGGTTAAATTGTGAAAATCAGTTTGCTGGAAAAAAAAACTGGAACAAGATGTTGCATATGCAACAATAGTTGGCCAAGGTCACCGTCAGTTCAAGACTACCTTGTATTGGATAACTGGCACATCTTCTGGGTCATATGGTCATCTGTGTAGTTGACCCAATGTAAACTGACCTTTGTGGTCTTCTTATTTGTTTACGCAGACTAATTTGAATATTGCTGCATTCTCCTTCTGTTCTAATAACAATTCTTGTATTCTGTGCAGCCGAAAAGCATCCTTGTTTGTGATTCAGAATTTAGTTTCCATGGTTTATATGGGTCTGTTCAGTCTGTTTTGGTGGTGATGCCATTGGGAGCTTTCCAGAGTGGAATACAGAATCAAGATTTATGCAAGGGGAGAGGAAACGTGATAATAAGGTCTCAAATCACTCCTCCTGCGGGTTTAAGTGGCTAATACTGAGGATTTATGAAGAGTAGCTCTCAAAAATGTTAAATTGCTTCATCAGATACCATGACGTTCATGACAAAAAAGCTTTCTCTGTGTCTTTTTGTGTCATTTTCCTTTACTGCTGTCTCATATATGCATATATTATGTTGTATATAAGTGTGTCGTTTTCACTTGGAAATGTATTTTTAAGATAGCTTTATGATCAAATTGGATTTTATTAGATTTAATTGGATTAGATTTATTGAAAAAACATGTACCAGTGGAACACAGCGGGAATCAAGCGATGGAAACAACAGACGTGTTTATGGAATGGAAAGAGTGGTGTGTCACTGGGCTCAATGACTCAATGACCCTTTTCACTCTCTGGTGTAGTATCATTATTATTCCATTTGCATTGCAGATGGTCATATCCAGCGCGACTTGCACGGTTGACTTTTTTTGTAGATGTTATCCATTTATACAGCTCGGTGTTTCTAAGGCAATTTGGGTCAAGTGTAGTAGATTGCCCAAGGGTACCACAGGCTTGGCATACCTGGGAATTGAACTGGCAGCATTTGGGTTACATGAGCTGCTCCTTATCATTATGGCACATTGCTGCACATACTGTCATGACACCTACATAACCATTCATGACAGTGCAGCCTTGACCAAATGTTGTGGGTAATATTCATCTTATCTATAGCCTGTCCTTCCTCATTAAGACGCTAGAAATGGTTGGTGACAAACAACTTTCTGGCCACCTTCTAAGAAACAATCTGGTGAAGAAATCTTGGTCTGGGTTTCTGTCAGCGCTATAGCAATTGACTGCCTTGCTACGTGTCTGTAATGACCTCCATCTGGTTACAGACTCTGGCCTGTTGTCTATTCCAGCTGTGTTAGGTTGTCTGTGTGGTCTGTGACACCATAGGTCCTGATCTCTTCCTGCAGTGACTCCAATCACTTATTGCTTTGTCTGGGAAGGCATTAGAATGGCTTGTGTCACATGTCTCCCAGCACCCCAAACCCCAGGTGTTAGGTTACTTATTCACACCAACATGCATGATGTCAGTACTTCAGCCCCCTAGCTGTTGTTTTGGTGTTTCTCCCTGTCTGTCAGTGTCGTCCATGTGCTTTTGTTCACAGTTCCCATGTGTACCCTGCCCCGCTCTCCACCCTGTCCCCGCCCACCTGATTTCCTGATCGCCTCCACCTGCCTGCCTGCCCACCTGCATCCCATCTCCTCGTCAGCCCAGCCCTTTATATTCCCTGCTTGTCTCTGTCTTTTTGCCAGTTCATCTCAGTGTTTCCTCTGTTACATTCCTGCCTTGTTACTCGTGTTGCTGATCCCGTACCAACTTCAGCCTGACTTGCTACCTTGTCCCTGCCAGCCGTCCTGTCTTGGTTGCCTGATCTGCCTGCCTTCCCGGTTTTGACCCAGCCTGTTCTTGTTTTGATCCCCGCTCCCTGTTTGTTCTGCCTCGGACTGCCTTCCTGGTTTTTTGACCCTGCCTGTACTGCCACCACGAACTTGCCCTGTGATTCAAATAAAGCCACTGGGAACCTGAATACGCCTGGTCTGCATTTGAGTCCGTGCCTGTGCCCTGACACATGAATACATTACAACTGTCTTATTTGGTTTTACATTATTGTCATTTAGCAGACTTATCCAGAGTGACTTACAAAGGTTACAATTTTACCCATTCATACAGCTGAATATTTACTGAGGCAATTGTGGGTTAAGTACCTTGCCCAAGGGTACAGCAGCAGTGCCCCAGCAGGGAATCAAATCAGCAACCTCTTGGTTACAAGCTGTGCTCCTCTCCAGTACACAACACTGCTGTATACAGTGCCCTGGGACACTATGGTGACAAAGAACAATAGAACAAAAACTGAAGTGAACTGCGTTTCCATTTCCAAACTGTGTTTTTAAGAGAGTTCTGGCCTGCAGGATGTAGGGAAGCTAATGTAGTGCTGATGCTTAGGTGTACTCAGAGACAGAGTGCCGTTCACTGTTGTCCCCCCGGAGGGTGAGTGGATTCCCACCAGATCTAGGTCAGATATTTCAGAGATTTTGAGCATTTCTTTCATGCTTTAAATTTGTACTTGGGAGTATAAACTCGATTTCAAAGTTTGATAAGCGAGCAATTTTCAAAGGCTTCAGGGATTGTTCTATGAGTAGAATCCAGGAATTGTGTAGGCGGACACATTAAGCGTTTTTTAAAACCAGCCCTGTAAAAGGCATCTACATACAGTCAGAAAATTCCAACCGAAGTCTGACAGGTTAATTTTCAAATACTTGACTGTTCATATGTGCTCAAATTAAAACTGATTTCCAGCTCTAGTTAGGAGTTACACATTAAAAGATACCTGTAATGCTCACTACTTACCTTTTTTAATTGTGTAAGCATAGATTCTAATGTGTCTGAATTGTGGTCATGCAGTTACATTTATGTGAGGTGTGGCAGGTCTTATAAGGGGTTTTCGCTTTCATTGCCCGATTTTATTTTCACTCGTAGATGGGTGCTGGAATGAATATGTGAGGTCTTTGGAATATGTAACACAGCTGATTCTGATTCAGCCTACTTCCAATTACATTCACTACATTTGAAGGCTGCAATGCTAATTGTATAAGCTGAAATAAAACAATAAGAAAAACATGTTGTTCCTAGTCATGAATGCATTGTCAAACATGTCCTCGAAGATGAAAGTATTCATCTGACTATACTGTGTGTGTGCGCGCGTGTGCGTACATACGTGTGTGTGTGAGCGTGTGTGTGAGTGTGTGTGTGCGTGCGTGCGTGTATGCATGTATGTATGTGTGTGTGTGCGTGTGAGCGTGTGTGTGTGTGTGTGTGTGCGTGCGTGTGAGCGTGTATGTATGTGTGTGTGTGTGTGCCTGTGAGCGTGTGTGTGTGTGTGCGTGTGAGCGTGTATGTATGTGTGTGTGTGTGTGTGTGTGTGTGTGTGTGTGAGTGTGTGTTTTAGAGGCCATGTTCTCCTGTTCACCAAGACCAATCCACTGCTTCCTGTTTCTCCTCACTGCAGCAGCCGAGGTGGTCGCTGGCAGGACGCAGGTGCCAGACTGCCCCCTGGGACAGTTCCCATGCGGGAATCTGAGCGTGTGCGTGGCCCAGGAACATCACTGTAACGGCCATCTGGACTGCCAGAATGGGGCCGACGAAGAGAACTGCGGTGGGTCCCGCTTTGAACTGTGATCTGAACTCTTTGTGGTTTTTTACTGTATATGTATATGTGTGCGTGTGTGTGTATGTGTGTGTAATTGCCTGTCTATTTATCTGTCTGTCTGTCCATCTATATGTATGCACACTGTATCTACATGCATGTTATGCGCACATATGTGTGTGAGCATGTGTCTATGTACAAGGGTTTGCATCTGGGTTCTGTGGACTGATGGTGAAATGACCAGCATTAATTACCCTTTTTGTCATAGACTAATTAATTTTTTGGCATCAGTTAATCTCTGCCCTGCTTGGAATGAGAAAGCGAGGATATTGAGGGCTTCCTGCGATCTGCAGAATATTAATATGCACATTTAAAAATCACATTGAGGTACATGTGTAAGAAGACAGCGTTAAGTTTCAAGAAACAAAATCAATGTTTATTTTTCAGCATATGTTGCTGTTCGTCTACATTTTTTCCCGGATGGCATCCCACAACCAAGCCGTTATAAATACCAGTAATTAAAAAATAGGCATCATGTTTGGACAGCAATTTGTTCTCCATTATTTATGCAAGAAAGGAAATATGAAGCTCCTAAGTCTGATATATTACCGTAAACCCACTGGCCACTGTTTGCCATGTTTTGTTTGTTTTTGATGTGTGCGGTGTTCATGTTTTCTTTGTGTAACATCATCTGCTCGTCCTGCCTTTGAACTGTTCTCAAGACCTCTCTACTGGAGGGCTTCCACCATTATATGTCTGCAAGAACATTTCAATCTGTATATATATTTTTTAGTGCCCTCAATCTGTTTAGTGACATCAGCATTTGGAAATGGCTGATAAAAATGTGGCAAGCTTGTGTGCAAGTGACAAGGCTGACAACTGTTTGCCAAAAAATGTAACTGAGCCAGAGTGAGAGTGACTGAACAGTGCAACCCAGCTGAGGCTGCACTGCTAATCCCTTGCTGATTGAACTCTGATGGAAAAGTGTTCCCCTGGCAATAATGCTTAAGTGTTAGTTGAGGAAGTCATGTTTTTTTGCATGACGTTCAGATGACAGGAATGCCACCACACCGCTGAGTGCTTGGAATTCTGACATTCTGAAATCCTGAAATTCTCCGCAGGGGACAACAGCGGGTGGGCAGACTTTTTCGACCAGACCGTTAAGAGGCTCGACCTGCAGAACGGTCCCAGTCAGTGTTGTAAGTGAACACTGTTTTTTCCCGCGGGACTGTGCTTCGCACTTCCTCTCTGTGAGCAATTTAGGCTGCCATGTCATTATAATTCATCATAAGCTCTGTCAGTTTTACGTTGAAATACTGAGCCTGCACTGCCTGCAGTTACGCCAGTGACGACTGCGTTCGCAGCGCCAAGGTTACCTTTCTCTGCTTTGTTTTTGCAGTTCTGCACGCGTATCCAGATCGCTGCGAGTGCATCAAAACCGAACTCCAATGCGTGCAGATAAATCTGACCGCTGTGCCTCAGGTGTCAACAAATGTCACCTCCCTGTAAGCATGCTTCCGTGAGAACGGCTGCACTTCCTTCTCTGTATGGATGAAATCACATTCACATTTAACAGCTTTTGCACTGTGCCAAAAATTCATTTTCACTGAACAAAATGAGGTGTTTTTATTCTTAGAACACTGCCGTTAAATGACATAAATTCCATGACTCAGACTTAGTTTTTTTCATATTCTGAAGGTATTTGGGTCTGTGGTAAGACATTTTGTACTTGATCTGTTACTTATTTGTTGAATATTTTAATATTTTAATAGACCAGAGTCTTGCCAAATTCCATAAATGATGTCATCTCCTGCATGCTACAAATTGCTTACCTAAGGTGATAGTTATCGATGTTTAATTGCTGACGCTGGAGAACTTCTCACAAGAGTAACATCTGAAACTCAACCAGGTATGGTGTAAAATAAATAAACATATACCAATGGCTCTGTGTTTTTGTTTTTGTTCGGCAACAGGTCCCTCAAGAGCAACGAAATCGGAAAGCTATCTGAAGATGTCTTTTTCAAATACTCAGAGCTGCAGAGACTGTGAGTATGAAAGACAGACAGGGCTCCTTTGAGGGGACTCCTCATGAATGTTACATGACATGTCTTGCTTAGAAGATTCCCTTATGCATAGCCGTCTGCATACGTTATGTGTCATCCATTTATATGGCTGGCTATTTAATGAAGCATTTCCAGTTTAGAGCCTTAGTCAAGGGTGCAAAGTCAGTGCCATACCCGGGAATCGAGCCAGCAACTTTTTTCTGGGTGATGAGTGGGGGCTGTGTAGGCCAAGCAGCCACACAATCTTCATAGTAATGAAGGGGGTTGTGAAAAGGCAGCAGCTGCGTGATTGTTGTGCTGTGAAATTGAAGATTACACTCAGTTCCTCTCAGGATTTCCATTCTGGACATCCAAACAACAACAACAACAAAAAAACATGGCATTGTTATAAGTGAGACAAAAAGCCATGTCAGAGATTCCATTTGCATTGATTTTTTCCCACTTTTTTCATAATCTATTGAACCATTGAATTGTATGATGATTGAAGAGGTGGTGTCAACTCTACAGACGCATACACAGACAGATTTCTCAGCCTGTTTTCCTTTCAACAAAAGGAACTCCCATTTTCCCCATTCTGAAAGCCGGTCTCTCAGTAATAGGTTTGCTCCGAGCCTGTTCCCCATGCAAGCAAGTGACATTGCATATTTAAATGCGCCATGAGGGCCACAAGCAAGCGTGGAGATTCAGAAACTCTGAGATTAAAAGGATAAACAACGTGAGTGGCAGTTTCCCAGTGAGAGCACGAGCATTTGCTTAGCTCCTGCCTGGAGCGAAGGTTTCAGCTAAACGTCAGGGTGCACAGCGCTGTTACCTTTAATGTAAATGCCGCATTAGTTAATTACATTCTCTCAACACTGAGGGAGAGATGGCTCATCAGTTTCTCAGTTCCCTCTCTGAATAAAAAAAATGCTGATATGAACCTGCCCCTTTTCTTAAAACACCGCCAGCTCAGAGGTCATTATGGACATTGGCTGAATTTAATCCAACGTGACTGAACTCCCACATGAAGGACATGTTGTATTTTCAATGTATAAAGTCCGCTGAGTTTTATCTCACATTTTCATCGGGACACTATGATTTATCAAAGTGCCATATTAATGAGTTTTGCCCACCATACAGGAAATGAACAGTACACGAGCGTACGGATTCGCGCCAGTCACCGGGAGGAGTAGTCCTCCATCAAGCCTGTATTGCAAAATTACAGCTGATAAATGCAAATTTTATGACTTCGTCGGTGCAATTAGAGTGGAGAATAATTACCATCCCATTTGAAGTACACCGTACAAATCAATTAGACAGTGCATTTTCAATCAATTTGCCATCCTGGGTTAATCACTTGCTAATCTATTTAGAAGGAACTGCCAAAGCGTTATGGGAAAATTTTTACCAAGATATTTTAGATTGAATGCAAGCAGAGCTGTAGATTAGCGGAAATACTGTAAATGATGCGTACAGCTCTTGTGTTCCCTGCAAGAACTGTAGTTGCGTGAAGATGTTCTCCATCCGAGCATAAAATTAAATATAGTTTTTCGATATAACCCCATTTACAGCATACTACAAATGTGTTTCTCTTTCATCTCTTAAATTTCATTTAAGCAGAGAAACCAGGCAGGCAGCTTTGTGGGGGCAGATGCTCTGTGAGATGAAGGAAGATTACTGCAGAAACAGTCAGCATGCTGACTCTCTTAAAAAAGAGGCCTTTATATACTGACGTGCAGGAAAGAGGCAATTTAATTCAAATTATTTACAAAGAATTTACTTCCCATCACAAACCGTATACCAATAAATCACAAATTAAGCAACACATCATTTAATTAACATCCTACTTTATTAATAGTGGCAAGCTGAGCTTCAATGGGGTGATTTTTTCTCATATCAGACATATTTACAATATTTGCCTTGCATCATTACATTATGACATCTTCACATTTCAATGAAACAATTTTCTGTATAATGATAATCCAATCTTATTAAACGATTTCCTGGAAATTGCCTTGTATGTGTTAGATCCCACAACAGCAGGATTAATCAGCTGTTAACTTAATTGTGAATATACATCCTCAGCAGAGAAAGGCCCAGCAGTCACATGATTTTTTTTTTTGGGGGATAGTGTAGCATAGTGGTAAGGAGCAGAGCTCATATCCAGAAGGTTGCTGGTTTGATTCCTTGCTGGGGCACTTCTGCTGTACCCTTTGGCAAGGTACTTTACCCAGAATCTCCTCAGTAAATATCCAGCTGTATAAATGGATAAAACTGTAATCTATATCAGTCACTCTGAATAAGAGCATCTGCTAAATGACAATAATGTAATGAATTCCCCTTATTCATTAATCAAGTTCCAAAGCACTACTGTATGTGTAATTGTGTTAGAATGTTCAAAAATCAGTCAGGGCTAATAACAGGGCTTTAAACTCTCTTGCTTTTTCTTTTTTTAAAAAATGGCTTTTTAAGTCGGCTTAAAAAGGTTTTGCAGAATCAAGTTTACCTTTTGCTCTTCTGGCAGGACCTTCAGTACAGCAGTTGCCAATATGGAGCTTCTGTCATGTTTCATTCTCTGTTTGATTCATTTGTAATGTCAGTGTATATTTCAGGGTTGGCCGTGTTTCTTTCACATTTGATTGCATTTCTTTACCTCAGACACAGCAGTGGACTCTCGTGTGTGGTACAAAGCATTGTGAGAATACTGTAGTCATTATTGTTACAAATACTTTTTCTAACTTCAGCATCAAGGTGAATGATCTAGGCATAGCCCTGTGACTAGGAGTGGGAGATGCAAACACTCAGCCTGACAGATAAAGACAAAGGTCAACAAACAGGCTAGACCAGTGAAATCGTGAACTTTGCTGGAGAGGACAGAGGCCCCCGTGCCGTCATGGTAGCAGAAGAGTCGTGCCAACAGTTGCTGCCAGGTATGGACCAGGTGGGCACTGACAGCGGCCAGGGGACAGTGTGACACAGTGGCGGCTCGGCGGTTGGCTCTGAAGTGCTTGTTGAAAGAGGGTTGGCACTGACGACAGGCATAGTGTCAGTCCTGTTCAGATCTCCAGTGAACACACTCCCATTCATTCAATTTATTACGCTACTCCAAGCGGTCAACAAACACTTCCTCTCTTGCCAGTCCTGATTTTCAGTCCCACCTGTGGCCTTTGCCTTTGTTTTGTGCTTCTGAATGAAACCCGTGTATTTTTTCCACTTTAAAGAGGTATTCTTTTTCATCTTAACACTGAACGCAAGAGTGACTTTACAAATGTTTGCTTTGGCAGGGGTGCCTGTTTTTATTATTATGTAGAGCTGTACGGTACATCCACTAACAAATGCTCCGGTGAAATGTAAATTAAGCAACAGAGACACACAGAATTAAAAATATGTGTCTGCAAGGCATAGGTGGTATGTGTGGACACGGGTGCAACACTCGCCGTACCCTGACTGATCGAATAACAAGAGTCACGTTTCACCAACAGGTTTCTCCAGAATAACTGCATTCGGACCGTGTCCAGCAACGCGTTCAGAGGATTGCACAAGCTGCAGAAGCTGTGAGTACATTTCCATCACAGTCCTCATCTTAAAAAGCAAAACAAGAGAGTCTAACCTTCTACGGCCTTTTCACGGAACAGATCTCCACCTGATTGACCTGTTTGGATTCTTTCTCTTCCTTTGTGTTGTTACCATTGCAGTCATGTGGTGCTCACTTCAGTAGATCCCATGTGACAGATTTTTGTCATGCATACTGTGGCATTTAAAAGATCTGAGAAAATGTGAGGCCTCTACCCTGGGTGAAAGTTTGATAGATTCTTGTGTTTATTACTTTCTGTTTATTACTTACTTAACCCAGGAGAAGATTTTAATAAGGTTATCAAAACATCAGCTGTTTTCCCAGACTTAGAAATAAACCTTAACTGTTTGTTTTTGTCTTCAGATATCAGCAGAGACACAAGGAGGGAATGTTGAAATCTTTTTTCCCCAAACGACTAGATTGCTATCAGAGCATTCATTGAAACTGTGGAAGGAGAAAGCTTGTTTAAAGCCTGTGACAGAATGTCTTTATGTTGCAGTCTTTACCTGGATGTCTCTATATTGGAGCATTATCAAGTGAAATCTTTCTTTCTGTTCATTCTCTGCTCTTCTTGGCCCGTTTACTGCGCCTGTGTATTCTGAAGTCATGAAGGCACTGAGAAGGCATCCGGGATGAGCGAAGCTCCATTGGAGGGAGGGATCTTGGTTAATTTATCATCTTTGATGAATTGTAGTGTTAACGGTCGTCTGTTGCCCGCTGCAGGTCTCTCAGTCAGAACTGCCTCACTTCGTTAAGCCCCGGTGTGTTCAGAGATCTGCACAGATTAGACTGGCTGTGAGTACAAACAACCCTCTCCTCCGCAGGTAGCTGGCACACAAAAAATGTGATTTTTTCAACGTCTGAATTTGGCTGCAGGGATTTGGCCATCTAGCATACCACAAAAAAGGAACCAAAGGCTAATCACCAACTTATTACGTTGATTGTTTTGAGGATAAATTCATCCTAACGGCATTAGCTGAGGTTGTTTGATGTTTTGGATTACGGACAGCTCATAGTTTCCCTCTTGGGCATAGAGGTTTTCACTTATTGTGCTCTAGATTTCTGTTATATTTGTATTACTTTAATTCATTCCTGATGAACCCACAGCTGGTGTTAAATGCATTTTACTTGAAATTCAGAGCAACGTGCGTTTTACTTGAAATTCAGAACAATATTGTGCGTAATGACTGTGGTTTATGAGAACGTGCTGAAACCCGTTAAAATGAAATTATGCTGGAAAGCAGATTAAAGTGAAGTTACAATGGCAAACAACATCCCACAATAATTACAATTTATTTTAAAAAAGAAAATATCTGGACATAAGTCAGTGATAAGACTAAATTGCTGTGAAGGTTTCAGTGCAAAGGTTAAATCTATTTATGGCAGTGAAGAATTACAAAAATTGAAAATAAAACAGTGATGTGTTCAAGCCACCAAATCTAAACCATCATCTTGGCAACAGGTACCAAATTAGTATCTGACATGTAGAATACTTGAATTTGAAGGATAACCTTATCACAAAATTCTGTGTACTTTCAACCCCAACTGTGGGCTGTATATTGGTGATAATTAAAAGTGATCTAATCCAATATCACCGTGACTAATAGGAGCCAAAGGCAGGGAGGGAAACAGGATAAGCGCGTCTTGGGTGGAAAGCCTTTATCTCCAGTTTCGGTAAAGAGTAAGAGCATGAATGCTGCATTTTCTGAAGCCTTCTGTCTGGGCTCCTCCCACGATGTGACTGATGAGAATTTGCATTTTCTTTGTATGCCACCCCGCATTGGTGGCTTCATGGTTTCCTCTCTGTCGTTTGTGCAAATTCAGAATTCTGGACGATAACCCGCTGAGAAGGATCTCTCAGGACACATTCGCTGGGCTCGAGTCCTTATTTTTCCTGTAAGTATCACTAAGGTGCGGTGCAGTGATTGAAAATAAATCCATTGGAGAAGACTTTGATTTTCATTCACGCTGTAGGCATTAGTTCAGCACCTATGCAATATCATCACTCACATAGAAATGGGACTTGAGTATTTCTTTTTCTTTTTCCTTTTCTCTTTTGAAAAGGAGTAAAAAAGAAATAAACAATGCTAAATGAAAGATGCTCCTCACCACATTTATTCTCTCCACGAGACTACATTGTACTTCTTGTTTCGTTTTTTCCATTTCCTTGCTTCACACATACGAGCCTGGCTCATTCCTTGGTGTCCCGGTGATTTATGCTAGTCTTTGTTTCATTTTCTGGGATGGGATCGGCTTTCCCTCTCTTCAATACATTTACACACCGTGGCCCTCTTTCATTCTTTTGTGTGCTGGTCGTGTCTCACCTCTGTGCCTACCTGTATTCTAGCATACATCTGCCTCGTGCAGAGCAGAACAATAACTCATACAGACGCTCACTGTGGAGTCTATTATCGGGAGCTTTGGAATGCAGAATGCATTAGGTGCAGGGCAGAGTCTGTGCTTCCCGAGCGGCGGCGAGCTCCAGCATGAGAATGAGCGTCGGGACGTTTTATCGAATGAGCGGATCGGCAGGTTAAAAGGAGAGGAAGTGCGTGGAGACTCCCGGGAAGCGTCCCGTGGTTGTCACCTGCACAAAGGAAAGAGGCATTATGGGTGTGAGGGAGGGGCTCAGGAAACATTGATAGTAATACACCTTGTGTGGAACATGAAAGGCCTTATCTTATCAAACTCCAACCGTAGTGATACAATTCATCGCAAATGGGTGATTTATGCTGCTGAGAAAAAATAATCTTTGACAGTTTCAGGAGTCACAATACATGGATGTTGATTGCTGTAGAATTGTGTGTTACTACATAAACAAGGAAAGACATCGAGTGAAATAACTCCCATTACTTGATTTACAAGATGTATCCAAAGCATAACAGGCAAGTATGGAGAAACATCTTCTGTAATTTACAAACCCAGAACTGGAGGACTCATAAATCTGTCTAAGAAGGATGAGAAATACCTGAGGATATCACCTGTAGGAACTAGGAAGCAGACAGGAGTTGGAATGAGAACAGAACTGACAGAGAACTCGTGCCTTTGTCCTCCATTCAGAATGTGAAGTGTTGCAGTAAGAAAGCATCTCAAGGAAGGTGAATAAGAAAGGAAAATAAGTTATGCAAATGTACAAAAAAGTTAAGTTCCTTTATGCATCAGAGAATATAACTACAAGATGTCCAAGACTATAGCACAGCAGTGTATACGTAGGACCACATAATCCAGATTTGTGATGCCAGGTTATCGAATCAGTTGAAAACACAGAAATATTCAACATCACCAGTACTTAGCTTGTTTTGTGGAAACAAAGTACCTTATAATGTGTTATAATGTGTCTTGTACAAGAGAATCTGAAAGGGTCTGTGAAAGGGTCTTTTTGCAGATCAAAGGAAAAATGCAGCAATGTCCAAGATAGATGTCCTTATTAGGCTTAATTGCATGCATTTCGCTCTCTTTTTTTGTAAATCTCTCCACACAAGAGCATCTGCCAAATGACGAAATATATGTAGTGTAAATTATAAGGTACAGTCATGCTGCTCGCACTCAAGTAAAAATGATTTTAACTACTTTTAGTTCTATTTCAAGGGAACCTTTGCCAAATAATTACATGCTGCTTGTGCATAAACTCAGGCTAAGCAAGAGGCTTTGCTTAAATCACTACAAATCATTCCTGTTGTGCTGGGAATGATAATAGACCAGAAAGCATAATGACACACTCATTAGCACACAGTTTTAACAGTAGCACTGTTGAACTCCACACTGAAGTAGAAATGGCCATGAGTCTGTCATTGCAGCCCTTGCAGGTTAGAGCCCTCATGCTGTCCTTCATATTTCAATATGAGGATGTTCTTATGGGTTGATACTGTAGATTCAATAAAAATCATCAACTCATCTTAAGGGAGGGTGCGATGTAAGATGGCTAAAGATGGCTTGTTGATGTTAATTGAATCCAAGATTCACCCAATTGTAATATAGAGCTGGATTTATTATTATTATTATTATTATTATTATTATTATTATTATTATTATCATTATTAGTAGTAGTAGTAGTATGATTTTTATGATTATTATAATTATTATTATTATAACTGTTCTTGTTCTTGTTAAATGGTACTTTTCCTTAAGCGTGCCCGGTGGTTTTGATTAAATCAAAGGGTGTATGTCCTACAGGTCCATGGTGAACACCTCTCTGGAGCAGCTTCCCCAGACTGGACTGTGCTCTCACATGCCCTTGCTGAGCTGGCTGTAAGTTACTTACTCTCAAGTCACTTCCAGCATGTTGTGTGAAGTGCGTTCTCTCTCACAGTCAGTTTGTTTACTGGATCTGCTTGATTTGTCTGTAATGACTCCTACAGGTGGCCTCACAGGTGTTGGTATCCAGATGTTTTTTGGTTGGTGTCTTTTAAATCACCCTCAGTGTTTTCTTTGATTGTTTATGTATATTTACTCAGAGGCACACATTCAATCTCACTGCAGTGCTAACAGCCATTCATATCCATTCACTCGAACCATGCCTTGTTCTCTTGGTTTTGTGAGTCAGCCTTGTTTACTTTCATGGTATAAATGATAGTATTCATGTGAGCTATATCTGGCATGCATTTAATTTGGCAAACATTTACCTTTCATTGCCAAATATGTATTGCTAGAATAATTGGATATGAGATCACATTACCCAGCTCAATAGCCACAGGAGAAATTAGTATGGTTTAAACATGGTTTGTGCATGAAAATTAAGTCAGCAGTAATATTCTTTATCTTTATGCCAAATCAATTTACTGTATCTGACTTTATCTCATAATGATGTGGTTTTTGTGAGATTCAGTCTAACCAGAAACAGCTGACACAAGAGAAACAAAATTCTCAAGCTAAAACATAATTGGAGAGGAGGAAAGATTTTAGCCTGTAATTTTTACACTGAAGCGTATGCACATTATTTCAGGCTCTTTTGATTTTTGCCCATCACATCCCTTGAAGTTCCGTTTACTTTGTGAAAAATGCGATAAAATACAATCTTTTTTAACCCAGCAGAGATGTAATATGTTGACTTTGTGCTCTCAGTCGAGACATCATTCCATTTCTTGCCGCCTCTTACTCAATTTCGAACAGCTACTCCGTTCGGCTCTTCAGCAGCTTCCAGCTTTTATTCTTTTAAGGGCCTGTTCCCAGTTCAGTCCCTTGTTTATCCACTATCAGCTCTCATTCCTGTCCTCCTCTATTCAGCAGTCTCAGTTTCTACTGAACTGCAGTGCACAGAAGCTCCTCAGTACCTCACACCATTTTTAATCTTTTTAATAATCTGTTTAATACTTTGTCCGTTTTTTTTTATGTATCTTCACACAAAACTCATATAACCTCTGACAGCCTTTCAACAGATAGATAGATAGATAGATAGATAGATAGATAGATCATCATTTCACTGCTTACTGTACATTGTACCTTGGCGTGTGACAAATAAAACTTTGAACTTTGAGATAGGTAGGTAGACAGACAGACAGACAGACATGTAGGTAGACAGACAGATAGATATTTTTTTATTTGAAATACACTGTCTTACATCACTGATACTTGATTTGATCAAATTGCACTTCATTCAGTGTAATTGTCTGTCCCCTGCCATTCCTCTTCTGTTTCTTTCCATTTTTTCTCTCATCCATTCTCCCCTCACTACTGAGCACCCTGAACATCCCATCAGCCATAGCGTGTATTTCACCCCTGACAGGGCTGCCAAACCAAGCTTTCCCCGGTATAACTCATTCATGATATGACTGTCGCATCGTGTTTCCGTGCACACACACAATTCTGGGGGCGGGACTGTGGAAATCTTATCCAGGTAAAGTAGAAATTTGTGAGGAGACAGGACAGAAATGGCACCAGTGTGGGTGATTGCAAAAAAGGGAAAGTCGAGTGGAGTATAAGATGTGATCGACTGCAATGGGCAGTATGTTTTCTAGACCCAGAAAAAAAATCACCCGTTAGTGTGGAAGGCATGCAATCCATAGTCAGCAGATTCTCATTTTACCTCAATTAATCAATTTGCATTCCCTGTGCTTTTTTCCTTCTGCCTTTCCATATTCTACTTGCCCTATCAGTATGTTAATAAGGGAAGACTTGAATTTATTTGTTTTACAATTTTTACATCAAGCATATTTCATTGAATATGCTGTAAACTGTCTCTGAAAACTCATGGCTTCAGTGTCTGAATCTGTTATAATGGAAAAGATCACAGAAGGCATGAAAGACATACAGTGAAAGTAAACCGGGGAAAAGATACATTGTCACCTGCCATAATGAAGTGTAATAATCGATCCAGTTATGTGATTAAGAGCTTTGATGGAACAGAAATGTGAAGCATCGTCAGCACTAGAAGGCCTCAGGGGGTTGCGTGGTCTGGCTTTAGCTAGTTTCATAACACCCATGAGAGCAACAGTTCTGCTCTCAAGCTGTCAGGGAATAAGGCTAAGGCAGAACTGAACAGTAGTAACTGATCTAGTAGCTGGCAGTCTCCAGTAAGATGAAACTATATCCAAGTAGCAGAGATATATATATATAAGGTCTGATAAAAAAGACAAACATTTTTTTTCAAATCCAGTACATTTTTCCCAGCCAAAACCACCTATTCTACAGTAGAAGGCAAATTCAAGGTCTATGTAAAGGAGATGTCCCAGGGCACACAGTAAGCTCTGTGATAACTAGTCTGAAGCCCATGATCCAACCGCTCACATCCATTATGCACTGGTTCGATGGATGGATGGACAGTTAGACAGACAGACGTCCATCTAATACCTAATACCTTTGGATGGTGCTGGGAACTTTCTCCAGTCACGCAAGGACACATCGTTGATGTCGGGACGTCCGGGACAGGATTCATAACTGCTCGTAATATTGCTCTGTACTATTCCTGGGCGGCGCCGTTGCACTTACCCTCCTGTTCCACACTTAATTTGCCTGTCGGTGTCCACGTTCAGTCCATTAGAGGCCCAGTCCATCAGACAGCATAAAACTCTCTCTTCCCCTCCCACTCCCCCACCAGCACCCCCCAAACCCCCCAGCCAACAGAGTTTCCACTGAGCAGAGGGGAATAAATCAGCGGTTAATGGCAGTCATCACATTAATTCAGCATGATTTATCAAACCTCCTCTATTACTGCAGATATAATAAAGATCCCACTGTATGTTTTTACAGACATTCCTTAAATCATTCCCACGCAGCGATTTATCACGTTCAGTTCCTCCCAGCAGAGGTATAATCCGCCCACAGCGTGGCGACACAAGCAGTTGTTTTTCATTTAGGTAGTGAAAGGCATGTGGAAAAATCGATTTCATCTCAGGCGCCTTTCCCTTAGGAGATTAGGATGAAGGCCAATAGCTGGGTTCCAGTAAGCGGGAAGTGTAATCTGGTGTTTGACATCAGTCAGTCAGTTCTCTCGTAGTTGTTGGAAGGGCTACCTCTGTGCCTTTCACCAGACTCATACTGAACATCTCTCACCGTGTCACTTTTTAAAGGGATCTTGGCTGGCTTGATGTGGCTTCAAGTTGATAAGGCCTCAAAATGGAAAATAAGGTTCATTTTGAATGCTAACGACATATTAGATCTAGAAAATCTGTGTCAGTTACCTTTCCATTTAAAGCTTAAATCAGTGCTAATTTCTTCTTCAGCCCCTCATTTTTCAGTTCTTGACTTTTTCCTGGCTTCTTTCATGTCACATATTATATTGTTAGGTAAATCTTTGTAGTAGTTACAAAGCAGGGAAATGAATCCAAATGCAGCAACGATGCTGAGAGGCTGAGAAAGAGGGCAATTTCTGTAATGTGGAGGTTGTTTTACTCACACCTATTTTGTATTTCTTGTGTGCTGTGTAACATGGTGTGTCTTGTCACTGTACAAGGAGTGAGTCCACTTTGCCCTGCTGTAAGCCAGAACCCCACGTCCTTGGTGTGGATGCTACCTGATGCCACACAGTGTAATTTGAGACGCAGCTCATAAATGACTGAGATGTCACTGATCTAAACCATGATGTTACTCATCTCATACTTTCCCCACTTTGCTTTCAGGGATTTTGAAGGGAACCACATCCAGACTCTGAACTTTTCCACGCTGATGACCTGCAGTGAACTAACGGTACTGTAAGTATTGCTACTGTACCCAGGTAAAGGTACACTCAGGTGTTTTTCACACAATGCAGCTGCTGCACCTGCAGTCAGAATCTGGAATGGATCCTTTGATTCCACAGTGCCATGTTACTAAAGGGAATGGACTGCAGTGGAGACAAACGACAAAGTGAAAGTCAAAGTTGTTGTCAGCGAGCATGTGGTCAGACCTTTTTCTGCATCAGACTGTCTTGCAAACCCTCATACGACCTGTGGAGATTGGCCTGGCCCTAGAATGGATTCTGGTGTTTAAAGCTTTGGGCTGTACGCTCTTGGACTGTGAACCAGACTGAGCCGGTGTTTGAGCTTCAAACCAGTGTTTGAAGGTTACTATATATTTTCAGAGAGAGGGATTTAACATCCACCTGGCAGGAAGCTCTAACTCAGGAATGATATCAGCCAGACTTGTTCATTTCCCAAGAGTAAACGAGACCCCGTTCCCCGTTCACAAACAAGTCCAGAAGCCTTGTGTGTAGTGCCCTGTTAGAGTGATATAGAGGACTTATGTCAGGAAGCACTGAAACCACTCATTCCAACAAATACTCGTATTGCTCTGAGAACTGTGAACTTCAATCTTCCACAAGCATCGAGACACACATGAATTTGCCGGCAGAGACCTTTTACCCCCAAGGGCAGGTGAACTCTAACATGATAGGAGAGATTTCATTTTTAACTGAGCACAGGGCTAAATTTCACCAACATATTAGAACTGAAAATAGAATATTAATAAACAGAGGTCATGTGGGAATAGGGGCGCAAGCATTCCTCACTGTCCACACTGTGTTTACTCCAGACATGAACTGAAAATGCCAGTCTACTATTTACAAAATAACCATTATAGGAGAAGGGTTTTCACAAGTGATGCATGTTGTACTGGGCATAGCTCTCATGGGAAATAGTGGTAGGAAACTTTCTAGATGTAAAGATGTATTTTTGAAATATAATTACTGTAATAGTTATCAAAATTTTTGGAATAACCCAATCTCTCAATCAATCTTTTAGGTTTATCTTCTTCACATTTTGGAGTTCTGCGTAGCTGCACATTGCATTTGTGCAGTACTGTTGTAGTGTATGCTGGGACATATAGACCTGAAAAATATAACAAAAATATCAAAAACTAGCACATACTCTGCCCTTCAAGTCTGACACCCCACCCCAAAACATATAGTACATGCGTGGAGTGTTGCTCATTTTTCATAATCCGTCCTGCCTCTAATGGTTTGCCATGCATCTCTGTCTTAGCCTCACAGTCCATACTGTTTGTAGTCTCTATCTCTCTACCACAAAGCAAAGTTGCTGTACAGTCCATGTTGATTTTAATTATATTCTATTCTTACTGAGTCTGTTCATCTTGTAATAGTATTTCTCCTGGGTATTGCAGAATCTACTTCCTGAACACTTTGTTCGAAGCACACTGATTCAGTGCTGTGAGATACAAGTGGTAAAACATCAACTGCGCTGTTATTTTTATTTTTTTTAACACAATCTTTCTTCGCTATTATTTTCAGATCACTGCGTGCCAATCACATTAATTTTCTTCCAGGAAACACCTTCCAGTCCCTGAGGATATTGGGAGAACTGTAAGTAATGCCTGCTTTACGTTTCATTTGAGGAGATAATAGATCGCTAAGGAAACAATGTTGGTGTCAATCCCTGTACGGTTTTAGAGTAATACAAGATTTAATATAGAGCGGCAGCCTGTTTGACACACAGAAACATCTTTATTCCATCTGCAGATGGCAAATACAATGTAATTCCCACGTTCCTATGAAATAGCAGCCGTTTTCTGTTCAGCGTGGTGATATAATAAGGCCAAATGTCACTGAGACTAGAATGAAATTATCTGCTTTGTGGTGCTACAGGTACTATTTTTATGCCTGTAAAATTACATGACTGAGCGTCCTGTTATCTTGCTTAATAACGTGCAGTGAGATGAATGTACACCTTTGTGCACTTGTGTGGGATAGAGTGTGTCTTGAAGTAACATTAAACTCTTGAGGTGCATTTTATGGTGTGCAGTTGATTTAAAATGTGCTGTAGTTAGATTCCTTTCTGTGCATTGTTTTTGTACTCTCAGTGCTTGTTGTTGAATATGGTTGAGAAATACTGCATCTTGGACATGATAAATAAGCTACCACCCTGTATTGAAACTGGTGCTACAACTGTGAGCACAATCTTAAGAGATTTTGTCCGCCTCTGCTTATCTCTGATGTAGTAAGAATGAGTCTGCTCTCTCCATTGTCAAATTGATGCATCTGTACAGATTTGACATTCTTAATGGAGGTTTACTTTTGTCAATGATAAGTGTAGGGAGGGATATAGAGTGGGAGATTTCTCCTTCTACTCTTGCTCTTTCTTTCTTTTTTCTCTCTCTCTTTCACCCTCTACCTCTCTGCCCAGAATGAATCCCTTTGCCATATTTATGCAGACGTGACAGCCCATGTCTGTTTATTGGCTTTGCATCTTTCTATTGTTTGTTATGAGACTTGTTTTCCAGGGATACAGCCTGAATCACATTTCATTCGTGTTCTGTCTTTTTTTTAGAGACTTGTCAAGCAACAGGATTACAGAGCTGCCATACAATATATTCAAAGGTTTAAAGTCTTTGAAGATACTGTGAGTCTCATGCTTCTCTTATTAATATAGTTGGTCCCCTTTTTATGACACACTGTGTTCCTGGAAACCCCATCATGAACTGGGAATTGAATCTTGTTTTGCAGCAGACACAGTGTTATGAACAGGAGTTGTAACATTGCGTTTTTGGGAAGCGTTTGAACAAGAGTTTATTTAGGTACAGGGAGAACAGAACAGCCCACACATATAACTGATAAATAAATCTTTTTCGGCTCCCTCTCACAACTTTGCTAAATTAAAAAAAAAGAAGTAATGGGTATTTTTATCAACATAGCACACATACATCATCAATAAAACAGGAAATGCCTGTGCGTCATTATATACACCTGGGTTTCCACAGTATAGTACACCACCTTGTCATCAGAAGAGGGTTTATTAGTAAAAGATTTTTTTCCTACACCTTCACAGCTGTGGGAATAATTGATTGTGGGAATAACTGTTTCACTTCAGAAACGTATCCAACAATCCTTTGGTCCGTATCCACCAGGGTCAGTTCGATCACCTCATCCAGCTCCAGTCCTTGTGAGTAAAACAAAATTAGATGCTGCTTGTATATTTCCTCTCTCTTCTGTAAACACTGCTTTTCTAACAGCCATGTAATGACTGCAATTTCACCCCCTACGCCAAGACAAATAGAACGGGAAAGCCTTGTAGATCCCTGCTAAATTTCTGAGTGTGTCCAACACCGTTTTTGGAACCTGCCTGGGGTGTTTTTCAACAGGCAAATGATTACCCCCAACCCCATGTGCTTGACACCGCTCTTATTTTGAAAGGCTGGTATGCTCAGGATTTGCTTCTGATGAGCTGAATTAATGGAGTGAGGCCATGTCATTTGCAGGAGTGGAGATCGCAAATGAGCAAAAACAAACAGCTGGCATCAGCCGGCACTCATATCAGGCAGGGCTTCCCAGCAGTTTAGCGCAGGGTTGATGAATTGGAATCAGACACAGGAAGGTGATGCATTGGCTCATCAGCTGAAGTGAAATGAGGAATACTAATATAGGAATACTAAATAAATGTTTTTTTTTTCATTCAGGGGCCTGGAAGGTATCGAGATCCCAGGCATTCATATGCGAATGTTTAGGCCGATGAAGAACCTCTCCTATATGTAGGTAACACACAGAAAAAGGGTATAACAAAATGAGAATGACATGAGAAGATTTGTTGTTATGGTTATGTATTTATTATGCAGTCCACTATGTGTTGAAACTAACCAATATAAATTGTTGAACTGTCTGTTGGTCATTTCTTACTCGTTTACACTTGGAAATATGGATAAAATGGTTGGATCCATGAAAAGGACAACAAACAAATGTAGTATTTTTTGGTGCCAAATGAGCAAGGGTTACATCTTGAAACAAAGGCGCAGTACAGCTCTTATGAGTTTAGCTTTTACATTTATTTGCTTAGCAGATTCTGTTTTTCAGAGCAACTTATGTAGGTTACAATTCCTCCATTTATACAGCTGGATATTTACAGAGGCAATTTTAGGTTTGGAGACCTCACCCAGGGGTACAATGGTGGTGCCCAAGCAGGGAGCTAAGCCAAGGAGCCCTGCTCCTTACCACTACACCACACTGCTGCTCCAGTACCTGTATCTAGCTTCAGTACCTGTTACTTTATTGATCATAATTCTAATGGAAAAAGCCCTCTCTCTGCTTTCACCCATAGCTTGCCACAGGTATAATAACATACTGCTGAAAAGGTGTACTTTGCTGAGAATGAAAATGTTAGCTACATCAGATAGCCTATGGGAGCGTAATTGGTCTGTCCACTGTTCCAACTGAACCATCTGAAAAGCAAAAGTTTTATTCTGACAGCACATACAATGCTACACAAATGGATACTGAATACACCTTAGTCTCCTCGTTGGGCACAATTTCCCATGTCATTTCGTGGTCCTGATGAAATAGCTTACCTGTCATTTTCTGTTGTGTGGTTACAGCTGTGATTTTGTTTGCAATTTCAGATATTTCAAGAAGTTTCAGTACTGCTCCTATGCGCCTCACGTGCGCAAGTGCAAGCCAAACTCGGACGGGATTTCGTCCTTCGAGGACCTGCTGGCCAACATGGTCCTGCGGGTGTCTGTGTGGGTGATGGCCTTCATCACCTGCTTCGGGAACATCTTCGTCATCGGCATGCGCACCGTCATCCGGGCAGAGAACAGCCTGCACGCCACGTGCATCAAGGCCCTTTGCTGTGAGTACTGCCACCTTCTTGTTTAGGGGTGTATGTGTGTGAAGCTAGGGTATGAATACTGCCACCTACTGGTTTGGGGGAGTATGTGAGTGAGGCAAGGCTGATTGTACTGCCACGCTCTGGTTTGGGGTGTATTTGAGTGATTCTAGGCTGTGATCACTGCCACCTTCTGGTTTGGGGGTGTATGTGAGTGAGCCTAGCCCAGACCCTGTATTTAGGAACACTCCATCGCAGTCCGACTGGCTTTAGGGTGCTGCCTCTGTAGTCAAAAGCTTCAGTGACAAGAAGTCGATTTAGTTGGAGCCTGCCAGGGTAGAGCCACCCCCTTCCACAGTTAAGCAGACAAATTGGCAGCACCTCTGCAGCTCAGTAACTCCAGTATGGAAGAGCAATAACACTGTCTTGTGGTTATAACAGGGGAATGACACCCAAACAGAAAAGCAGAAATTGCTTCATTGACACTCCCATCTACTAATTTGGCACAGAACTTCCTGGCAGACCTGTATAGACAGCATTCATTAGTGTGGATATTTCCTGTTGTTTTTGGACCATGTCTTTTAAAAAGTAAGTCCAGCTTGGTGCTCTGTTTAGTCCAAGAACATGAGCGGTAAGGAGTCCTTTGAAGATTTGGAGCACATCAGCCTTAGAGTACCTCATATTCAGTTTTATCTTCCCTATATCTCAGTGATCAGCATGTGCACAGCAGATAAAGAAGCTAACGTTTCACTGTGTTCCAGAGAAGGTAATCATTCAGGAAAGTTTTCTATCAGGGGGATGTGGCGCATGCTTTTATTAATGAAAAAGACTTCATGACCAAAGAGTAAGTGTCTGAACTGGCATCTTGTGAGGTGAGGAGACAGAGACGATGTGTGTGAGACAAAAACACACAGCCAACTGAGGCAGGGCATCCTATCATGTAAACGGGAAATGTCCTCAAACCCAAAACGGTATCTCTTCCACACAACTCCGGTAACGATTTTCCCAGCATGCCAAAGATTTTTTTGTTACTCCAGCATGATAGAGACGCACTTGCACTGTGCCGAGTGTGGTATCATTGCCTCTGCGCTTGGTGTTTACTACCAGCCAGACAGCAATTGCCTGGGTGAGAGGTGATTGATCCAACAGGCGGGTCGATCTGCTCTCTTAGCACGTGCTGAAGCCTCCCAAGCAGACAGGCCTTCACTTAGCATTGCAACCTCAGGTCTCTGGTCCGCTGACAGTAGCTGTCAGTTTGTCTGCAGCCTAGCTTCAGGTCACTGTCCTTCCCCTGACTTGGGTTTTCTCTGTACAAGAACCCCCGGCTCATTATTTAACCCTCTGCCCCCTCCCCACCCACCCGTTCCCGCTCCCCCACATCGTCATTGTGTGTGCGGTTTCAGGGGCATGCCCCTCTGACCGCAAGGGCAGCTCAGTTTGGATCGACGTGAGAGGACTACAGGGCTCGCTTAGCATGTTTTCTGTTTCCAAACTGAGGTGTCGGTCAACGTTGTGTTTGACAGAGGGCTTGTTTTCAGAGTGTTGCGGCTGATTTTCGGTAACAGACTACCACTGACAAGCAAACAGTGGAGAGACATACAGTGCTCAGACAGCAACAAAAAAAATTACAAAGAATGAAAACTGAGCGACCTTTGCCTTGCAGTAGTGAAGCTTTCATTGATTTTTTTTTTTTTTTGTGCTGCGTATCACATTTGTGAACTGCACAGTGATATATTCCAGCCTGTCATTCCTTTTGAGTCTAATTTTATATGTCATGGGGTTACTTCTTCGGTGCCCGAAGTAGACAGCAGGTGGAATTGAAATTCTTTGGATTCTCCTTACCGCACGCTAACCCCAAGTGCAGGAGATTACCATTCATTGGACCCGTTGAGCTGGAGAAGCATCTCTTCTTTTTTTAACATCACAACTCATTGTTCATTCTGTCCCTGACATTACTGCCTGGTAAAGAAGCTGAGTGAAATGCTGCACCATATTAAAATTTCACAACTGGAGGATAAATATCTCTGCTTTAGCAACAGTGTGTATAAACAAATACAATTTGAACTAGTGTCACTCAGAACATACAAGGAGGGAAAAAATAGAATTGTAAATTGCTGGGATTTTTTTTAACAAGGTTGTCCGTTTGTTAGTGAGTATGTGATCTGAACCTGACAACCCTTAAATTAATAGTTTGAATTGTAATGTAATTGGTAGTTTTGGCAATTTTTTCAGAGGTCAAAATGCCATCACAGCACATAAACCACTAATTGCTTCAACTGCTTTTTTTCTACCGCCCCCTTCGCTTTCATTATTTATTTGCTTAGCTCACTGTTTGACTGGGGAAATCTGTACAGCTCACATTTTACATATTATCCATTAATACAGTGCCCAGTCGTAAAACGCAAGAGGGGGATCTGAACTCACAGGCTCCTGGTAGGTTCCCCAGCTGCGTCACGCGCCCCCTCCTCTCGTCCCGCACAGGTGCGGACTGCCTGATGGGGGTGTACCTGTTCTTCGTGGGGGTGTACGACATGAAGTTCCGGGGGAAGTACAACAGGAACGCGCAGCTGTGGATGGAGAGCGGGGAGTGCCGTGCCCTGGGCTTCCTGGCCATGCTGTCCTCGGAGGTGTCCGTCCTGCTGCTCACCTACCTGACCCTGGAGAAGTTCCTGGTCATCGTCTTCCCCTTCAGCCACCTGCGGCCGGGCAAGCGGCTCACCCTGCTCATGCTGGCCTCCGTCTGGGCCCTGGGCGTCCTCATCGCCGCCGTGCCCCTGCTCGGCGACGAGCTCTTCGGGAACTACTACGGCCGCAACGGCGTCTGCTTCCCGCTGCACTCGGATCAGCTGGAGAAGCCGACCGCAAAGGGCTACTCCACAGGCATATTCCTGGGTGAGTTCCGCTGCCCCTCCATGTCTAGCACTTTATCATAAAGGTAAGAATGCAGTGCAAGCGAAATTCCATTGTTCCAAGCCAACAGTTTCAGTAGAGTCGAAATATGAGGTTTATTTGTCATAATCTAATTTAGGGGCTCACAGACAGATAAATATGCCCTAAATATATCCCTGTTTTTAAAATGTTAATTTGAATGTGAAGCATTTGCTGTGTAGCACAGTGGTAAGGAGCAGGGCTCATAACCAAAAGGTTGCTGGTTTGATTCCGCTCTGGGTCACTGCTGCTGTGTCCTCAAGCAAGGTACCTAACCCACAAAAGCCTCAGTAAATATCCAGCTGTATAAAATGGATAACATGTAAAACTGTAAGCTATGTGAGTCGCTCCCGACAAAAGTGTCTGCTAAATGACAGTAATGGAATTTGGCAGTGTGATGTCACATTTCTCACCCCGCTTCCTGTGCGTGTGTAGGGCTCAACCTGGTGGCCTTCCTCGTCATCGTGGTGTCCTACTCCAGCATGTTCTGCTCCATCTACAAGACGGGCATCAACGCCACCGACCTGCGCAGCCGGCTGCACAAGGACGTGGCCCTGGCCAAGCGCTTCTTCTTCATTGTGATCTCCGACGCCCTCTGCTGGATCCCCATCTTCCTGGTCAAGCTGCTCTCCCTGCTGGAGGTGGAGATCCCAGGTCGGTTGCGCACGGGATGTTTCGCGTCTGTGTCAGAATCGTTCGCTCTGTTACAAAAAAGAACGCCTGCCCGCACACTGCTTTAATCCTTGCTTTTTCGGCACGGGTGGAACACGCTGGGGTGAATTTCAATAAAGGATGATTCGGAGGCCTTACGTTTTATTTTTCTCCCCGCCGCTGACAGCCCATGGATGTGCGTACAGGCTCATATTACTTTAATCAGAATTATTCATCAGCTGTGCTCACAGAGGTCACCTCTAAGTGTTTAAAGCTTTGCAACTTATCATACTCCCATCAGTATAGTTATTTATTTTCGTACTTTTTTTTTGTACTGATGGGAACAAGGGAGCACCTGTCCGGTAGCATCTAGCCATGGGCGGTTTGGACCGGATCCAGCTGGACGCGGGAGCCTGTGCCTGCTTCTCCCCCACAGCGTGCAGGGCTGGCAGGAAACTTTTACTGCCCGCTATCTGCCACTCCACAGAGATGGATCAGGTCCCCCTGTCCACCCCTTTTCTCCTTTCCTCTTGCATTGATCCAATTATTTGCTAAGATGGGCATGTTTGGCCCTTCCTCCCTGACAGTGAGGAAGATAAAGATACGTGCTGACATTTTGCCCAGAGGTTGGCGAGATCCATATCCAAAGCCCCCTTCTGACCTGATTCAATGTGGGCTCCTCTGTGGCCCCTAAGGTGCAGAGCCCCACACCCATGGCTGGCTACTTCGTGGGCTGAATTTTTGATCTGCCTG
The DNA here is from genome assembly GCA_019176425.1 of Megalops atlanticus. NCBI lineage: Eukaryota > Metazoa > Chordata > Actinopteri > Elopiformes > Megalopidae > Megalops > Megalops atlanticus. Next base: position 30,981,744 of record CM032883.1, on the reverse strand, counting down.
TGGAGCTGCGGGGGAGAAGGCAGTCAAAGGCCAGCTCCCTCATGTCAAGATGTTAGTTTTTCTTATCAATCACTCACAGTACAGGGACTCTAATGTCAGCATAAATTGTGCAGGGCACCCCCAAGTTCTCTGATACAGTCATCTTTTCTAGTCAGTGATATTATTGTCTTCTTAGTCAGCTAATATTAGCAGATGGGATGAAAGCGGCATGTTTTCCCTCCCTAACAACCTTCTTTTTTTGCTGTGTAAGGAAATCTGTATTTTTGCTGTGGAGGAAATTTCAGAATTTATTGCTGTGGAAGGTAGGTTGCATCCTCCCCTCAAGCTGTGAGGAGAAGATGTTTTCTGACAGCTATCTCCTCAAAGGGCAAGTAAGGCTTTGTATTACAAGAGCAAGCCCTATAATACACATTTACAGGAGCTGGATTATTAAATGAAAAGTCACAGAGCTTGCACTCAGATGTGTTTTGCTAAATGGAACATAAAGCAGGCAGCTAATATTTGTCTTGAACAAAAACACAACTTTGCTGCAATTTTTTGTTTATTTCCCTGCATTAATCTTAATCAAATTCATAACTAAATTCCCCCAGTGCCCAAGTTTACATCTGCACAGATTTCAGAAGACATATGATCTTACGCTGTTTCCATGCACAGCAAAATACAACTACAACTGCTGACAAGAACGTGAACGTATTCTGAGCGATCTAGGCCTTTGTGGGAGATCATATCACAACTTCATAAAAAAAACATCAGTGAACCTCACCAAATCTTTACAGCTGGGTAGGAAAGGAAACAGTACTGTAATAGAAAATAAGTCAACTGTACACTGTGGTCTTTGTGAATCTCATTTAATTAGCTGAGCTTTTCTGAACTGCAAAACTTTTGATAAAATTATCACCACCTCACATTACTCCCCCTGAAAATGATGGCATTTGCAAAGGGGCATTATTGTTTGCTCTTTTGCAAAATGGCCTACTTCAAACCTACTGCTAATTTTTATCTCCTCTGTAATTTAATTAATTCTGTTTTATGAATACATTGTGGTAAATGAATATGATATGAAGTGCTCTAATAATGCTAATTACCAGCTAAATATGTTTGCATAAATGATGTAACTTGTGGTTTGATTCTGTTACCTAGCATCTTCGTGACAGAATCACTCTCCATCCATAGTTCTTTTCCCTGTGAAAATGTATATACATATAGTGTCAAATATTTAGGAACATACTTACGTGCATTAATATTCCGTTAGACAACTCGGTATTCCAAATATCTTATCTGACGTCCTTGTATTTGGAATACTGCCATGCTCTCAATGTTTTATCGCAGATGAGACGTGTGCTCAACTCTTGTCATATTGTGAATTTTTAAACACTTGGGCTAATGCTGGAATATTACAGTGCGTGTAAATGTGGTCAGTTAAAAGCTGAAGCTCTGCAAGGGAAAAGTATCTCAACCACTTATTCGTGTTACGCCCTGGATACATTCAGGTCCTGAAGAGGAAATTTAATTCTTCAGTGAATGCACAGCTGAGGAATGGTTGGGTGGTTTTATATCAGCGATTCTCCTCGACACGCTCAGATTTAATGCTGCTGTAGAATTGCAGTACAGACTGGGACTGCCCCCTGTCAATTCAATAGCTGTTTCAAGGCCGAGTTATCAATGCTTGCCTCATCCAGCCGAAGACTTCCCCTGAATTTTATTGCCTCATCAAAACCGCTCAAGGTGCCTTTTAGGCTGACTGTACTATATTTTAAAGCTGTCCTTAAAGGTGGTTTTTCTGGGGGGGAAGCTGACCATCCCATCCACAGAGGTCTTATCGGGTGTCTCTCTGCCCCTGTTCTTCACAGGGACCATAACTTCCTGGCTGGTGATCTTCTTCCTGCCCATCAACAGTGCCTTGAACCCCATCCTCTACACCCTGACCACCAGCTTCTTCCGCGAGCAGGTGGAGCTGCTTCTGTGCCAGTGGCAGAGGCCCACAGCCCTCAAGAAGGACCGCAAGAGCCTGACCAGCTCGGTCATCTGCATGGAGGCCTCGCGACACCCCTTCTTCCACCAAGGCTACCTGCCCAGGATATCCGCCCACAATGTGGATGCCAAGTATGGATAAAGCAGAGAGAATTTAAAAAAAAAAAGTCTATAATGAGGGCTAAAAAAAATCTCAATCCCACTTGGGATCCAGAGGTGCTTGCTGTCCTAACTCATACACGAATTCACAAAGGGGTTGCAGAATGGGTACCACTGAGCTCCGGACCCTGACAGAGGAGCGGGGGCCATTTTAGAAAGGTGGTCTGACAGTGGTGTATATGAACCTCTGTATATAGCTAGTTCCTGAAGCTGGAATCATCTCTGAGTGACAGGCATTGTGGTTAACACAAGGTCACACGTTCTTGCATACGTGTTTCTTCAGCCGTTTGAATTTTGAGTACAGTTTCAATGTTTTAATCAGATACCTTCTGGAGTACTTCTGGAACTGAAGACTGCACAGGGAACTGTCCTCATCAGTGTGACTGTGAGCAATTACACAGGAAGCAAATAAAGAATCATGTGCAGCTCTGCTTTTGCAGGAACGCCCCCACAGCATTTCCCTTTTGACAGACTGAAAACACCTGGTCTTCATACAAGAGGAGCTTGCAGGTGTAACTCCTCTTTGAAAACACTTAATAGATGTACAGTGGTGAGCTTGCACTGAAAGGCCTACCTTCGCCATTATGTACCAGCAGACAGCAAGCCTTCATAACTTGAAGTTCATTTTAGATCTTACTTTATTTTTATAAATATGTGTATAATTTAATGTCTTATTTATGAAGGAAGTTTGTTTTCTGTTTTAACATGTCTGTTAACCAAACCTGTATATCTGATTTTTTTTTTTTTTTTTTAACACAAGTGGTGCATTCCCTAAAAATTCCTAGCTCTGACAGAAAACAGCCACTTTTTAGATTTTTCTCTCAAGCCACAGATGACCACACTATTACCCAGCCTCATGGGAGCTTGTATGCTCTAGGCATTTTCCAGTAAGAGGACAGCCAGCTCTGTGCGGAAAGCCTAAATTCTTCTTAGATAAACTGTCTGACCTGCCGCCGTCTAGAGAGCACAGCAGACACAGGCTTCACCAGCTGAATAACTGTCAGCCCCTCCGCTGTTCCTGATGTCATAATGTAAACTGGGATTTATTGATCTGTACAAATAAAACAAACAGAACGTGCAGTGTGGACGAGATTATTTATGGAGAGAACTTCTCAACAAGACATGCAATCGGTGTGCAGTTGGCTGCACTGCCGGGTGACGGTACGCTTTCACACTATAGCGAATCATGATGAATTTGTCAGTGTGTATTGTGTAACTACATATTGCTGTCGGCAAACAGATGGCAGGCATTGAATTATAAAGGATTCATGATCACATTTCCTTTAATTTATATGAGAGATGGGTGTGTGATTTCAAGTGTCAGATTGATAGCTTTTCCTTCACAATACAGGGTCTATAATTCCTCTTTATATTTTGCTGTGTCATTGGGAAGATTTAGGTTTTTTCTTGCATCCCTCTCCTCTCCCAGAGAAAGTGAAATTGATTCTTCACTTAACCGTTAGTTTGTCATGCAGAGACTTGTCTTCTAGAATGAAAGCGTTGCTCTGTTGTGTCCCCGGGTTACCGCCTGAAGCTATAACAGATAATTACCAGTTAAAAATAATTAGATAACGAATCCAAGAACGAATGAGTAAATTTATCTTCTGTACAGATTTTTTCTCATAAGAAGGTGTAGATTGCCCCCTTGTGGATATATTTTTAAATTATCTTATGATCAATCTTTCCCACCATGGAGCTTCTTTGGTGAGTTAGCTGCACACATTTGCCTGTGCAGACTTGCAAACTACACAGGATCAGTAGTACTCCAATGTACCAATGTAGAGGTGTAGACTTTTGACACAGAGGGTAGTGTTCTTTGACTCCAATCTAGCTAACTGAAATTAAGCACCAACATTAGGGTGAATTTTTCATTTGATTTTGGTTAAATGGTTTTAGATAAACATTTAACCTATCTGTCATCAGTAGCTGTTTGCTTATATGTAAAACTCCTGTCTTAGTAATATATTCTTATGCATATTCTCTGTAAATTCACACTTAAACTCCTACACCTCTTCATCGATTAATCAGAAAAAAAAACAAAACATTTGTCTTGTAGGATATTAAATGGTATTGAAATATATTCAAATATGACTTCAACATCTAGTCTCATTTGAAGGAATCTTTAGATTGGGATTGACTTCTAGAAGGCTGTTACAATTTTTATTAATATTAATTTAATTTGAGATATCTCAAAATCCCTCTATACTTATTTGCTCAAACTTTTCATCATATCATGACATTTGCCCCAACATTGACAAAAGCAGGTAAAACTCCCACAGACTGTCCTCTTCCCTATTTTCAGCAAGATATCATGTGGCAGGTTCAAGCCCGTGGGGCTTGCTGGGCAACAACATAGAACAATATACAATAATGACCGATGGGTCCATTTCAAGCTCTCCATCCCTATCAGGAAACATCAAAAAGGGAGAACTGAACAAGTGCCGTCTTTTCCAAACTGAAGCAACATCAGTCAAACATTATTTTAGCATTTTAGCAAGGTCACTGTATGGGTTCGGCTTTATTGTAAATGACTCAGTTCTCCCAGCAGACATGTGTTGTGTTTCTGACCTTGGTTTCCTTGATTAAAGTGCCATATTTTGCATGAGTGACAACCTGATTTAAAAAAAAAAACCAACCATGCTGGCACAGCAAATTAATTTGCATGCATAACGCTCACCTTATTAGACAGAGATACATTTGTGGATATTAAAGATGGCTCCTCTGACCTTGTCACTGTGGAATTAGATGTAACGTCTCACATGACTTGATCTTTAATCATATGATTTGCTTATTGAATTTGCAACCCAAAACAAACTGGAACAAACTGTCACAACCAAAGATTAAACATAACCAGAGACTTCCTGTCTCTAAAAGATGCAGACACTATGATTTGCATTATATATCCCATTAAGGCTGGACTATTGCAAAGCCCCACTGTTTATGTTACCTGATCTGTCCCCTACTGTCCACACTGAGGCAAGGATCCTGGTTAGAACTGAAAAAGAGTAATGGGTTTCTAGAAATGCTTCATTGGCTGCATGTAAAATGTGGGATTGATTTCAAAGCAGGCTGTTAATTTACAAGATATGAACAGGTTTACGGACAAGATTACCCAAAAGAGCGCCTAATCTCCTGTAATCCTGCATGACTCCTCCATTTTTCAAACAACTGTCTTTTTTTTCTGAGGAACACCATGCAAAAAATACAACAGCTTTCAGTTACAGACCCTCAAAGTCCAACACTGTGAAGGTATTGATCAAAATTTGCATGGGGATCAGAAACTGTGAGGTAGAATTTCTTGGGTGCAGAATTTTGAGAGATAAGGGCTTTTAATACTGTCACTCAGGTGATGGTTGTCTTACATCTGAGTGGAGTCTTTGGCAGCTGAATGTGTGGAATTTCCTCTGACATGTATAGACGCCGGCATGTGTGTGACCAGACACGTCCTGCTACAGTTTATGTGCTACTTGGGCTACAAGCGGTCACACCAACTGGAAATATGCTGACCATACAGTATTAACGGGAGCCATATTATTGCTCCCTCTCCCAGTTTGGTGAGAGGGAGCAGGGAGTGTCAAATGACCTGCTTCCATCTGAACATCAAACCTATAAATCTTTGTTTAATTATCATAGAAATAGTTAAGGTTGTCTGTCCCTCCTCATTCTCCTGGTTTAAACTGGACTGGCAATAATCATAATGCAGAGGATTTGGGGGCTGGACCACGTGGATGGCTTCTGTGTCCAATCCTTCCTGAGGTTTGCTGTTCCCGAGAGGGAGCATCATCACCATCACTGTCACCTCCGGCAGACTGAGGTAATTGGAGGTTTTGTCCTCAAAGGGCTTCATGCTTTTCGCCACTTCATTATTCTGAATCGCATTATCTGTCTGGGGAAACTAACGATCTTGCACCAAGTTATTTTGTACTGCTTGAATTTTGATCTAACTGAACTCATTAATTGGGTTCACTGAATCACCTATCTCAGCATAACACAGTATCTTGATCATATTCACTATCTTGTCCACATTAGGTGTCACTGTCCAGCACTCTTCTGATACTCTGAATAGCTATATCACTTATCACTCATTTGCTATCACCCTACATTACACCTTTATATACTACAGAATTTTACGAGATAGGGATTCCAGAAATCCAGTCATTCAATGAAATCGAAATTTAACGTTAAAATCTGGCTTCCCCTAACCTGTCATTGTTGAAAATTGCTGTGGTTTGGCTTTTTATTTGTTGCTTCTCATTTTATCATTCTGTATCAGTCTAAACAGTTGTTCATCTTAAAGCAGGTAGTGATCAGTTCTGAGTTCTTTTTCCCCAGTATTAATGATATCATTTTACAATTACTTTTCTGTATTGCCCTCTGTAACTTTGTAACGCTTCAGCAGTGGCGAGCTTGACCCAAGCTACTAGCGTCTACTGAGCGTATGCTAAATGACGATTACTTTTGACATCTTTTTTAAACCACGTTGTTAAACCACGTCGATTACCACATAGAGACAATTAAGACTACATGTACCATGTTCTCAGGCCCTGTCCACACGTACAAGGGTATTTTTAAAAACGTAGCTTTATCTATGCGTTTTGGCCTTTCGTCCACACGCAAACGGCGTTTTAGGTCACTGAAAACGGATCTTTTGCAAAACGAAAGATTTTCAGAAACTCCGTTTTCAGTGTTCACGTGTTAACAGGGAAAACGGAGTTTTTGGCTTGTGACGTCAGAGTGTGGGCCGTAATAACTTTTTCAGGCTTCTGATTGGCCAACATGGCTTTACGGTTAGGGTTATATCGTCGCCTGTTAGTTTCGCATGCTCTTGACAGCGTGTGATTGCGTTTTCGTGTGGACGGAGATTTTTTTAAGAACGAAGGAGGGAAAACCCCGTTTTCAAAAATACCCGTGTACGTGTGGACATGGCCTCAGTCTCAGGGTTTGATTTGGGTTTGACGATGCATAACCAAATTGGCTTCCCTCAGTTATTTTCCGTGCATTGCAAGAATGGCATTGTATTCAACTGCATACTCCACTGTTCTATTGTAGTCTTGATTAGCTGACAGAAATTTTTAGTCGTCGTTAGTCTCGTGGTAGATCGTTAGAAAATGTAACGCTCACCTACTCCGCTATCCCTTCAAAACAATCCTCTGTATTGCCAAGAAAAAAATTGATGTATGCGAGCAGCGAAAGAAGCTGTGTTACCTAGCACCCAGGTGTCAAATTCTACTTGTCAAAGCCGACGGTCCGGCAGAAAACAAATGACTTTGTGAACAAATGAACTTTCCACCGATGAGTCATTGCTAGTACAGGGATCCACATGAGTGAACTTTTTACTCCTAGCTCCGATCTGTTCAATATTATATGAATGTGATTCTATACGTTTTTTTCCTGAGACAAAAAAAAATGCCCGAGGTAATAAACCGTTTATATCTTGTGATATTTTTGATTTAGCCTACAGACTGACACATAGTCGTCTAAGGTCCGCACTCCCACTCATGTTCATTTCTCCATAGACCTACATTACTCATATATTAGTCATGTTCTTCCCATTGATCATTCGATTCAGTTTATGTTTTATTCCGGTCATGCTGAACAAACGTTGGCATGTCAGTCGTTTGGACATTCACGCGCAACGCGCTGCATACAGTAGATAATCTAACGTATAAACTATTGGTATATATTAATACAAATATTACCAATATTTGGATTATTGCGATGCATTACGAAATCTTTTCCCACAAATACGCAATTCATTCATTTTATACAATTAATTTTTAATTAATTTTTATACAATTTAATACAAATACTTTGAATTTCGGAAAGAACTTGGGAAATTTCACAGTGGTTGTCATATAAGGGAATATTAATTTAACTGACCGCGTACACATCGTCGCTTTCCCAAACTTTGTAAACCGCCGGTGTTTTTTGATATACCTGTTATACACCAGTTGCGGACATCTGTCAGTGTCCGTATTGATGGACGTGCTTACTGGCAAATGAACAGCGTTCGCGTCTTCTCTCCCCGCAAAGAACGCATATGATTTGCTGATAGTTTCTAGGGGCGGAGCTTTCTCTTTACACCCCGCATCCAGCTCGAGAGACAGAGAGAGAAAAAAATCCATGGTCGAAAGAAAGTGAAGAACATTTTCTGAGCAAGTGCAATTCAGGGAAGACAGCACTTTGGACGAAGTGGTTGATTAAAGCCATGGGGAGATAATACGCAGCCCACGAATAGAAACGGTAACAGTAAAATTTTGATTTGCATGCTCCTTAATATGATGAAAGATACACATTATTTTACGGTGTGTTACAGCAGCCTGCAGTAAGTAATGACAGTTATCTGGCCAGCTTTCCAGCCTGCAGGCTGGTTAGCCGGCTCAAAGAGCGCAACCATCAAGTAAATGGTTCTCAAGAAAATATTTATGCCTAGTACTGATGGCTATCTGGCTGGCCAGTATTTGCATAGAGAAATATCACCTGCGGGTATCACTTTCATAGGAATACAACCAGCAAGCGTTAGGAGCGTATCTGTCGATGGGTATAGCTAATGGCTTGATCTTTTTTTCCAGTTAAAATAACGTTAAAGTAGCTAGTTACAAGACTTCAACCTGCTACTGTGACTGATGCTGTGGCTCCAAGCTATAGCTATAGCTACCAACTAACCAGATGGCTAATTGTCCAGCCATTCATCGTTACCTTATACTGGATCCACAGTTACGGCATGGTTAAAAATGAATACACTACGCAGCTAATGTTTAGGAAACACTTTTGCACGCTAAACGAAGATAGACAAAGTCAAACAACCCAACGTTGTTAGCTAGCTACCCTGTAACTTTATCGAACTTCACTAATTTCGGTGTCGTATAGGTAACGTTAGCTTGTTTAGTCAATTGACCGTTCCATGCATTTCACAGCTCCGTGATGGGTAAACGTAGGCTAACTGGAAAAAGCTGGTTAGGTAGATGCCGGGTCGCCAAGTGTTACGATTTCACTATCAACTCTTGTTTCAAATGTCTCTAATCCCGAGTGTCACGATCAGCGAGCGAGAGCTGGTACACAGCTGACTTTAGTTATGAAGCTGGGCTACGGAGCGACGTTAATTAACAGGAATTGATGCATATGGATCCCACGTATTTTATTCTTGGGTGACACGAATGACTTGAGATAAATGTCATTGTAGCCCGTGGGCGTGGAGAGGACCTGTAGCTCGCCGTAGCTTTGCTGGCTAGCAGTCCTGATTAAGACCCGGGGGTATCAGTGATTGTCCTCTCTTTAAAGGGACTGTTAACTGCGTTCAGTCTGTTTGTCCGGTTCTAATACGCACAAGAACATTATTTAATACGTACTCGCACTTTCTTAGCTGGCTTGCTGGCTAACAAGCGATTACCTTTGCAAGGGGTTTCATTGGTTGTAAAACTGATTATTGCTTTCATTACTGGAACAAGGCAGTAGTTGTGTTTCAAATCAAGTCTTTTGCAAAGTCGTTCTCGAGTCTCACTTAGAGGTTCACAGTAATAAAAGGCAAAATAGCATTGCACAATAAGCCATTCACCGAACAGTATGGGGTCGGACTGTTAATACATCGGAGATCGGTACTCGAAAAGACATTCATTGGTTCTAATGCCAGGTGGAACACACCCTTGCACCATTGAACAACCTGATGCATTCTGAAAATATCCAGTCGTTACTAGCCAGTGTTTACATTTTACAAATAAATAGAAATCTATTTGATGACATACTTTACACGAGTGCTGCATCTATTTTCACATTCAGCTGATGGATGGGCCACCCTGTCTGTGTGTAACACCGGGGAGTGAATGATGTTTTTGTTTGCTTGTTTGTTTCAGTAATTTTATCTTTAGTTAAAAGCATTTGAACAACAGCAGCAGCGCTGTTGACCTGCTGAAGGAGCCACATATGAAGCAACCACTAAATAATACATAATGACAGTTCACACAGGGAACCTACCAGAACATCATATATATATATATATATTTGGCTTAAATACATACTGGTACTACTCAGGTGACAAACTGTCTGCTCATGGAGAGTGTTTAGTGTACATCATCATAAAGCTGAAGATGTATCTCTGATGCATCACACTTTGTGCAACCTTATGTAGGGCACAGCCTAACTGTGTCAACCATTTGTACAGCTGGATGTTTACTAAAGCAGTTTAGATTAAGCACCAGTGCAAGAGGTACAAGAGCACTGCCTCATCTGGGAATTGAAATGGCAACCCTTGGGGTTATAAGACCTGTTCTTTAGCCCCGTGCCACACTTGGAATTTTATATACATGGATTCCTATGTCACTGTTACTGTGGCCTGTTGGTTTTTTGCCCGTCTGTTCTTGTGTTTCTTTTTATATCAGCCATTATTTGAGTTTGGAGTGCGAACACGTTGTGCCAGATGGAGCTGTAGTGGGTGTCTGAAATCGATTTTTTGCTTTCTGTTTTACTGGACTGGGCTTCACTGGTACCTTCCTTGTCATTAGAAAACTCAGGCATTAACTGTGGCATTAACTTTTTGGTTGAAATTGATTGTGCTGCCGAGTTAGGTGCTGAACTGAGTGGCCTAACATAGAGTCTGCATATGTACTCACAAGGTGGGGATGTATTGTCATTGCCAATCTCAAGAACATCATTTGGACTCACTCAGTGTCTTATCAGTGAATCAGATTCAATTGTACAGCATTTTGTAAACCCGTACACTGCCCTATCAATTGTTCAGAATCAGCTCCAGAACGTCATTTAAACACACATTATGTTGTTGAGCTGTAGAATGTCATTTAAACTGTTATGAACTTGTATTATGTAGAATCTGACTTAATCTTAAGCTTACTTATTATGTTCCATGTTGTAACTCAAAACTGGTCTTGGTAGGGAGCTATACTATTTATTGGCACAGTATTGTATGCCAAAACATGTTTACTCTTCATGCCATCCTTTGATTTAGCCCATACTGCATGTAGTCATGTAGCATCATAATAGTTTGCGGTGGGAAGCTGAAACAGTTAGACTGATTCAGGGGAAGTCTCTTCTCTCTCTGATACAATACCCAATTTAGTCTCTCTGGCAACAATTGCTATACAGAAGTAATGCAAAATAACACAACGTGATCTTTTAAAGTAGAACAATAGGCTGGGATGGCAGTTCCTTTATAAAGGCAGCAGTAGCAGATTAATCTGAGCCGGTAGTGTCTTTCTGCAGCTGTGTCCTTTTATGCCTCAGAGCCTCCCATTGTCTGCGTCTTTATTCAGACGTGAGATCTGCTAATAATTTAAAGGACAAAGGCCAAATAGGTCGTGTTTTAATTAGGGTTCCGGTTTCTTCATTACAGCTGTGTCCGGGGTTAGCGCAATGTGTTTATTTAATAGTGTGATGTGGTGGGCAGTAGCTTTCCACTAAGCAATTTCCAGAATTCCTATCATGCATCATTTTGTAGTTTTATTACACCTTTTAACATCAAAAGACTACAGGCGGATGGGGCTAATAGCTAATTCCATAGCCAGTCACGAAACCGAGTCAAGCAATAATGTCCTTTTGTGTCACCTGATACAGGTGACACCCAGCAAGCGCGCATTGGTCCACTGTCAAACTCGCGGTCTGGCCGCTGATGTCCCTGCCCTTTCAGAAAAGCCAGGACAATGAGGAGCTGTATACTGTATCAATGCAAGATGCAAAAGAACATAATCACCTGCCGGTAACCAGATAGGCATGCCCTGCACGTCAGCAGTCACGGCCGGGGCCCGAGTTGCGCCTATCCGCTTCTCCCTTTGGCCCGCGTTTGGGGTGGTTTCACCTGGCCCCGCCCTCCCTGAGAGATAACAGACTGGCAGTGTGGGGGACAGGTGCGCTTTGATGACCTGTGGGCTGGCAATGAAAGGCCTCATTATCAGCAGCTCCCTCAGCTCCATTCAGACAGAGCAGACAGGACATCAGAGGACTTTATCCAGGTGTTTAAATGTCTGGCTCCACCGGTTCCAAAGATGGCTGTTATGTAGGCTGGGCTCTGAGAGAGTCATGCAGCTCTATCAGTTCTGAAATGGTCAAAGTCAGGCTTTGCCATGTTCAGCTATTAAACAGGTTATTATACGAAAGAGGACTGGCCTTAACTAAAGAGTTTGCTGTATACCAGTAATACTACATTAGGTGTTCAGAATTTGAATTATATTTTTTTCTCTGCTGGCATTTGTCATGGTTATAATACTAGCATGCTTATTCATTTAGGTGTTTGCACTGTGTGTTCGAGTGTCATAAATTGATGGTAAATGTCAAAGCTACAGGGGAGATTTTCACTGTAGAGCTCCCCCTTAGTGTGACCCTGTGTGTGTGTGTGGTTGTGTGTGTGTGTGTCTGTGTCTGTGTGTGCCTGTGTGTGGGTTGAGGATGTGAACAAGGGGTTCAGATGATATCTCAGCCTGCCCGCCACAATGGCAGGAGGTGAAGGTGCACCTCGATTAGGTTCTCATCGTGGCAGAAGAGTCCTCTCAAACCTGTGTTTCTCAGAGGGCTCTGTTACCCTGTCTCACTTCAGGATGGATTGGGTTCTCAGCCTGGGTGGTTTAAGGATGCCACTAAAAGATGCATGACAGCTGGCTCATTGCAACGTTGGACTTTGCTCTCAGTGGCCTTCTCTTCCTGGGTGACTCCTGTACAGAAATTCCTTCCTCAAACTAGAAGGACAGGCAATATAGGATGATAATTGTAATATATGTATTTTTGTATGTATGTTATTATTTCACATTGTACAAAACTGCAAGTTGAAAGCATCCGTACGATACTTCCCTGTAAGTTTCCCAGGCACCAACACTTATCATTAATTGAGATCTGTGAGTACTAAGTGTTAGTTGAGACTGGAGAGTAGTTCTTTGGTTGCAGTAAGCTATTGAGTAATGTATACAAATGTAAACAAGGAAGTAGTGCGTTAAAAAGTTGATTTATGTCTTGCAGTGTGGAAAAAAATGCAACCAGCCTCAGACAAATGCAATAACTTTTTAGTAGGTGAAATGTTATTGGCTGGTTAATGGAAAACCTTAGTAAAACTTAGTAACGTCTTCCCGGGATCCAGTCACGCGGCTGTGTGACAAAGTTTAGCACTTTGCAGTTACAGTCAGTCATGAAGAGGGAAATGAGGAAGGCAGGGGCATAGTAGATTTCTGCATTAATGGTAGTTAAAGAGGATGTATAACAACAATAGCTCAAAGCAATTGAAGAGATGAGCAGATATGTTATGCAACTCAGAGGCTCTCTCTCATGTGTGTAGGTGTTTCACGAACACGGCGCTGTGCTCTCAGATAGATGAACCTCTATGTCTCTGTCAAAAATAAGCCCCTTCTTTACTCCACTCTGCGGGCGTTCGGTGTTATTTAGATGTTTGCAGAGTGGGGCCGCGGGGACGGAATTAACTTTAAATGAGCTTTCCTAATATTAGATCTGTATCAATTATTCAGCAGGCCGAGCTCTTGCCCATTTAAACCCACAGGCCGCTCCTCGCCATGGCAACGGCACTCAGGATTCCGTCACTCGCCCGGAGGTGTTAGTTTCCTCAGTCTTGCTCGCTCGTAGCCTGCTTCCTGCGCTCCACAGAGACCTGCTCCGCTTTGCGTGCCTGCGGGAGCCGGCGTCTCATCTCCTCTCCGTCAAATATAGAAAACGAGGGACAAAATAAAACATTTCCTTTCAGCGGGTTCAGGTTTCGTCTGAAGAAACACTAGCAGCGGAAGAAAGAGCAAGAAAAAAAAGGCTTAATCTCAAATAAGATGAACTTTGGTCTTTGGAATTAAGAAAAGTAATAAATTTCTTTTCTCTTTTTTTGGTTTGTGACCTTCCCTAGATTTTATTATTATTATTGTGATTATTTATTTATTTTGCAGCCTTCCATAACTAGGTCAGTTAAAAGAGCAAGCTGTTAGAGTGGAGGCTACCAGTAACTAATGAGCAAGTTCAGTGTAGCCCATAGCATGCATCTGGCTGAAAGGCAACACAGAGCTTTCCTATCCAGTTACAGCATGTTGTTGGCCCGTTAACTAGAACTGAAATAATTTGTCATCGTAAACTTGCGGTAGGCTGTCGGTGTAAACAAGGCATACTGAAGAGTTACAGGTCATAGGTCAGTCAGAAAACTGGGGCGGTTCCCAGTTGGGTGCAGTCTTCAGAGGGTGATGGGAGAGTGATGGTAAGTGACCTGGGGGTACGGAAGGGGGCGGGCGACTCTATCAGGGTATGTAACTCGCTCCACCACTAGGGGGCCAGGCCTGAGAATGAGCAGGACTGTCATGGAACCATGTGGATGACGGACAGCTGGATGACCAGTGAAGCGCAGTGCATGAGCTGGCCAGCAGGGGGAGACGAGAGGCTGTAACTACAGTTAGTGGGTTTGATGTGGCCGAGGGCCTAGTATGCTAGTGGCTGGGTTTTCATTGGATATGGACCACAATTAGCAACCAGAGGAGCGAGATGGATAGAGGGGTGACCAAAAAGTACAGTGCAGGCAGAGACGCTCAGTCAGGCCCCAGAGGCATCCTGTTGGTGGGGAGGACAGCCTGGATGAATTTGTGAGGCCCAGGCAGCATAGTTCCAGTGCCTTTTGTGGAGTAGGTTAGTTAGCAGCCAAGACTGACCTTCAATTAGAGTGCAGGGAACAATAATAGTTTACATCTTTTTTTGTGTGTGTGTGTGTATATGTATGTAAATATATATGTATGTGTATATGTATATATGTGTGTATGTACAAGTAAGTACAAACTGATCATATGTACTTCTTAAGTTTTAAAGTTTGGCTCACAGCAGAAAGTACATTATAACAGTATCTTTGTTATGTCCTATTCTGAAATAATCTTTCACACAGTGCGTTTATACCTGGGGCCAGTAGAGGGCACACTTGTACCACAATTCCATTGTGATAGCTCACCATTGAGTCTTCTCACCAGTTTGCAATGCTGTTTTAACACTTCCTATATCCACCATGACAAAACCAAGCCAATTCACAGCAGCAATTCAGAAGGGACTAATGTTGTTTTTCACATTTAAAACACAAAGATTTAAATAAAATTGTGACTGTAAACAAATAATTTTTCAGTGAATGGTGGCTAAATGAAATGAATATTGGCCTTTTGTATCACCTGCTGGAGTTTTTGTGTATCTGTTCAGTTTTTTTGTGTTTTCCGTAAATGTTGTGTCTGCCAATGGATGTATAAACATCTTTGCTCTGTTGGCTTATCTTATTGCCCTGGCCTCTGGCAGTGAACCCATGGTGTTCCTCCAACTTCCTCCTGCTTATTAGGAAATACAAACATTGACCTTGGGAGGGATAAACACGATGGGAGATAAGATGTTTTATATGTGATAGATATTTTTATCTTGGGTCTAAACCTTACAGGGAGACCAAAGAAGAATGAAGAGAAAAAAAGTGCATCGCTGCAAAAATCAAAACAGCATTTCTGTAAACTTTGCTAAGAGTGGAAAGGCGACAAACAGACTCATAAATAGAGCGTAAACGTGAGAATGCGGGTTTGTGTACAGTTTGCCGCTGTGTGTACAGTGAGGAGCGCGGCCGTAAGGACGGGCGGGGTCACTGCGCTCTCCCCGGGGGTCACGTGCTCCGCCCCCTCCTTTGTCCTGTTGTCGCGTTGACAGGTGCTAACAGGTGAGGCTTGGCACCTGAGACTGAACTGAAGACAATGGGGGAGCAAAGGGGGAGACTGCTGGGGTTTTGGAACGGGGAGATCGGGTTACCCATGGTGGGACGATCTGGGAGCCACATGTGTCAAAGAACGATGGTGTTCAGATAACACACCGTCAGGACATAGGAGCAAGCCCTCACAGTCACATCCTAGTTTTGCTGTTTTGCATCAAAGCCTCCTGGAGTAAGCAGAGAGCTGACATTGGGACTCTGACTTTAAGAACACACAAGCACCTCCACCCTGCCGAAACCTCAGTATTCCACAGCTGCCCAAAACAATGCTCACTCACGTTGCCAAGCAAAGTGCAAAATCTCAGCAAAATCCAATTCCACAGCAACAGTAGGACAATAGGCATAGGACTTTCCAATGGTACGGTTTTGATATTAAGTGACCTGTACAGATAACATCTTACATTACATCATAATGTTCATGTCGCCTTTAACGGAAGTAGACAACAGGTTTCTTCAGTGGAGTCATTAACCTGTAATTAGGAATCTCGCGCACCCAAGGTAAGAGCCTCCACATCCTGTTCATGCACACATGATGTACAGTACACCGACCCTGCTTTAATCCCTCTGTTTACTTGCGGCTGGTATTTTAGGGAGAATTATTAAAGTAGGTCACATGTCAGTCAGATTTCACTGGCAGTAGCTACACCGCATGCACCTACTCAGAGGAGGGGCCCGGGTTCACTACATTACATTACATTAGCAGGCACTCTAATACAGAGCGACTTCCAGCACAAAAGAACAGAAGTGTAACCATTCGAGTTGAATGAGCAACAGTGTCAGACCAGGCTAACAACACTCGCAGACCAGTGAGTGTGAGCATAACACTATTCAAGCCGTGCCACAAGTTAACTTGTGCAACCTGACAAGGCAACGGAAGCCAAGTACACTACAATGCATCAGTCACTAGAACAAAAAAATCCAAAATACGTCACAATACTACATATACAGGTCCCAGACTTGTGTTTGCAGTCCTCATGAGATGGCAGGTTGCTGGAAATGCTCAGTAGTGTCTGTGTTCAGCATGTGTGTTCAGCGGGTTCCCGGGGTATTCCCGTCGTTTCGCTCCTGTATTACTAAACACGTGTGTGTCTCTTCCTGAATGTGTGTTTGTACCTGAGCGTGTTCACGTTCGTTAATCGCCCACACCTTCTGAATGGGATTGTTTGAAGTAACCTCATTGTGAGCTGGGAGGGGCAGTGGTGGAAGGAGGCCGTGGGTGTTCAGGTGGCTGCTTACCTGCCGCCGGTCCTAATAGTTTGGCTGACTGGCTGAGAATTAATGGGGCCTATCCAGTTGTGATCTAGATCGAAGGCAGAGATTAGGTGCTGAGAAAGTAGACCAACGGGCACCGTGTGCTTTGGCCTACCAGAGGAATGAATTCAGATGTTGCTGAATTTTTGTTTTTCTTTTTTTAATGTACACTGGGTGGGTCTTCATTTTAAACGGCAGAAAAGTACTAACGCAGTTCTTGTTGTGCTTCCTTAGCGTAGGATTATTGCAGCCAAAGCTGTCAAACACTCTGATGACAGGTGACATGTTTGTTAAGGCAGGGCCGGTTGAGTGTGCTTTTGGCTCTTAAGTGGAATAGCCTGTGGGTGGATTACTTTCCTGTGTAATGAATAGGCATTAAGGAGCAGCTTTCTGACACTTGTTTAATTCCTCTGAAATAAAGTGAAAGCAACCTTAGATTTCTATAACAGATGGTGATGTCATTTATGATTGTGTAAAAATGTTATTTTTGACCTGCTGAAGCGGTAGTCTCTGTCTTTGCCCTGCTGTTAAATAAACAGGAATGTACAGTTGTTCCTCTGTCCTCTCAGGGTACGCGCGTGAAAAGGGCCCTGTCTGTTTCGATGCGTATCTTTGGGTCTCATTAAGTGTTAATCACAGCTTCCTGTTTGCAGGATCAAAATTACAACAGCAAGAACCCGTTGTTGTTTTTGAGGGAGTGACCGGCCTTTCACCAATTGCAAAAAAAAAAAAAAATTGCCCAAGCTCACACGCCTGACGTCTGCTCCCCCGGGCGCCCCGACATTTTAACCGCCTGAGGAGCGGGGGGAAAAAGAATGGACAGATTGTTCCACGCTGGCTTTAAAAATGCGGTCACTTCATAAAACAGAAAACGCCTCTCGTTCCTCGTGTTTGCGTGTTTGCACTGCTGACGTCGCCCAGCCTGGGAAAACTCCTTCATTCAGGAGTGAGAGATTTATGTGCGTTTGCGAAAACATCTGTTCCGTTTGACGGGGGTCAGTAAATTAAAAAATAACAGATGAGCAACACGTGCTTTAATTTCCTCGCCGCGATTAATCTGTTTTGTCTTGTCGTCGGTTACGGGACGGCATAGACCTCGCGCGCTGCCAGACTTCTCCCCCCCGGGGGGTGTGTAACCTCCGCCGAAACGTCTCAGGACTTGCTGGCTGGGTCAACCTCGGCGTGCCTCTGCTGTGACACAACAGAAAAACAGTGAGGGGAGGACGGCCCCCTCGGCGTGGTGCGCGCGGTCTTGTTTTGAGCTGAAGAGGAGGCGACCGCAGGGACCCGATGCTGTGAACGCCCCCGGGGGGCCGGGGCGGGGCAGGGAGCCCAACGTCTTGACAACCGCGGCAAAACATCGGCAAGCATGAACGTGGCAACGGCACACAGCGGACCCCCGCTCGAGCTCAGGGCCTTTCAGTTAGAGGACTGGGGGAAGACGGAATGCAACCACTTGCAAACGATAAACACTGAATACTGCGGACACCTGCAGCTTTAATCGGACTCAGCGAGGACTGCAGACTTCCCCAACCCCTGGGGCAGGAAGGTCCCGTCGCTCTCTTCTCCCAAGGGTCTGACAAGCCCTGCTGCCTCCCCTTCCCTCCCTCTCTCTCTTGCTCCTTGTCTCCCCCTTTCCCTCTCTCTCTCTCTCTCTCTCTCTCTCTCTCTTGCTCCTTGTCTCCCCGTCCCTTTTTTTTTTTTCCCTCCTCTCTCCCTCTCCACTTCACCCCGCTGAAAAAGAGGAGGGGCCGGCCCAGTAACCCTACACCTGCCCGATTCATGCATGTTACTGTAACTGGCTGAACTGCCCTGACAAGTGCGGGGGTTAAAACACACCGCGCAGAGAGAGCTGGGGGCTGACTGACTGCGCTGCCTGCGTCTTCCTCTCAGGGAAAACTTCGCTCTGCCCCGAGAGAGAGGGGAGGGAGGGAGGGAGGAGGAGATACCAAAAAAAAAGAAAAGAAAAAACAGCCGAGGAGGAAAAGGGAAGGGAACAGAAGCGAAAGCAAAGGTGAACGTCTCAGAGGCTCTCTCCATGCCGACGGAGAGGGCAGCTTGAGGCTAAGAGGGCCCCCCGCACGCCGTGCCGAGATGTCTCTGGACGAGTCCGTCCTGGCGGGGAGCGGGCAGGACCGCGGAGAGGGGCAGGACGGGGTGGTCCTGGTGCGCATCGCCAGCCTGCCCGTGGACCTCTTCCCAGCCAGCGACTTCCGAGGGAAATTCAAAAAGATGCGCTCCAAGAAGAGGCCCACCATCCTGGAAGGTAGGACAGTGGTCGGACGCGCTCGCCGGGGGTCCTGCCGTTCTGACCACACCTGGGCTGTGTTTGTTTGGGGCGAGGGGAGGCGTTAGAAACCTGAGAGAGGAGCTGGTGTCGCCCTGATCTGTGCAGACACGCTGCCGGCTTGTTCCTAACGGGCGAATTTTCAGCTGCCACCCTTAGAACCTTGTGAAATAGAGCTGGTTTAATAACAGTCACCCCGAGGAAACTTGTTACCTGTCAGCGCTTCTGTAGTGCACTGGCCTCTTGCATTGGAAAACGCTGGGACCGTTACCGAAGATAGTATAGTGTGTTGTCAAAGGTCTTGAATGCTTTTTGAGACCATACTATCCATTGTTTTTATCTTGACAGTTCTGAGAGTTTCCTCAGACATACAGAGGGACAGTGGCAGAGTGAGTGAGGTTTTAATCAGCTCTATCTGTGAAAGGGCAGTGGAAGACAAGGCGAGGAGGTGCGTTTGAGCGCACTCTCTTTCCGCTCTTTCTGTTCTTTCTTGTTTTTTCCTGTTGCTGTTTGCGTTCCGTTCCTCTCTTTTTTGGAGGCGCCCCGTCACAGCGGCCCTCCTCTTCCTCCGCTCCTGTGGAAGCTGCAGTCTGCAAAGTATCTGCAGGCTCAGCTGAAGCCGTGCCAGGGCCAGGTGCCGCCGGCCCCCCCCCCGCTGCCTCCAGCGCTGTCCCTCCCCTCACCCTCCACGGGTTACTGCTGTCCGTGCGCTGCGCTCCGGCGGGGTCATTCAGACAGAAGAGTGTGTGTGTGTGTGTGTGTGTGTGTGTGAGAGTGCTGTGGGAGACAATGAGAAAGAGAAACAGGAAGCAAAGGAGAGAGCAGAAGAGCACAGAGGTTAAGGATAAGAGCAGAAATGTTAAAGAAATCTGTAGAATGCCACTGAGAGAGAGAATGTCATTCCGAAAAATGTGTGTTGTGTGTGTGTGTGTGTGTGTGTGTGTGTGTGTGAGTGTGTTTGAGATCTGAGGAGAACAGAGGTGAAAGATAAGACCAGAAGAGTAAAAAAAAAATTATAGAATACATCTGAGAGAGAACGTCACTCAGAAAAAGTGAGTGTGGGTGTGTGTACGAGAGCGGAGAAATATAAGTAGGTAAAGTATACAAGTATAGAGAGCAGGAAAGTTGTAGACATGAAGAATGCCTATGAGGGAGAGAGAGTGATGGGGGATAAGGTAGGAAAGAGGGAAGAGAGGAAATGAATGTGGGGGGCAGTGCTCTCACTGATACTTCACAGCGACGGAAACCTCTGCCGTCAGACGAGGCACACATGCCTCACATTCCTGCTCCTCATCTGAGCTTGAAAATGTGCTTAATAAGTGCTTTATTTGACTATTTCATTTGTCTTCGGCCCCTCCCGCCGTGCCCGGGAGTAATAACTAGCTTCATTAAAAACATATTTTACAACTTAGGGAAGGCAGATAGGAGCCTGTATTCCAGCTCGCGCAACAGCACGCTGATGGGTTTGCATGTTAGGGGCCTCGAATATCCAACATGATGCATGATTTATTCGTGGATTTGGGTATGACCTTGCAAAAGTCTGAAAAGAAGCATGGCGTGTTTGAAACAAGAATGAAAATTTTAAAAAAAAACACGCCTCATGGTAACAAACGTGCAACAAAGCTCTACCGTGCATCTGAGGAGAGGAGTCGGAGAGCTTCGCTTCTGGCGTAACCAGGGTAACCCAAGAAGGACGGGGGTTATGGTGCAGTCCCCCAGGAGTGCTCGTTTGGGGCCGGGGCGCCAGGGCGGTCCCCTGTGCCGCCTTGCTGCCCTGCCGATTAGGGCCACACCGTCGCGTTCCCAGGGCTAACATGAACGGGGGCTTGCTGCAGAAAGTTCGGAGCTGTTTTTGGTAGATCCCAGTGAAAATTAGTCACGCACAGCTGGCATGATGCAAGTTTTGGAGTGGTGTTGGTGAAGGGGGGGGGGGGATGGTAGGAGGGGGCGGGGGGTGTACTCCTTGTTAAACTAGTGGCAGTGCCTGCTGCATCACCCAAACACTGTGAATCAAAGCGTCTGCTTTTTGCGCTGGTCTCCACACCCTCGCCCCCACACCCCTCCACACCCTTACGCGTGGAAAGTGTAAATGGCGGTCTTGTTATTGAGACAGGGATCCAAGTTGTAAACACTGTCCCCTCCCGAGGACACGTCGGGGGGGCTGTCGACATCGCGAGGCACGGTGCACTGTGACAGAGTTGGAAGTGTTGTGTGGTGGATGGATCTCGGCTCGCCAGACGCAGAATCCCTCCCTCTCCTCCGCAGAGGAGTCCTACCCGCAGCTGCAGCGGAGACAGATGCAGGGCTTCGCACCGACAGCCCTGATAAGCCGGGACAGCTGGAATATTTCTGAACTTAGAATTGTGCGCAGCCGGCAGCACGGGGTCCACTCCCTAGCCGCGCTGAGAGACAGGACCATTACCGCTGGCTGCTACTCCTCCTCAAATAAAAAGCGTTAATAAAGAGGCACCGCGGCCTGTTGGAACAGGACAGCGTTTCTCACAGAGCTCACGCCCTTTTTCCTCATAAACGCGCTGCATTTTTTTTCCCCAGTTATTTCCATAAAGGTCAGCACTCCTGCTTTCTGGCATTGTTTTCCACCCTGCTCTCTGTGTTTACATGTCTGCGGGCGAGGGTCATTTGTCAGTACAGCTGACACCGTAATTGCTTACATTGGAATTGGTTCATTTTTGCACACAGTGTCAACTGCTAAGTCTGTACGGGGCTTTTGTGAATGAAAATGCATTGTTCTCTGAGTGAACGTTAAGTCTGGATTTTCACTCAAAGGAAAAAAAAATCTGATTAGTGCATACTTGAAGTAGAATTTTTCACAGACATCCTTTATCAGTTTTGAAAAATTGTTCAGTTGAGCAAATGAACTTTTGCCACGATGCTTACTGCATGATTTAGTGATGGATGCATTTGCTCGATTGCGATTCGTACCTCATTCCACGGTTAGTGTTTTTTAAAATAAAGAGTACCGTCCCCCACCGTGCCCTCTGTGCGGTCACGGTCATGTTCCCCCGGTCAGACCATGCCTAAGCCCTTGTTTAATGGTCTGCTCAGAAAAGCTCAGAAATTATTCAGCCGGGGCTGTATTACATAATCATCGGCCCGGAAGAAGGCTGATCTGACGAGATTCAAGCCGATGTGCTGCCTGAGATGGGGCCAGGAAAGCAGCACCAGTGGAGGAGAGGAACCCAGTCCCAGCCCAGATAAGAACAACCTGGTCTTCACCAGCATGCAACCCGAACCACTCTTAGGACCGCTGTCCAAAAAGCAGCATTTTAAACAGCCAGCAAATTGATTGGTCTGGCTCACATACATGACAAATTATGAAGGAAAAGATTCACTGAGTGACACTTGACCCCTGTGTTTATGGTACGTGAGGACACAGTGTGTGCTTGCTATAATGGCCCTAATGCATTATTCTAG
The DNA here is from genome assembly GCA_019176425.1 of Megalops atlanticus. NCBI lineage: Eukaryota > Metazoa > Chordata > Actinopteri > Elopiformes > Megalopidae > Megalops > Megalops atlanticus. The sequence continues at coordinate 30,958,942 of CM032883.1, read as the reverse complement.
AGAAAAGGAACAATTTTAACATCACTGGAAATAATTTACTTCCTTTTTTGGTTATAAAAGCAGTTTGTATTCTTTCAGCAGTGCGGTCCACGCAGTTGTGCTGGGAAATCATTTGCCGCTTTCGACACGCACACATGAACACGTTGCTTTATACCACAACCCTTTTGTTGTGACTTTTTTTTTTTTTTTTGCACTTTTGAAAACCACTTGCTCTGCCTCATCGGTTTCCATGTAAAAGACGCCCTTTTGTGTTTCCTGGTGCAATATCTGTTTCCTCCTTTTGGATTAGCTATTAAAGCCACGCGTGAGGTGTTGCATGTAAACAGCAATGCTATTCTTGGGTGATTCAGTCCATGTGGGAAACTTCGCCAACTGCTTCACTCGCAGGGGAATTGGCCCTGAGCTTTGTGCACCTGAAGTTGTATGTCTCTCTCAACCAATACACGGCAGCAGTGTACATTTCCTTCCAAAACACACAATGTCTTTCCCAGTTGGAAACTGAAGAGGACATTTCATCTATAATCCGTAATTGCATTTCCTTTATTCTGTACACTGGTTATGCAAAGAGCACATGTCATCCCAACTAAACCTTGTTACATTTTTTTAGAATAACACAAGCACATATGACTGTGTGGACAAAACAGCTTGTGTGGGATGAGCTTGCTTAATTTTAGATAACAGAAATGACAAAAAAGAAATTTAATTTGTGCCAGGCTGCAGCAAAAGATTTACAAAATGCATCATAACAAGTTAAAAGTATTCTTTTTTTTACCTCTAGGCCTTTACTTAAAATAATTGAATTTGTGATTTTATGATGCTCTTTTATTGTAGGTCTGCCTTTCTCATGTGATGCTGTAAGAAATGAGACTATTAATATCTATATAATATTAATATCCCATATTCTTTGTATAATCTGCAACCTGCCTGCGTGAAGATGGGGCAGACAGAGGGGCTACTCTGCAGGCATTGGTACTGATGGGTCGCTGTGTCCTCCCATTCACATGACTGAATAAGATCTCTACTCTTCGCAGCGACATTGAAGGATTAAATGTTTTTAATTGATTACCTGGAAATTTTTATTCAGAATTTTGACACGTTGAACTGCACATAACTTCTCAATTGTATTCCTCAGTCACAAAATACAGAAATGCACACACACACACACACACACACATCTGACAAAGCTGGATTCATTATTTTAACGTCTAAACAGGTTGAAATTACAAGACCTGCCGCACAGGTTCTGCCAAGGTCGACTCGGAGTCCTTCCAGATTCTTCCTTTCCTCCATTGTCTTTAAAACCGTCAGAGAACAATAGGAGCTGCAGAGCTGTTTAGAGCCGCGGCGGTTTGGCCTAATTGTTTCTGGGTGTTTCCGTATTGCGAGGATTAGGTTTCATTTGCAATGCATATAAAGGTGTGCTGGGAGACGACCGTTCAGGGGATGAGGCGTGAGCCGGTGCTTCTTGTTCTTGCAGCACTTTTAACGTTTTTGAAGCGCGTGAGGGCATTTTTTTTGGCTGGATGGAAAGTTTTGCTTACCAGCTGTGTGTCTGTATATCTGGTGGCAACTGTTCTGAACTGAGATAACGTATGAAGGAAGGCTGAGCAGCTGAGAGCAGCTGGGGGTGCATTCAGCACGCAGTAGACGTGTCTGATTACATACAGGGCAAGTGGGTAACAAGCAGTGGCCCTCCTTTGGGTCGGTGAATACCTTCTACATTTAAGCCTGGCTGAATAGAGCACACCTGATGCACAACTGCTAAAAAAGTCTTTTTGTAGAAGGGGAACAAGTTTTACACATTCTTCACTGTGTCTGTGCAGTGCTAGGTGTGTGTAGGTGTAGCTGGTTATTTTCCCTGTACTGTATCTAGCAGAGCCACTCTCACGCACTGCCGCCTGCAGTTGAGAAGCCCAGTGTGATGGGAGTTAGAAGGGAGGCCTGCTCTGATGTGCACCCCACCGGACAGGGTTTGGGGTGCAGGGCTGCCCTGAGGCAAAAATGGAGCCCCATAACATATTACATTACAGGCATTTAGTCTAGGTTTAAAATTTTCTATGTTATCCGTTTGTACAGCTAGATGTCTGCTGAGGCAGTTGTGGGTTAAGTACCTTGCCCACCGGTACATCAGGGGTGCCCATCAGCGGGGGACTCGAACCAGCAACCTTTCAGTTACGAGTCCTGTTCCTTACTACTATGCTACACTGCTGCCCCGGTGCCGTTGTGTCATATTGAGAGACCTGGGAATTTTTTCAAACTTACAGTGGGGCTGTAATGGTCTACAGCCTCCTCCCTCCAAAATCAGCGAGAGCTCTGAAGCTCACAGCCCTCTTCCTGCCATACAAACTCACAGTTTTATATTACTCTGTCCAGGCAGGAGGGCATTATGCAATCAAGGTCAAGCATCTGTCAGGGGATGGATTGGGGTGGGGGGGGGGGGGGTGGATTTGGGAGGGGTGGAGCCGGAGCAGGACTGCCCCAGGCGAGGGCTGAGCACTCGCAGAGAGGATGTGGGGTGTAGCGTGTGGAGCTGCGCCACACCGCATTCTCAAAAGGCTCAATCAGATAACATTTACGCAGTTCCTTTTTTCATGTATTACAAGGAAAGAACGCCTTGCAAGTGAAAAGACAGCGAAACGTCTGTAAGGTGAAACTGACACCGCATTAGGCCAGAAGGTGGAACGAGGCATTAGCTGGCCGTATGCTAACATGGTTAAGTGATAGTTTGAGAAAACGAGTGCTGTTCATTTTATCTGGGTGTCTATTTTCTGGCCAGCCTAAATATAGTAATATTTGTATTTGTCCGGCCTGTAATTAAATACTTTTCGTTTCGTTTTCCCTGAACTAGGGAGAAATGCTATTACAAAAAACAGAACTTAAAAAAAATAACCAACCGTCTTTCTAATCCCCTTTTTGAATGCGCGTGTGGCTCTTATAACAGTGAGGTTTACAGGAGACTGCTCCTTTCGTGCCCCAGGGGAGGAGCTGTGTTTTGGGTGAATGGAGAAAGTGGCAGTTTTGTGTCCATGATACTTAACAACGGCTCTGTATTGTGCGGGCATTGACTGTGTCAGAACGGAGCTGTTATCACTGCAGGTCACTCATTGCATCACATTACATTATTGGCATTTAGCAGGTGCTCTTATCCGACATTGGTTACAGTTTTTTACTAAGTTCTCCATTTATACAGCTGGATATTTACTGAGGCAATTGTGGGCTAAGTACCTTGCCCAAAGGTACAGCAGCAGTGCCCGAGTGGGGAATCGAACCGGCAACCTTTCGGTTACAAGTCCTGCTCCTTAACCACTATGCTACGCTGCCACCTGTGGAGGGGAGAGCGCAGGATTCGCCAGCGGGAGAGCCCAGCTGACATCTGCCTCTTTCTCACAGTGCGTTTAATACAGATCCACAAAAGTGACCTGTGTGCGTTTGTTTAGAGGAGGAAACGGCAAAACCCGAGTGATCAATGCCGACGCTCCAGAGGTCAAAATCCACTTCCCTCAGCCAGCTGCATTATACAGTAAGTGGAGACCTGTCTGCCGTTTTCCGACAGTAAAAAAAAAAAAGGCCCTTATAAACTGTGAACATGCTGTAATCTTAAAGGATGGAGGAGGAGGCTTCTGCAGTTGGAAGTTGAATGAGGAGCATGGAGCCTGTGTAAGTAATCAGGTGGCAGATCCCTCTGTACTTCCCTGCGGGGGTTAAGGTAACAGGACGTCTCAGTGTGTCACGTACAGGACGGCACTGCCTGTCCTGCCGCTGCCTGTCGCCGTGGAGACACACGTCCCTCTCACCTCCCGCGCGGTGAAGCAACAGCTTGAGTTACAGTACGGTACGCGTCAGACAAGACTGGTGAATCAGCTCGCACAATACAGTAATTGTACCTGCGCCTCACGACCTCACACGACCATCTCTCTCTTTCTCCTTCTCCCTCTCTCTCTCCCTCCCTTTCTATCTCTCTCTCTCTCTCCTTCTCCCTCCCTTTCAGTCTCTCTTTTCTGTCTTTCTGTCTCTCTCCTTCTCTCTCCTTTCTCTTTCTCTCTCTCTCTACTTCTAACTCTGTTTCTCCCTTCCTCTCTCTCTCCTTTCCTCTCTCTCTCTCTCTCTCCTCCCTCCCTTCCTTCCTCCGTCTCTCTCTCTCTCTCTCCCTCTCTTTCTTTTCATTCTCATGGGATATGGATTGAGTCAAAGGTACTTTCAGTACCGCTGTTCCCAGGTCTTTGCATGTAGCTCAGCTCATCTGGACTGCAGTGTGTAATTCAGTGCATTGTGTTTGATGGAGAGGACTGAAGTGATAGGAGAATAACTGAAGCGTTAGCCGGTTCATTGCAGGCACAGTAGTGAGATTCTCATGGACAGGCATGAGGCATTAGCCTGTGGGGCTGTTATCTAAACGGCACGGGACCTGGCAGCTGTGTAACACCGCAGACAGAGAAAGGGAAGAAAGGAGTGTTTTCTTTAGCCCTTCTCAGTGGAAAGCTCCACCAACGGAGCACCAGTGGATCCATCCTCTCCCCTCTCGGTCCCGCTGCTAGCCCGGAGCTCTGCAGCGGTCAGCCGGCAGCGGATGCTCTGACGATGGGTGTGCTGTAAGGTGGCTGGCCCCTCTGGCCGTCAGCCTCGGCTCACCACTCAGACGAGCAGCGGTTATTATTAACCACTCTCCGCTAAGAGGATTGGTTCCTGTGTTCTCAGCCTCAGTGCAGTTATTTAAAGGGAGCTCGCATCGCCGCCCACTGCCTGCCACGGCTTTACAGGGAGAGAGAGGGAGGGAGGACTGAGGGAGAGAGAGGGCTAACAGAGGACAGAGAGGGAGAGAGAGATAGGGCTGAGAGAGAGGGAGATAGAGAGAGCACAGAGTGAGGGACGGAGGACTGACAGAGAGAGAGGACTAAGAGGACAGAGAGAGAGCTGAGTGAGAGGGAGAGAGAGAGAGAGAGAGAGAGGAAGGGGAAACACATAGAGAGGGAGAGTGAGAGAGAGAGGGAGAGGAAACACAGAGAGGGAGAGAGAGAGAGAGGGAGAGGGAACACAGAGAGGGAGAGAGAGAGAGAGGGAGAGAGAGGGAGAGGAAGTGACAGAGAGGGTTGAGAGAGAGAGAGAGAGAGAGGGAACACAGAGAGGGAGAGAGAGTGAGAGAGAGAGGGTTGAGAGAGAGAGGACAGAGAGAGGGAGAGTGAGAGAGAGAGAGGACAGAGAGAGAGAGAGGGAGGGCCGAGAGCCAGGGACACGTGGGAGGGGGGAGAGGAGGAGGAGGTGGCAGAGCAGAGTCTCCTCGTCCTCTCTCCCTCGTCGCAGCCTCGTCCGCATCACTCGGGGAGGTGACAGCGGGGCTTCCACCTGCTCGCTCCTCGTCGCCAGGGGCGACACCAGCGCACGCCTCTCTCTCCCTCTCGCTCTCTCTGTCTCTCCCGCCCGCTGCAGCCATGGCCAGCCAGCAGGACTCGGGCTTCTTCGAGATCAGCATCAAGTCCCTGCTGAAGTCCTGGAGCGGCAGTGAGTACCCACAGCCTGTCCCGCGCGCCGACCTGCGTTTCGGACGGGCACACCGCGCACGCAGGAGAGAGCCCTCCCTCTGTTATTGTCTCGCACGTGTTCCCCGAGCCTCCGGTCGTGCTGGCGTTCGCTCCGTCTCTCTCTCCCGCGCTCTCTCTCGTCTCCCCCCTCCCCGTCGCTGCCTCCGGCTCCGGCGTACAGCGATACGGAGTGTAAATAGCCGCCGTTGCGTGCATGGTGTCAGTAATGGGATTAGCGCAGGCCTGCCCTTCCTCTGCATCCCTCCTGTGCGCCACCGGGATGTTTACATGATGTCATAATCCGCCGTTTTATGTAAGTTGGGAGCAGAGCAGGGATGATACGACCGCTGTTCTCTTTGGCTCCGGGGGTTTCCGCTGCCTGCTGGTCCTCCCTCTCCAGCGGGATGCAGCTTCGGTTTCTGTTCCTGCTACTGTGCAAACATTTGAGCAGAAAATAATAATAAAATCTACGTTGTTATGTAATGAAAAGGAGAGGAAAGCGCATCTCTCTTGCTCTCCAGATATTCACGGTGGCAGTTCTTTCTCCAGCTTCATGCCTTAGCTGTGTTTATCTTGTTTTCCGTCATGGCATGGACATCAGTCTAATGCTTGTCATTTTATGAAATATCACGTCCCCAGCTATAATCATTTAATGAATCATGAGATGACTGCGCTGAAGGTAATTCTTCATAAATTCAATGAATTTCTGTTCAGGGCAGCATTAAGATTAATACAGATTTCTGACCTTTATGAAAATAATAACAGTTAAAAAAATCACGTGGTAAAGACTCAGGCACAGATAACGTGTCACTCAGTCCTGACACTGTTTTGATGCTTGTTCCGAAACCCAGAGCTGTTACGTTGTTGTTGTGTCACAGTAAAGTACAGCGCATTGTTTTTGCTTGTGCTCTTCTGTGTTTGCTGTGCTTCTTCAAGTGTGCTCAAGCAATAGGTGATCAAGCCCGAGGGCTTCAGAGCGCCGTCTTTCAGCGGCCGGCACTCAGCCCGGACCCAGCGTGCCGAGCGGTACAGGACGTGCTTTTGTGTGGCTGCCGCATCGGTTCTTGTTTTCCCTTTCCCTCGCAGCCAACGAGGACCGCTCTCCCCTCTCGGCCAATCAGCTGCGAGGAGGGGCTGCGGCCGGGGCGGGCGTCAGCACTTTCACGTGTTTCCCCAGACAAAGAGTTCAGTCTGCGAAGGCGAGGAGAGAGCGCAACAACAGGCATCACCAGCTTCAGCGTCCCTCCTGCCTGCCTCTCTCTCAGATAGGTCTCTCATTAGAGGAAAAAAACAGCAGAGTATCCGCTATTTCAGCGGCCCCACCTTAAAGAGCGGTCACAGTAATGATATCATTCTTTTCCACGTGCATGAAGTGGAAGGGGCCGTTGCCATTGATTTAATGATTGACCCCCCCCACCCCACGCCACCCACGGAGCCTGTCGGCGGACTCTCAGTGTGAGGTCAGACTCTCTGAGTAGGTCCCCTCCCCCGGTTCGGCGGTGAGAAGACTGTCGTTTCAGCACCTGCGCTACATGAGGAGCCCGCAAAAGATCGCGTGCGCTCTGGGATGAGTTACGCTGTCCATTTTTATCACCTGCTAAAGCAGCACTGGGCTTTGTTTGCGCTGTTACAGGTTGCCGTCGGGAGCTGGTGGTACAGGGAACTCGGGTCCCTTGCAGGCACGGCGCCAGGAGAAAATACAGAGGGGCACAAATTGTCATAACTTAAAAAAAGTAATAGATACTATGTAGACATCGGGATATAAGGAGACAACTGGGGGTGCACTGAGGTCCGTCTGGGGGTGCAATGCACCCCTGACCACCCCCAGAGCACCAGTGTTTCTCCCTTGTAACCTGACACTGAGAGTACAATCTCAGTGCATCTCTCTTCAGTGCCATACCACAGTGCTTTTACATCGTCTTGGGATCCAACTGGAGTCATAGATCTGGTCAGACAGCATCAGTGTAAAGAGTCTGAATTCTGGCCTGTCCTGTTGTTAAGTGGGGTTATGGTGTCAGATTACAGAGCCCTAGTAGAAGTAGGCCCTGCTGATGAGGCCGCCACCCTCCCATTTCCTTAAACAGCGGTGCATTCGGGGGGCATCTGGCGATTATGTCCCGGTAAAACCTTTCGCTTTCCATAAAGCAGCTGAGGTGTCTGAGGCTTGTCACTCATTATTAGCAGGTACTGAGCTGTTAAAAACAGGATGAGCTCACCGACACAAGTCCTCACAAGCACACCTACCTCACTGCTCTTTCACTCAGGGTTTTTCTCTTCGTTGTTGTTTTATCCTGCCATCTGTTTTTACCACTGGAGTGATTTCAAACAGATCTGGCATGGTTTCACCCGTGTGCACTGACAATATTATTGTATTAATATTTTTGTTATTGTCATGTACGAAGCTGATGTAGACATATCAGTCACCAAACCCACATGGCAGAGAGAAGAACAAAAAGGATATGCGTGTTTAAATTTGCTGATTATGGGTTTTGTGGATGTGGTGAACTTACGCCTATACATAAAGATATTTTTTATTATTCCAGCATCTACATTTGCATGTGATACTTTTGGATCTTTTTGTGGGAAAAGAATGTTAGCCCACTCTGTTCAGATGGACTTGGAAGACGGTTGTTTTTCCCAGGGTTGTGTCACTCCCCATTGTGGGACGAGGATGACACACGAGGGCGTGTGTGTGTGTGTGTGTGTGTGTGCGTGTGTGTGTGTGTGTCAGGGAGACAGAGGCGTTGTTATGCTGGCTGCATTGTCCTCCAGGGAGCAGTACCGCGCTCAGAGGCTTTTCAGCTCGCCGGTGATGTAATGCTCAGTGCGCCTGAGCTAGCCTCTTGTTTGCCGAGTCACATGTAGCGCCTCGGCCTTAATCCGGCACCAAGCGCCTGGAGCTCAGAGGAGGCTGCTGGACACACAGCTCTCCTACAGGGCAATAAGTGCTCAGGCTTCAGAGGAAGCTGTGGGCCACAAAGCTCTCCTCCAAAGCTGTGAGCACCCAGAAGTCAGAAAAGGCTGCAAGCCACACATCTCTTCTCCAGAGCCATAAGCACCTGGACCTCATAGAATGCACAGTCACTTATCTCACACTGATACTCAACCAACATTATGACGTTACATTATTGGCATTTAGTAGGCGCTCTTATCCAGAGCGACTTACGTCAGTTACAGTTTATTTATTTATTTTATTTATACAGCTGGATATTTTACCAAGGGAGTTGTGGGTTGAGTACCTTGCCCAAGCGTACAGCAGCAGTGCCCCAGCAGGGAATCGAACCAGCAACCTTTCGGTTATGAATTCTACTCCTTACCACTATGCTATGCTGCTTTTCCTCTCCCTGCCATCCAGACAGGCCAGGACAGAGAAATGAACCCCCTCCGAGCACTGCAAAGTTGTTTTCGAATCTTGACGCGGACGTGGCGAAAGTTAGAGATAACAGGTGTCTGATTGCAGTCAGGAAAGGGGCGTCTGTCATTCCAGCGGGATTTATTTCTGGTCTCGTATTGGCTCTGATTCGATCTGAGCATGTGGACGCTTTAAATCCCTGCGTTTCGTTTCCCGGTATTACAGCGTGCTAGCTCTGGCGGTCCCTCTGCTTTGCATCTGTCCCCCGCTCCCCCCCCCCCGCGGGTTTCTCCTGCATTTCCTGGGAGCCGTATTCCGAGACTGCTGTCATCCAATCAGAGAGTTTTCCTGTGTGGCCATCAGGGCCCCACAAGGCCTCAGAAACCACACCCCCCTCCCATGCTGCTAACGTAGAATGATGTACACTTCCAAGGAGGTTATGGGTCACTGTCATCTACGAGAGATATGAAGGAACACGAGTTAAGTATTTTGCTGATAGGAAATGACATCAAATGTCATTTTTTGTGGTGCTTCATTCACATAACTTTTTTGTGTAGTGGTAGATATTGGTTTAAGTGTGCACCTTGAATTTAAGGTACTTTGCAATGCATCCATCGTAACCCAAATGCCTATTATTATAGGTAACAATTATAAGAATTCCATGATTCGTTTAATATGTCTTTAATGTACAATATTGTTTAGATTCTGGATACTAGTTTTCCCAGCACATGAAACACATTATTCTCCTAAAGTCCCACTAGATCTTCTGACATCCGTGTAACATGAGCGAAATCTCCACCTTTCTCATATTCATACAGTAGATGTATTCGTTTTAACTTGGGTCGTAAGCAACGTGTTTGAAATTCATGTGCTGGAACAGTTAGCGCTATAATTTCAAACCTTTCCGGGCGTCTCCTGTTGCTCATAGTACTGCGGCCTCATCTGCTTTCAGTTTTGTATTTCGCTGCTGGAATGCGGAGTATCTGAGCATGATCTGAGAGCCGGCGCAACTGTGTTGCACAAGTGAGCCGTTTAGGAGACAGCGAGGGGAAGCGGCATCAGGGAAGCCCCCCTCTCTGCCCTCCGAGTCCACCAGGCCCTCCGGAGGGGGGTGTTTACACCCTGGTGGCCTGCACCTCACACTCCCCCTGCCCGGGGGCTGGGTAGGGGGGCGTGGGCTGGGGGGGCCTAATCTGTCAGTATAGTGTGTACCCGGGGATAAATATAGCAGCTGAACTATGCCACCATGCATGTTGGCCCTCGTCACTCTGATGTGCCTCAGCTAAAAATTCCAGCCTGACCTTCACTCTTGGAAGGCAGCGCTTGATCACAAGGCAGAAGGGAGCCGCAGCAGAAGGCAGCAATCACAGAGACTCACGTCGGCCGCGAACCGCCAGCGCGCACACACACACACACCCCCGCCCCCTCCTCCTCCCCCGGTTCCCCCGAACTCCGGGTCCCCTCAGCATGGAGCTGACGCTCAGGGAGAAGGAGCCGCGAGACCCCAGGGAGACGGCCGCGATGGAAGTGTAGCGCGTGGGTTTTACCTTTTCCTCTGGACGATCCCCGGACGCTGCCGCCACCGCCGCCATGGAAGGCACGGCGGTCTGCTGGAGCAAGGCCAGCGTCATCAGCTTCATCAAGGGCCTAGGTAGGTGGCGGGCCGCGCCGGGCTAGCGGGTGGCTGGGCCGGGCCGGGCCCCACGCCCCGATCCTCCTCCCCCCTCCACTCCCGCCGGCGGCCGGGCGGGCAGGACGGGCGCGCGTGTTGGGAATACCTCTCAGGCCAGATGGAAGCGCGCTGAACTCCGGAGCCCCACCCCTGTGACCCGGCCCCGGGCTGGCATTCTAGCACAGACCCCGCCGCCCTCCCCCGACGCAGTCCCCGGGAGCTTTGTGTGTTTTGGACGGACCGCCGGGATTATTTTGTCCGTGTATTTTCATAGTGCGTTCACGTTCCCAGTTACGCGTTCCTAAGAACAAAAGGCCGTACTGCCTCTGTCTCAGCTGTGCTGCTGAGCGCTTTCTTTTTTTTTCCCCCTTTTCTGCAGGCTGAGCTCTGATTATGGCTTCAGCAGGAACTGTCAAATAACGTCAGTTAGGCTTAGGATCCCGCGTTTCACTCTGACATGTGCTGCGTTGAACAAGAAGTAGCTCAAGTGAAAGCAGATCAGATGAACCGTGTTTGTGCGGCAAATGCAAAAACAGACGGCTTCCGTGAGCAAATTCTGTGGGTGCTTAAAGGTGTCTGGAGGCTTGTAACTAGTTTGATGTGTTTTGTGGAAACACAAGTGCTGTGATCCTGTGCGATTTTCACACAGGTCTTACATATTCTCTTGCATTATGGCCTGATCGTCAGTGTGGAGGTGTTATTGATATGCTGGTTGTGTAACTGGAGTGTTACACGTGCTGTTTGCAGAGTCACACCTCTGACCTTTTTGAGTGAAAGGAAACGTCTTCCGCCTGCTGTACCTTCAGCTGAGTGCAGAGGTGATTGCTTTCAATCAGAACGTGGCCTGCTCTGGTGTTAAGTATAATTGCAGGGGGGTATTCGGTCAGCGGGAGCAGAGTGATGGTCTAAGCTGCTTCCACGGTTTCACAGGGCACATCGCAGCCCTGATCGCTCACCTCACCTGCTTTGGGGCCTTTTGTCTCTCGCACAGCTCGGTGATTACAGGGAGGTTGCAGCCATAACAAACCGGGCAGTGCGCCTGTTGACTCATCTCTGGCACTGGAATTAAAGTGCATTGGTGTCTGGGTGGGTGGTGGGAATTCCTGCAGGTAACGTTAACGCAGCCCAAACACTGCGCTGCTTCGGTTTTGCAGTGCAGAGAGGGTTGCTGCTTTTGCAAAAAAAAAAAAAAAAAAGATGGATTGCCTTCATGTTTGTGGCCCCGCAGGAATGGGCCTGAGAGGTGAGGTCACAGCTGGAGCCTGCCTTGAGGATAGCACATCTTAAAGCACCTGTAGTTGCCTGTGGTAAGGGTGTGCAAGTCGTTATGTAACAAACGTGTTTCCGCAGAGCTCTTCGGCTCTCCCCCAGGGTGTGAGCTGTTGATTGAAAAGAGGTTGCTGTCGGGCTGTTGTTGTTGTCGCCTCCTCAATGAGGAAACGTCCAAAACGATCAAGCATGAGGAGCTTGTTGCTCTGGTCCTGTTTACGAAAGCTCCGGAGGGGCCGTCGCATAGGGGGTGATGTCATCGAGGTGCAGTCCCAGTCCCAGAGTCCTTTGGGAGAGCTGGCCTCCGTGCAGCGGTAGAGATAAGATACAGCAAAATGTGGATCAGGGGAACACAGGTCCTCCTTACAACATAGCTATCATCTCTCCAAGCACTCTGGGACAAATATCAGTCTGGAGATAGAAAACAAAAGGTCATATTAAATGTTTTAAATTAAAAATGGCAATAATGTTTTTTTTTGTTAGCGTTGTAAGCATCTTTTGTGTCGTGAAGTGTAAAAAGCCTCTTAATGTTACATTTTTGTGATTGTGGATTAATGGGATAAGTGAATGTCTTAATTTAACTCCAGCTTAGTGAAGGATTGTCTGCCAGGGCAGGCAAAGTATGTCACATATTTGGGTCGTCAGACGAGCCCAAACATTCTGTGTAGAAACATCTATGAGGTGACCATTTTCTTCGCCTAATCAACAGCGTAAAAACGGAGACAATCCATTTAGCATCCTGGGAAGAATAAACCTGTTCAAAGTGATACTGATATTCCCAGCCATCCCTGTCACTCCTCCAGAAGTCTTCTCCAATACAGTGAACAACTGTGTTATTGCCTTTAGCAGGGCAAACATGGTTTCCTGGAATAAAAAAGGGAAATACTTTTTAAGATCTGAAGGGCGATGAAACCTACATAATCTGGGACTGTATCAGTTGGCACAACAAGAGCGCAGTATTTACTGTCTCGTATCTCCAGGGAACAATTAAGGATCGACATAGGAAACTCTCAGACTTACTGCAGAGCACTTTTTCCAATTACTTTTTCCCAAAAGTCAGCGGTCTGACAAGCTTAGTTATCAGCAGAGCAATTAAAGCCTGGCGTAAAATCAAAGACGGCATGAAGCAGCAAATCACAGCTCCGCAGAAGACGCCGGTACGAGGACTCACGACGTAAACCGTACAGAATAACCCAATCCGCTTGGCCCTCGCGGATATCAAATGGCAGATCTGAGGCCTGACCACAAACAAAAACACTGAGGAATGCGAGTCGTGACGGCTTTGTTAGATCACATACAGACAAAACGGAATGTAGACGTCGAGACAACATACAATAATACACACACCAGTGAGAGTCCATATTTGATTATGTGTAACATAAAGAACCGATGTTGTGTCTTTAGGACTATGCTGTCCAAATGTAACAACGGTGTGCCAGACACCTGTTTCAAAACTAGATGGAACTGAAGCTTTGGTCGTTTAAAACTTAGTCTCTGCCTTAAATAAGCAGATTGCTTTTCTTGCTTTGCTCCATGTTTGATACATGATACTGAACATGACTACAAAAGACCTTTTGGAAAAACAGAGATATTCTCAGCAGTCATTTTTTATAAGAGAGTTTCCCACGTAGTGGAAATCAGATTCCATTCTTAATTAGGAGAAATGGACAAATTTTATTAGATACTACGTGATCATTGGAAAAAGCTTTGCATATGGACAAAGAAGCATTCAGCACTTTGACAGAACTAGGAGAAGGCTAGGAGGGGCTCTTAACTTTGAGGAACTGACTAAACCATTGCAATGTCCTAGTGGAGAAGGAAAAACTATGTATTTATACTTTATGTGAGTTTTTCCTCAAGCCAGGTCCTGGCGATCCACCATGCGATGCATGCTGGTTTGCCCCAAGTCTGAGCTCTCTTAATTAGGGTTGAATGAGCTGTTAATTAAAAGCTGATAACTGGTTCAGTTAACAGTTCTATCAAGCCTAATTAATTGAGGGGTCAGCTGGAACGAGATCTAGCAAACGTGAGGAGTTGCCAGAGCCACAAGTTGAGAAACACTGCGATATGCTAATAGTTTTATTTGTGTTTGTGTGTGTGTGTGTGTGTGTGTGTGTGCGTGCGTGCGTGCGTGCGTGTGCTTGGGGAATTTTCGATGGAGGATGGAGAGGGAAGGAGAGCAGTTGGAACTGGAGGGTTGATGATTTATTCATTGCGAATTGTTACGGACTGAAGAAACCGAGGCCGCCCTGGTAGCAAGGCTGTTTGCTGACAGCATTAATAAAGAGGAATAGAAAACTAATCGACCTCGGATGAAAGCAGAGGCTCCTGGTCCCACAGAAGGAAGGGCTGGGGGGGTGTTCCGGGGGGGTCGATATGAGATAGTTACAGGGAAGGAGCCGCTGAGCCGAGGCTCGGACGCACGCCGTCAGCCCGGGGGTCCAGAGGCCCGCTGTAATTCCACTCCCGATTGGCGGCCGTCCAGCCTGACTTACCCCCCCTCCACCTCACTGTCCACTGCTGCAGGTCAGGGAGAGCGAGGCAAAGCGAGCAGCGCCTGTGTAGCGTGTTTAGAGTATTGCGTATTGTGATGCCATTCGGATTCTGTGACTGATGTTTGGTAGTACACTTGGCTTCCCTTGACTCGTCAGGCTGCACAAGTTTACTTGTGGTAGGGGTTAAATAGTGTCATGCTCACACTCACTGGTCTGGGAGTGTTGTTAGCCTGGTCTGAAACTGTTGCGTATTCAACTTGAAAGGATACCCTGCTGCTCCTTTGTGCTGGAAGTCGCTCTGGATGAGAGCGTCTGCTAAATGAATGTACTGTAAATGTAACATAGAGTGGGATAGAGTGATCCGCAGAGCACGCAGATCTCAGAGGGGCCTCACTGGAGGCCATGTGACACATTTCACAGACCCCGGGGAACGCCGTTGCTTTTTCTCTCGGTCTGATGTCATGCGGTCGTTAAGGTTCGAGCTTTGCTTTGGTTCTTCTGTTTTTTTTTATCGTAGCGAAATGAGAAATGTAATGCCGAAATTGCACATGCTTCTCATTTAGAAGGTTTGTGGTCTAGACCGAGCGCTTGAGCAATTAGACGCAGGCATCCTCACAGGGCCGGGCAAAGCGTGGTCACATGTCTGGGATTTTTTTCCCTGCAAAGGGCAGAGACGTGTTCGTTGCAAAATGAAAACACCAGCTGCTCGCTGGGGTGTTTTCAGCTCCATGCCCGTTCAGAGGCAGAGATCAGTGGGATGAGGCAGCCGAGCGCCGGGAAAGAGACTGCATTACATTACATTACATTACATTACATTACGTACATTTAGCAGACACTCTTATCCAGAGCAACTTCCAGCACAAAAGAACAGAAATGTAACCATTCAAGTTGAATGAGCAACAGTGTCAGACCAGACTAGTGAGTTTGACCATAACACTATTCAAGCCCTATCACAGGTTAACTTGTGCAATCTGACTAGACTACTACCATATATCAGTCAATAGATCACAGAATCCAAAACACTTTGCAGTACTACATGTAAAATAAACAGCAACTGCACTCATATAAACTTGTGCGGACTGTGGAATGCATTGGTTATTTGTTTGTCATATGTTCTCAGATGCTGAGTGTTAAGGGGCAGAAAACGTGTCCAGACATCTTGAAACCAGCCAATCAGTGTGTTTTTTGATGGGCTCAATTGGGGGGATTGGGGGTGGGAGTAGGTCGTTCATGTTGTTTTCCTGAGTTGTTCTCGCACAAGGGGATGAAACTTTTACACGGGTGCCACTTGCGTCACGGTTTTGCAGTTTGTGCCGTCCCGTGGTGGGACTTCACATGCTTCACATGCATACGTATGATTCTGACCCCTGCGCTCTGTGTCCCTTCTCTCCCCCTCAGCGTCGCCGGTGGGGAACGGGTACAGCAAGCCCCCCATCCCCCCAGTCTGCAGCACGCAGGGAGAGAAGGGGCCTCCAGCCATGGCACCCATCAGCGTGGACCCTGAGAGCAAGCCGGGCGAATACGTGCTCAAGAGCCTCTTCGCCAACTTCACCACGCTGTCGGAGCGCAAGATCCGCATCATCATGGCCGAACCGCTGGTGAGTGCCGGGCCGGGGGAGCAGGGCAGCTGCGGGGGGAGCGGACGAGGTGCCGTGAGGGGCAGGGCGCTGTACCGTTTAATTTCTGATTTGACACAGCTGCATTGTGAAGAATTACATTATATTACATCATTTAGCAGACGTTCTTACCCAGAGTGACTTACAAATAAGAATCATGGCTCCTGTAAGCCGCAGACCGCTCCGTAGAGATTACCTCTGTGATAACAGGAGCGAGGTTTTTACTGATAACCACTGTTTGATGTGTCAGACACAGCCAAAATGAGAGTGCTTGTGAGGTGAGTGGGAGCGCAAGGTCATGCCAGTGTGCACTGCGGAGGGCAAAGCAGGCCAGATACTAGGCCAACAACCGTAGGAACGTGTCCACAGTCACGACCATCTACTGCCCTACACCATGCCTGAGCCACTGAAGTACAGCATTTGGAATCATTCCTGTATTGTAGCTTGCATCTCTTGCTGTTGTTTAAATTGATTGGACTTAGTCTTCTTTGTTCCTGGTTAATAGAAGAATGAGAACAAATCTGAAACACGAGACTAAATCCTAGAAACGAATGGGAGAAGAGAGTCAGTACCTGGGAGCAGGAGTTGTGCTCAGTCAGCTGGGAAATGATCACACTCAGTCTGTAAGGGCTAGCGCACACCTTTCAGACGTGTTAGATTTGAACAGCGGGAGGTTGATGGGCAGCATTCTGCGGCGCCTCTGTATCGTGAAATGAGTCCTGACAGCCGCATGCCTGTTAGCGGGGCGTGCGTGATGCGGTTGCATTGTGGGAAGGCTGCAAGCTGCCTGAAAGGTCGCTCTTACGCAGTGCCCCGGATGGCTGATTTAATGCACTCGCTGCTCGATGCTGAGGCCTTAATTCCATTAGGATAAATACAGACTTAAGTGGATAGAGGAGAAATTCTCCTTTACGGATCACAGTGAGGCAGAGAGCACTTAATCATTAGAGGAAGCTATTACCTTTAGTGGGCTTTTTCTTTCCCCGTGCTCTGCAACAAATGAAGCCGTGTGTCTTCAGGCTGTTTTCCTGAAGCAGATTGCCTCCTTAGCTGCTCTAGCTTTCCAAGGACTGGAACCTGCAGTTGGTTGCCCCTGTAATATATGCAGTCTGTGATACTATGTTTTTTTGAGACAGTACACAGTTCGCTGATCTAGTGACTGTGATGTATGGTAGTACACTTGGCTTCCCTTGTCAAATCAGTTTGCACAAGTTAACTTGTGGTAGGGCTTGAATAGTGTTATGCGCACACTCATTGGTCTGGGAGTGTTGTTAGCCTGGTCTGACACTGTTGCTAATTCAACTTGAATGGATGAACTTCTGCTCTTTTGTGCTGGAAGTCGCTCTGGATAAGAGTGTCTGCTAAATGAATGTACTCACGTGAGTACTGGGAAGCAGCCGTATCAGATGCAGTGTTGTTTTAGCCCACTGCACTTGTTTAAAGTTCCCCGTTCGCTGCAGACGCTGATGAAGCTCCACCTCTGATGAAATGTGAACATGATACACAGATTTGCTTTGAACTTAAAACTTAAAATTGAGAATCAATGGGCAAAGGGTGCAGCTGTGTGGTTTTAAATCACACAGCACACGTGCGTTGTCTTGGTCTCTTCGAAAGTAGCTGTTGGCTGGTATTGTTTGATTCAAAGCAAATCACAAGCAGGCGTAAACTTATGCTTGTACTGGGACATCGGCTGTCAGCATTTCAAAGTGACATGTTTCTGGGAGGGCCAGAGGCAGTCTTCTCGAGGATAAGTAATATGTAAAACAGGGGAGGTCATTAAACAGCCTGTCATTCTTAGTTAGTGTCTGCAGGGCCCTGACAGGTCACTGTTGTTATTGTTAGCAGTCTCACTCAACCAGCCCGTCCACCCATTAGATCCTGCAGTAATCCACAGCCCCAAGCCGCATCCCAGGGACATGTGTGGCCTTAGGTGTAGGTGTGTGTTACACCAGGGACGGCACAGACCGCATGCCCTCCAGGTTTCAGTGGGATCTCTGAAACCCCGACCTACACAACTAAGCTTTACAATTGAGTCACCCCAGGGCTTAAAAACAGCAGAGCTATGCGATACATAGAGCCATATCTTTTCTGCTCATTTATTTGGTTCATAAATAGAAATTTCTTCTTTAGAAATTTTTCTTTTCACTGGAGAGAGAGCCTCTTCAATGACCCAGTACATACAGTCGCACAACTCCATTCAGTGTTCGGTGTAGTTTCAGTAATATTTAGTGCACAGCGTGGGAGAATTCGAATAGAGAACCAAAATGGCATGTGTTTTTAAGGTGCGGATGTAATAGATACTGGAAGGAACTACGGTTAAAGCAGAGCTGGGCTGCTGTATAGCTGTGAGCTAGGGCCACTGAGCTGTGCTGGCGTGTAGCCGTGAGCTGAGGCACGCGGAAGCTCACAGCGAGACTCCGCAGTGCGTCAGAGACCCCCCAGCCGTCGACGGGTTTCTCAACAGCGGCATGTAGTCCCCCCCGGAGGCCCACGCCGGGGGGTTTCGCTTTTCGGGCGCGGGAGAGATCGAGGGGAAAGGGCCTGTGGAGAGGGAGCCGTGGGGCTCCGCGAGGATCGTGCGCTGCATGGTTCTCTCTCTCCTTTTCATGCTGAGGAGCAGGGAGAAATCAACATGGCCTCAGGTGCTTGGAGTCTCATATGTCTCTCTCAGGTCGGAGAAGGAAAAAGAACACAGATCCAGCGTGTAGTGCCTGTCTCCACACGCTGTGCTGGCGTCACGTTTTGAGTTTGGGAAGAAAAAAAAAAAAAGGTGAAATGCCCTCTGGAGATCCCTTTAAAGCGAGTGAAAGTCTCACTCGAGCGCCCTCATTGTTCTGCACCCTGTTCTCAGATCAGCTGGAACGGTCTGTCTCCTCAGTGCGCCGTGCGTTAGCCTGTGCTCTAATCAGCTCTATTGACTGAATTCCCTCAGGAGTCTGACGGCTCCCCTCCCTTCTCAGCGTCGACTCCTCGGATCTTGGGAAAAGGGTTGGGGGCGGGCTCGGAAGGGAATTACTGGATACTAAATTATAACAGAGAGAGCATTAGTGTGGGAGCCCTTGCTGAAAGTCCACTGGGGTTCTGCAGTTTGCCTGTCCGCTGTTTTAATGTGCTATCACTTTACAGCGTCTCTGCGCTCTCGGCAGTCGTAAATGACCTGATAGCTCCTGTTACAGCAGGCCCTCTCTGTCCCTCTCTCTCTCTCTCTCGCCTCTCTTTCTCTCTCTCCATCTCTCTGTCTCTCTCTTTCTCTCTCTCTCTGCCTGTCTCTCTCTCTTTCTCTCTCTCTCCCTCTCTCTCTCTGTCTCTCTCTCTTTTTATTTCTCTCTGTCTCTCTATCTCTCCTCTCCTTTCTCTCTTCTCTCTCCTCTTTCTCTCCCCCCTTTCTCTCTCTCCCTCTCTCTCTGTCTGTCTCTCTTTCTCTCTGTCATTCTGTCTCTGTTTCTCTTTCTCTCTGTGTCTCTCTCTCGCTCTCTCTCTCTCTCTCTCTCTCTCTCTCTCTCTGCATTATCAGAGCCCCCCCCTCAGACTCAGTCAGTGCTCCACCAAGAGGAAAGGCAGAATGAATGGATCTGATTTTCACTCAGTTCTCCCATATGGTTGAGCTGCAGTTCCCTCACACAGTCTTAAAAGTAAACCACTGCGGTCACCCAATACGAGACTAACCGGCAAATGCACAGGCTTTTAACTCTGCAGTCTTTAAAAGAAATCTGATTAATGAAGCAGCTGACCTATCGAGGGTCATTAATCTAACCCCCTGCTTGCTGTCAGGTTGGCCACATTATTGGAAGCCGAAATGATTCCTTTAATCTTCATATAATCAGTATGAAAACAGCTGTGGTCAGCACAGTGCTCCTGCCCATCAGGGTGCATCTCAGCCATGTTTCTGGGCTCTGTGGAGGTTTAATTGTGCACCTTTGTGAACTCAACAGGGGGACAGATAAGAGACAGATGACAAGTGATCATTCATGTGTACTTGGTTACTCTCATAGACTCTGGTGTAAAACAATCACAGTTAGCATCATGCTAAAACATCTGAACTGTTCTATGCGATTGATTTCTTTAGTCATTTAGTTTATGTTTAGTTCTGCCAGTGATGTTTCCTCCTGCTTTAGTGTTGCCAGGAATTCTGCAATTTAGGCCTGCCTTGTCACCCCTCATAAAGTTATTGTAAAGAAATTGATTGCCTACATGCCTTGGCCTAGTGTTGTCTGATAGTAAATATCTTAGTAATTCTTACTTCTTGCCATTGTTTTCTGTTGTCTTTCTAAAGATTTCATTTCTGTGTTGGATGAAAAGTAAAGGCTCTCTTATCTCTGCAGCATGTTCAGCAGTAAATGAGTGCACTCAGTCCAGTTCACCAAAGGGTGATGTTTCTACCTGGTCGAATACACACAGACGCTTTGAAGCACTGCAGGACCTATGCAAAGCTACAAAGGCATGATATTAGTCCTGTCTCTCTTCTCCTGCCTCTCTCTCTGTCTCTTTATCAGTCTCTCTCCCCTTCTTTTTTTCCTTCTTTGTATTTTTCTGTCTCTCTTTCTCTCTGTCTCCCATGCTACACCCTCTGGGTGTGTAAATATATTCAGTGTTCCCCAGGGGTTTGGAGAGAGAAAGAGAGAGGGGGAGAGAGAGAGAGAGATGTGGGTGTCTTGGTATGGGTTAGAGGGCTGGTTTGGAACATGTTTTGGCCGGCGGGGGGCTGGGGAGGGTAGGGGCAGGGCAGGGTCACCACAGCTGTCGTCAGAGCGTGGGTCCGCCAGCCGAGCGCTGCCTCCCCACCTGCTGAGAACTGGAGAGCACCACGCGTCCTGCCAAGCGTGCACCAAATACCCCACAGGCATGCACCGCGTCACGCCAAGCTCCGCCGTACGCGCCCGGGGCGCGGGGTGGTGCGTCAAGAACGAAGTGCTTGACGCTCCTTGAGAGGTGCCAGATGAGCATGTGCGCATTTTTAATTATGGTCTGAATGCCAGGAGATTCCATGGAAACGGGCCACGTCACTCGATAAGAGCGGTGCGCACGAGCCAGAGGAATGCATCTCTGTGTCCGCGTGCCCCGCCAGACCGTCAGCCGGTGGTTCTCCTCTAACAGGTGGTTCCACCCAGAGTGTGAAGAAGCTGGCCAACACTTCTCACAAAAACGAGCAGAAAGATCAAAAGTTCAAAAAAACACAATAATGTATTTTAAAAACCTAACAAACAAAAAGAACCAGCCTGAGGTAACAGTCAACAGAGGCAAAATGAGCCCCCGCTCTCCAGCCACACACCTTTATTTAGCGATTCACATTGTTTCTAGAGGAGGTGAAGGCTCTCCATCACACAGACACGGCTCGCCTTTTTTAAATTCTGAACCCCTCTGAGTTTTCTCCCCCTGTGCCGAGCAGACGCTGGAAGCTCCGTTCCCAAAACGCATCCACACGGGCTTTGATCCGCATAAGCTGGGAGAAGCTCTCGTTAGCGAGGGAGTTGCACCCCGCGCAGACTCTATCACCAGAAAATGTGTCTGTGAGGGAGCGGTTAGTCACGGCGTGGGCTCCGCACAGAAGCCTTCATTACCATGGAGACTCACGGGTCCGCAGTGCCCCACGCAAGACGTCTGCGTGGTGGGTTTCTGCCCTCGGCGATTGTGCCGGCAACCACAAGACTGAGTCATTGCTACATGTCATGGGTAGAATTCTTGCGGGTGGAGTGGGGACAATGCGCACTTCTGATCCAATTTTCTTCTGAAACGCCGCAAAGTTGTCCTAATTCTGGTTGAAGGGCAAGGGGCAAATCATGTAATCGCATTTCTGGACGTAATCTAAAACAATTTTTCAGTGATTCTATTGGTAATGCAGTACTGCGGGGTAGCAGAGTAGCATTGTGGTTAAGAAGTAGGACTCGTAACCAAAAGGTTGCCGATTCAATTCCCCACTGGGGCACTGCTGTTGTACCCTTGGGCAAAGTGCTTAACCAAGAATTTCCTCAGTAAATATCCAGCTGTATGAATGGATAACATTGTAAAAACTGTAACCAATGTAATTCGCTCTGAATAAGAGTGTCTGCTAAATGCCAATAATGTAATGTACTGTTACAATTTTTTAGAATTATAGGCTACTTCTCTAAAATTTGAAGGGGCAGTTTGGTCTAAAAACCCTGAAAAGGCAGGTTAAGCCTTTGTCACATCAGTGTAGGCAGAGTTACTGCAGTAATTGTGGTCATTGCAGTAGCAGACACATTAAGATGCAGACGTGCTCTTGAGAATTTCAGTGAGGTCACAATGGTCAGCCCTGAGGGTTCTGTGTGCCTGTGGAGGGACCTTGAATATGGAGAATACTGCAGTCTCCAAAACGCCGAAATGCCCTCACCTCCCCCCCGGGGACTCTGAGCCTCTGTATGAGTAAATGGCCCCCCTCAAAGCTTTTTGCATGAAAAATGAGCTGATTACATATTCATGGGGCAGAGACAAAGGAGCGAGTCTGGGCGAGGTACAGCCCGCTGCATTGTGCTGGCGGGAGTCTGCGCCGGCCTGACTGGCCCGCCCGCCCGCCCGCGCGCAGCTGTGGAGAAGGCTGTTGACTTTGTCTCGATTGGCCCCACTGCGCCGCGGCACTCAAAGTCAAGTGTCCAGAGCGGCGCGGCGCCGGGCAGAAACGTCAGCGCGGCCAGCCGAAAGAGGAGCGGGGACAGAGTGTACGGGCACGGCGTAGGGACACACTGCAGGGACAGACCCTAACCCTAACCCTAACCATAACCATAACTCTAACCCTAACCCTAACTGTAACCCTAACCCTAACCCTAAACATCAGCTGAAAGAGAAGCGGGGACAGAGTGTAAGGGCACAGCGTAGGGACACACTGCAGGGACAGACCCTAATCCTAACCCTAACCCTAACCATAACCATAACCCTAACCCTAAACATCAGCTGAAAGAGAAGCGGGGACAGAGTGTAAGGGCATGGCGTAGGGACACGCTGCAGGGACAGACCCGGGTGCTCAGAGTCAGCACCCTTTATAGAATAAGCTCACATTGGGGTCTGGTTTGAAAATAAGGAAAAAACATTGTGGGTCAAACACCTGACCTTGATATCTGACAGGGTATTTTGTACGCATCGGATTACTAGAAAGCACATAGTTTAAAAAACAACACCACATACAGAAAATGAATAAGACTTGGCCTTACTAGTAATGCCCTTTGAGAGCCTAATATGATTTAACAGGATGGCAAAACATGAACCCTCTACCCTCTCCTTAATAGCTCTGTCTTGGAAAATCTGACAATGCCTTGTTTCTTGGGGTATATGATTTTGTAATATTTTAACAAGCGGTGATTCTCAAATAGAATCATGTCTGTTGTTGAAGATCTGCGAGTAAGCATGGAAAAGATGTCAAATTATTATACTACTGTTCCCAGCACAGAGGCCAGGCTGCCCTCCAGTTTGAATGAAGAAGGAGTGTATTAAAGAATCATTTTCCATTCTACATGTTGAGAGACTGCTGTTGAATGAATGGACTCCATTATGTGTGTTGTGAAATCTGTCGATGAGTTTGTGTTGTTATTTGTGTGTAAGAGAAGCAGCTAGGAGCTTCCTCCTTTCCCTCCCTTTTTCTTTTTGTTTCCTCATAGTAAGTTGTTAAAAGAGAACCACCACATATTGCCTACACCTCTAATTATTTTTGTGGTTTCTATTGAATCAAATACTGAAAAATTTGTCGTTTGTTGCTAAGATCACAACATTTTGCGTTAATTTCAGATTCAGATTTCCTTTATTGTCATTTTATCATGCACTTGTGTACAATCAAGAATGAAATGCCGTTTCTCCTATACCGGGTAGGTTGGTGATTTTGTAGGCAATCCTTATAAGTGACAAACAAAATGCAAAGTGAAGACAGAACTCAGGTGTTGTTCTTGTCGTTGGAGCCCGCAGTCGTCTCTGCCGCTGACATTTCACAGACGGTTTACGGATGGTTGTGCTACAAAGGCTAGCCTCCCAGGAAAGTAACTGCTGGGGCCGCATTCTGCGCATTCCCCCCCGTCACCTGCAAGAAAGACATTCTGCTGTAACCGGCCGGCACCTCGCCGCACATCCGAAAGCCACAGGCTGTGGCAGGAATGGGAGGAATTCAGACACCGTGAACTCAAGCTCATCGGCAAAGAAACCATAATAATAAAAAAAAAATGTCCCAGGGGGCAGAGCACTAATGGACTGAGGCCTAATGAGAGACATTTAGCAAAGATGATGAAGGACAGTGATAAGGCAAGCCGTCATTAATGTCCTCCTCATTAATATCTGACAGTGTCTGCCACCAGCCAGACAGACAGATGGCCTTCCCATTATCATAGCATTAAAGAGTGGCTCAGCAGAAATAATCAGCACTTCTGATAATAGGGACAAAACTTTTTCCATTGAGGAGAATACATTGTGCTGATAACTGCGGAGGGCTTTATTCCCACTGGTCAGGGTCTTGTTGTTGCCATGGTGGCCATTTGTGTAAGCGTAATGTTTCTGTTCTTTCTCAGGAGAAGCCATTGACAAAGTCCCTGCAGAGGGGTGAGGATCCCCAATTTGACCAGGTAAGAGCCGTGAGGGGAGAGTGGACTGAAAGGGTCAACTCTGGGGTGTAAACTCTCTAAAGTCTACACTTAAGGGTGTTGTTCCTAGATGCTCCTCTACCTCCTCCTCAAGTGTAAAGGCAGAATCCCATTTCTCATCCCCATGCAGAGGGATGATAAATGATTGAGCTTTTATTCCTCTTTCATAGCTAATCCTCGTAGCTTTAAATTGGTAAAGATGATATTGATAAGCATACAGGTCAGGTTAGAAGTCACTGATTCTTCTTGTTTGTTGTCATGGAATCACAGTCAAGCCATTCATAAAGTTCCCTGCCTGTGTAAAGTATAACCTCTGTTTGGCATTTGGGCACACAGGCATATAGGGGGTCTATTCATGTGTTATATATGAGATGCTGTGGAAACACTTGTGGATGAAAGCCACGCTCAGAGCCAGAAAGGCTTTGGAGTGCCAGCAAGGGGCACTGGGTGTTTATGTAAGGGGCGCTGATCCGCTGTAGGTGTGTGGAGCAGGTTGGTGTGGCTGAGAGAAACCGGCCATTCAGAGCCACAGGGGCGCGTTTGTGCGCCTGACCGCGGCCTTTCAGCAGCTGCACAGAGCCAGGATTCATCCCCGAGCCCGGCTCGCAATGAAGGAGCCGCTGTGTTTTCCCTGGTGCCACCAGACGCCCCTCCCTTCCTGTGTGTGCTGAGCTGGGCCCAGCCTGTCCCGCCTTTCCTTCCTGCCCTCTCCCTCCCGGAGAGACGTGGGCCGCCCCCACGGGCACCGCAGCTCACCACAGGGCCCAGGACAGCCCCTCTCACCCCCACACACACACACACACACACACACCTTCCCTCACCCCCGCTCCCTCTCACCTGCTGGGGGAGACAGGTATGAGGGGCCTGTGGTCTGAGTACTCTGTCTGTCTGTCTGTCTGTCTGTCTCAAGCTCAGGCACACTGTGAGGGCACTGTTTCTCTCTGCAGCCTGAACTCCACAGGTGTGTGCAGTGGGTGTGGTTGCTATGGAAACTGGTTCAGAGTCAAGACATAGTCTCAAAAATGGCTTTATGTAGAAAACTCACAACCTTGTGGATAGATGACTACAGCATTTATTCTTGAAACAGGATCAAGGCATTTTACAGGAGACTGTAAAATGCTTATGTCATGAATTTGGCTGAGTGTTTCATAAAAATGTGATGCCTGCTTGTTGCCTGTGTCTCTCTGCCTTTCAGCTGATCAGCACCATGAGCTCGCTGGCAGAGTACTGCCTGCCCTCCATGCTGCGAACCCTGTTTGACTGGTACAAGCGACAGAACGGGCTGGAGGACGAGTCGCACGAGTACAGACCAAGATCCAACACCAAATCCAAAAAGTGAGAAGTGCCGTGAGTGGTGCTTGTTTGGGTGGGGTGGCTGTGAAATGCGTGTGCCACTAGGTCACATCCAATACATACTGCTAACCGGGCACGGGTAACCCAACTACACTGTTGTGACTAACAAAGCTTCCACCTTCACAAACTGTCCATTTATACTGCTGGGTGATTATTGAAGTAGTGGAGAGAAGAAAGAGAGCAAATTAGGAGATAAGCAGCAGATCTTCATCTCCCACATCCACCCAGCACACACTGACTACCCTGAAAGGGGCAGCACCTGTGAATTACCTCAGTGAATTTCCTCCCCCGGTTCACTTCAGAGTGATAACAGTAATAACAGTATAGAGTGATAACAGTAGTTAGGAATGTCTGGGCCTGATGGACAGCACACTGGGGCAACAAATCTGTGGTTTCCAGGTAACGGGTAAAACACACACAGCGGACGCGATTGGCTGTCTCCACATCATCAAAGCCCCGCCCCTTTAAGCCTGGCTACAGCCTGCACTCCCTACTCCAGCCCATGCGGAATTCCTCCCTGTTCTTCTCACTGTCATAAATTTAAACTAAATAGAATAATCACTCCCAAAGCTGGTAATTAGCAGGAATTATTTCTGTTTTATTTTGTGTTTCAGAGCCACTGGAGCCGTGTTTTAAATGAAATGGCAAATAAATTCTCTCTGAGCCACAAAAGCTCATTACAGCTGTTTAGCTTCTCTATTTCACGTATGATGTAATGGAAGACTGTGTTTTTTAAATTTTCTTGTCAATGACAGTACAAATAATAACTAACCTCTATTCATTTCATAGTAATAACACCATTTTGTGCATAAACATAGTAGACCTGAGCAACTGTCATTGAAATATGTGATACTTCACTATAGCCCACAGCTTCACAATTTTAAATTTTGGATTATATTTGTCATTTGCAATTTGTATGTCACTAAAGTAAATCAGTGGTTTGCATATTCAATCATTTATTTCACAGGTGCTGAGCACACTTACGGTGTTATATTGTTTTGTTGGTAGACTGTTTGTTGGTAGACTGTAGAAGTAAAAAATAACAATGCCCCAAGGTCTGAATGTTAAAAGTAGCATGTCTCTCATTACAGTGTGTTTCTGAACTAAACCATAAATACAGTTTCTTTCGTTAGATGGTGTGTGTCTGTGCTAAACCGCACGTACATCTTGCTTTTTTGCAGCGATGAGCAGCAGAAGGATTACCTACTTGAAAGGAGGGATCTGGCCATTGACTTCATCTTCTCTCTCGTACTTATAGAAGTTTTAAAACAGGTATCTGTCTGATTTTCATTGTTGTCGCTTTGCGGTTCACTTTGGATTGTTGTTCACTTTTGGCTGTTTTTTAACTCGTAAAATTATTCTTCTGAGAACAACAATGTGCAATCAAATTAATCATTAATCAGTACATGCTTTTTCAGAATGAGACATAATTCCATTGGATGAATCCTCTGGTGTTTAGTGCCAGAAGGTTTTTCTGACTGTCCATCTCTCTTTTTAATGACCAGATCCCGCTGCACCCAGTTCTGGACAGTTTGATCCATGAAGTCATTAACTTGGCCTTCAAGCACTTTAAATACAAAGAAGGGTAAGGGTTTAGCTGATTGGCAGATCGTTTTCTCGTGTGTCTCCTGGTCACTGGTATGGGGACTGATGCCTCTCTGTTCCCTCAGGTACCTTGGTCCCAACACTGGCAACATGCACATTGTAGCAGACCTCTATGCAGAAGTCATAGGAGTCTTAGCCCAAGCCAGGTAAGCGATGGCCCACGGAGGGAAAATGTTTAAAATGAAAGAATGGCCTGTACGCTGTGCAGAAGTACAGAATATATAGCCGTATAATTTTTTATGGACTGTCTGTCAACAGACATGCTACACATTGCTGACTTGATGTGCAGTGTGTCATTACTGAAAATAACACTGTGTCAACATCCATCATACATTTTTGAAAATTTAATTACTTTTCGTTCCTTTAAGAGAGTAGTTTTTGATGTATTACTTTTGGTAATACTTCTTACTGACAAGTGCACATGCCGGTGGAAGTGTACAGCAGGCCAGATCTACTGGTGCCAGAATCAGATACTTTCCTTCAAGACGCATAAATCAAAAGTCAGTCTTTCTCTGGAAGCAGAAACGCAGCGGTTTCGAAGCTGAGCTTGTCAGCTCTGGTTCTGTGAATTGGGGAGGCCTGGGCCCTTGTTAGTTAAATGTATGGTGTTGTTGCAGGAAAGCACTCTGGTCAGAGGGCAGTAAATCAGAAAAAGATTACATGCTTGGTGTGGACAATAGACTGCACAATGGAGAAGCTCTCAAGGCGTGAAAAGTAAATCTTCGGCTATTTGTTTTGGACAAGTCGTCTGCCCTCCATACTAGGGCTGGAAATTTGCTTCTGTTTATTTGAGGTTTCCAGATCCCTGTAGCGCTCAGCAGACCCCTAAATTAGAGCTACGGCCAGTTTGCGTTCTGCATACCCATGTCCCAAAACAATATCTGCTTTATTTTGAATGTGTTATGATTCCCAGGAGAGATGGCACAGATACTGAGATGGAACAATACTGAAGTGAGCTGGTTTGTTAACAACGAGTAGACAAAAGGCCTGAGTGTTACCATGCCAATTCGGGGGGGAAAAAAATCAACTAAAAATGACTAATTGTAGTCACCTACACACCAAAAAAAACCTACAGTAATCGATTGCTTTTGTATGCTGTTTTTTCCAGATACAGACAAATTAGAAACACAGAATGTTTGTCATTTAAATGATGTAGCAAAGCTCACTGGGATCAATAAGGCACCTGAGACAGCAGCTTCCTGTGGGCGTGAGCACGTGTATCGGTGCGCGTGTGTGTATGCGTATCCCCGCACGGTCTGGCTGCAGGACAAAAGGACGGCTCCCGTGGGCCAAAATAAACATGGCGGGGATGCAAGCACTCCCTCTCTATTGTCCCGAGCTCAGAATCAATAGTCTGTCTGTCTGTAGGGCGGCTGCACTCGAATAACAAACGCCAAGCAACGAACAGATAGGAGAAGGGGAGAGGCAGCATCCATGCTCACCCCCCTGCCAAATGCCATTCTAAATATAGAGCCTGCCGAAGAATCCCATCTCCAGATCGCTTTGGAGCTCGGAGGGTTCTGCGAGGGTCCGGGGGGGCCTTATCTCTGACGGCAGCCGCGGTTTTAGGCTGGCATCTGATCAGACGACCGCGATCCAGGCCCCGCAGTCCTTATGCTGAGTCAGAGATGTCATTCTCTTTGATGGAGGTGCCATCTGTCTGATGTGGGTCTCAGACTGGCTCTGACTCAGAGCCCTCCTCTCGGGGGCCTTTGTAGGTTTTGTTTTGCCGTGGCTCAATTATCCATGCCATCGGGTGGTAACTTCACTAAAAAGCAATCTTGCAGATTGTTCTTTGGTCTGAACCAGCACCAAAAAAACACCAATTGAATGAACGGAAGTCCATGAAGGAAGCAACATGGCTCTCAAAAAGGCTCACAAGCGAGTACATTTGTACACATTAGAATGGAATAAATTGGCAAATTTTATTATTATTTTTCTTCTTTGATGAGGAACATTTGGATTTTTCCATAGCTCAGTGTCAATGCGGTACATAACAGGCTCAGTCGGGTTGTGTAGGTAGAATGCATCATTCCACAGTTCGCTGTCTGACTGCTGTCTGTCCCTCTGTGCTGCACGTCGAACCCGGGTCCCTCTCCCTCAGGTTTCCTGCTGTGAAGAAAAAGTTCATGGCTGAGCTGAAGGAGCTCCGGCAGAAAGAGCAGAGTCCCTACGTGGTGCAGAGCTCCATCAGCCTCATCATGGGCGTCAAGTTCTTCCGCATCAAGATGTACCCCGTGGAGGACTTCGAGGCCTCCTTCCAGTTCATGCAGGTAGAGCACCTGGGTCAGAACAAAGAGCCAGCTTCCAGGATAGTAAGAGTTATCACATAGCAGATAACACAGTAGATAAGCTTTGAGGTATCATGTAGTAGCAGAATTATCTATCAATTTGTGTGGTCCCCCTTTGTCAATAATACATTATTATACCCCATAATTCACAATGATACATAGTAATGCGCTGTTAATATAGTAACGACGCACAGATGGAATGTATGTACTTGTTAAAATGACATCTTTCCGAGCAGAGACAGGTGGGCAAGCTGTCAGCACACAGATCTGTCTGTCAGATAGTAGTACAGTTTTCAGCAAAATGCCCTTCTTCACTATCTTCAGCTCTGAACATTTCAAGCCAGAAAGTCAAAACAATGGAAAAATGAAGGCATGATTGGAATATTGTTGGAGAAGTCTCAGGTTTCAGATAATCTTGGATTATCACTGCAGATATCAGACAGTCTTGCTATGTGAGGCATGTACTGTAAACTGTTCTCTCTGCTGTGGCCAGCTCTGCTGTCTCTGTTTCTCCTCACCCCCACACAGTAATCAGTGCTATTCAGTGAACCTGGCCTACAGAACACCTTGTTCCTTATGTGTATAGATTACAGTATCAGTGTATGAATCTGAACCGTATATAGTACAGATTGTTTGCTCTTCTCCATTGCAGGAGTGCGCCCAGTATTTTCTGGAAGTGAAAGACAAGGACATCAAGCACGCTCTGGCAGGACTTTTTGTTGAGATTTTAGTGCCTGTTGCAGCGGTGAGTTTTTATTCCCTTGCTTTCTGTCCAAACCACCGGGGCCTGCACAGGAATACTGCATTCTGAATTCCCTACTCGGCCGCACGTTATTCCTGTTTTTCCTCTACGTTTCTTATCCGGGTGATTTTGCATTTCTCCATGAGTACAAAACACGTTTCGTGTAGCATGCACACAACATTAAGCAGTCAAATGCAATTTCTCTTATTTTAGTTTTAATGTATAATGCATATTATTGCACCTCACAGTGTGAATCTTACTGTATTCCTAAGAAATGTCAGGTAAAATGGCAGGCTCACTGCAGATCTCATTAGCGTTGCCCTCCGTTGCTGATGTTGCTGCTGTTTGCGTTTGTTTGATTCCAGGCTGTGAAGAATGAGGTAAACGTCCCCTGTCTGAGGAACTTTGTGGAGAGCCTGTATGACACAACCCTGGACCTGTCCTCCAGGAAGAAGCACTCTCTAGTAAGCTGTTCAGGTCGTTACGTGACCCAGAGCGCCGAGGATATTATTGTTTGTTGCTGTGGGATTTGGAGTGATGCAGCCCCATAGCAGAGATGTTTGTGGCCTCCATGATTCCTTAGGGGTTCTATGGGCAATCCTGTCTGTGACATGAATAGAACTTCAATATCTCTTTTGTTCTCCGAGCCAACAATTCGCATGAACAATTCATGTGAAACTGACGGGGGAGGTGACTTAGCCTCTCTTCACTGAACACAGCACCTCAACTCTTTGAAGTGCCATCGAGAGATAACCGCCCACATGGAAAGTCGGCAAAGGCAGGAAGTTTCCCAGCACATTGTTCAGCAGCGGAGATAACGGCTGGACTAAGTATCAGCAACAGCTTCAGTGGCAACATTAAAATAAAATGTGAACTACTTTTCACAGATCTGAGTAGTGAAAGCAGTGACCTGGATCTGAGCTCATTCATTTCCATTAGGCTGCTTTTTAAATCAGATCAATGGTTTTCACATCTTAAAAATGGGGCATCACACCATGTCAGGTGACATCAGAAATGCATTTTGCTAAAACAGCACTGGTAATAGAACGGTGCCAGATGGGATTGATTGGTTACGAATCTCAGCACTGTTAGGAAGGTGTGTTTATTTTGACCATTTGAATGTGAGTGACTCTGTCCCCTTGTCACTGTCCCCCTCTGTCCCCTCCAGGCACTGTACCCCCTGGTGACGTGTTTGCTCTGCGTCAGTCAGAAGCAGTTCTTCCTCAATCGATGGCACGTCTTCCTCAACAACTGCCTCTCTAATCTCAAGGTAGGAGTCCCGAAACGATCATAATTTCCAAGAAAGTGACAAATGTGCTGTTAGAGCAGCTTCACAGCACTAGGATAGTAACAGTCCCCTGAATGAGGAACAAAGGTCTGTGAAAGCACTGACTTAGGTTATGTCCTGGAGGGAAGTTGTGATTTCTCATATTGTAAGTGAAAGCTTTCAGTCAGTCGCTCAGCTAGTGACAGTGACTGTAATAGCTTTGCTGAAGGGGTCCCCCCCTTTTATGTTGATTTTGTGAACGTGAGTTCAACCAGATGGTGATGACAGTGCTGGAAAGTTGGCCTCCTCTCAGTGAGAACCCTGACTGTTTGTCTCAGGGGTCCACCCAGTTTTATTCTGTTGTTGTTGTGGTTGTTTTACTCAGCTGGTATCATAAATCAGAATTTAAGCATGAGATGCTGAGTGAGGCAGGAAGTTGTTGCTTTGCAGAGGAGTTCCCCTGTTCCTGTCGCTAATGGGTGTCTGGCTTAAGACCACAGAGTGTTTTAGCTGCCTCGAAATTCACACCCGAAGCAAACAGATTTAAGAAGGGATTTAAAAAAAAACAGGAGTGGCCATAGTAATGAATGTGACAGTTCCACAGCATTTCCAGATCAGTGTTAATAAGGAAAACCATTAGAATAAAAAAACACTGGTTGGAATGTGGCAAGAGAGTGGAATGTCACTACACAGAGATGCGGTGTTTCCGCCTGCTGTCCCCACCTTTGTTTTTGCTGCGTGTGTCACAGCATCTGAGGCTGGAGAGGGGAACAGCCATTTCTCTGCTAGGACTCGGAGAACGTGTCACGAGGAATGCAGTCAGACGGGGCTCCTCCGGGACGGTTATTTCTCCATAATGGTTATCGCAGGCTACGCGCTGTCTATCTGATTGGCCGATGGGAATGCTTTGCATTGCCCTGCATTGTCTGGCAAACACCTTGACCGAAAAGCTGTCAACGCTCGGCATTTGTGCTGCTGGGGATTGTTTTCTGTGTGCTAAGTCAACAGTATGGCCTCATTTGCATGAACATGTTTCCCAGCGAGTCAGACAACCTGCAGTGGAATTTACCGTTGATGTTGATTGTTGATGACAGCAAACTTACTGAGAGTGCCGTTTTACCACACTTTTCATCATAGTGGTCCCTGTTAGTGTAGATAACAAGGGTTTTCTGTTGCAGAATAAGGACCCCAAGATGGCCCGAGTTGCACTGGAATCCCTGTATCGCCTGCTCTGGGTGTACATGATCCGCATCAAGTGTGAAAGCAACACTGCGACTCAGAGGTAAGCAGGCGAACTCACTCCATCTGTGCCCTGCACCCCTGTAGCAGAGGGGCACGCCACCACAGAAACTCTCTCGCCGGAGAGGTTCAGTCCCCACTAAGGCCTGTGTGTGTCAGGGCCAACAGGAAGTCTGTTTGTGTAACATGGGCTGCCCCTGAGTACACTCGTTCTTAACAGGAACATAAGAATAAAGAAAATAAATGAATAAAAAAATCACAGCTCTCCCCTTTGCCTCCTCCCTCCACTCTGGCACCGTCAGGTTCAGAATTGATGTGTTGTTGCTCCTGTTCACTGTAGACCTGAAAATGAAAGGGTAATTAGTGGATGAATAAACTCACTGCCCCTCACTAAGGGAGGGGTCTCTCCCCTCCTGTCCTGTCATTGGTTGGTTGATTGGTTGTCTCAGAAGCAGGGGTGGAGGGGACGTGGAGAGGCGGTAGCATGATAGTGGCTCGACTCCCCCCGCATTCTCCTCTATTAGGCTGGGGGTGATGGAGCTTTTTTGGGAGACTCCTCCATGTCCTCCTCTGTCAGGCTGTGAGGAGAGGCGCTGGGGGGGGGAGACATGAAAGAAGGATGAGCCCTGGAATACGTGCTGACGCTCGCCAGTGAACGCCTGCAGGATTAGCAAGCGGCGCAGATAGAGATACAGGCAGCGCCCGGGTTTACCAGCAGCTTACAGCACACAGTCACAGGGACACGTGACCATAAGCCCGCATGACGAAGCACAAAGGGGGTCAAGCCACACTTACGACAAGCTCTAATTCCTCTGCAAATAAACAGGGTTCAAAATGAAACACTTCCAAATAATGGGTCAATGTGAAGAATACATCAGTGTGGTCTGGTGCAAACTTTAATGACACCATTATGCCATTATATGTTATTTGAAAATTGTGTCTCAACATACATGTATGTTAATTCAGTAGCAAAATTTGCTTTCTGATTCAGGCTTTCGTTCCTCTTGCTTAAGCCTGTGACGCTCAAAAGTGCTCAGAAGTGCTCTCTGTGATTGAGCACAGAAGCGCTCTCTGTGACCGCCTTACTTCCCTGGCCACATCGCTGTTGCAGAGATGATGGAATTGATTGGTCATGCCTTGTCTGGCACAGAGCAGGGCCGCTCACGACTCACGCGTTCTTCCCTCCCACAGTCGCCTCACCACCATCGTCACCACCCTGTTCCCCAAGGGGTCCCGCAGCGTGGTTCCCAGAGACATGCCCCTCAACATCTTCGTCAAGATCATCCAGTTCATCGCGCAGGTACGGGGGGGACACGCCCACGTCGCTGACATGCTGGCTCACACACCTGACCTGACAGCTGTCATCCACCCAGCCATGCAAGTCAGGCACAGAGAACACAGAGAAAATGTCCCCAAACTCCCACACATCCAGCACAGAACTAATACCGTCAGCATCCAAGGAAAACCGGCAGCCGTTCATCGAAGACTGGTTAAAATTACACAGAATAACACTGATCTGTTGAATCAGTAACGTTGCACATTAAAATATTGTGAGCATCTGATCTTGTGGTATTCTGATAGAACTGATATTATGTGTCTTTTTCTCAACACAGGAAAGGCTTGATTTTGCCATGAAAGAGATCATCTTCGACTTATTGTGCGTGGGGAAACCAGCCAAAGCTTTCAGTCTTAATCCGGAGGTAATTGTGATTTCACTCTACATACGCTAATTTTTTATCTTCTTCTGCAAAGGGCTCCTTGCAGCTGTGCCCTTTTTGTTAACTGAAAAGTTACAACCAGAATGCCCTGATAGCACTGGATATGGTTACCTTAAGTCAAATTCTGGTCATTTCCTGAAGGGAAGTAAGTAAAAATGATGGAGAACATGCATAAAACTGCCTCATATAATCGTCTGTCAATTTATTAATGAGCAAATTACAAAAAAATACGTCCCTGGTGTTGCTGCGGACAGAAGGGAGGCTGACGTTATGGGTTCAGACCTTGTATTAATCATCCATGGTGAAACTGAGTATGTAAATGACTTTGCTGACTGTACATGAGGTAATATTGTCCAGCTGGAATGCTAAAAGGCCTTTTGTCATTCTCGCGGGGTGTCACAACAAGCTTTTATCTATATGCCTCAATTTTTTTCATTGGGATTTACTTTCAGTCAAAGTTCAGGACATATTCAAATGATGTTTCTTTTGCTTGTGTAGGATTTAAAATGCACATCTACAGTGTGCTCTGTGACTGATTTGCACACCAGCCAACAGAGAAGACAATGTGACTCTGTGCTGTGAGCGTCACTCACCCTGGGCTGAAATGCCAAGTATGACGCACCTTATGAAAACTGGAGCCAGATATGTAAACAATAACAACAACAGAAACCCACCCACACTGTGTAATTCAGGCTGTTATTCAGCCCGTGCTTCCTGGTCACTTGTCCTGACTTTCTATGTTTATCTGCCTCCATTTACCTGTGTATCAGAAAAATAATGTACACAGGATGCTAAAAAAGGTGCCAGTGTTAAAAACCCTGCGCTGAAAATTTAAAGCAGCTGATACAGAAATAGATAGAAAACGATGATGAGGAAGATTATGTCTGACGATGGTGATGATGATGGTGATGATGATGATGATGACAATGATGATGATAATAACGATGATGATGATGATGACTGCGGTGATATAAATGACTCGATGACATCTGTGTGCCCTCCAGAGAATGAACATCGGCCTGAGAGCGTTCCTGGTCATCGCCGATAACCTGCAGCAGAAAGACGGGGAGCCCCCCATGCCCAACACTGGGGCCACACTGCCCTCTGGGAACACCATGAGGGTGAAGAAGACCTACCTGAGCAAGACGCTGACCGAGGAAGAGGCCAAAGTCATCGGTGGGTGAAAGGAACCGCTACGTGAGGTTCTCACTGTAGGAGATTTTTAGCGGATTTTACTGTTTTACTCAGCAGTTTTCAATCCATCAATCAGTCAGACAGTAAGTCATTCAATCAGTCAGTCAGTAAATTTTTATTTGGTATAGCAGTTCTTTACAGTCAGTTTGCTGCGGGGCACTTTACTGTGCCCCATATTCAAAGACGCTTAAGTGGGCAAAACTAAAGAATTGTTCCCTGATCCAGGAAGATTTATTTAATGAGGTCTGGCTTAAAAGTTTTTCGCTGGCAATTCAGAAGACAACAGTTGTCTCCCCGTCTGTGCTGTGGCTGATCTTTACTGTCCGTTTTAACATTCCAGGGATGGCCCTGTATTACACGCAAGTGAGGAAGGCCATCGACAACATCCTGCGGCACCTGGACAAGGAAGTGGGTCGCAGCATGATGATGACTAACGTGCAGATGCTGAACAAGGAGCCCGAGGACATGATCACGTACGTGGCTCTCTCAGCGGTGATGTCATCATTGTGTTCCCGTGAGGGGAGGGTGGCATTGATGCCATTCTTACTCACCCACCTCACACAGAGTGACATAGTGGTGTGACAGTGTGAATGGTCAGAGATCTAATTTGATCTGCATGCACAGAACTTGGGTGGGGCATTGCTTTTGTGCCTGTGAGCAAATGTTTTTGTCTGTATTTCTACACTGACACCTGTGCCTGTTCATACTGGGCTGCAGTGTAGTATAGCGGTAAGGTGCAGGGCTTGTTACCAAAAAGTTGTTGGTTAGATTCCCTGCTGGAGCACTGTTGGTGTACCCTTGGGTAAGGTACCTAACCCAGAATTACCTCAATAAATATCTAGCTGTATAGATGGATAACATGTAAAAATGTAACCTATGTAAGTCACTCTGGATAAGAGCGTTTGCTAAATGACAATAACGTAATGTAATGCTAAGAAGAATCCTCAGAGCCCTTATGTAACAGGCCCCGTTTGAATTATCTGTGATTTACAGCATTGTTTGGATCATTATGCATGTTGAAGAATGTGCATGATGTCTGTAGAATAACGGGCAGCTGACGGAGCTGATACACAGCAGCCCGGCTCTGACCTTGCTTCTTTCTCCTTCCCGGGCAGAGGGGAGAGGAAGCCAAAGATCGATCTGTTCAGGACGTGCGTGGCCGCCATCCCTCGCATTCTGCCCGACGGCATGTCCAAGCCCGAGCTCATAGACCTGCTCGCTCGGTGAGCCCGCCGCCCGGGGGGGAAAAAAGTATTCCACGAGCGTTTCCCGAAAAACGTCCTGAAACACGATCCCCCCTCAAGCACAACCGGCATGGTTGTCTGGCCCTGTGTAATCTGACGAGAGGATTTAGCTAATTAGATGTTATAGGTCAAGATTAAGCCGTCCTCTCTGACATGGCTGAGCTGTATCTTTTTTGTAAAGGTTAATGAGGGTTAGCTCTCTAGTGTTCTTGGCATCCTGAAGGTAACCAGAGAGGGAGCTATTAGGAGATTGGCTTTTGATTCTCATTTTAAACAGTGGCTGTCAGACTGTTCTTCTGTGGCATTTCTGTAATCTAGAGGTATTTGAAAATGAACAACACTTTTACCCACTGATAGAAATGACATTTATTCTTCATATTTCATTTCAGCATAACAGTCCACTGTAGTGTAGTTGGCAAGCACCTAACATGTCATTATGAAATGAAAAGGTTCTAAGGATATAATTGATATCCCATCACAACAGACAATGGAATTAGCTGTTGGTCACGTGTGTGTGTGTGTGTGTGTGTGTGTGTGTATGTGTGTGTTTCCGTGCTTTTCCCGCCAGACTGACAATCCACATGGATGACGAGCTGCGCCTCATCGCCCAGAATTCCCTGCAGAGCCTGCTGGTGGACTTCTGGGACTGGCGGGAGGAGGTGCTGTTCGGCTTCACCAACTTCCTGCTGCGGGAGGTGCAGGACACCCACCAGGGCCTGCTGGACTCCTCCCTCAAGCTGCTGCTGCAGCTGCTCACCCAGTGGAAACTGGCCCTGCAGACCGCTGGCAAAGCTCATGACCCGGGCAAGGTCTGATCCACAGACTCATACTTATAAGATTTTAACCTGAAAATGGTTATTTTTGTCTTCAGCCTATTACTGCACTGTTGTACAATGAGTTTCACCCATAGCAAACTGGGGACATTCAATATGTGTCAGACCAGAGGGAGAAGGACAACGCTTGTTGTACTGAAGGCACAGGCCTTGTTTTCTTACTGCAGGGACTCCTTCTCATTTAATTGTGATTTTTTCAGTGTTTTGTGCTGTTAAATATCCAACAAAACTTTGATTCATTATTTTCATAGGTCAGGAAATCATTTTTCAATTTGCCCATTTAAGTACCTTTGAATACAGGACTCAGTAAAATGCATGCCCTGTTGATTTGCTAGCAGTACTCGACTTGTGTCACATGTGTTCTCGGTGCCTCAGTCCTTTGTGTGCCGTGTTTGTGGGGACAGTGCGTTTGCATTTGCGGCGTGTTGGCTTTCCCCGGCGGTTGTGACACCATCCTGCCTCTCTCCGTGTGGCAGCTGACCGGCCCGGGTCACAGGACCCCCTCGGAGCGTAGTCCGCACGGCACCGTGCTGCACGCCGTGGAGGGCCTGGCCCTCGTCCTGCTCTGCTCTGGCAACGCCGCCACCCGCAAGCTGGCCGTCGCCATCCTCAAGGAGATACGCTGCCTCTTCACCGCCATCGGCCAGGCAGAGGTGAGGCCGGGGAGGGTGGAGGGGGGGCTGGATGCAGTGGGCGTGGTGAGGTGGGGGTTGAGCTGGAAAACAGACAAAATGGCTGACAGCCTTATTGCATTATCTGTACAGCACTGATGTTTGAGCACATTTGCACTTGTTGGTAGACCTGTCATGGTTTTTTTTTCTGATCTGCAAGAATTAAATGTCATGCGACAGCCCATTATTTTTAACCCAGCATGGGTTTAATCGCTGTCTGTCTCACGCAGGACGACGATAAGCCCATGATAGAGGTGATGGACCAGCTCAGCTCGGCGGTTCTGGAGAGCTTCGTCCACGTCGCAGTGTCTGACTCCGTGAGTGTTCCAGCGATTGGCTCTGCGGTTTGGCCTCAGGCCGACCAATACACAGCTCCCACACAAAGCGGGCTGAAGGCGGTAGTGTTCATGCACAGAGCAGCCTCTGTAACAGTTTCACTGCTCCTGAGCCACATGCGTAAGCTGAAGTTTTCGTGAGGTTTACTTTACCCCAATTGCCGAATGTTCAGGAAGACATCCAGCTTTTTGAGTGATTAAGCCTAGTATCAGTCTTTGCTCTGTGGTCAGTGAAAAATGATTAATAGGCTTAATTATTTGGATACATTTTGATGCTGACATATCAGGTATATATGTTCAAGGCTAATTTAAACACTAAAAATACCCAGCTAGATTTTTTCTTTGGCTTTTTAATTTACACAATCACCATGCATGATGCTTTTGATCCTTGATGTTCCCCTTGGCATGTTCCCCTTGCACAAAATTTATTCATACACAACATTTACTTTAAGCCATTTTAAAATATTAGATTTAAAATGTAGCTTGTTCTTGCAGTCAGTCTTCTGTAACCAGGTCCTGATGCAGCAGGCAGGTTAACTAAACAAGCTGTGACATGTACTTCCTCAGGACAAAAAAGAAAGCAGCTGACAATATGATTCTGAATGTAACTTTCAAATTTTCATGTACAATATTGTCATTTCTCCTTCAGTAGTTACACACTGCAGTTTTATGCACTGGTTACAGGTATGTCGTGTAGTGCGTCCCAATGCCTCTTGCTGTGCAGTGTAACTCAAAGGTTGGCAGTTAGTCATGCGGACTGTTGGCTACGTACTGTATGTTAATCAGGCAGGCCAGCCAGTGAGGCGGATCGTGATGTTTTCTTGCAAAATGACTGTCAGCTTTCATTGATCACTGCAGCAGCTTGCGGTTAAAGTCACGCTACTCATTATAAAGTGGCCTTTGCTGTGGGGGTAGGAGAACCTTCAGCTTCTTTAAAACGGAAAACTCAATTAATGCGCAGTTGTAGGTGGCTGCCAGGCCGTCTCATTTACATAACGATCAGGCTGAGAGGCCCAGACCGAGGCCCGGCTCTGCTGAGCAAGGCACCGTGTCGCTGGGAAACAGAGGCAGGTCAATACGGCCTAACGGCTTTCTGTCCCTTTCAATGAATCATAGCGGGACCCTTAATGAAGTGTGTTGCTTACGGTAACTGTGGTAGTAGCTCTAAGCTGCATAGTCCTTAGCACTAAGTGGTTGAACTCAGTGACCGCATTGTCCAGCTCATTTAATAACCGTTTGATAACCAGCAAGACTGTTTCATGAATTCATCAACCTTGCATTGTCACCCTCAAGATTGCAATGTAGATTTGAATGGCTCCTCTTTTAGATTGAGATCTATCTCATTACATATCCAGGTTGACTTCCAGTACAACAGAACATAAGTGTATCCATTCAACTTCAACGAGCAACAGTGTTAGACCATGCTAACTACACTCCCAGACCAGTGAGTCTGAGCATAACACTACTCAAGCCCTACCACAAGTTAACTTGTGCAACTTGACTAGACAAGGGAAGCCAAGTATACTACCATACATCAGTCACTAGGTCACATAATCCAAAACGCGTCACAATACTATACATAAAATAAACACCAAGTACTACAAGTAGCAGGTGTTAGGGGACAGGGATTGAGGTCGAATCTCAATCTCATGCACAGTTGGTCAGTCAGAGATTTGACACCCATATCTGTCCCTCCCCTCCCCCCCCCCCCAGGCGACCTTGCCCCTGGGCCATCACGTGGACCTGCAGTGGCTGGTCGAGTGGAACGCCATGCTGGTCAACAGCCACTACGACGTCAAGAGCCCCTCCCACGTCTGGATCTTCGCCCAGTCTGTGAAGGACCCCTGGGTGCTGTGTCTCTACAGCTTCCTGCGGCAGGAGAACCTGCCCAAGCACTGCCCCACGGCGCTCAGCTACGCCTGGCCCTACGCCTTCACCCGCCTGCAGCTGCTCCTGCCCCTGGTGGACCCCAAGTGAGTCCCGGCCACACCCTGACGCGTGCGCATTTACAATTACATTTACATTTACGTTTATTCATTTGGCAGACGCTTTTATTCGGAGCGACTTACAAGCGAGGTAGAGTACAACACAAGCAAAAAGCCAGATGAGGAGTCAATAGTATTAGAAGCGCAGACCAAGTTTCAACAGTTGGCCAGACAAGGTACAAGCCAGCTAGTGGAGATAAAAGTGCATGAAACCATAGTTTTAACATTTAAATTTTTTTTAATTTTTCATGCTCCTCTCTGTGAGCCGCTGATCATCAGTATAGAGATGTTACTGAACATCAGTACTGAGGCTGAGAAGGAGGCTTAAGCCAAATGTGCTGGTGTGTTTGAACCAGTAAAGTGTTTGTATCCAATGTTAGGCCCCTAAATGTTATGGTGAGTTGCAGTTTTAGTTTTGTGCTTCAGTGAGTTGGCAAGGTAGCACCAGACTTGTTTCAGTCTGCAGTGCTGTTGGTGAAGTGTTGAACAGGGATGCCCAGGTGTTCCTCCAAAGCTCTTATCCACCAATTAAACAAACTGTTTTGATGTTTTAACCAAATTCATGTATATAATTTGCCTAATGCCTTCGCTATCTGTTTAAGCTGTACTGGATGTACGGAGGTGAACATCCACTGTATCGTTAGTGAAATCCTCTAAAACCTCTGAGCGGGAATTGATAATGGTGACCGGCAACGTTTAGAAGAAGCGTAATCCAATTCTCACATCTCATGTACCGTTGAACCCAACAGCAGCCCAGTCTACCCCAAGAAGACAAGCACAGCAGGCAGCGGAGACAACTACGTGCCCCTGTGGAGGAACTACCTGATCCTGTGCTTCGGCGTGGCCAAGCCCAGCATCATGAGCCCAGGCCACCTGCGGACGTCCACCCCCGAGATCACGGCCTCCACCCCGGACGGCAGCGTCGGCTACGACAACAAGGTTCCCCATCGGCACTTTCAGTTGCCCTCCCCTCAATATACACAGACACTGGCCTATAGCAGCGTCTCACACCGCTGTCTCCCATCAGCCCCTTCCTGGAGATGAACAAGCGTGGTTGGGATTGTGATGTCATAATGGCAGCCCGGCTGCTGGCTGCATGCCAGACAGTATCAGTCAGTAACAGTGGGTGTATAATGTGTTGGTTGGTGAGTGTGTCAAAGTTCAGGCTTGATCTAATGGAAAGCTACAGCCACACAGTACATACAAGTCTACGTGACTGTTTATTTTTGTTTGGGTTGTACAGTATACTGAGAGTGCTCTCGTCTGTGTGCGACTGACCAGGTGATCGGGACTCCCTCTGTTGCCTGGCTGCTCAAACAGCTGGTTCCTCTGATGCGGGCGGAGAGCATTGAGATCACCGAGTCCCTGGTGCTGGGTTTTGGGCGCACCAACTCCCTGGTATTCAGGTACAAATGCATTCATATGTTTTAGGATCAGAGTGTGTAGAAGAGGCCTACAGCACTGATCAGGAATTAAGCATAAGGCACGTGTGTAGGAGGTGTATGTGATTACCTCTGATAAAATTTGAAAGAAATACCCTCCACATGTTTCAGGCATTCTTGTCATTGCTGAGATTGGCAGCATACCTGATGCTTTCCTGAAAGCATCACTATTGGGAAATCAGAGGTGCTGTATTGCAAAGGCTGCGGCACTAAGCACAAGAGTCACCAAGTAACAACAACAATGATATTGCATACAAAAGGTGACTTCAAAAGCCTATGAATGTTGGCTTGTTCTGTAATTAATTTTCCATTGTGGCCAGCATTTGTGAGGATTAAAAAGCCTGAGAGATAAGTGCCAGATTTATGGTTATTATTTTAGAATGGAGCATTCCCATCCATTTGGGGTTGCCTTGTTCTCATTTTTAATACTTTCTGGTAAACACAAATGGGGCTCATAGACCTTTTTTTCTGTCACTTATTTCACAATATTACCACTCTATTCAGTCTGCTACTGCAGTCCAGTGGAGTACTTTACATGTACTCACCTGTGTATAATTTACATTTTCAAAATTGTCAGTATCAGCTGCTCAGTGTGTTGTTATATTAGTGACCGTAATTATCTCCCTCACCAGTATTAATTTCTTTTCTCTCTGCAGGGAACTTGTGGAGGAGCTGCATCCTTTAATGAAGGAAGCACTGGAGCGAAGACCAGAGGTTAGCCATGGCAAATTAAACACTTTTAGCGTAATAACAAGGAGACTTTCCTCAGTCTCCTTGTCTTAATATATTTATTCAGATAGGGAGTGTAGTTTACATGGGGTTAACATTATGCTTGAGGTGAACCCAGTGTTGTGTGGAACAGCCATACCTGTGGTTTTGAATGCGTGTGGCAGTGGTGAGGGTCTGATGGGACTCCCCTCTCTCTGTCCGTCCCAGAACAAGAAGCGTCGCGAGAGGAGAGACCTGCTGAGGCTGCAGCTGCTGAGGATCTTCGAGCTGCTGGCAGACGCTGGCGTCGTCAGCGACAGGTGAGGCCTGCCCCGCCCGCTAACACCCCCCACATCCCCCCCACATACACACACACGCGTGCACACAAACACACACATACACACACACACACACACACACACACACTTATCTCTGGATGTTCTGCAGTCGAGCATCGGCGAGGAATCCACAACCCTGAATCAACAACACACTGACAGATGCAAATAGAAAGATAAAATGCAAAGCATCTTTTCCTCCCTCTGTGTGTTTATCTCAACCTGTTTCTCTGTGTCCCTTCCCCCCCCCCCCAGCACTAACGGGGCCCTGGAGCGGGACACTCCGGCCCTCGGCGCACTCTTCCTGGAGTACGTGGATCTGACCCGGATGCTCCTGGAGGCCGAGAACGACAAGGACCTGGAGATCCTGAAGGACATCCGCGCCCACTTCAGCGCCATGGTGGCCAACCTCATCCAGTGTGTCCCCGGTAACTGCAGCCCTCAGGAGTCTTTCCTTCAGCAGACGCCTCCGGCGCCTCCGCTGCTGTGAAAAGCCCCATTCACCAAAAGGGCTGTGGAGTACAGCTGAAAGCACAGAAACCTTTCAGTGCAGTTTAGCCGCAGGCTAGTTTTGGAAGAGTTACTGCCTA
This sequence comes from Megalops atlanticus, assembly GCA_019176425.1. Lineage (NCBI taxonomy): Eukaryota > Metazoa > Chordata > Actinopteri > Elopiformes > Megalopidae > Megalops > Megalops atlanticus. The sequence continues at coordinate 30,914,897 of CM032883.1, read as the reverse complement.
AAATGCGACTTCCTCTCAGCGCGATTCCATGACTCAGTCTGCTGAGTCTCTTGGCAGGTGAAGAATTTGCCAAATGCACTCGACATCTTTGGCGATCCGGAGTCCGCATATTTTAGAGCCTTCAAGGCAGCCGCAGCCGAAACAGAGAGTGAGTCTTAGGGCTTTTTTGACGTCGACTGGGATATTTCCCACAGGGGGCCGAGCCAAAAATAGAGCGGCTTAAACGAGGGGAAAAAGGGAGAGCAGGTGATTACTCATCGGGAGCCAAGAATGGCGCTATTTCCAGACTTCCGCTACCTGCTGATGAATGTGCAATAATGAGTAACCAAGCCGTTTAATAAGAAGCCAATCCTCAGACAGCGTCACCGCAAGGGAACGTGCTTTGAGTCACTCTTTCGGCGGCTTCAGTATGCAGTGCCTCGAAGGCATTAACAGCTTTCTGTTGTTGTGGAAGTGTGACTGACACACCTCTCTTGTCTGTTGTTCTCCCCCCCTTCCCCCTACCCCTTCCCCCACCCAGTCCACCATCGGCGCTTCCTCTTCCCCCAGCAGAGTCTGAGGCACCACCTCTTCATCCTCTTCAGCCAATGGGCAGGCCCGTTCAGCATCATGTTCACCCCGTTGGACCGCTACAGCGACAGAAACCACCAGATCACCCGATACCAGTACTGCGCCCTGAAGGTACTTCATTCCCCTTCTCAGCCCATCTCTTCTCACCAGTCTCACCTCCCACAGGCTCAGTTCCTTCCTCCCACACTTTACATTGCATTCATTTAGCAGCTGCTCTTATCCAGAGCAACTTTGCAGCACAAGAGAAATAAGTATATCCATTCAAGTTGAATGAGCAGCAGTGTCAGACCAGGCTCACAACACTTCCAGACCAGTGAGTGTGAGCAAGCCGTACGACAAGTTAACTTGTGCAAACTTACTAGGCAAGCCAAGTGTAGTACCATGCATCAGTCACTAGAAGACAGAATCCAGAACACATCACAATACTACACATAAAAAGCAGCAAGTGGGGGGCTGGGGACTCAGGTGGAACAAAGATGCAGTCTGAAGAGGTGGGTCTTCAGTCTGCATCGAAAGATGGCGAGTGATTCCGCTGTCCTCACCCCCGTGGGAAGTTCATTCCACTGACCTGAACATACGCTTTATGACCAGCCAGAACACTTAACGGTTCAGGTCGCCTACCCAGAAGTTCTACTTTGGTTCTGTGGTAGTAGTCAGAATACAAACCATCCTCATGTGAAGTGACCGTGAAATGAGGTGCTTGGGTCTGAAGTCCCAGGATGACACAGTGGTGGCCATTTGCAGCTTAAAGCTATTTAAAACTGCCCTGGTGCTGTGCAACCCAGTTGCTAATTTTGACCCGAGAGCTTCGCTCTCACTACTTCTAACTTTATCCCACTGGACCAGATATAGAAGTAAAGCTTTGACCACACATCAGCCATTTATAGCTGGGGCCCTGAACTCCTGCTAGCGTGAGCAAAGACGACAAGAACGAAGTTTCCAGGAAGTTAGGGTTAAAGACGCAGCGCTGACTGAGCTTTGTTTGTAATATTCCAGGCCTGTTTACACACGGGAATGCTTTATGACTTTATGCTGCGCTCAGGGAGGCACTTCTACATGATGTCACCATTGTTTACCCATGACCGCGAAAACAGTTTCTGTCCGAGGTGTCTGTACGAGGAGGCGAGCATCGGTGGAATTTTCCACCAGCTCATGTAGTCGTTGTTTGCCTCATTTTTTCAAAAAAAAAAAAAAAAAAAAACGGGGGGCTTTGAAATATTATCGGCGCACTGTTGGCAGGTAGCTTGAGCTGGTTGTGCTGTACAATGGAGCGCGGCGCTAAGGGGATCGTGTGGTGTTGTGGTCATTGTGAAAAGCGTGTAATTTCAGTCAGCCTCGAACAGACAAAGCACAATGTACTGCACAATGAGCTGCAAGCTTCCTTTACACTCTGTGCGCCTGGCCAACAGTTTGGATATCCCTCACGTGCTCACACAGCCAGAGGGCACTTCTGTGCACCAAGATAACAGGCGTAAACAGCAAGTAAAAAACAGAGAGCCTTGATTTCATTTAGCAGACACTCTTATCCAGAGCAACTAATGTAGGTTACAATTTTTACATGTTATCTGTTAATACAGCTAAATATTTACTGAGGCAATTCTGGGTTGAGTACCTTGCCCAAGGGTACAACAGCAGTGCCTGAGCAGGGAACTGAATCAGCAACCTTTCGGTTACGAATCCTACTCCTTGCCACTATGCTACACCGCCGCCCTCGATCGTGTACCACGCAGTAAACAGCAGCATTACCCGGGTCCCCGTGAGGCTCATCCCCCATAATTCTGTGCGTTTGTGTCCTCTCAGGCCATGTCGGCTGTGCTGTGCTGCGGGCCCGTCTTCGACAACGTGGGCCTCTCTCCGGACGGATACCTCTACAAGTGGCTGGACAACATCTTGGCCTGCCAGGATCTGCGGGTACGTCGGCCGGCGATCCATCATAGGGGGCACGTTAAAACAAAAGAGAGCGCCCGGGAAGGCAGCGGCAGTGGCGGCTGTCTGAGTTTGCACAGTAAAAGTCTGCCAGCCGCCCCTTGTCGTAGCATATGGGGCCGAGGGGGGGCCCCCTGCACCCACAGAGTAAATTTCCTCCGCAGTTTTACAATGCGCCGTGCCTCACCCTAGAAAAAGCACCTGTCACCCTGTTTACTGTGGGTTTTATTTTACAGGGCTTCATTCTTTCCGCCGAGCGCTGATGCACTTCAGTGGGTCTTCTGGTGTTTAAAATTCACTGCCTTGGAATTTTATAACCCAGGCACAGCGCCCAGTAAATATTATTATGTCTTGCTAAGGCAGCGGTTCTATCAACAGCGGGGCATAACTCTGGTCGAAATGACTTGGTGCCCACACAAGGCATCTGTGCAGAGGGCTTTTAACAATGATGATACAGCTCTACAGCTGTGAGAGTGCCATCATTGTCTAAAGGTAGTCTGGACAGTGTTCAGTTGTATATGCTGCACGCAAGGGATGACACCAGCTGTACTTTCCGTGGGGACTGAATTCCTGTAGGGTCTGTTGGAAACATTTCACCTATAGCACCTGAACAAGGACGTACAGGCAGTTCATCATGACTTCTGTCCAGTAATGAAGGACTAATGTGGAACAAAAGGCAGAGGCTGTTGTCTGTATCCTCTGATGTCCTTTTCCATTTTCACAGCTATTCCTACGGTAAACAGTTACGCTGTTGGTTTAGATTGCTCTTGTCCCTCCCGTACACAAGGTGCACCAGCTTGGCTGCGAGGTGGTCATCCTGCTGCTGGAGCTGAACCTGGACCAGGTGAACCTGTTCAACTGGGCCGTGGACCGCTGCTTCACCGGGTCCTACCAGCTCGCCTCCGGCTGCTTCAAGGCCATAGCCACTGTCTGTGGGAGCAGGTACTGACTACGGCTGTGGTTCCCTCCAGCATACGTACTCTCAGACACACAGAGGCACACACACACACTCACTCACACACACACACACTCGCACGCATACACACACACACACACACACACACACACACACACACACACACACACACATGCGCGCACACACACCACAGGCATGCATGCAAGCACACAAAAACACACGCGCACATACACACAAACACACACACAAACACGTGCACACACACACAGGCACATGCATATATATATATATGTGTGTGTATATATATATATATATAATATTAGAGTTTATTTTTTTCATGTAGCCAAACTTTTTTAATACTTTGAAATAAATTAAATGTCCTCTTAGTCACAAGCCTGCCAGAAAAGTACTTAAAAAGTTTTGATCCAAATTATTTACTCGCATAAGCTTCTTGGTGGAAGAAAGAGGTCATCATTTCACATGTTATGAGTCTAAAAATAAATTGTACCAGATCTTTTTGGAGATTAATAAGTTCTGTGTTAATCAGGAACAGCGACTAATTAACGACGAGACTTCAAAGAGTCCTCCTTGCTAATGGGCTCACAGTGGAGGTGGCAGTTCTTCAGAGATCGGACGTGTTGCTCCTTGTTATTCATTTACAAATGCAAAGCTCAGTGTAGCGTTATAATTGTTAAGTACATAAAGGTTAATGTTGCACTCCTCCAGCAATTTCTCACTAGTTTAACACTCATTTTATTCTCTATTTTTCATTCTGAGAAGTGCCCTTACACACATTCATCACTGACAAGATGCTTTGTCTGCATCTGAAATGCTCTATCACGTGATAATAATATTCGCAATGTGTTGTTAATATTTTGTTTCCAGAAACTACCCCTGTGACATTGTGACCCTGTTGAACTTGGTGCTCTTCAAGGCTTCAGACACCAACAGGGAAATCTATGAAATATCCATGCAGCTAATGCAGGTATGCAAAAAAAAAAACACATTATCAGCAACTTGATGTTCAGATCAGTGTGACTCATTATACTTTTCTGTGTTCTGAGTGTACACTCTCTCTTCTGCTGTCACGCAGATCCTGGAAGCCAAGCTGTTTGTGTACTCCAAAAAGATGGCGGAGCAGAAGCCCAGCAGTATCCTGTATGGGACCCACGGGCCGCTGCCGCCCCTCTACAGCGTCTCCCTGTCCCAGCTGTCTGCCCAGCTCGCCAGGATGTACCCTGAGCTCACACTGCCTCTGTTCTCAGGTGAGGGTGTGCTGACGTGTGCCTGACATGCCACCGCGCCCCCTGGGTTTGCCTGCAGTACCAGATGACACTGTAGCATAGTGGGTTGCCAGTTCGGTTCCCCTCGGGGGCACTGCTGCTGTACCCTTGTGCAAAGTACTTAACCCACATTTGCGTCAGTAAATATCCAGCTGTATAAATGGGTAACATTGCAAAAACCTGTAACTGATGTAAGTCGCTCTGGACAAGGGTGTCTGCTAAATGCCAATAATGTAATGTAATGTTGTCATGTGATTGCTCTAACCATTTTCCCGCACCTACATGTAGACAAGCATCTGAAATGACTTCAACATACAGTACCAGTCAAAAGTTTGGACACACCTACTCATAGAAGGGTTTTTCTTTATTTTTACTATTTTCCATATTTTAGAATAATAGTGAAGACATCAAAACTATGAAATAGCCCAAATGGAATTATGCAGTGACCAAAAAGTGTTAAACAAATCAAAACTTCTTATATTTTTTTCTTTTAGATTCTTCAAAGTAGCCAAAAATATTTTTTTTTAATTATGAAATTCATATTCATATTCATAGGCATTAACGTCACTATTTATATCTGTCTAACAAACAAATTTCAGGCATTTAAGAATAAGTCTCTAGATCAAAATGTCTTTAAGTGCATGTTTCCCATTATCTTAATCAGGTGTGTCCAAACTTTTGACTGGCACTGCATAAGAGGGGGGAAAACTTGGCAAGATGACTGATTTTAAAAGCTGAGCGTGCCAGTTTGTTGTGATTCCTTTGCACTTAACATCATTCCTCTGGTGACTTCCTGCGGCCCCCCTGGGGACAAAGCAGCGATTATATGGCTGTGTTTGTACAATAAAAGTCAGGGCTGGTCACAGTTGGACAGCAGTGTGGCGTGAGGTAAGGAGCCGGGCTCATAACTCAAGGCTAGCTGGTTCAGTTCCCAGGGGGACCGCTGCAGTTGTGCCCTTGGGCAAGGTACTTAACCCGAATTGCCTCAGTAAATGTCCAGCTGTATAAATGGATAACATTTTAAAAAAAGAATGTCAGTCTCCCTGGATGTGATTGCCCGCTGAGAAACTCTAAAACGGTCAGCTTCTGGTCAAGCGGGGGATTAGCCACAACGCTGACTTCTTAGTAGCGGACTTTTTTTTTTTATCTTATTCGACCGTGTTTTCCCAGTAATCATCAGCACGCAAACAAGAGAGGGCTGATCCTTCGGTATGGACGTGCCGCCTCCCTGTTTTCTCCCGTTGCGCTCGGGATCCTCCCTGGGCTCCTGGTTTTTGTTTGTTGTCGTCTCCGCGGCCGCGGCTCTTCCTGCGACGCTGCGTGTCAGAGCCGCTGGGCCTCCGCGCGCCCAGCGGCCAATTAGCCGGAGAGAGACTCCCACCGCTCGTCGCCATGGCGACACAGGAAGTCTGAGGCCGCGCCAGCAAGCTGCCCAGAGAAATTATGAACAAAAACAAAAGTGCACGCCCTCTGCGTGGAGACGGAAGGGATACGGAGGTGTCTCGCTCACAACACTGTCTCCAGTCGGTACGCGGTTTCTGAATCATAATTAAAAACACACAGCATCGCGTGCGTAAACAGACCCCATTGTTAAGCCGACGGGAGAGGTCATGGTGTGGCTCATGTGCACTCCCTGCGCTCAGGCTTGTGTCTGTTGTCTCCCCCCTCGCCCGCAGAGGTCAGCCAGAGGTTCCCCACCACCCACACGAACGGCCGCCAGATCATGCTGACTTACCTCCTGCCCTGGCTGCACAACATCGAGCTGGTGGACGCCGGCCTGCTCCCTCCGGCCTCCGGACCCTGCACCCCCGAGGAGTCCCGCAACCGGGCCGAAAGCCTGGGCCTCTCCCACCAGCTCAGGGGCAGTGGGTGGGGGTCCCTGCAGGCCACCTCGCTGGTCCTCAACAACCTCATGTTCATGACCGCCAAGGTACGCGGCAGACGCTGAATCATCTGCTGAAATCCGTGCTCATCTGTGGCGTAATAAGGGCGTAATAATACTTTGTGGTAATACTTATGTGCCTTTCGCCAGTTCTGTTTTTCTCCTTTAATTTCCTGTGTGTGGGTTTCCTCATTGTGTCCAGCGGTGAGCTGTTGTCTTGTCTGACGTGATTGAAACTGGTAGTGTCTAAAAACCATGTGGTGTCGCTTTCCTGGCAGTACGGCGACGATGTGCCGGGCCCGGAGATGGAGAACGCCTGGAACGCCCTGGTCGGCAGCGACAAGTGGAGCAACAACCTGCGCACCACGCTGCAGTTCCTCATCAGCCTGTGTGGAGTGAGCAGCGACACTCTGCTTCTGCCCTACGTGAGTGCCAAAGGGGAGAGGCTGCTGCAGACGGCCTGTTTCCCAAGCCTTTCGGGGGTTTCCGTACAGACCACAGTTAGCTGCAGAGGATGTTTTCCCAAATTTATGGCTGTAATTAACCAGTCAGAGAAAAACAGTAACCCTCTGCCTGCTAAGGGCGATGGGAAAGAAAGAGAGAGAACCAAAAAGAAGCTTGTAGACTATGGATGAAGGCAAACATAAAGGTCACATTGAATAAATCAGTCCCACTGCCTTTTCTGTCTATGATAATGGATGGTGTTGAGGTTTAATGAGATCTAATTAGCTTGTTACCATCAGTCAGTAAGCTGGAGCAGTATTTAACCCCAGAAAAGGAGTTAAGCTTGGATCTGTGCTTGTTATCACAGCATTTGCTGTCCCGGGTTTGTCCTGGTTTAGATTAAGAAAGTGGTCATCTACCTGTGCCGGAACAACACCATCCAGACGATGGAGGAGCTTCTGTTTGAGCTGCAGCAGACTGACCCGGTCAACCCCGTGGTGCAGCACTGTGACAACCCGCCATTCTACCGCTTTGCCGCCAGCAGCAAGACCTCCGCGGCTGCCTCAGGTAAGCTCGCGCGCTGCAGGCTCCTGCAGGTGCTACAGGTGAGCTCCAGCTGTCGCAGGTGAGCCCAGCCCCTGCAGGTGAGTTCACACGCAGCAGGTGATTTCAAGCTCTGTAGGTGATACCCCAGATACTGGGGTTTGGTCAGTTGTCAATCTAGATATACAGCATCTTAAACTGAACTTGAAAGTGAAGGCTGACTTATCTGTGTTCTGTTTTTTTGAGCTTTGCGTGTTTATGGGGGTGTACAGTTTGGATTGAAACCTGTTTTGGATTCAGTACACAGCACACAGTCTTTGATCCTTTCTTTGAACAGATTATATTGCCTTGTTTCTCAGCAGCGCAAGATTACGAGACATAGAACTTTTCATATTAACTGAAACAGCTGAGCGTAGGGCTCAAAATCTTTACCTTGATTAAATGTGTCCATTAAATGGTTTTATTCGGCTCTTGAAATCTTGAGATTTAAAGCTGTTAATAAATTTGTCCTTTTATAAGCCTCCTGTCACCTCAAGCATTTGTAAATGAGGGTCTGACAAATTGCTCAGATAACCTTGAGACAAAATACCACAGCGGCTTTATTTTAACTGTGCATTGTGCTGTGAAATATGCATGCTGTCATATTTCAGCTTCTGAAGGCGATCACTTCTTTCTTTGTCCAGGTACTACATCCAGCAGCAATACTGTAGTCGTTGGCCAGGAGAGTTTCCCAGACACTGATGAAACGAAAATGGCCAGAGAGAACGAGGAGAGGTAGGCATTCAAACCCTTTTATCATGTTTAGGATAGCATAAGTAAGTAAATAAACAATAATAAATAATAATATATGATACTAATAATGCTACACTTCTACTAATACTATTGCGCAACGGTAGTCACACGATACTTTAACCTTGCACCAGCTTTGCATTCAAACTGGTGAAATTCAACATCAGATATTTCAGCAATCTAATCGTAATTTTTGCAGAAATTTTACACACTCTGTCCATGACATGCAATAAATGTGTGGCTTTTGCCAGCATTAAACATGAATTTGAAAGTGATTTTTGTTAATGAATAGATGTACGTATATATAAGTTGTTTCATTGCAAACCTAAAGGCTCAGCAGCATGATGAAGGCCCACGCCCGGCTGGAGTCCCGCTACAGCAACAGCTCTGGAGGGTCCTACGACGAGGAGAAGAGTGAGTACTGCCCCTCTCCACCCGGATGCAGTCGCCGCGGCGGTGACGAGGTCCCCTCTCAGAGCGGTAAAGCGTGCATGTGTCAGGTCAACCGGAGGGGGTTAGTACTGCTAATGCAGCTCACAGAATGGGAGGTGTGCACACCCCCTCCTTCCCCTGCCCCCAGCCACGAGCCTGAGGGCATAACCTGGAGACCCTGGGCCAAGCGGGGTCTGTAGAGTTGGTATGGGGCTTACTGTGTTTCTCCTGATTGGCTGGATCCACTGTGAGAGGCTGTTGTGACTATTATTTCATCGAGGTTTAAGAATAGGTTAATACGAAACGATTGGAACTGATATATTTTATTTGTACTTCTTAATGAGCATAAGAGAACTATGTGCTTGTGTTAAGCTGTTGTATTACTACATTTTCCATAATGCTTTGCTCCAGCGCGGGTACTGGGAAGATTGGGTAGACACAGAGAAACAAAGCTAGGCAAGCGGTGTATATTTTGTTTCATTTATTTTCTGTACACAACCAACGAATGTAACGTCCTTATTTCGTCAGTAAAGATTAACAGTTGACACCCAGTCGAATTAAGGTCTCGTCAATTTTGAAGGTAGTTAATCTACCTTAGTTAATCTAGAGGCAGAGCAGAGACACAGGCTGCCGAGGTGAGGGCATCTGAGCCAAAGGCAGTGACCATAAAGCAGCTCTGTATTGTGCAGAGGGGTAGTTAGCACCAGTGTGGAAAACCGAACAGCGTCTGAAACCCCGCCGTCTGCTGAACGTTGAAATCAAAGAGCCATCGTCAGGGGCGTGACAGCCTGCCTTTAGCTCTCGCAGGAATGTCTGAAATTAGCAGGCGCAGTCTCGCCTGTGTTTGGAATCTGCACATATTGTTTTGCTATGACATCGACGTCCCCATGAGATGACATCATGACAAGCCATACAGACACGTCAGCTCGCATACACGTAAAGCCTGTCCACTCGGGCATTATTCCTCTCAGTTAAGTCAAAAACGCGCGAGGAGGGCATTTCGTGCATTCGTGGGATGGTTGTCGCGGTTTCAGGCAGGGTCATGTGACCTCGATTCTCGTCGCCTCCAGATGACCCGCTGCCGCCTTACGCCGGTTGGCTGATGACCGTGCTGGAGACCAATCAGCCGCAGCCTTTGCCCATGCCAGTCAACGGAGGATGCTGGGCCCCACTGGTGGACTATCTGCCCGAGACCATCACCCCCAGAGGACCCCTGCACAGGTGAGAACTGTGAACACTTACCTGGTCTCCGTCCCTTAGGAAACAAAGGGTGGCCTCTGGGACCATGTTTGAAAAGATGCTCCCTCTTACGTCATAGTTATTTCTGTTATGTTGTTTTATACCAGTGTACAACTTATGTCAACGTTTGCTTTGACACAGTGACAGAGCTTGTGAGTCAGGTGTTTCGTTCTGAATCTTCCAGTTGTTCTCAAAGAAAAAAATGGATTGAGCCACCCCATAATTAGTGGTGCCTCACTGTTTCACTGTTGCCATAATAACCACTTTGTGTTACTGTGTGAGTGAGGCATGTTTGATATGTAGGTTGATAACATGCGACAGAACTCAGAGGCACACCTGTCACATCTGCTCCCTTTGATTTGCGTCTGATCAATTCCTGTAGATTATGTAACCGTGTGCTTGTAATATCACGAAGCGTCACCCGGTTCTTATCAGTCAGATCGTGGTGCCTACGCTACCAGCATGTCTTTTAGCTATGCATAGTTTGCTTCGATCAGTTAAACAACAAAGCATCGCACTCACATGCCAAAAAGATTGTTTCACTAAAATGCAGAGATAGTGACATACATTCAAATGTCTTTCCTGGGCGACCCATATTTCCAATACCGCTGAGAGCAAAAGTGGTCTCACGCTCAACATGTCTCATCTCCTTACATTTTGTTAAAGGACAGAGTTTTAGGCAAAAATGATCAACCACTTGTTGATAGCACCATCACACCACTGTCTGTAGGTCGATTGGGGAGGACTTTGTGGTTGTTGACCACAGTCTCACAAGCATTATTGTAACAGGCTGTTCTCATTTACTGAAGTGGTCACCAGTTACACAATGCGCCACTCAAGCATTCCAGTTCATCTCATTCCACTGGATGAGCTCATCGGCAATAAACAGCCGACGTCCTTTGTCGACCACAGATCTTATTTGTTCACGCCTTCTTGTTGTGACCTTTCCAAAGCAAACGGCGGCGAAAGGAAGGCAGGCCGTTGGTATGTTTGGCCATGTGACGTGCTTTCGTCAGTCCATTCTGGGAAGGACTCCATTCAAACATTCCGTCAAGCCGCACATTCTCTCTGCTGCATTGTCTGTTTACGCTGGGCGTCAATCAAAAAGGCTCTGGCATGGTCAGAGCTTCTGCCTGAAGCAAGTGAAATAATTTGAGACACAAAAGGCATCTACATTGCATTGTTCTTTTCAGCTGCTTGGATGTATTTTTCTTCTGACTGTTATGCTGTGCTGGGTATCCTAGTGCTTGGTAAACACCATTAATCCATATGACTGTACTGATTAGAACTGAACAGAGGGATTGCCCTTTAGCTAGTGAGCATTGCTGAGGCCACTTCAGGACTTAGTAATAATGCACATTGTGGCTAGTTACTGGTACTTATTCATTCTTAATGTCAAGGTGTTTTGTCGGCATCCGTCCTTAATAATGAAAACATAACATATGATTGTGACACAGTGAGCTGTTATAGCTGTCAGTCGACCTGCACTGCCTGAAGTGGTTTAACAGAGTGGCCTCAAAAGATGGCAGCTTTTGGTGTTAGATGCCAACCGCGCATCCAGTAAGAGGACAGCCGCAGGGGAGACAGCGCTAACGAAAGCTCGGTGCCGTTGCCGTAGGTGTAACATCGCAGTGATCTTCATGACGGAGATGGTGGTGGACCACAGCGTGAGGGAGGACTGGGCTCTGCACCTTCCCCTGCTGCTCCATGCTCTCTTCCTGGGTACGTCTCGCCCCCTGTCCCTGCCCCTCGGCCCCAACAGGACAGGAATGCACACTCACAGTCTTTCGTGCATACAGTGTAATATGCAAACAGGTAGAGTCTTATTCTCTGGGTTTGTCAGCCTGTTACCTGTGGATCATGTACATGGAATTTTTAAGGTACTGCAAAATACATGACTTTAATACTGCTGTTTAAAAACATGTTATTCCTCACACTGAACATGAAGCATAACCCTCAGTAATCTCATAGATCTGCACAAGTGTAGCTGTGTTGAGCTGTCGAAGAAAGTATTTGTTTTACAATCCTTTTGTTGAAACTGAAAATTAATTATAATGTTTTCTTTTCCTCGAGTAAATAGTGTAGACCTATTCCAACTGAGGGGTTCATTCACAGAGCTGTAATAATTGCTGGTTGTTTTTCTATGAGGTGTAAGAGAGTCATGTTTCTGCTGCACTGTGATTGGTTAAGTACAGTAACATCAAGATGTTAAAGTCATACGACACCAACTCTGGTAGTCGTAAGACCACCTGTCATTTCATTTTGTTATAAGACTGGTTTGAACCTTAGAGACCCCTGACAAAGTTAACTAAAGGCCATTATCAGTTCTCAGGGGTCGTTTTAGACCGTGTCTAATTCCATATGTGCACAGTGGTTTCCACTGTGAGGAAGTGAAGCGTGGAATGACAGTACAGTGGAGTGAATAGAGACATTCTCTGCTGTAATTGAGGTTTCCAGGAGACCTGTGTGATATGCCACACAAGAGAAAAAGAAGCAAAAAAATGCAAAAAATGTGTCTAGCAACAAGAGCAGGTGGGGAAAGCATACCGTGGTCCGCCTAAGCCGGAGTCTCCCACACCTCTTTGTGTCAGCTTAATGCTACCTTGGCGTTTTCCACGTTCCTTTCAGAATTGAACTGATGCCTTATCTCCCGTCTGAAATATGCTGAACATTTTAGCGTTAAAAGATGTGACGCACACTCACTCCCACTGATTTATTTGTCGGTGGGTAACTTTGTTGTTTGCTCCCGTGAACCAAAAAATGATGGACCGCTGTCCTGTCTCCATGGGAACCCGACAGGTTTGGACCACTACCGGCCGGAGGTGTTCGAGCACAGCAAGCGACTCCTCCTCCACCTCCTCATCGCCCTCTCCTGCAACAACAACTTCCAGGTCATCGCCTCTGTCCTTCTGCTCACCCGGGAGATGAGCGACAGCAAGACCCTGACGGCCAGGTCCAGCTACCAGCCTGAGTACCTCTACACAGGTGAGCTCCGGGCCTGGGGAACCAGAGGAATCTACAGCCAGCTACTGTCCAAGACATTACATTACATTACATTATTGTCATTTAGCAGACGCTACACTGCTGAGATCTTCATTCTGGTGCTGCGGTATCTGTCTACTCTCTTCATCATGACAATAAGTCTTTTCCTCTGGTCAGGATTGTCAGTTGTTTAAGACAACAGAAGAATGAGATTTGGCACCTCTGGTTTACAGTGTCTGCAGCTGGCTCTTGTTTTTGTTCTGTTGTGTCGTAACTGGACATTCCGGGCTGTCTGCTGGAGGTTTAGACTTGTAAGCCATTCAGTCTTTACAAATAGAAAATAGCTGTGCCTGTCAACATGGCATTGGTCATACCCAAGCATGAAGGATGAACTTCACCTCACGCATTAATCAAAACAGAAAACAAGTGAAGAGGGTAATGTGACAGGACCTCCCAAGGGGGCACTTTACACGACGGGTGTTGTAAGTGTGACACACTGCGCTCTTTGGACGGAGCTGTTGCAGTCGCCAGCAGAGAGACAGGGCTCGGATTCCTTTCGAGTGAAAGGGCGATTTGTTATCTCCAAAGAAAACATTCAGAGGCTTTGCCAAAAATAATCATATATACAGAGAACATCAAAGGTCCTGATTAAAGCATTCCAATCTGCTATTTTTATTATCTTGCCCAAAAGGGGCTGTCTGCAAGGGCCAGGATTTGCTGGCAAGGAGAGGGGGGGGGTTTGTTGGTATTGAGTTTGTTGTACCACATGTCATGACTGATCCTTACTGTACAAGAGATTCTTTCTTCCCTCCCGATAACTCTGCCGGGCTTAACAAGGTTTGTATTGTTGACATTGCAGTGCAGTGAAGTGCATGCATTTAAATGAGCTTTCAGAGTGTTCCCTGGAGACAGCTCTTACCTGGAATATCCTCTCCCTCATCGGGCGGTATAATGTCCCCCTTCACATCCTCTCAGCAGGCACATGCTGACTCTGAAGGTGCATTTGGCGTTAATGAAAGCCCCGACACATCCACACTCACACCTCGCTCCGTCTCAAACCGTTTCACTGAAACCGCAGCGTTTCACAGCAGCCTCAGAACTGAAGCGGCCCCGTCTCTGTCTCTCCCTTTACTTCCTGTCCAGGAGGCTTCGACTTCCTGCGGGAGTGCCAGGCCTCGCCGGTGCCGGACTCGGGCCTCAGCTCCTCCTCCACCTCGTCCAGCATCAGCCTCGGAGGCAGCAGCGGCAACCTGCCGCAGATCTCCCAGGACACGGACGAGCTGGAGAGCTCCACAGAGTCCGACGAGAAGACCAACAAGCTCATAGAGTTCCTCACCACCAGGTACCATTTCATTACATTGCATTACATTACGGGCATTTAGCAGACACTCTTATCTAGAGCGACTTACATAGGTTACAATTTGTACATGTTGTCTATTTATACAGCTGTATTTTTTGCAGAGGTATTTATAGGTTAGGTATCTTGCCCAAGGGTACAACAGCAGTGCCCCAGCAGGGAATCAAACCGGCAACCTTTTGGTTATGAGTCCTGCTCCTTGCCATTATGCAACAATGCTGCCCCAGCCCCAGTCCAGTGATCAGTCCACTATTCTACTCTATTGTACTCTATTCTTCTCACCCTGTTTTCTCAAAGACGCCTGTCATTTTTCACATATCATTTTTTTATCAATCAACTTTCTGCTTGTAAATATCTTTGTATACAGTATGTCAGTGCAGCTAACAACTTTTAAAGAGGGCTCTAAAAAAGACAGAAACTGACGTTTAGATGATTAAAATATTTCAAAGTAAATGAAGTCAGTATGATCGTGTGAACACGTCAGAAGTGAAACTATGAAGTGGCCCTCAGTGCCAGGGGGTGAGGCCGCCCGGCCTGACTGGCTTTTAGGCCGTGGCCCAGGCTGACTCAGTCCCTGCAGAGCTGCCTCTGCTCCTCATACCGCTGCTTATTTATAGCTGAGGAATGACATGCAGCCTCATGCTAATGTCTGTGACCGCGGCGAACAGCCAGAGTCAGAGCCGGAGGCATGCGTCTCTGGGAGATAAAGTCTCCGCACAAAGCGGGGACCGGCGCTGGGACTCATATAAAGAGAGAGAGGGCCCACATTCTCAAACACCACCTGGTGTTCAGCGTGTGTAATCATCCATACAGAATTAAAGGTGAATCCCATCAACAGAACTTTACTTTGATGATATGTCTTACCTGCTTAAGTGGCATCTGTTGCGTCATTTTTTTTTTATCAAATCCCAATGCCTCCTTGCTGAAGGATGTCATTAAAGTGGGAGTCTCACTCAGAGCTAAGAGCTTTTCTGCATAAGCTCTTTTCTGCCATGTCTGTGATTCCATTTTTCCTAATTAAAAGCAATTACTTTGCATACTAGCTTGAAGCCTAATCCCAAAATGACCCTGTTTGTTTTCTCTGTCATTCAGTTCTAGGTCAATCAATGGTACATTACCTTATAAGAAACACTGTTTCAGTGCAGGTATTATCCTGGTTTAGCTACCAGTACCTGTGCAACAATACATGGTTTTATGGAATATGTAGTTTTCATCTGGTGATTTAGTATGAGCTGTAAACTGTAGTTGACCTCACTCCCCAGTAGGCAATGCAGAAAAATTCCCAGAATGCAGTGCAGCGCTTTACAGTCGTCCTGGGGAACAGTGATTAACAACTGAACCAATTCCGTTGCGCTAACCACACAATCCATGGTGGTGGAACAGTGCATGGTGTACTGTGATGTCATTGCTCAGGGCGTTCGGACCCCTGTGGTGCCACGAGGACATCACGCCCAAGAACCAGAACACAAGAAGCACTGAGCAGCTGGCCAA
Source organism: Megalops atlanticus (assembly GCA_019176425.1). Lineage (NCBI taxonomy): Eukaryota > Metazoa > Chordata > Actinopteri > Elopiformes > Megalopidae > Megalops > Megalops atlanticus. The sequence continues at coordinate 30,899,043 of CM032883.1, read as the reverse complement.
CTTCCTGCGTCACGTGGTGTCTGTGTTCAAGGAGTCCAAATCAGGTGACCAGTCCAAGCCTTCCTGCTATACATACTCCCACACTGTAACAACTGCACCAGTCAAAGAAGCTGCTTTACCAGTTCCAAACTGGCCATATGCAGGTTTTGTGTGATGAAAAAGACGCAGTTATTAAATGCTAGCTATAATGGTTTATGATAATTACAGCGATGTTTATAATAAATTTACCCAGTAAGATTTTGGCATTTACATTGTAAGCAGTAGGCTCTACAGTGATGTGTTTGATCAGCCTGCTGTGAGCTGCTCTCTGTATTCCAGTGTGTTTCTCTAAAGCCCTTTCCCTGTGTCTGTTTGTGGGGATGTTTCCCCAGACTTCTACCTGGAGCAGCAGCTGAGCGATGTGGCTCTGCAGACGGCCCTATGCAGCTCCTCTCGCCACTACGCCGGCCGCTCCTTCCAAATCTTCCGAGCCCTGCGGCAGCCCCTCTCCGCGCACGCCGTCTCTGACCTGCTGTCCCGCCTGGTGGAGGTGGTGGGGGAGCACGGAGACGAGGTGCAGGTAGGGGTGACCCCCCGTCCGAAATGCAGACAGCCGTATGGGTTTGTGTGCCACCTTGTCTTTGCAGCTTTGTATCTGACCGCTTTGTTCCTGCACTCCTCCAGGGCTACGTGATGGAGATCCTGCTCACCCTGGAGTCTGTGGTGGACAACTTGGCTGACTGTCTCAAGAACAACGACCTCATGGCCATGCTAACAAGGCATGTCCAATCGAAACGCGCGGTCGGAGAAAGCGTTTGCTGAGTTTATGAGCCAAACGATTAACCCTCTATGTGCTGTAATCCAGGGCGGTCTCGCCAGACCTCGTGACCAGCGGGAAGCTGACGTCGAACAGGAAGAGCACGGGGCAGCTGAACCTGGTCCAGGGGGTCGCCGTGGGAACAGCAGAGCGCAGCCGGCACCAGCGGAGCTACTCGGTGCCCAAGAAGTTCGGCGAGGCGGACCGGTCGTCCGACCCGCCCCGCAGCGCCACGCTGGACCGGATCCAGGCCTGCACGCACCAGGGAGGCCTGGCCAAGACCCGCAGCTCGTCCGCCTCCAAGGACAACGTCGCCGACCCGGCCAACGTCAACCACCCCGCCAACCTGCTGGCCACCATCTTCTGGGTGGCCGTGTCGCTCATGGAGTCGGACTTCGAGTTCGAGTACCAGATGTCTCTGCGGCTGCTGCACAAGCTGCTGGCCCACGTGCCGCTTGACAAGCAGGAGAACCGGGACAAGCTGGAGAAGCTGCAGGCGCAGCTGCAGTGGAGCAGCTTCACGGGGCTGCAGCAGCTAATGCTCAAGGGCTTCACCTCCACCGCCACCACCGACCTCACCCTGCAGATCTTCAGCCAGCTCACCCCCGTCTCCCGCGTGCCGGTGGTGGACACCTCGCAGGCCATAGGTACAACACCCGCTTTCTCCTGTGAGGAGATGACCCACAAGCAGCTTATAGATCAGTGAGAAAGGGCAGCTATGGGCAGGTACAATACCCCCTCTCTCCTGTGAGGAGATGTGCCACATGCAACATATACATTAGTAAGAGAGAGCAGCTGTGGGCAGGTAAATACCTGCTCTCTAATGCAAGACGACATCCCATGCCTATACATCCATAAGAGATTACAGCTATGGGCAGTTAAGCACCTTCTCTCTACTGTGAGGAAACGTCCCTCAGGTAGCATACATATCTGTAAGAGATTACAGCTATGGGCAGATACAGCACCTCTTCTCTGCTGCCTGGAGACATCCTTCAAGCAGCATATACATCAGTAAGAGATTACAGCTATGGGCAGATACAGCAGGATTGTGGAGAAGAGAAGGGTCATGTGAAGTAGGCTTTATGGGAGGTTGGAGTCAGACCGAAATAAGAAAGGACAAACAGGAAGAGGAAGTGGATGTGTTTTTGATTTTTGTTTGTATAAAGAGGCGGACCTCTGGAACACCGTACGGACATATTGGCGCCGCACTCACTGCGCTCCCCTCTCCGTGTTGCAGGGTTCCCTTTGAATGTACTGTGTCTGCTCCCTCATCTGGTCCAGCACTTCGACAGCCCCACCCAGTTCTGTAAGGACGTCGCTGAGAGAATAGCTCAGGTTCGTCACGCCTTCTTACCGTCAGCGCTTAGTGTTTATCGCGAATGTTGAAATTACGACAGCGGTCTGCTTTTGGAGTCTGTTCAATGTTAGCTTGCTCGGCTCAGCGTGGCCAGAGCTTGACGCTCAGAAGATGGTCTGACCGCTCTTGATGAATCGTGGGGTTTGAGTCTGTGTGTTATCTGGCTGATTAGGTATGCCTGGAAGAGAAGAACACCAAACTGTCCAACCTGGCCCACGTGATGACGCTGTATAAAACGCACTCCTACACGCGTGACTCCTTTTCCTGGGTCAGCGTGGTGTGTCGCTATCTGCACGAGGCCTTCTTCAACATCACCCTCAACATGGTCACCTACATGGCAGAGGTGTGTGCCACCATATCAACCTTAACCATCTTGCTGATGTTACTGTAGCTTTGTACCGTATCAATGAGATGCGCTGTACTGAGAGTTCTCGTCTTTGCTTGGCAGTTGTTGGAGAAGGGCCTTCCCAGCATGCAACAGTCCCTCTTGCAAATTATCTACAGCCTGCTGAGCCACATGGACCTCAGCGGGATCCAGGTCAAGCCCTTCAACATGGAGGTGCTGAAGACCATCGAGAAGTTTGTCCAGGTGAGAAGCACACCCCTCAGGCACACACGTAACTTGTCCTCCTGTTTCAGTTGGGGCTGGAAAATCAGGGCTCGCAAATCTATTAACTCTGAATAATGCTACTCATCTTAATAGGTCTGGTGACATTTCTCTCAGGTCACTCCCTATTTATAGAGTTGAAGGCAGACATTTCACAAGTCAGTTCCTTGCAGAATCAACTATATTTAAACCTCCCAGTATGAACTCAGATCAGCTGCCTGGAGCCTTAACACAAAGCAGCGGTGTAAAGCAGACCTGCACGTGCCAGTCAAAGAGGGGCTTGTGTGAGAAGAAAGGGCCAGTGAGGAGTGTGTAGCGGCCGCTTTGTGAGGAAGGCTTCTGCAGGGAGCAGCTGTGTGAGGGAGGGTATCTGAGCTAGGCGCAGTGCCATGGGCGTGTCTCACAGTTACAGTTACATAACCAGGGTTATTAGCAGGGATCTGCCACACTCTATCAAAACACTGGTTTTTTTTTTGGTAACTATGGTGAACCTATCGTTCAGCCAGCCTACCTGTTTACATGGCTCTCACAGCAGAAAGAGGAGCTCAGCGGCGGGGCGTGTTTGGACTTCCTGGTTACCCTTGTTTCCCCGGCTCTTTCTAAACAGACAGAGTGAACCCTCTCTGGTTTTTTTTTTTTTTTGTCAAAAAAAAAAAAAAAAAAACCCTTGACCTTGCGTCTGAACAATAAATTCAAAGGCACACCCAGCGCAACTCTATAAACAGTCTGTCTCTTTGGCTGCTGTCCGCTCTCTGGAGGTGTCCAGCCCAGCCTCACAGTAACAGCACAGTAAATTTTCCCCCCTCTCCCACCCCTAATGGGCGTTTTACGGTAGCCCTACTGAAAGTGCCTGTGAAGAAGTGACGTATGTGAGGCTCATGTTAAAGGGTTTGCATAAAGGGCTAGGGTATGTATGTTACATAAGAAGTGGTCTCGAGAGCTCATGTTAAACTTTTTTTTACAAACCTTTATATTTGACAGCCAGTTGGAATAACTTACAAAAGGCTTACAGAAGTTTTCTGCTTGTATGCATATGTATGTGTGTGTGTATTTGTGTGCATGCTTGTGTGTGTGTGTATGTGTGCGTACGTGTATGTGCGTGTGTGCGTGTGTACATGTGTGTCTGTGTGTATGTGTGCTTTTGCACATGTATGTGTGTACGCCCATGTGTGTGTGTGCATGTGTGTATGTGTGTGCGTACGCATGTGTGTGCGCGTGTGTCTCTTGTTTCAGACTGCGCACTGGAAGGAAGCTCTGAACATCCTGAAGCTGGTGGTGTCCCGCTCCGCCAGCCTGGTACTGCCTTCCTACCCGCACGGAGACCTGTCCCACCTCGATGTGACGCGCGTTTGGGACGGTTCCTCCAAGGCCCTGCCCGGGAAGACCCTGGACTTCCACTTCGACATCTCGGAGGTAGGACACCCACGAGCCTCTGCGCTGCACGTCTCCCTCCACGTCTCTGAGCGAGAGCGAGAGCGAGAGCTCAAAGGGAGCAATTTGTCCTGTGTTAAAGAGAGGCAGAAACACAAACCACCAAACACTGGCTGTTTTGTTGGGGTTGTTTTTCTCTCTGCTAGGCGTGGTGCTGTGTGCGTTGTTTAGTCTACGGGTTGATTTATTCCTTTTTGGAAAGGAAATGTGTCTTTCCTGCCTTTTTTACCGCCACAGAAAAGACCTGAAATTCTTACAGGACTAATTCAGGCACTCTGTTTGAATTTTAAGGCTAAAAACCTGTAACATAAAAGGGATATCTAAAAGGACTTTCGGAAAAAAAAAAGATGTGAGAGATACCGGCTCGTGAATGTGTGGGAACCGAACACTGAGCTGTTTGTGTGGCTTATGAATTCCAGGAAATGATGTCACTCGCGCCGCAGCCCTTTGTATCTGAATCACTGACAGTTCAGACTGGGCTGGAAAGGAACCAGCCAAAACATTACAGCTACTGAAGAAGCGTGACCCGATCTCCTGTTTCTCTGCCTAATTCCTCCACAACATTTTTGGACCTGAGTTCTGTGGCCAGGAGCAGAGGGAGTCTGAGTAGATTAGCTGTAGGTGGCTGAGGAACTTGAGGTTTTGGGGTTTGGGGTGTCTTCCTTGTTCCTGACTGGGGGCAAACCCGATTGGACAGCGTTTCAGTAGGTGCTGAAACTCTGACGAGGCGTGTCTGTGAGAAAGAGTCGGGCGGTCGGCACGAGGGCGGCCGTGAGGGACAGTCTGTGGATTAGGAGCGGGGACGGAGGGCGGGCGTCCTCTCTGCTCTGTGTGTGACTCACCGTGTCCCCTCTTTGTGTGTGTGTGTGTGTGTGTGTGTCCTCCCCGGGCAGACCCCGGTGATCGGCAGAAGGTACGATGACCTGCAAGGGTCCCCCGGGCGGGACGGCAAGACCCAGGCCGTAGCGGTGACCCGCAGCACCTCCTCCACCTCCTCGGGGTCGAGCACCAACAACGTGCTGGTGCCTGTCAGCTGGAAGAGGCCGCAGTTGTCGCAGGTGAGGGTCAGGCAGGTGGCTCCAGCGCTGGCGACCTCATCAGGGATTAAACAGGCACGGGATCAAAGAATTGAGTAAACAGCTGAGAGAAACTGAAGTCAAATTTTCAGCTCACGGCACTGTTCCAAGTGTTGTTTTCTGTTTGTTTTGTCGGGAAGCTAGCGTGAATTATTCAGAAGCCCTTTTGTTAAGATTCAGGCTGGAAACAGTCCAGAAAAGTCTTTAGCAGATTTCAGGAACTGGTTGAGTGCACTGAGTATGTGATGTGTCTGCCCCTGAGCTCTCACACTTAGAATTTCTTTCATAATTTACTTTCTCTCTGCAGAAGAGAACTCGCGAAAAGCTGGTGAATGTACTCTCACTGTGTGGAGAAGAAGTGGGACTCACCAAAAACCCATCGGTAAGGGAACGATTCGCTTAATACTTATCCATGAAGAAATATTCATAAATGATCACGTTAAGCCACCAGCTTTACTGAGATCAACAGCAGCACACTTTGCTGAAACGTTACCTGCCTGTAATAATAATAATAGATTTCATTAACTGACCTACAGTAGTTGAGGGGATTTGGTCTGGATTTGACTTAGCAGGGCACCGTACCCCGTTTTGTTTCCCCCACCGCTCTGTGTCTCCCAGCCTCTGTCTTACCGAAGCAGTCTGAGCTGGAATTAGCAGAGTGTTGGAGAGCTATTTTTGGGGAGGACTCAGTGCTCTGGCTAAGGATTATATCTCTAGCCTTAGTCCCAGGCCGCAGTCTTAACGACGGGAGCCGTTCCGATTGATGCTGGGAAATTAGGAGGCAGAGGTGAGGTCAGGTTGAATGTTACTCTGACAGCTATGTCCAAGATCGGCGGCGTAACTCAGGGATTCCCCAGCTGTGATTGTTTGGGGCCTGACATCTTAGCTTCGTGAGAGTCTTCTGTATCGGAGCCCTTATTTGTACACGGTGAAGTCATGCAAAGATAAGATGAATCAGGGAGGAGCACTGACGAATGCAGCCCTAATTAGCTTTGTATGTTGACTCTGTCATGTGATTTCCACTGCAGGGCTTACACTTGTGTGTTACATGTCAGTGTAGCTCCAAAGATTACTGCACATCTGATCAATCTGGCAGATAGATACCTTCTGCATGGGAAATAGTCATGTTTCTGAAGGTCAGCCTTGCCTTCCCTATTAAGTTTCACCAGTCAACAGGACTATGATGATGAATATGGTGAGGATTATGGCAATGATTGTGATTGTGACACTGATCATGATGATGACAGTGACTGTAATGTTGATGATGCCAGTGCCAATGATGATTGTGATTATGGCGATGATGATGAGGAGGATGTCAGTTATGGAGATGAAGGATTACGATGATGATGATGATGAGGATGTCAGTTATGGAGATGAATGATTACGATGATGACGGCGTTCCCCTCGCAGGTGATTTTCTCGTCCTGCGGGGAGCTGGACCTGATCGAGCACCAGCCCAGCCTGGTGTCGTCGGAGGACGGCACGCGGGAGCCGGACAACATGGATGACACCACCTCGGAGCAGCAGTTCCGCGTCTTCCGCGACTTCGACTTCCTGGATGTGGAGCTGGAGGACGGAGAGGTGAGGCCCACTTTCAGGCCATGCTCACACGGACCAGGGGCTCGTGATGACAGCTGTCCCACATGCCCACACTATAAACAAAGGCATGAAGACTTTAGCAGGAACCAAAGCTCTTGCAGGGAAATGCACAGATTTACAACAAACAGCATCGTCAGTGAAGCATTCTTTTACATGTTACCATACCATAATGCTTTGATGTACACGATTCAGTTAGAATCACCATATCACCATGGAGATGCCCATGTTAAATCGTATCGTAAAGGAGGAGAGGAGCTAGGCGTTCCTTGTTATCAGTGCTGTATCCACGTAAGCCCAGGATACACGACAAGGCGAAACAAAAAAAGCAGGAGGGCACCTTGTCTGTGTAGGCTTAAGAACACTCCCAGCACGCTGGGGGCATCATTGTCTCCAGCGCTTGCCTTGTCAACATAGTTCTTATCTGCGTATCCTGTTTTCATTGCATCTCTGTGATCCAGCGTGTAATGTGGTCTCTTTCTCTGTTTTTGTCTGTGCCGCCTGCTGTAGGAGCTCCAGGTAAGTGCAGCCATGTTGCAGTGCTGAGAGGGTGTGCGGCTGTGTGTCGCCGCGGCGACGCGTGATCATCCCGTGCATGCTCGTACCCGCGCTTTGGGCATCGCTTTTTGTTTTCGCTGCAGCCTAATGAGGTTTGAGAGACCGGCAGCGTGCCGCGAACGGAGGATAAGAGTTACCACGATACGCTAATAGTCACAGGCCAGGTGCATGTTAACACAAGCCCCCCTGCAACCGGGATCACCCAGTCTGCCTGTATGTGCACAGCTGCTTGAGTGTGGATGGGGCTGAGGTCGTAGCTTTGTGTTACTCCTTCGTGCAACAGTCACGCGTGTAACAGGCGTCCATGGAAACGCATCACGCCGTGCGCCACAGGCTTCCACAGGACCCGATCACTGGTGTTTAATATTTAGCACCTCAACCTAACTTAAGTCCCAGGGGTTTTCCTCTGAGATCTCACAGCTAATCATTGATGATAGTCTTTAAATCATCAGGTTGCTGATGAAGTTTGGAAGAGCTGTTTAAGAGCTAAATAATTGATAGGGTCTGACTGATCCAGTTTAGTTGTTAAGTAGACATCTGACATTACATTGGTGCAGGGCGCTCACAGAATCCTGTAGCTCTTTCCTGATGATCTGTGACTGCACACTTAATTCTTCTCCTCTGTACATGCTGATGTGATTTTGTAGGGTTGCGCCGGGTTTCGCGTGTCTGGGGGTGTTAGCGAATCAGAATGCTGAAGCCGCTAGTTATCAGACAGCTTGCAGGCTCGCGGGGTCCGCACCTCCCGGGGGCACAGTGATGACATAAGCAGGAGGAGCCTCGGTCTGAGGCGCGCCCCCCCGGCCTCCCTGTGTGGGAGCATCCCTCACTCTGCCAGGCTTTCGGACCCGGGACGTCCTGCTAATCGGTGTCAGCATGTCTGCCGCTCTCCTCTGAAATTCCATCTTCTCCGGCACAGTCCGATAACGAGTCTCCAGTTTCTGCTGAGGCGTCAGATCTGACATGTTTACGGCCTGTTTCCTGAAGATGGGATCAGAGGAAGCCAGACTTTACAGAGTGCAGTTAAAATGTGCTTTTTGGCTTTTATGATGTTAAGCAGGAAGTGAAAGCTACTGTGAAAGCTAGGCTGGTGGTTGTCGCTTTCAGTGTGTAGAATGGTATTAAATGAGACACTTTCCTTGATTTTCATACTCAGTTCTACCCACCGTTTTGTAGATATTGGGCATTTAAATATAATTAGGTGTTTAAATCAATGATCCCATACTGAGATAGTGAGAGTGTGCACTGAAACCCCCCTCCACCCCCATCAGTGTTAAACAGTAAAGCCCGTCACCACGGAAACTCGCTTGTTTAAGCTGCAGCTGTGGTGGAATGTGGAAGCTTGCTGACGTCTCAGGGTTCGTGTCCCGATGAAGAGTCATTTGGCACACGAACCGGGGCTGCGGTGAGATTCCATGTAATGGGAAATGTAAATATTTAACTAGCCAGACAAGTCAACCCAAGCCCCCAATCTGCTATCCATTAATGTCTGACATGGACATGTACCTTGATCAGGTTACCTTGAAAACTTTTGTTTTTTTGTGCATGTGACTGGCACTACGTGACCCGTCCTGGAAGCACCCGTGTCTCGACTCAGAGGAGGGTGGGGGGGTGTAGAGGGGGTTAGAGGGGGTCGGGGCCCGGCGTGGGGGTTTCCTGAGCGCTGTGCTGTCTTGCAGGGCGAGAGCGTGGATAACTTTAACTGGGGCGTGCGCCGGCGCTCAATGGACAGCCTGGACAAGGTGGAGCTGCTGCTGCTGGAGGAGGGCCAGCACCCGGGCAGCGCGCCCGGCATCGGCCCGACAGCGCGCGAGGACTCGGACGAGTCGTCAGAGGAAGAGTCGCTCGCTGCCAGCCAGTTCCTCTCACACTCGCAGCTCGTAAGTCTCACCGGCTACCTCTTTTTCTGGGGGTAGATATGAACTGATCTCTTATTAGGATGTTTGGAACTTCAACAAGGAATGTTACTCCGGGTGGGGCAGAAAGTAGTGGCGTTTTTGAGATCTATATTAGGCTAAGCTCAGCTGTGTTCGCTGGCTGCAGTGAGTCGGAGGGCTGTGGGATTTTAGGGGGTGGATGTTAAATCCGTGCGTTCCTAGCTGTGTTCCCACTCCCTGGTACTTCCCGATCAGCCGAGCTGCCCTGTGTCTGTCTCAAGGTCCCGGCGGTCGGCGCTATATTCTCACGCCGCTGTGCTACTAACCGCTGGGCTCACCGCTGGTCTCCTACAATGCTGTGCAGTGCTTTTCCTGTTTCTCAGACATCACGAAAACACTGTGGGGTTTCCTGCTCAGACTGCTTACCACTGTCCTTAAGGGAATCAAGAGTGATGAACAGCACTTAACCTCCACTCTACTGTTTCTCTACTACTGCAGGGTTTTTAGATCAGTGCTGTGTTAGAGCGGCCGGAACCGTTTATTTCTGAAAAGCAACTCTCTGCTTAATGTCAGTTATGTCTGTGCGTGCGTGTGTCTGTCTATGTGTGCATGTGTGAGTGTGCGCGTGTGTGTGCGTGCATGTGAGAGCAGGCGCGTCTAAAATAGGAAGACTGTAAGGATGACTGTGTCTCGTTGCAGATCATGAACCTCTCTCCTTCCGATGAGGCCAATAACGTGGACTCTCTGTCCACTTCCTTTGACGCCACCTCAGCCGACCCTCACTCCCTAAACACCAGAACTCCCAGTTTCGAGGTCTCTCTACCGGAAGACTCGAACCAGCGGGTGAATAAGGGGTTCAGGGTGTCAGAGCTGTGGGGGCAGCCTCCTTCCTACTCCTATCGCACCTCCATTCTGGAATTCTTTGCCAACGTTGCCAAATAACAGTGGCCTGTCCTGGCCTGTCTTACAGAGATCTCTCAGAGCGTGTGTATGAGTGTGTATGTGTGTTTGGGGTAGGGGGAGGAGCTGTAGATGAAAGTGAATTTCAGTCAAGTGTTTTAAAAAGTATTTCTTTCCGGAAAGGGCTGTGGCAGGACCCAGCCTTTCTGGGCTTTAGAGTAGTTGCATGCCGCAGCAAAACGCTTCAACGCTTACTTAGAGCTTTTGTGCCTTCTGCACTTCTCTCATTTAAATGTCTCTGTGTGCGTGAGGCCTAGATTTACTCTCTCTGTTCTCTGGGCTTTGTGGGTCTTTGGTGGCTATAAGGAGGGGCTTTCTCTCACTCTTTCAATAATGGCAATGTGTACATCTTTGATGTGGGCAGCTGTGTGCAAAACAGAATGCTCTTGGCATGTGGGAGACGAGGAGGTGTACACATTGCCCTTAGCCCAATTCTGAGTGCACATGGCCAAGAATGTTCAGCTCTGGCCTGCAGACATTTCTGAATTGGCAACCTTTGTGCATTCCCGAATGCATCAAAAAAACAAAAAAGAAAACAAAATTAAAACCCCACAAGGATTGTCTGTCCTTTGCAAAGGTCAGTGGAACCATATCTTATATTTATAGTAGTTGTCTGTGAGTTTATCAAAAACTCTGGAGTGTATCAGTGATACAGCATGTTATCACAGTAATTTTAAGTTGTGATAATGTGTTCTTTATACATTTTATGAATGTTTTTACGCACTACGTATTGGAGTAGATTTCGAGAGTGCTTAGTTGTGTAGGGTTATAGACTGAACCTGCGGTTTCAGCCGTTAGCTGCTGCTGCTGTCCGAGCAGCAGGCAGTGTGCATGTATTGATCGCGCGGTTCCTCCCCTCCTGACACTGAGACGGTACATCTTGCCCTCTCAGGCTGAGGCGTCAGCAGAAGACGAGGACACCAACGTCCACGAGGACGAGCTCTCGCTCTCCATCAGCGAGCTGCCCCCTGTCTTCGACTGCGGGGACAGCTTTGTGCTGGACGCGGCGCACGGTGACGACAAAGGGGAGCTGGACCTTGATCCCAGCTGTCTGCCCGGGTACGGATGCAAGCCATGGGTTATTTTGGATTTTGTAATTTTGGATGAGTTCATCTGATAAGCTGTTACATTACATAACGTTACATTACAGTCATTTTAGCAGATGCCCTTATCCAGAGCGACTTACATAGATTACAATTTTTACATGTTATCCATTTATACAGCTGGATATTTACAGAGGCAATTCTGGGTTAAGCCCCTTGCCCAAGGTTACCGCAGCTGTGCCTTAGCTGGGAATTGAACCAGCAACCTTTTGGTTATGAGCTCAGCTTCTCACTATTCCACCACATTGCCACTCCTTACCACTAGGCCACACAGAACACAGTGCTGCACGTTTCTGTTGGGTCATCACTGAATATATCTATGTGAAAGTGCTGTTGTATTGTAGCAACGCCTTTGCTGTATTAGCTGTATATTCTCATGCTGTTCATGTGTTCCCATTCACGTGTTCTCTACAGTCTTGGGGAGGAGGAGAGAGACGAGCTGCCCTCCCCTTTCTTCTCCGCCATCCTGGCGGCGTTTCAGCCCGCCGTGTGCGACGACGCCGAAGAGGCCTGGCGAAGCCACATCAACCAGCTGGTGTCCGACTCGGACGGGTCTTGCGCCGTCTACACCTTCCACGTCTTCTCCTCCCTCTTCCAGGTAATGCCGGTCACGGCCACATGGGGGTGCCGTTCTGGGCTACAGATGGACAGTCGTGGTGGAAGGTTTTTGGGGCTGAATTATTGTCAAATTGTACCCAACAGGAGTAGTTGGGGTTGTTTGTGTTAATTTCTGTTCTTTCACATAGTGCTTTTCAAGAGTTCATGTTGGCCAGAAGGAGACGTGCTGTTAGGACTCCTTTCCTCGTAATTATAGGGTGATTCATTAACCTGGTTTTGTCCAGCTCGTTGCACAAAGCTGAAAGCGCGTTGACACAGAGAGGAAGAGAGGCCTGCAGGCCTGGAGTGTCTGGAGCTGAACTTGTTCAAAAATTTTCTGCCTTCCAGAGTATTCAGAACAAATTCTGCTCTTTGACCTGTGACGCTGCGGGTTACCTTGGAGATGGCCTCCGGGGAATAGGATCAAAGTTTGTGAGGTCCGCCCAGATGCTGACGTCGTGTTCAGAATGCCCCACGCTGTTTGTGGACGCAGACACTGTGAGTGCATTATTGGGCCTTTTTTCCCCAAAGAATGAGGAAACAGTTTTCTGGTGTTTTGTTATGCATACTTTAAACAGTGCAGCTGATGAGATTCCATGGGCCATGTCATGGCTTTGTGAGAATAAAAACCATTCGACTGTTTTCACTTGGCAGATCATTTCCTATGGGCTGCTGGAGAAGATGAAGTTCAGTGTTCTGGAGCTACAGGAGTACCTGGACACTTACAACAACAGGAAGGAAGCTGCCATATCTGTAAGCCCAGAATACCTGTGCAGTTTAATGCCCAGCAGCTACCATGTCCCCATGCATCTCTGTATGGCTGGCCTCCCACTAGTAGCCCCAGTAGTTACAATGAAATGCCTGTGATTGATGTTAGCAATCAAGATGTCACCAGTAGCAATTAATCATGATAATCATCAGGAAATATTAATGTTGGACTGCTGAGGCATAAAATCCAGTGTTATTTTATTCAAAACACTGGCATGAAAATAGTCGTCGCCTTTTATGAATTATTCCTAGCCTGCACACAGTTGAAGGTCTGTGAGTTTTGTTCCCTGCCGTCTGTGTTGCGCTCCCTCTCTCACTCGCCCCTCGCCCCCCTCTCCCTCCAGTGGTTGCAGAGCTGCAAGGCCACCTTCCCCCGGGGATCCGGGGGCGCGCTGATCACCTGTCAGCCCGGGGAGTCGGAGGAAAAGGTAGGGAATCATTCACCTGTCCAACCGAGTCATCCACTGTGCACCTGAACTGTGAGCTCTCTGGACAAAGCGGTGCCGCCTGTGGCATTGAAGTATCTGCATTTAACTGCACATTAAAATGTAGTAAGCATTCTGAGAGGACAGTACTACAAGTAAATAGGGTAGAGAACTTGGTTAATTTGCTCAAAGCTCTGTACTAACAGGGCCACTGTTATGTAATGACAATGATTAATAGCTATACTATTACTAGCGTACTAAGATGCAGTCAGTACAAAAAAATCTAACACTCACCTGTATTGATATGACGGAACACAGTAAGTCAGTGCTTTCATTTATGTTAATCTATGTCAGTAGTATGTTTTGCTTACTAATTTCAAAAGCACTGAAATTCACCCTTCCTGGTCACTCAACCAGCAGACCTCCCTTGCTCTTATGCAGTATGTGAAAGAACAGTGATGTCATGACAGATTTCCTCAGATTACTTCAGATTCCATTTCAATTGATCTTTCACATCTCTCCCTATCAATCACTCTCCGGTAGCTCAGTGAGTGAAAGTCTTTCATCTTTCTCTGTACCTCTGATTCTTGGCTTTGAGCTTGTTTGGACAACTCACATGTCACACTGACTGTCCCCCCCCACTCCCCCATTCCACTCCTGAAACTTTGAAATGTGACCTTTGAACTCTGCTGGGCTAGAGAGCAGATGCCCCAACAAAATTAGCCCCGTTGGGCAGGTGATAATGATAATGATAATATTATTAGTGAGAATAATAATATTCCTCATAAACTTTGAAACACAAATTCTCATTGGACAACAGACCAATTCTCCGTCCTGGGAAATGGTGATCTGGGAAGTGTTCAGCTAAAGCAGCTGTGCACGGCCCCAGCAGAGTACCTGTGCATTCATGAAAGAGACAAGGCACAACTGCTTTCTTGCTTGGCTTGGGAAAGACTCACGCAAAGGGCTCTCTGTGAGTTTTTAACACTGCAGCTACCTCCTTTTCTCTGTGTCACAGCCCGTCCCAGTCTTTCTCTGTCTGCCTTTCTCTTTTCTCTCCCTTTCCCCATCTCTGTCCTGTCTCCCCATCTCTCTCTCCTTGCATGTACCAATAAAATGAGACCATTTTATGACCACTGCAAGTACTGTTGTCTTCTGAATGGGACTGCTGCTGGCTGCATGCTTTTCATTGATTTTACTCTATATTTTCTTCTTCTCACCACTCTCTTGTCCTGTGACATGCTTGCTGTGTAGCAAATGGAATCTCTGGCAGTAAGTTAAACAAAAATGATATTTTTTTTCTCTCTCTCCTGTCAGTCGCCATTTCAGTGCACGAAAGAAAGGGGGAATATTTCCCGCTCCAAGACAAAATACTGTGTTAAGATGCACTTTTACGTAGTGAGGTTATTTTGTTCAATTTGCGGTTGCATTGATCGAAGGCGACTCACAGCGCATTGTAGTTCCTAATTATGCCTCTTGCTGAGCTGTGCAAGCAGTTTGTCAGATGAAAGAGACCCAGTCACAGCGGGATCTTCACAGGTACACAGCACCAGTGCAGTTTGGATTGGAGCTGATGTTCAGAGCCCTAGTTCTGTTCTGATTGAGTTCTGCAATAGGGACACCCAGTTCACTTACAGTGTGATCTGGAACTGAAGATCTTGCTTGCTATTAACTTGGCTTGCTATTAACCCTACTAACATATTAATCACTATTTGATTGTTTATCAGTAAGTATTTCTGTTGATGAATTGGTTATTCTGTTAATTTAAAAAAAGCGTACAATTTTTCCCCTTGCTGAAGATAAAAAAAAAGTGTGAAACTGAAAGTTCACAGTGCATATGCGAAATTGCAGGTCATTGGTAATTAAGTGGTGTATCATTCTTCTGTTTTGTAGAAAAAACTGTGATTGTTGAACTGGTAAACCACCTCAACTGAATTGAACAGTTGTCTGAGAAATGCAAATAGAGATATTAAATTAGGATTCCATTTTTGATGGTTATTGTAATGAGAGAACACTTTCATTGAAAGTGCTGATGTAAATTGAAAGTGGCTGCTGACGCGGGTCTTTGTGTGCTTCTCACCCATCTAGCAACTGGAGCTGTGTCAAAGACTCTACAAGCTCCACTTTCAGCTGCTGCTGTTGTTTCAGTCCTACTGTAAGCTGATTGGTCAGGTTCATGCCATCAGCTCTGTTCCAGAGGTAAGTGGACACTCCTGCAACCCCTCCCCAACCCCCAGTTTCTCTCTGAACCACGCAGCACAAGCAAACCGAGACATCCGACTTACAGATAATAACACTGGACCGTGGTTTCTTAAACAAACCATGTTTTGGTAACAGAGCTAAAGAATAATAAATTCATAATTATCTTCAAATTAGCCACTAGCTCATTAAAAACAAGAGTTTTAGTCAATTCCAAACTGGAACAGGTCTAATCTAAGGGCTGTTTTTTTCCTCACCAAAGTTTATTTTAAGCAGCAATACCACAAGGAGAGTGGTGCTGTGCATTCGTAAGTATAGAAAGAGGAACTTGCGTTTCTCAGCTTGCCAGAAATAGGCCTTGCCGCAGACCACCACCTGTTGCTGTGGTAACCATCACCGAGTGACAGTCACTGTCACCCTGTGTGACCTGTCTCTGTCTGCCTGCCCTCTTGCCCGCAGCTGCTGAACATGTCCCGCGAGCTGAGTGACCTGAAGACCAGCCTGAAGGCAGCGGCGGCCTCGGTGAGCAGCGACCCGGCCGCCCAGGACAGCCCCCCGGCCGAGCCCACCTTCAGCTCCTCCGAGGCGGCCGTGCAGGCTATCCTGGAAGGCCTGAAGAGCAATGAGTTTGCAACCGCCATACGCTACATCCGGGAGTGCAGGTGCGACACAGGCTGATTCACCCTGCACACTGGCGTCCGATAGCCCTTCTCTGTGCTGGACTCACAACAGCAGCACTGTGCCACAGAGTGACATTTTCATATAAGTTTAACCTTGAAAAAAAACACAGAACTCATAATATTATCATTTTATATTTGGATAAATATAACATAACATAATATTTATATTAAATTCTCCAGTGTTTGTACAAGTGACAAGATAGGGACACTCAGCTTCTTCAAAAGCTCTGGTATGAACCTCAGTGTTGGCAGTGCTGGGAAAGAGAGAACATGGGGAAAATCTGTCTGAATTTTATTTTTAAAAATCATACGTAGAAACGCGCTGTGGTACTGAGCAGAACTCATCCATTTTAGTACATAGATTTTGCGATGGTTTACTGGCCTGCGTGCATTGATAGCCATTTCTTTTTTACCCACTGTTCTGTCTTCATCAACAGTCTCATCCATTCAGACACATTTATGTTACTAGTGTATGGAAATACATTCTAGGAAATCCATGAATGCATTTTGTATTAAAGCAATAATGAGGAAGGAATTCCTGTGAGAAAAGGTGAAAACAAAGCAGATAGTTATTCTTACTAATAGTAATAGCATTAATAAAAAAAAAACTGTAGACACACAGACTGTAAACAGTCTTGTTCTCTGACACTGTGGTTGTCGTTCTGATTGTTTCCCCCCCGTGCTCTGCAGGAGAATGTGGCCCAATGACATCTTTGGCAGCAGCTCTGAGGACGAGGTCCAAACCCTGCTGAACATCTACTTTCGGCACCAGACCCTGGGCCAGACGGGCACCTTCGCGCTGGTGGGCTCCAAGCAGGACCTGTCTGAGATCTGCATCAAGCTGATGGAACTCAACGGAGAGATCCGGGACATGATCCGCCGGGCTCAGGGCTACCGGGTCATCGCCACCTTCCTCCCAGACTCCAGCGTGTCCGGCACAACCCTCTGACAGGAGCGGGGCACCGGGCCCAAGAACCTGCTCCCGTCTGGGTGTACTGCTGCTACCCTCGCGGAGGTTTCCGAAAGCTCACCTCTTACTCGGAGAAACTGGGGCATGCTGTTCTGACACTGCTTAGCTCAGAGGGGCTTCTGGACACGTTTTTCAGGTCTTCAGGTGTGCAGCGGTGCCGTGGGAGGTGAAAGCGGCACGAGAACGAACCTTTGCTTCTATTGCACTAATATTTGAGGATGACATCACAGAGCGGCGGCCACAAGGGCGACCACTTGCTACTGAGTTCAAGAACTTCCACACCTAACAAAGGACATACCAAAGTTATATTAACTTATTCTTCTTCTGCAGATGTTTGCTATTTTAAATGTTTGGGGAAAATGTGCAATGCTTCACTCATGTGAAAGACTTACTGTACCATTGAAAGAATGTTTTTGAATTCTAGTGCTTTTGGCTACTTGAAAATCTGAGGAATGGAGTTAACAGGCGAAATGATGCTGAATATTATTTTTTCATTGCTTGGGTCAAAGCTGAGAGCCTGTGTTTTTGTGAACCAAACTGTAATCAGACTACCATCCTTTGAACACTGTAATGCAAAGAAATATGCATATATACAGAACTACTTTGACAATATTTCAAAGCTACTGTCTCAAAGAACTGGATACCGTCATTGGTCATCTGTTACTTAAGAGATTGGTCCTGATACTTTTTACTGGTGTTTGCTTTCTACTGTGTAGTTATTTTGCTTTTAGAGTTGTTATTTATATTATAATGAAAGCAACATGCATTGAAACTTAGTAGTTTTATAGGATGAAAACAAATGTTCATGTTCTGTCTGTTAAAACTGCCAAGCATGCATACTTTATGTACGATGAAATGTATTAGAAGTATTTATGAATATAAAATTCATATTTTAACAGAAAGATGCATTTGTATATAGTGCAAAGGGAGCTTTGCTCATGCTGATAAGATTTTATTTTTTAATTTGCTGTCAAAACAACAGAAATTGTGTGCATGTAAAAAAGGAATATTGCACACTTTTTAAAGCTTCCATAAGGAGTATCAATGTAGGTTTTTCACCTTGTAAATACTTTTACCGCTTTTGTGAAGTAATTTTGGTTGGTGTTCTGTACACTTATGTAACAAAATAAAAATTGCAAATACCAGTCGAAATGTTTCTTATTTCCTACAAATTTTACACCAGTGTTTTATGTTGATGTATTTATGTGTGAATTTTCCCAAGCAGTCATTCTCAAGGTTGTACGAGATGATAAACTGCTCCAAAGAAATCCAGTAATTAATAATTTACAAAGAACTTTGCTGTGTAAACCTCATAATAAAAAAAAGTTAGTGAACTGAATACAAATTGATTTTGCATAGCAGTCACACATTTCCACATTATTTACACACAACATAATAATTGTTTATTAATAGTATTGGTCTGTTAAATGAAATCATGTGGCTAGGGATACTTTTTAGTGTTGGGTTATACAAAATCATAAGGCACTATTGTCATTTAGATTTCACATATCTCCTGCTTCATTCACTGAATTACTGGCCTTGTTTTTATTATTAGCACAGTGTCTGAGTTCAGACAAAAAATAATACAACTGAGTAAAATAAAAATTAATGTTTTACCTTGGTGGAAAAGTCCCTTGCTATATATATTCAAAAGTACATTTGATAGAGTGCAATGAATCTTGCAGTTTAGTGCTACCCATTTAGTTTATTTTAGCTACAGCAGCAATTTTCCCGCTATTTTTAAGGCCTAGTGCAACATGCTGCAAAAGCTTGACTGCAACGTTACAAACGCCACCTGATGGTACCAGAAAGTGTTTTGCCAGTGAGCAAGTAAGAATGGATTCTTCTACCTTTTTCCACGGTTTGGTATGTGAGAGTGTAAAATTGTGATGATATGGTGACAGCACAAACCTTTGCATATTCATCTGCCGTGCGTGGCGTGCCAACTAAATGAATGACTCCTTTTAGAATTTAAACTTTAGAAAAGGTAGGCTTAACTGTTCGCAAGATGGTTGTGGTATGAAGGTATGATGACAGTCCCGTTACTGTTTACTTGCACGTTTTAAAATAAATGTTACAATCTATACTTCTCACTAGCCAATGTTACCTGCTGCACCTTTATACACAGTTCTTTATGCACAGTAGAACATCTGTGATTTCACCTTGCTTCAACTCCGGGATGAAAAAAAAGTCACTCTGCCATGCACTTCACGCCTCGAGCATGCTCGTTCACGTACCTCTTTATCCCGCCCACAGTGACGAAGGCAGCGTCTGATTGGCTGGAAAGTCTCCCCTTTCCGTCGGGCTCGCGTAGCGCGGGTATTGTAAAACATAGCTGGGAGGAAGAAGAAAGTCCAAAATATCGAAAACGGTGTCTGCTATGACACATTGTCAAAAATTACTCGGATATACCACTGTTTCTGCGGCGACATGAAGAAGGTAATTGTCTTCGCCTTTCGTCGGCATTAGCTTCTCAGTATCTCGACGTTTGTACATTTTAGTGATCCAGTCATGTCAATAGTTCGCTATGGATGCAAATTTTGAAGGTCGCCAGGCTAGATGGCTAGCTGCCATTGATTGATTATGATTTTCGCTGGCTAGCTATGTTACACGTAGGACGTGGAATGGTGGGTAACTAGGTACACATGGAGTGTGTTTAATTTATGGCTTACTTTTACTTGTCAGCTAACGTTAGCTGGCTGGCTAGCTACCTGTAATGGATGGAGTAAGTGCTGAAGCTAGACTTAAGGTAGCTCGGTGGCTACAATTTCATCAATATTAGTTCATTATTTTAACACACGAAATAACTTTAAAACGTTAATGTGTTTGGTAACTACATAGTACCTCCAAACTAAACGTGGATTTCATTAACTGTTCATTTAAAGGCTAAGAAGTTGCGAACATGACTGGGTTTTACGAAAGTGTTGTGGATTCAAGAACAGCTGTGAACATGTTTGAAGTCTTCAAGCATCGCGTTGTTCAAGGTGAGAGAATGTCAGTACTTTATTCCCACCGGAAGCAAGATTTCAAAATGAAACCAAGGATGCACGAAGAGTAGAGTCTGTGGTAAAATGTTTATAGTTAAGATCATTGATGTATGGCTATATAAGCTAATCACAGGCTGTAATCCTCCAACGCCTGGGATCACAGTTGGAGATAGCAATGTGTGATATTTTTTAATTATCGCTTAACATTTTCGGCCACGTTATTTGTTTAGTAGCACCTTACATAGCTCATATTTTATCTATGTGTACAAATGGATATTTTCTGGATGTAGATCTAGTACCTAGCTGTACAACACCAGTGCCTGACTTTCTGTCCATTTTTGTTCCCAGTCTCTTAACTACTGTGTCACAATGCTGTTGAGATCAGTAGGAGATCAAATCACTGATATTTTTGTGATTTGCTTGTACCCCCCCCTCTCTCTCTCTCTCTCTCTCTCTCTCTCTCTCTCTCTCTCTCTCTCTCTCTCTCTCTCTCTCTCTCTCTCTCTCTCTCTCTCTCTCTCTCTCTCTCTCTCTCTCTCTGAAGAGCTAGGGCCACTTCATCCAAACTGGTTCGAGGAGCTGACTGCAAAAGCCTCCACAGAGACAGGGAACAACGTCTCGGTTGAAGGGGCCACCCGACTCTCTCGGGTTCTCTCTCTCAAAGTCGCTGGACAAACCAGCCACAGACAGCCAGATATTCTCACTCCCAAGATCTTCTCTCTCTCTCTCTCTGACTCTCTCCACTTTCTGAAGAGCTAGGGCCACTTCATCCAAACTGGTTCGAGGAGCTGACTGCAAAAGCCTCCACAGAGACAGGGAACAACGCCTTCAGGTTGAAGGGCATAGATTCAACCGAAACATTCCTCAGAGAGTTTGGTCCATATTGACGGGTTGTGTGTGCAAGAGGATGCTTTCAAAGTGCCGCTGGACAAACCAGCCACAGACAGCCAGATATTCTCCACTCCCAAGATCTTCAAGTGCCGAACAGCTCAGTCACCCGAACCCCTGACTCAAGATGAGGAGCTCCACTTTGCTGACAGAGGTAGTGCATGTTTATATCAGACTGTCTTGCTGAAGTGCAGTCACATAGCATAGATTTTTGTAACATATATATATATATATATATATACTGTATATGAATAATATGGTATGCAAATGCATCTGGATTGCTTCGTGTTATTCACTCTTTATTTTCACCGCGCACAGGAGGCACTGGAGGATCAAAAACATTACCCTGGGTTGATACGAGCCCTTGTTTATTTGGATCTGCAAAAGAGAGGTAATTTTGTGTCTCATTGTGTATGTGGTGGGAAGACACTGAATGCTACCAAGTACATTTTGACACAGCAGAAAAGTACTGTGCATCTAGACTTAATGTTATTAGACTTATAGACAGTGTAACTCTAAATAGGCTGAATAAAATGTAGTGTACACTTGATGCATGTGATCTAGTGATTTAGTGTGTGTCATAGACAATCAGTGATTTTTATTTTGCAGCCAAACTGCCAATAAACACTGCAGGACACAACTGCCTATGGATTGGTTTGGTAAGTTCAGTGTGTCTGCCAATTTAATCCATTGGGATTCAAGTTATCCTTTTCACTGCACTCAATCTGCAGCCTTTTTGGTTGCAAGTTAATTGAACTGATTCAAATCTGTGATTTGTTTCACCCCTCCTTCAACTATGGGTTGTCAGACACACCGAAAAGCCAAGGTGTAAGTACAATAATTTCCTATTATTTCAGGGAAAAAAAACATGAAATATTATTTTAAGTAGATATTGAGATCTTTTATTTACAAGCAGCAGAAAATTTGTAATTTTATTTTCGCACAGGGAGTTTCAGCCAAACGTATTTCTGAAAGCCTTGGTGCTCAGATAGACCCTGATGTGTCCTGGACAAGCTCCCTAAACACCCCGCCAGTCATGTCACCCACCATCATTCTCAGTAAGGGCAAGTCATTGTCTGAGTTATGATTGAGCAGTAGTATGTTACTGTTAGATTGTCATATTCATTTGTTCTTCATTGTAGCTAAGAAGGAGGACAGCGTCTGCTCAGTAACCCCCTCCGAAGACAAACGTGTTATTGTAAGTTACTCTTGGGGTGGTTCTGCAATGTAAAGGACTGAATTTATTATTTTATATTGTATTAAAACAGTTCATGAAAATGAGACAAGTTGCATTCATTTTTGCATTCAGTGCTCCTTCATTGTAACACCTTTGATGGGATTCATGTGGGGATGCTGGATTATAAAGTCTCTATGGTGCTTACAGTGTGCAATTGGTTTATGATTATGGCTTGAATTACTTGAATTACTTGTTTTTCCTTTTGTTATCTTTTAATGGGGGTATGTTATCTATGCTTATTCTTGATTGAATATTTCTATTATTGGTTCAAAAGAGTAAACTTACTTGAGCTGCATGTTATTTCCAATACAAGTGAATGCACAATATGTGTGGAAAAAGAAATAACTGTACAGTATCAACAACTAACTGTCTGTTTTAACAAAATCCAAATTAGTTTTTTGCTATGTAACAAATTGTATTTTTCTAAGTGTGACTTCTGCTTCAAAGGGAAGAGTAACATGTTAATTATGAGTTTGACGTTTGCCCGTGTTTATTAAGACAAAGCCATGCAAGCCTTATAATTAATGGAAAATGAATCACAGGCTAGAGGTGTTATAGAAATCCCTTGATGTTTGAGTTTGCTGTATAATGAGGGAACGCAGCTTTCTAAATTACCCTGTTATTGATCTGCTTTGAGATGCTGTCTGAGCTGTCCTAGTTTAATTTTTCTGATCTTTTTAATTTCAGTTTGTGCGAAAGCTGTTCCCTTCAGCATCAAAATTATTTGAAATCACTGAACGGTCAAACGAAAAGCACGACGGCCCCTTTTTGCAACAGTCCGGTGAGTAGCATTCCCTTGACTGATTAAGACTCTTTCATTTCCTGGGTTTTCCACAGGTTTTAGTAAGGCCTGTCCAACACTGTATATTAGATAATCTACAATGTGTTTGATCTGCATTAAGTAGTGTGTAATAGGACAGTGTTAATATATGAGCTACATGTGACCATTCGCCTTGATTGATCATGTTGTGTCCCTTCTCATGTTTTTTTTTTTGTTTTTCTGTAAATATTATCTATTTTATTGTAAGATTATTTTATTATTATATTGCCCTCTCCTATTTTCTCTTGTAGCTGTAAATGTATTTTCATATATTTTGAAAGTTATAAATATAGTTTCGTTTTTTGGTGAGTAGCAAATCTCAGAATACAATATGTGATCTGAAGGGACTCTTATGACGTTTTTTGCATGCTGAGTGGTGGGGGTTACTGAGACTCTGAAAATTATTACAGAAAGGCAAATGCTAAGCAGTACTTACAGATACAACCGTAAACATGTCATAAAACAGGAAATGCCCCAAATGCCTAGTGTAACATAGCAACGTAAGTTTTTAAATTGTAAAGATTTCCCACCCTCTTGGAAATGCTATATGAAATACAGCTAAACAAGGAGGCTCAGCCTCTTATGAATGTACAGCCTGGCTCATGCTTCACCCCTCCTGGTCAGGCATGTATCTGGCATCTATAAGGCTTCTGGAGGTGTAACTCATTAACTTCTGGAGGTGTAACTCATAAACGTGACAATTATTTAGTTCATAACCCCACATAATTTCATGTATGCAGTTTTACAGTACATTTAGAAATCAGCTCTGTTTTTGCAGGGTTGTTCTAGGGCTTGAATATAGAATGTTCAATGTTTTTTCTGCATTTTATCAACAGAAGTGAATAGCCAGTCGGACAGTCTGATGAAAAAGACTGATGACAATGGACTCACGCCAGTGGACGAGAGGAACGGTTTGTGGAGGCAGACGCTGCCAGATGCAATCCAGGACGGAGAGGTGCGCAGCACGGTGGCCAGCGTGCTCGACGGAGCCGAGGACGCCCTCTCCATCTTCTTCGGAGACAGCGGTTCGGCGTTACGGAGGGTGAGAGCCAAGGAGAGGAGCAGGAGGAGGCAGGCGAGCTCGCTTAGGGAAGTGGCACTAACTCCGCCCACATCGCTGGGGAATGGATGCTCTGAGGAACCCGTCGCCGTGGCGGCAGGTGGAACACAGAATGGAAGGGAAGCCTTTGCCTCTGTTCCTCGAAGAGGGAGTTCCCTGGAAACCCAGGACTGTGGGATCACTCAGTGGACTCCATTGACTTTGTCTGATATTTCAGACACCAATCTGGAAAGCACTGGTAATGCTGCACTTTCTTGCTCAGACAGGGACATTGCACTACCTAAAGAGGACATAACAGAAAAGCAGCCAGGCACAGCTGCATTAGAAAGCCTGGAAAAGGGTGATGAAGTCCAGCCTTTGGAGAAGGTAGGGTCAGCCACTGCACTAGGAGAATGTGATCCTGTCCCCATGCCTAGGGACAGTATTACAATGCCACAAGAAGAGAACACTTGTACCCCACAGAGTGCCTCTCCAGCCCTAAGAGCAATGGGTTTGAAGAGGGACAGATTTGGGGGCCTGCCCACAAATGTACAAGAACTCAGTGACCAGGTGCACGAATCAAAGCACAGCGAGCATTCTGCCAAAGGCAGCATAGCAGGGAGTGGGCGGGTGATTCATCTGTCCAGTGTTAAGAGCCAGGATGCTCTGCTGGCTCTTGAGTTTTCAGGGTCAGGTGTGGAAAGCTCTCCTCTAGTGCCTGCTACCAGGAAACCTCCCAGGAAATTTGTGTATTCTGTGCAAAGCCCACATCCTACTAGGCATGCAAAACACAACATGACAGCCTATGGCCATGTCATTCCTGCACCTGCAGCTCCATATCCCGGAGAACTGCTGAGTGGAAAATCGTACGGAGGTACTGTGTTGTCATGTGAAGGAGCAAGTGAAGATGTCTCCAAAGACAGCTTGGATTGCAAAAGTGTTTGTGAGCAGCAAAACAGAACATCAGTAAAAGAGGCTGTTCCAACAGCACCAAACACAGAAAATGAGCTCTGTCATACGTCCCAGCTTTCAGCTGCCTTTGAAGAGCATCGCAGCCAAGATGGGAATCCTGGCAAAACACCTAGCGGCAGCACTAACGCTGTCTGCAATGGTGCTGAGAAGAGCTTCCCTGGAGCAGCATGTTTTGGTGAAGCCAGATCAAGGAACGGGAAGCTGCCAGTGGAGCCTTTGCCACTCAGACCTGAGCCAAAAGAAAAACCTTCTCTAAGTGATCACCATGATGTTCTGACTACCAGTTGTCCCAGTAGCAACACTACCATCCTCAGCCAATCAGCTGAAGCTGCTGAAATGAGCAGCCTTGTAAGTGTGTCTAACGTAAGGAGGACAGCCTTAACATGTGAGAGTCAAAGACACGACAGTGGCTACCCCACTACTCTATCTGATGTCACACAGATTCTTGGATCATCTGACATTCCTACAACCAGCAAAGGGGCTGACAGTCATCCACATTTTGGCTTTAAGACTGCCAGTAACAGAGTGATCTCCCTGCCTCAGGAAGCAATACAGAAGGCAAAAATGTTGCTGGATGAGGTTCCTGAGGGTAACCTGACAAAAACACCCATTTCTAAGCAAAAACAGCCCCAAGAGTCCAAGCCCACAGAAAGGAACCACAAGAGCCTGTGCAACACTACAAAAAATCCGGGGGGTATGAACATAGCAGTAAGGCAGCCCTACAGACCTTCAGCTCAAGCAAGTGCCCGTCAGCAAATCCACAACTCCCTGACTTCTCTCAGTGGGTGTTCTCCTATATCCAGTTTCGCTGGCTTCAAAACAGCCTCCAACAGCACCATACATTTGTCCTCAGAAAGCCTGCTGAAAGCCAAGCAGTTGTTTAAAGATATTGAAGAGGAAGATCTCCCGGGGAAGCTTTCAACAGGAAAAGACCGCAGTAATATTAAAGGCACTACAGGATCTACAGAGGAAAGTCAGGTGTCCAAAAGTTCAGCAGGACGTACTGCTCCACCTGTGCCTTCCTCACTCACCTCTGAGCCCAAATGCACTGACACTTATGGCTTCCTGACGGCCTCACAGAGGGCTGATGTTACAGAACTGTGCAGTCTTTTAGAGGAGGCGGACAGCCAGTTTGAGTTCACACAGTCTAAGCAGGTAACGCTGACCACAAGTGCTGCCCCTGATGTTGTTCAGTCTGATCATCCCTGTGAAAAAGAGGTTGATCCTGACTTCCTTTCAGGCATAGACTTTGATGACAGTTTCAGCTCTGACTGTGAGAAGCAAGCACAAAGGAAACAGAAAGCTGGTACAGTCGTGCCTGACACAAAGACAGTCAATCCAAACTGCAAGCAAAATGGGCAAGAATCTTGCCTTAACAGTCAAGCTATGGAAATCTTGAGTCCTGATTTGGCTGAAAAGTATGATAACCATACAGACAGTTTGCATCCTGAGCACCCAAGAAAAACCTTGGTCCCCGAGAATAATTCTGATTCTGGAAGCTTTGTAGCTTTCTCCTCTGCTAGTGGAAAGAAAATCACTGTGTCAAGTGAAATTCTTAAAAGGGCCTCAAAAGTTTTTGATGATTTAGATGTTTCTTGCATTCCATCAGAAAAGAGAGTTCCTGACACATGTGCAAACACACCCCATTTAGACCCACAGCGTGGTTCTGTCACCCAGGTGAAAAGAACTGGCAGAGTGACAAGAAGCCAGAGTAACATTCCAGCCACCCATGTGGCATCTAACATGCAGAAGATTAACACTGTTATCCAGAATTCTAAGATTAATGAACCTAAAACTGACCTTTTGCCAGATGTTACAAGGCAGATCAGCTCATCTTCTGATTCCAAAATAATCAAGGAAGGCAGTATTAATCATGACCCAAGTCTCCCTTGTGGAGTATCTGGCACTTATGTTGTTTCATCCACTTCCAAAACTTCAGAGGAAATATGTATTGACTTGCAGAATGCAGGTGACATTTTAAAAAATGCAGGAAGCAGGCCTCTGGTGAGTTTATCCCCGTACCCTCCTAGCACAGTGACTGAGGATACTAAATGCCCACCCCCCACAGCTGCCCTTCATCCGGCAGGGGGAGAAACAGCCTCCACCAACAAAGCAATTTTAAAGAGACCCCAGGCAACTTGCACAAAAGACCATTTTGAGAGTGGCAAGGGTGAAGTTAAGAAGTCAGAAATGTCTGATGAGAGCCATTCAAATGGCAGGCCAATCGCTCAGCAGTGTGTTGGTTTCAGAACTGCCCAAGGCACCGCTGTGAATGTTTCAGAAAGGTTTTTGAGCAAAGCGAGGGAAATGTTCACGGATTTAGAGGAAAGTCGGGAAAGTGCAAACGGAGCAGGCTGTCGTGTGGACAAGAGAGGGAGGAAGGACTCTTTAATCAGAAACAAAGAACCACAGACAAAGCGTGCTGTCACCACTGCCTGCAGAACTGAAACCACAGCTGAGCAATGTTATAATGGGAACAGAGCACATGTTGCTGAAGAAATGTCCTGTGAAGATTATGTTGTTAGTAAACCTGATGCCGTGCACATGGAAAATGAAGTTGATATAAACATCGCACATTCCAGAGCAGGAAACGCTCTCAACCCGAACAGTGAAAATATTGCAGGTTGTATCACGGCAAGTGTAAACACAGCGCGGCTTTCTGAAAAAGCAGTTTTGGAAGCCAAAACCACCTCAAATGAACGTGATAATTCGGTAGCGTGCCAAACCACAGCTGCTTCAGATTTCGGCAGTGAAAATATTTCATCTTGCAACCCTCAGGGTAATTGCGGCTTCAGCACTGCTGGTGGTAAGAAGGTGACTGTGTCCAAAAAGGCCCTTCAGTATGCGAGAAATCTTTTAAAAGAATGTGCAGAAATAGAGGATCCAGAACCTGAGAATTCCAAGGCGAGCAATGCACATATTTCCTCTCCCAGTCCTCAGGATAACAACAGTGGTGGTTTTAAATTGGCCAGCGGTAAAAGGGTATCCATTCCACAGAGGGCCCTTGAGCAGGCAAAGGTTTTTTTCAAAAACTGCGATGATAAACCCGAGAGCGAAATGAACAGAACAGTGCAAGGCAAACATATCGGGGGGGAAATCAGGGATAGTCTGGTTAATTTGGCGCAGACCAGTCATGGTTTCACCTCTGCCAGTGGTAAGGAGGTGTCCGTTTCAGCAGAGTCTCTTACTGAAGTGAGAGCTATGTTTGGAAACTATGACGACACCGTGGACACTGCAGTCAGTGCTGAAGTGAGAGAGGGTATGGTAGATGCAAAGTTTCATCATAACAGCCACGGTAATCCAGGGAAAATCAGCTGTGGGTTCAGCACGGCCGGTGGCAAGAGGGTGTCTGTGTCTGAGAGCGCCCTCCGGAGGGCGAATGCTCTTCTGAAGGAATGTGGTGAAAAACACCACATGGAATCTGGTAGACTGGAATTTACAAGGGGTTCAGCTCAGGAACTGCAACGTGGAAACAGCTGCGGTTTTAGCACAGCCAGTGGGAAAGGGGTTGCTGTTTCGGCAAAGGCCCTTCAGGAAGCAAAAGCTCTATTCAGAGACTGTGAGGACACTTCATCACATGAAATCAGAGGCACAATGAAAGGGGAGGCCATAAGTACAGATTCCAGCACTGGCCATAATGATCTGGACAAAAGCAATTGTGGGTTCACCACTGCAAGAGGTATGAGGGTGTCGGTGTCCAAGAAGGCCCTTTTGAAAGCTAAGGCTCTTCTAAATGAATGCTGTGAAGCTGAAAGCGGAGATTCCGGAAAACAAATCAAATTGGATTGCACAGCTGGTTCAACCCAGAACCCTCTGTGTGAAAGCACTGGTGGCTTTAGCCCTGTGAGTGAGAAAGGACCATCCAGCTCAGCAGTGGTGCATTGCAAAACAGCACCAGCATTAAAAGACTGTCCTGGTAATAAAATTGGAGCAGAGGCTGGGGGCAAACACTTGAACGTGGAAAACAGCACTTTCAACAACCCAGCGAAGTACAATTTTGGTTTCAGCACAGCTAGTGGTAACCAGGTATCTGTTTCAATTGAGGCCCTTGAAGTGGCAAAGGCTAAATTCAAAGACTGTGGTGATAGTTCAGACTCTGCAATAGGTGCTGAAATTAAGGTGGACGCTGTTAAATTGGAAAGCGGTTCTACCCATCGCAATCCCGAAAAGGGCAGTTCTGGTGACCGTGCAGCCGATGAGAAGGCTGTGCCAATGTCGGAAACAGTCCTCCAGAGCACTGCAGCTGTGCTTGAGAACTCGGACAAAGTTGAACAATCTGTTGCCCAAAGCAGCTACAAGGGAATTTCACAAGGAGCATTTAGTCAAGACCAGGCCAGAGTTCACAAAATATCTCGAGAGAATATAAAGGCTGCCACACACCCCAGTGGTGCAACCCCGGGTCAGGAGCTCTGTGCTCCCAAAAAGGCCGCTGTGGAAATAGAGGACTGGGAGATGATGCAGAGTAATGTAGGCGGAGCCACTCAGGAAAGTTCCTCCATCTTGAACTTTCGATTGCCAGGGTTCAGTGGCTGCACGGTCACCCAGCAGAGGTACTTTGAGCAAGAGGCTGTGGCGTGCACCAGGGCCCTGCTAGAGGACGAGGACCTGGGTGAGCAGGGCCACCAGGGGGCGCCAGGGAAACCGCCTCACCAGCCAGGTGCTGAGAGGAGCGGAGGAGGTGGAAAAAGGCCCAAATCGGAGGATTCAGATTTAAAAGGTATGATTATAGATTTGGGGCTTTTTTTGTTTTGGAACATTTTTGACATTTTGAGGAGAGCCTCAGGGAAACCCAGAACGTTTTTTATGTTGTTTCAAAGTGCCTTGCAAAATCATGATGAAACACAGCTCAAGTTACCTTCAGATATGTTTCAGTTATAATTTGTGAAAAAATAAAACTAAAGTAGGTCTAAAATAAAGAAATCACTGGTGCTACCACCATCTTCCAGCAGAGGGCAATCTTATGTTGCTGCTTGAGGGTCATGTAGTCTTGCTGCGTTAGGAGTGACCTGTATCGGTTGTAATTTATTTCATTTG
This sequence comes from Megalops atlanticus, assembly GCA_019176425.1. Lineage (NCBI taxonomy): Eukaryota > Metazoa > Chordata > Actinopteri > Elopiformes > Megalopidae > Megalops > Megalops atlanticus. The sequence goes on along the minus strand of CM032883.1, from coordinate 30,869,066 downwards.
ATTTTCATCTCAACAGGGCAGCCTCCTCTCAAAAGAAGACTTCTGGAAGACTTTGACCGAACTGATTGTGGAGGAACCACTGCATTGGCTCCTGTGAAAAGCAGCCCAAATGGTGCTAAACTCTTTTTTAATTTGTACAATAGCCGTGGACTGAATATATTACTTAGAAATTGCTGTGTGTTAATCTTTACATGTTTGTTTCAGTTACACTAAGAGACAGGAGAGTCTTCAAGTATGGTGCGCCTCTTCAACCTAATGTTACTCGACCCTTTGGGTGAGTTTCACACTGACCACAAGTTGATTTCAGATCCTGGATTAATAGGTTGTATGATTACAGTGTTTATGAATTACATGACTGTTTCTTCTGCTCTACAGTGATAAAAAGGGTGCCTTGGACCAGAGGCTGAGAAAGTCAGAACCACAGATTGTCGCTCCAGACTCGTTCCTTCGGGAAGGCAAGCCAGCGAATCCCAGGGCTGGGGCTGTGTTTGTGCCCCCTTTTCAGAAGTGCGCCAAACCCGAGGCCCAGAGAGGCAGTGTGCCACCGCAGTCTGGGAGAACTCCCAGTGTTTTTGTCCCTCCGTTCAGAAAAACAGGAAGCAGCCATAGTGGGAAGAGCCTGTCTGAGGCTCCCCCTATTAAGAAAAATTCAGATTCTGCCACTAACCCAGGCGGCCACAGCAAGGTGTCCGTTCAGGTCTCAGTCTCCTGCAGTGACAACGCTTGTGATGACAGCAGCGGGCAGGGCACTGTCAGTGGAGGTGTCCCTGAAGAAAGGGAAGCGGAGAGCAAGACCACCATGCTGGCACCTGCCTCACCTGTTGATCATCAGGCTGGTAGCTCAGGTAACCTTGCAGGTGCTATCACCTCAGCGTCTGGAACAGTTTTCATCAAGCGTCGGGTTTAGATATGTATTAGTTATTACAATTACGCTTCCTTCTCCTGCATGCCACTTACCTTCCTCTGCATGTTAAAACCATAATGATAGATAGGTACATTAAAAATGTTTGTGGCCTGAATCATATAAAAGTAAGTAAGAGAGGATTTCATTCTAGGGAGTTTCGTAACTACAAAATAACTAACTAACAAAACTAGTGTTCTCATGCTCTAATATAATCTGGTTCCATTCTGTTCCATGAAAGAGAAGAATCTAAAGAGTCATGTCACAGAATTGCATTGCAGTGCAGTGCTTAACTACATTACATTACATTCATTTTGCAGACGCTCTTATCAAGAGCACCCTCCATCACAGAAGACCATAAGTGTATCCATTCAAGCTGAACACAGGTCTGAGACATTAGGTTGAAGAGGCACACCTAACTATCTGAGTAGCCGCCCATTATGGCAAGCTCCAGGCAGAGTTGTGATGTGAAGATGTGCTGGATGTTCGCAGACACGGAGCGGATGATTGAGAACCTGCAGCTGGCGCGAGACATGCAGGACATGAGGATCAGGAAGAAGAAACGACAGACCATCAGGCCCCTGCCGGGGAGTCTGTTCCTGGCCAAGACCTCTGGGGTTGCCAGGGTGTCTCTGAGGGCGCCGTGGGAGGGGCGTGCCCAGCCCGTTACACCCAGGAAGAGGTACGCACACATTTTAAAGCAAGGCTTTTGGGCCAGCAGCACACCCTCTCAGTTCACATATATCCTCCACCCCACGGGCTTATCAACTCACTTCAATCAATACATAACACCCACTGGAGTGCTGCAAACCTGCAGTTTTGTAACTCTCACCTTTCATTAACTGATATGCTAAGGGAGGGGTTTAATTGAATAGTTGATCTAACTGAAGGATAATTAGATGGCCAGATTGGTCATTAGGCCAGCACATCATAGCACCCCCTCTACTCTGTAAGATAAGGGCCATGGGGCCTTTAATGATCAGAGTGAGTCATGCCATCAGTTTTATTTCCTGCTGAATGATGTATTCGCACCCATACCTAATGGCGAATATGTTTATGATCTTGTTTTAATTATTTTATTCCCCTGTTTGTTTCCAGCTCTATAAATACGGGGTCCACCGCGGAGTGTCTGGGATCAGCAGCGGTAGCGCGGAGTCATTCCGCTTCTGCTGCAGGGACTTCTTCAGACAGGAGCTGCTGACTGAGGCGGGTGGGGTCCAGCTGGCTGACGGGGGCTGGCTGATCCCCAGCAACGACAGCACGGCAGGGAAGGAGGAGTTCTACAGGTACCCGTTTGAATGTGCGGGCATCGTGATGTAATGCATTCGTTCCAGCCGAAAGCATCTCTTTGGGAGCACTCGTGGGTGCTTGTTCTGCTGTGGAGTGCCTGTAAATGGAATTTTCCTATTAATGACTGGAGATGGTGGGTGGTTGGGTAATGGCCTGAGTGCTGTAGTGCAGGCAGAGATGAAGCTAACATTAGGGGCAGACTAAAAAGGTTTAGCTTTGGTCTTCAGACATTCAGTTTTCATGTTCTAAGTCAAAGGTACCCACAGAGCACAGTATTTTATCAAAATAGACATTGTCATTACACATCAGAGAGAGTATAATGTCAGACTGACTGTATTGTATAGTACATAAACAATACATTACATTACATTTTAGCAGACACTCTTATCCTGAGCAACTTCCAGCACGAAAGGACAGAAATGTATCCATTCAAACTGAATAAATAACAGTGTCAGACCAGGCTAACAACACTCCCAGACCAGTGAGTGTGAGCATAGCACTATTCAAGCCCTACCACAAGTTAACTTGTGCAATCTGACTAAGTAAGGGAAGCCAAGTATAGTACCATACATCAGTCACTAGATCACTAAACACCAGTACATTTCAGTGTTTATCTTTAGGTGTCCATAATTCAACCCTGTGCCTGGTCCTCTTTTTCAGGGCCCTGTGTGACACCCCTGGTGTGGACCCGAAACTGATCAGTGAGGCCTGGCTGTACAATCACTACCGGTGGGTGGTGTGGAAACGGGCCTCCATGGAGCGGTCCTTCCCTGAGGTGATGGGCAGCCAGTGTCTCACCCCAGAGCAGGTGCTGCTGCAGCTCAAGTACAGGTATGCATTGCGTTTTTATTTATTCTGAAGGAGTATTTCTAAAAACATTGAAGGAAATACTAAGTTTCGTCCAGTGAAGGTATGGTAAATGCAGTTTTATGTTGCATAAGCTGTTGGTGGTAAATTGGTTTTGATTGGCGCTAGGTATGATGTGGAAGTGGACCACAGCCGGAGGTCGGCTCTGAGGAAGATCATGGAGAGGGACGACACGCCCGCCAAGACCCTAGTGCTCTGCGTGTGCGGCATCGCCTCGACTGGCTCCGCCCTCACCAAACCGGTCCAGCCCGACAGCAAGGCGTCCCCGGGCACAGCGGCCAAGGCGGGCTTGTCCAATGGGGTCATCTGGGTCACCGATGGCTGGTACTCCATCAAGGCCCTGCTGGACGCCCCGCTGACGGCCATGCTGCACAAGGGCCGGCTGACGGTGGGCGGGAAGGTGGTGACCCATGGGGCCGAGCTGGTGGGGTCCCAGGACGCCTGCCCCCCTCTGGAGGCACCTGAATCCCTCATGCTCAAGGTGGGTTTCACCTGAGACACCCTCACGCTGTGTCTTACAAAGTGACTGTAAGACCTTACATTAGTTAATTGGTGATCTGTTTACCCCCTGTTGATTCAGATTTCAGCAAACAGCACCAGACCAGCTCAATGGGACGCCAAGCTCGGGTTCCACCGTGACCCTCGACCTTTCCGGCTCCCCCTCTGTTCTCTGTACAGCAGTGGAGGCATGGTGGGCTGTGTGGATATGGTTGTGTTGAGAAGCTACCCGACCCAGGCATGTTCACTTTCATAAAGATGACAGGAAAAAAGTCAGCTGCTCTGAAAAGTTGGTTTGAAAAGAGAGGTGTTGGTAACATGGTGATACCTATATTACAGTGGATGGAAAAGAAGCCAGGTGGAGTCTTTGTGTTCCGTAACGACCGTGCTGAAGAGAGAGAAGCCCAGAGACACGGTGACAGCAAGCACAAAGCCATGGAGGCCCTGTTTGCCAAAATCCAGGCCCAGTTTGAGAAGGATCAGGAAGGTAAGTCACATCACAGTTATGTCCTGTGGTATAACCTCATTATGGAATCTAATGGCACCAAACTGACCGGGCAGTAATGACATTTCTCTTGCAGCAGAGAGCAAAACCAAGAAAAGGAGACGGAGGATGAGTCGGCAGGAGATTGAGGCATTGCGAGATGGAGAGGAGCTTTATGAAGCTGTGGAGAGTGACCCGGCTTACTTTGAGGTAAGAGAAGACAGAGAGACTGTTCAGTGGCACCTTAAATTTGGTGAAATTTAAAACCAGATCAGAGTGTTACACTTTGGGGTTTACTGAGAGGCGATTATAAAGGCATCCAAAGTCAAGTTATTTTTGCCTCCTAAAAATTTGAAATTGTCAGGAGAGAATAAAACAACTGAACTTTGGGCACATTGTATATCCATGAGTATAAAGGCTTAAATTGCAGGTGTATTTAAGATAAGCATTAGTTGAAGAAATCTCTTACCCTTCATATTTGTCAGTGGTGTCCTTACTCAGTATTTTCCAGGAAAGTATCTTTAGAAGTTAACCAAGAACAGCCAGAGCCACTGATTACAATTCATGTATGAGTAATACAATTACTAAGCACACTTTTTTAAAATAAAAAGATATTTACATATACCTATATAGTATATATTTTTTTGGAGATGGAGTGAGCACTGAAGACGTCTTTAACTGTGTCAAATAGTCATTTAAATAAAACAAAGAGAGAATAAAGGCTGATGTTTGCATGTTGCAGTCGTGTCTGAGTGAGCAGCAGCTGGCCATACTGAGCAGCTATAGACAGTCCCTGGGACAGGAGCAGCAGGCCCGGCTTCAGGAGCGGTTCCGCCGGGCCCTGGAGGAGGCCCAGGAGGGTGAGGGGGTCTGCCCCAACAGGGAGGTCACACCCGTGTGGAAACTGAGCGTGTGCGATGGCAGCGATCAGCAGAGCAGCAGCGGTGAGCTTGCAAACACTAGTCTCGTTAGGGTGTGTGCTTGTTCCTTTAGTTTTTATGGTTTTGAATAGGAGTATGTTTAGCAGATCAGGGGGATACTCATTCAGGAGCCAAAAGATGCCTCCATAGCTCAGAAGCACACCTGTGACCCAGCTGTAGTCATTGTGTGGCTGTCTACTTATTGCCCTCCCCTATTTCTCCAGTGTATCTGCTGAACATCTGGCGACCCTCGATGGACCTGCTGTCCTTGCTGAAGGAGGGTGGCAGGTACAGGGTCTACCAGCTGGCCACATCCGAGGGCAAGAAACGAGCTGGCAAAGCTGCCGTCCAGCTCACTGCCACGAAGAAAACGAAGTTTGAACATATTAAGGTATCAGCAATTATTCCTGTTTTTTTTTTTTTTTTTGCTTTGTAAGTATGCTGGACATTCATGTGGTCAAATGGAGAAGGCCAGAATATTCACTGTCCTTTTCCAATAAACTGCTTAGCTAAGAATTTTTAAGTAATTTGAGGAAGAGGAAATTTTACTGAAGATGGAAATGAGTGTAATCTGAATACCCATGGCCAACTACTAGACCCTCAATCATGTAACTTGACAGTAATTACAGCCATATTGTTCTGCTTGTATGTCTACTCTAAATCTCTTCCTCAAGGATTTTAGGAATTCATATTTAGCATTTGCAGGTCTAATGTGGCTTGTGGATTGATATTTAAGCCATGACTATGGCTTTGATTGAGGAAAAAAATTACATATAACCCTAACATATTTAGGAATAACTGCATCCAGTTTCTTTGTGTTTGAATGTTTTGTCGAAAATAATGGGTTGCCCTGTATGCTTGTGTCTATTCTGTTTATGCATGGGCAACTCCATACCTCCTACTTCTGTTAAACCTGTAAAAAACAGTAAGTGATGTTGGAAAAATAAGACTAAAATAAGGACTTGGAAAGTGAACTGCGTATACACCCAGGCTTCCGATATATAGTTATTTGGCTACTCATATAGGAATCTGTGTGGTTAAATTGTGATGATGAGCAGTTATCATGCATTTAGAATTCTGTACTTTTACAGTTTCAGTCAGAGCTTTGCCATTTCCTCCAGAGAAATTAATGCCTACCCAAGTATTCAGTCTTGACAACTCTGCCACCTCCAAAGACATAGATGCTGCAGAATATCCATGCAGTTGTTTCCATCACAGGCCCCTCCAGAGAGCCTGCCTGAGCTGTTCCAGCCCAGAGTGTCTGTGAGCTTCAGAACCCTACGGGATCCAGGGTTCCGTCCTCTGTGTGGAGAAGTAGACATCGTTGGATGTGTGATCTCCATTTCTGACAGACATGGTGAGTCCTACCAAGGCAGCAGTTTTCTAAAATATGAGGTTACGAAAAGCATAGGGGTATAATATTTCAGTAATTTTATTTTTTATTTAATAATTTTCCACTTTCCAACTTTGCAAAGAAAGCTGGGGTTTTCAAAACTGTTGCTTTTATGACCATTTGCTTTCTACCCATTTTATGTATTTTTAAATATATGTGGGGAAGACAATATTTGGACCATGCTTTGGGGTGAAATGACTAAGCCGTTCTCACTGCAGGTCCTTCCCCGGTGCTGTACCTGATGGATGAGCAGCAGGACTTTGTGTCTGTGCGGAGCAGTAGCAGCCTGGCTCAGCTGGCCATAGAGGATCTGGTGAAACCTCAGGCCCTGCTGGCAATAAGCAACCTGCAGCTGCAGCACCAGCCCTCCAAGCCCATACCTGCCCTGTATGCAGGCGAACTTTCCCTCTTCTCTGCCAAGCCTAAAGAGGCTTACCTGCAGGAGGCCTGTGAACGCCTCAGAGCCATTGTCCAGGTACTGCTGCAGACTCTCCCTCCAAAGATAAAGCTGCATGAAATACATTTGTGACAAGCTTTTCTTGAACTGTACATCTTCCACTAGAGAAAATGGCTACTTTACATATTTTGTGCTTGGCTCTCAGGGTTGAAATATACTTGACTACACCAGATGACTGCCCAATCAGAGACCTGTACAGGTTTGCCCTGCATGCTGAACTACTTTTTTTGTGACTGCATTAACAGGGCAATGAACACTTCTTTGAGATGGCAGAGGAGAAGCTGTCTGACTTAATTCAATCAAATGGTCCACGTTCTGTGCTCTCTTCAAGAGAAGTGAGTCCATCTCCAAAAATGGTAGGTGGGAGAGCTGATGCAAGAGGACTTGGCAAGAGTGTTGTATGTCTTATTTATTTACTTAATTTTATTGTGACAATCAAATGGACTTATATTTATATTCCTGTTCATATATCAAACTTCTGTAACTTCTGAAACTTCTGTAACTTCTGAAACTTCTGTAATTACTATGCACCGAGTACACAATGCCATGCTTTACTTACAGGTGGCTGGGCAAACCCCCCGGCAGTCAGTGCGTACACCGGGGCTGTTCACCCCAGTGAGTCGAAAGCCCCCTCTTCCTGCCAGCACCTCAGATAACAGGGACCCCAAAAGCCTGAAGAGGAAGAGAGGCCTGGACCTCCTGTCCCGCATCCCTTCTCCTCCCCCTCTCAGCCCAATTTGGACGACTGCCTCTCCGTCCGTGAAGAAGACCTTCAATCCCCCACGGAGGTGCGGGACGCCCCAACCTACGAGCCGAAAACGGACCCCGGCCCCGCAGCGTGCCCCCCCCCCGGAGGAGGGGGGATGGGTGAACGATGAGGAGCTGGCCATGATCAACACACAGGCCCTGCTGGAAGGGCTGGGGGGGCCAGGTGACAGTCCCAGGTGACAGATATGCAGCACCGGCCAGAGACAATGTCGCAGTGGCACATGAAGAAAGTGACTTTGCAGGCACTTGGCAAGCAGGAGAGAGCCAAATGTGGGGAACAAAAATGACAGAAACTGTCACATGCCTCAAAATGCTCTGGTGATGTTTACATGTTGGATTTCTTTTCTCAGAACTAGTAGACGTGAAATTTCCTAACTTGCAATATATGTATATATGTTATATTAAAAATACTGTTGAAATAAATATATCTTTCAAAATCATCATTCTCTTGTGATTGATTTCAGTTATTAATTACAGACATGCACCTCCAGGCTGTCGTTGGATTATGAGAATATGTGGTCATCATGGCTATTTTTGTAGGCAGCCACAGGACAGCTGACAGTACTGCGATACTGCGCATAGTGTGGTCGAGTGATATCTTAACCCTGCAGCACTCAGAAAGCCCAAAATGGTCGTCTGGCATAAAAAAGACGATTAAATATGGTCAATTTCTTCCCAGATTGCTTCCGATTCCCAGACTGCCATAAACGTACGAAATAAATTTATCAGACTACGAAAAAAATACAATCCACAAATGTGCCTGTGATTGTGTTTTTGTGACGTAGCTTGTTTCGACGTCTTTCGTGGTCACATGACGTTATACGTTTCGTCTCCCGGCTGTTTACTTCCGGTGCGAGACTATGGCGGCGGTTTGGACGTTGAAGTTAAAATGTTAACATAATGTGCTACTTTCAAACGTTATGGTAAGCAAATCAACAAGCAGGACACGTATTTCCACTGTGATATATTTTATATGTATTTATTTATATTATGAGAATGTGCTTAGAAATAAATAGCATACTTATTTTGAAACATTGGTTAGCTGGCTAGCGTTAGCCACAATAATCAACATAACGTTAGCTGGTTGTTAAACGTTATCTAGCCATTTGTCCGTTGCCAGTTCAAACAATATTGTATGTTGTTGTTTGCGTGCCTTTCTATGTTTGTTGAATCATAACTAACTAGCTAGCTAGCTAACAGACCTGCAAGTGGCTACCTTACGATGCGAGGTTACTATTCATGTAAATAGTGGAAAAAAACCCTGCAAATAGAAGCGATGTTTCTAGACAGAGTGACAGTGTAGTTTAGACAACGCACCAGTAATGTGTATCTAAAAGCGAGCGTGATTTCCCTTTTGCTGGATAGTTCCAATGTTAGACAGCTGGCTACAGCCGTTGTCTTGAGCTAGCATGTTAGCAACCCTTTAATGGTAAGTAGCTAAATATAAACTGCGCCCTCTTTAAGAGCTACTTTGTGAATCTGATAAACCGTCCCCTATCAATGTTTTCTGAAGGCTGACGAGGCTTTCCAGCCCGGTTTTAATACCATTTTATTCATTCTTAATTTCATCAAATTAGTTGCGCCATGCAGATGCGTCCTTATTACGTGCATCCTTGTTACACTGTTTGTAAGGAAATTCCTTAAGTTTAAATTGCAACCCTTTCCAGGCTGTAAAAACATGATCATCCGATCATCCGGCTAGCCTGCAGTAAGAGTATGATTTTAAATCAACAGTACTTGTTAAATTTCCAGCGTTTTTAATGAGGCAAAGAAGAGGGGGGTGGTGTTAAAACGTGTAATAGAACTCCTTTGTGATGACATAGTTGATTGTTACTCTTTGTAGATGCCAGAGATTGAAACTGGTAAACCCACTTCTGGAACCGAAGAGGGAGAAGTCAAAGGCTCAGTCCAGAACAAGCTGATACCGTCTGATGAGGAAGCAAATCCACAGAGCGGTACATGTGAGGCTGAGAGAGAGAGGGAGGCACAGAGCACATCGGCATCATCACCCAGTGAAGCAAGCCAGCTAAAAGGGGCTGAAGTCCCAGCAGAGGATGGAGCCAGGGACTTGCAGTACTCCAAAGGGGGTGACGTTGACTGCCCCCAAGAAGGTCAAGGTTCATTTCATGGCCACGTTTCCACTGTGAATTGCACAAGTGATGGAACAAACAGCAGTCTCTCTGATGGTGGAACACAAGGGAAAAATGGTCTTGTAGAAGACACAGAGGTTGTTCCCTCTGTCTGTGATAAGAACCAGGAGAAACCAGGGCAGAAGGATCGAAATATTGTTATCAAAGAGTTGGGGATCACCAGCACTGCATTTATTGGGCCTGTGTGTCAGCCAGTAGAACCTAAGTCAGCACCTGAAGTGGACATAGAGGACAAACTGAGTGAGTTTTACAAAGAGCTTGAGGAGGCTGAATCAGGGGACTGCCTTGATGGTAGCTCCAACAATGACAAGAGCGACTTTGAATCATGTGAGCCACAAAACCCACCCCCGCCGGAGGAGGAGCGTTTTAACACCAGCAGAGACACCGGATCTTCTCGTGGGTCTCGTCCATACCAGTACCACCACCATGATCACTGGCGCCCCAAGAGACACAGGCCCAACTTTCAGCAAGGGCCAGGCTGGGGCAGGCCAGACCCACCTTTCTACCCGGACCAATGGCAGTACCGTCAGGGTTTCGAGGGTCCGCAGCGCCCCCCATACCACAGCTTCCACAGACCCCCCTACCATGGGCCACCTGGTCCCCTCCCTCCCCCTCCACCCCCAGGATCTTTCTACCCTCCAGATTTCAGGCCACAAATGAATGAATATTATGACCATCATGAGAATGGAAACCATTGTCAGTGGGAGGATTCACGCTTCCCAGCAGACTCTGGGTATCCAGGTTATGGTGGTTCCAGTGGTTATGATGCCTCTCAGGGCTATGGTGGCCCCGCCTATCCCCCGAATGACTTTGATCACCGCAGAGAGAGCAGTGACACTAGTGTCTCCGACTGTAGAGAAGGAAGCTGGTCTCAGCCTTATGGGGGCTCTGACTGGAATCGGAATTATGATTCAGCACCAGAACCCCACCCACAGTATCACCAGGAGGAGGAGGGTCTCCTGCCACCAGGCTCAGACTGTGACTATCGTCCTAACTCCCTTCTGGTTCTGATCCTGATGAGGGGAGTTCCGGGGTCTGGGAAGTCCACACTGGCCAAGTGAGTTGTCAGGGAACACTTGAATTGCACTGCAAGAATATTACAGGCCAAAGTGTATGCACAGGGTATTAAATGAGTTACAGGGAAAGCCCATTTAATTTGTGAATGCTCTGTTAGTGTGTTGGCACATCCCAGAGTGGCACAATTCTGGTTTGTGTTCCTTTTGGGATAGAAGTTGTTTAACCTTGGTGCACAGACTCCCAGTTCTAATTCATTACCCTAAGGGATCTACCTTTGGATTTTTAAGAACCAGTATATGTTTTTTGGATCACACCTGTTGATATCATTTGGTTGAATGCAGTCAAATCTGTTGTTATACTTTTGATGATAACATCTGTCTTACTGTAAAAGCACTTATGATAAAAAAAATTATTTCATTTCTGTGGTAATGAAAGTAAGCTAACAATATGCCTTTATATAAGCAGGATCCCCAAACGGTTGTATAAAGTGTAAATGTAGGGAACAGACTGTGAATTATCCTTTGGTTGGTTCTTTTCCTTTTTTCCTCAGTCTACCAAATCTGCTAGATAAGGTGAACACTCCAGCAATATCCAAAAATAAAGCATTAGTATCATACAGATGGAGCATTATTATTCCATTTAAGTCTATTAGACAAACAGTCTTGAAGTTATCAGCCAGACTAGATCAGTGGGTTGCTAAGTAATGTAATTGCTAGCAAAACCATGAGGTTACAAATGGGTTCTCCAGGATTGTTTTGCACTGACTGTTTGCTTGCAGGCCACTTTTTTCTTAAAGTGTAAGGAGTGTAAGCCTGCGTATACAGCCTTTGGACAGCAGTGTGTTTCTGTGTTTCTGTGTAGGAAGTTGCTGTCCTCAGGTCCCAATGGGCTGATTCTCAGCACTGATGACTACTTCTCCCAGGATGATGGCTACGCCTATGACCCCTCCCTTCTTGGACATGCACATGACTGGAACCAGAACCGAGGTATTACAGCACTGCACTTCTGTGCAGTATCACTTATCAGTATCTGTGGAAATGCATACTTTAAATGTTAACTCAAAAGTAAATTCTTAACATTTGGTCTTGAGTAATTAATTGTATAATTATTGCTTGTCAGTGAGCTCCTCTGAGTGTTGTTTTTTTTGTCTTGTTTCATACTTCATTTTCATCATTTTTTTTAAACTGGAGTAACTGTGTGTACATTTCACATCTGAATTGACATATATGTGTTGTTTTTATTCCCACAGCTAGAGAAGCAATGGATGAAGGTCGCTCTCCTGTAATTATTGATAATACTAACATTCAAGCTTGGGAAATGAAGCCTTATGTGAAAATGGTGAGTCTGCCCCTCAAATTTCTGTAAAATCATCTGTTTTTTTTACTATATTGTCCATGGGGATATTGTGCTCTCTGGATACAGAGAGCCTATGTACATAAACCATCTGAACTAGCTGTGGTATGCCCCAGGGAATAAGCAGTCAAAAAATAAATAAAATAGAGTCCTTGCTCAAGTCGTCTGTTTACTTCCATTTTTGCAGCTTATATTATGTCCAGTTGTCAAAATTCAGGCACTGAACAATTTAAAATGATGTATACCTGCAGTAAGGTGTGCCCCACTCACTCAAACATTAGGCTTCAAGGATCATGGAATAACATTGAAATGTGTTGCAGGAATATGCTTACATCATCCTGTAACTGCTGACCTCCTGTTTCCTGCTGTCTCTGTAGGCCTTACAGAGAAGATATAATGTTGAATTCTGTGAACCCGACACCAGCTGGAAACTGGATCCCTTGGAGTTAGAGAAGTAAGAATCTGTTACTGATGCTGTGCTCTCTAGAGACTGTAGATTAACAGGGAGGATTTATACACAGTTCTTCACTCATTCATTTCAAGTTATTTGTTAATGTTTTTGTTTTAAACTCAAAATGACCAAATCTAGGTATGCAACTAGTGCTGTGTAAATTGAGACCAAATTTTGGACAGTGACTGTACAGTGGTGTTATTCATGTAGCAGGTGAGGTAAAGATAGTCAAAGAAATATCCAGCTAAAGACTGGTTTAGGAGGTAGGGAGCAACAAAACGCATCAGTAAAATGGCTCCTGCATGGTTTTGTTAACACTCTTTTCTTCCATCCGTCAGGAGGAACAAGCATGGCGTCTCCTGGCAGAAAATAGCACAGATGCTAGAGCGATTTGAGCTGCCCATGTCTGTGGACATTGTTCTGAACTCTCGAGATCCGCCTCATAAAAGCTCAGAGCGGCCACCAGCACAGCACTTACCGAGGTAGAGTGACACTACCCACTCCCCCGGGTCCTGGCACCAGCCTGGCTGACAGTCCATGCATTAAACGGTGCTCCTCAATGCTACTGTCCAGCCACGTGATGGCAAAGAAATACTCACAGATGCAGCTCAGCTGCTATTGACATTTGTCTTTTGATCTCTTTTTGTATTAATTTTTTTCCCTTTTTCCACCCAGTTTGGAAGTGCCGGTTGTACATTAAGATTTTTTCACTATGGAAAACTCCATGGTGTGTAGCAGGTGCAATCCTTTGATACACACAGACATTACCTGGTGCTGTGGCAGGACCAAGGCCCACCAACCCCCCTTATCCCACTTTGTTCTGCCCCTGGGGCCTCTGGGGTCCCTTGTCACTGTCGCCAGATGGCACTATGTTGGGAAAAGCTTTAGCTGCCTGACCCACTCGGGAGCCCTTCTTTTCTATTTAAACTGAAGATGCCAACGTGTTTTCTACATTGATACAAATTTTTACATTTTCATTTTATGGTTAATTTTTAGCCTGTACAGACACCAGAAGTTGCACCAAAAAGTTTTGTACAAATAAGGCCATTTAAGATTGCTGTTGAAAGAACACTTTTTTTGCAGCTTAAAGTAAAGTCTTGAGCGGTGGAGATGCGTGGCATTTGCCCCCCTTTGCAATTCAGTGATGTCATGCTGTAAATTTCTGCACATACGACGATGCAAAGGTTCTATTGGTCATTGTGACACTGCATTGTCGCACTGCTGGGCAGAAACCAGTCTCTCACAGCTGTGAAGAGTTTTATACCATATCCATCACAGAGAGTGGGAAGACTCATTCTCCATTCTAATTGTTTTTTTTTTCCCTCTGAATTTGAGTCATTCGCTAGTTTGTGGAGAAGGTGTAGTCACATGGCACAACTGGTGCTCTGCATCATTTTGAAAAAAAAAAAAACTAATCAAAAAACAAAGTAGGTGCTCTGACTGGTTTTGCAATCGATTCTAAACCCACATAGATAAATTCAGTCAAATCTCAGGGTTACTTTATTCCAAGTGTCAGGATATCAAGGCCACTGTTACCCTTTCATCCAATTTCTAAATATTAACATTGTCAGTGCGCATAAACTGCACACAGATATGCTCACAAGGAATTTTTTATTCTTCTGTATGATTTTGATGTTTTTAAGTGATCTATAGAAATACTTGATACATACAAAACATCCAAACTAGAACTACATCTAGAACTACAGGCAAGACAGTAGGAGCAGAGACATTGCAAGTGTCCATTTCTGATTGTCTGCCTGTACAGGGAAGACATATGGAACCAACAAGTAAAGGAGCTGCTGTCAGTGCAAATATATCCAACACCTAGCCATACCAAACACATTGGATAACTAAATCAAATGCCCACCCAAATCAAATACTCAACTATATCAAATACAACAGATAACTGTAAAGCAAATATCCAGATGACTATAGATCAAATGCAAAGGCCATACTTGGAATGCTAACAAAAAAGGGAAGCCTGCAAATTATTGTCTTCAGGCTCACCACTGATGCAGTCTAGGGTTTTGTGTTTTGGGTGTAGGGAGACCGCTTACACTCATATACTATTCAAGTAGAATTTACCAACTCAACAATGCTGGCAGATAATGCCAACACTGGATAATACGCATACAGCCTTATAGAGAGGGTGAGGTCTTAAGAATGCAATTGTTGGGAAAGTGCTTTTCTCATCGTAAAGGGCAAAAAAAAACTTTTACAGGCTATATAAAGTTGAAACTGTGGTGTACACTTCATTTTTAATTTAATAAAAGGTGTATGCCATTGCTAGAATTTGTAGGCATTTGTGGCCAAATAATTAGGAGAATTCTCAGCCAAAGAATGTACCTAAATCTCTGCATTTCCCCTGCTGTCAAAGGGGATTGCTTTTTAGGTATATGGCATTGACTACTATTGCACTTACTTTTCAGAACAGGTACAGTGTAAGCTGTGTTCTGTCAAGAGTGAAACTTGTAGATGTGTACATTATTCAGTGAGTTCAAAATAAAATTAAGCAATCAAAACCTTCCTGTGTCACCCTTAGGGAGTGGTTTGCTCCCATAGATTGCTTGTATTCTATGAAAGAATAAAAATGTTTTGCTTCTCTTATACCATGTTTACACTAGCCCAGCTTTATCTACAAGCATAGCTCAGCAGTGTTTTTTTTTTCTCTGTTTCGGTATTGCTGGGCTGTTTTGAGAATTGTAAATTGTTAACTTGCCCTCAGTGAGATGCAATAAATCCTCCAATCGGTGCTAGCTTTCCAGTAGTGCTCTGAAGGACTTGTATAGAAAAGCCACTGTTCACAGGCGAGTGTATTACAGGAATACACACGCCCTGCGTCAGTGATTCCTGCTCAAGTGCAGAAAAACACCTGTTTGATGAATGCACACTCTACCCACTGTTGTGTCTTTGGCCAGTAACCCCACCCTTCCCCCTTCACCATTGTATCAGTCCCTCTCCAATGGTGCTCGAAGCGACCCAGAGGCAGTTATACCTTCACATAATCAGTGAAAATACAGATGGCTATTTTTAACAGTGCCAAGCTGACATGGCAAAGAGACAGATGCAACTGAATGTGGGCAGAAAAAACGTGATATTAAATCCCTTATTTGAGGTTGTTGTTGGATGCCCTGTTTTGAATTTAATATAGATTTTACTTTGACATGCAGTAGTGGTGTAGTTGATTTTATTTAAAACTGAGAAACTTTTTTTTTTAAGATGCTAGCATGCAGCTAAGGCATCATTCATAGGTTATTTGCCTGACTTGAGACTACTGGACTCAGACTAGCTTTGGACAGTACAGGATGATGCCTTCAATATCAACAAAGTGTTTATAGAATGATTTTGTATATACTGTAATTTCATATTTTGTATGTGCAGATTTTGATGTTCACAGTAATTTAAAAATTAAATATAAATTTTGTCCATACTGTCCTCTCTGTTCAATAAATCAACACAGGTAGTTTGAAACATTGTGGGCTGGAAAGGGTTCTCTAATACCATGTTTTATGGTAACTATGAAAAGTCAGCAAAGCAGTATAGAAGACAACAAACTTATTCCCCACATGTAAATGATAAAATACAATTATGGCAATATAGGAGCAGTTGTTTTATTTGTTACGGAGCTACTCGTGCTGCCTACAATAGTTATTTACCCTCAATTGTACATTTGTTTAAAAATGCTAAGTGGGATGGACAATGCCCTGGATATGCTTGTTCAATCATGTTGACAAACTCAAAATTGTGCTTGGTGTTTGAAAAAGGGGCCGTGTCATGAAGGTGTTCCACAATTAATAATACAAAGAGAGATGCCCACAACACATAGTCCTTGAGACTACAGCAGACTGTAGCCATCCTTGAACATGCTACACATGTACTGTTTCTAGTGTCTTGGTTTGATAGAATATTGTTGTCTTGTCTTCATGAATATATCAATAGCAGGGCATGGAGAGGTATTGTGCATTTCCCAAATGCAGAAGCTATATTCCCCTCGGTAGTATTTATAAGAGGAGGCAGTAATGGTAAACACTATTCCTGACTGTATGCAGTAAAATGCTGCTCCAGGAAAATCTCATTCAATACAAAATTGATATTCCTATTTTTGTTCAGGGATTTCCTTTAAGTACTGATGTACTGTGATGGTGTATTTAGTACTTTTTCCAATATGTAACTTTGTAGTACATTTTATACTTATACATGCTTCCAAATAGGCCTTTTTGCATTGACCTAAAATCAAAATGTTGTCATTATCTCATGTAGAACTGTTAATGTACTGATTTTATTTCCAAAAAGGCATTTGTTGAGGTGTAGGTGGAGCAGGCTGGAAACTCTACAGTAATTACGTAATTAATAAAAATGTTGAAATTTTATTATTTCAGAGCCGTTCTGAATTTTATGGAACGCTTAAATGTCAACCTCCTGTGAATCATTTTGCTGACTAATGTTGTATTTTCTACATGGGGATTTTGCACATAGTATTTGCTGCAAAATTATGTAACTATCTGCCACAAGCAAATAAAATTACTTCTTTTCTGAAAGCTGGTGTTATTGCTCTTTTTGGCAGGATGGATCATTGGTGTCAGTCATGTCTGTGGCATGTAATGTTTGTTGAAGAAGTGCCTATTTATCTGAAATTTGGAACACATGAACAGTGCCATTCTTATATTGTCTGCATTCCCACCATATTCGACACGTTATCATATGCATACTTTATATATACATTCAACAGTATTTGTATAAAAGCAATGTTCTTTCAAGGAGTAAATTACTCAACTTTTACGAGTGCGAAGTCAAATCGATTTTAAAAGTAGGAGCACCCGGAAAATCCTGTAGGAGGCGCTGTTGTACCATGTTTAGGTGTTTTGAGGCGTGAACCACGCGTGTTTCTGTAGATGGGGTTCTGTAGCCGCTGCTGGCCGTGCAGGGAGGCCGGATTGGCGCAGCCACAGACAAATTGGCGCCATTTTGAAGCCGGGAGGAGGACCAGACCTGCAGAAGGGGAGAACGATTGGCCGCTATTCGTCAAACTAGGTAGGATTAATTAACGCCAAACGCCACAAATTAAAAGCAGGAGATTTGTTCCTATAGACGGGTCTGCGTTTTGTCCAGGAGATGTGAAAAACGGCAGGTTAAAAAGTGATAAAAGCAGCTAATGTGGTCCCAGGCGGTGGTGTCCGCTCTGTGCCTGGCGAGCGGCTGCTGTACAGGGGGAGAGAGCGGTGCTGGGAACGGGGCTCATATTTCTTTCCCGCAGAAAAGGGAAAATAAACTGAGAGCGACTCCCAATATGTGCCGCGGCTGCTAGATTCCGCGTAGTATGTATGGTTAAATTCGATGATCTCTTCCCATGCTAATGTAACCTTGCTGGTGTTTTTTCACTTATTTTAACGGTGCGTGTTGTGGTGTACTTGCAGAGTGGCCTTGTGGAGGCAAGGCTGGTTTGCTTTGCCAAAACTGTCTGCCAGTTAGCTAGCGAGTTATACACGCAAAACATTGACTTGCTAACGAGTTAGTCGTGCTCGCCCAACCCAGCCTGAACGAAGCTGAAATCATAAGCGCAAACTCCGTTGTATCTGCGGATCGGTTCCTTCACTGCACGGTGGTGCCAGTTTTCGGTGCACAAATCAGGCTCACTTGCTGCCTAACGTTAGGGAGCCGCTGTACAGTAGTGCAGAATTTTATTTGCTTTGTCCTAGGTGGTTAGATTAGCAGATCTGTTTCAACCACACAGCAAAGGGTTGGCTTGCTAACTGAACACGTTTTGTATATTATCGTAACCGACAACAAACACGGTGTCGCTCCACGCATCACAGGGACTCTGATTTGACATTTCCATTGTTCATGCTAATTTACGATAGCTAACGTTACACCAGCTAATCACACCATCTGTTAATCTTGTGGGTTATGTTTCGAGCATTTTAAAAGGTGAGTTAGACATGGTGAGGTAACTTACGTTTACTCCGATCGTCTTCGTAGTGGAGGGCTAGCCCGCAGTTCACCCGTATAAATGCACAGCATTAGTTTACGAGTTCACTTGCTGCAAGGCTTACGTTAGCTACATGAGCTGAACAACACGAGCAGCTAGCTGCCTTGTCTAGTGTGTTTTATGCTCTGATTTTTGGTAGTCAGCGTACGTTGTTTGCCATGAAACTGTAATTCGCGTTGGCTGAATAAATCAAGAACTTGAAGGATTAATGGCAGCTGGTGGGCGATATGGTTAGCGAGTTATTTCGGCATGACAGTTGTAGCTACCTAACTAGCGACGCCGTTGCCAGATACAGCGTTACTAGCTCGTACAAGAGCGAACAAGTCGGTGTGCAGAACTGAAAATGAGATTTATGTACATTCCTAATGCCTTGTCCGCTGGCTAGTTAACCTATAAACGTGACCGATTCCGGTATAACTGTTGCAGCGACTAAAGCTGTTTTCGTCAAGCGAGCTGCAACATTGTAAATGAGGCAGCGGCTATCATTGCCAGGATCCTGCCTTGTTATTGCGATGGATGTGTATCATAACGTTTTCTGGCCAGCTGCAGTGTTGTTTGTGTCAGTCCAGAGGATCGGACAGGTGCAAAACCACTGTCATAACTTAAAATGGTTAGTGAAATCAGACGGCTCATCTGCTGTTTGTCCTGTTCACTTCAGTCAACCGTGTAACGATCAAAAGTCTTGACTTACAGTAATTTTTCTGAAGGAATTACCGTTTCCCAAACGGTACACAGTACAGTGGAGTAAACTGATATGTACTCTGTGTCATTAACTGTAAAATGTATAGATGCGCACCCGCTGGTTGACAGATAGGTTAACACGTTTCATGTTCAAACAACGTTTGATTAATAATGCAAGGGAGGGCATGCGTGTAATTGCAGGTTAATTACCTTTTAACTACTATGATTGGTTTGGTAGCTCCATTCGACTGAAACGGTTTGGAGACCGCCCACGCAGAATAGCTCATATCCCGTAGATCAGGATTTCTAGAGCAGGTTCCCCTTCTGGAATTTTATATTGTAGGTCAGGATATACCACACTCTTACCTGGGGCCTGAACATATTCACTACTAAAGTGTAATTAACTATAAATTGATTTTTAAGGTGAATGTAGGTTTTAACAATGAGCTGTCCTCCAAGTCCATGTTATGTCAGAAGTGTATGTGTGTCACGAAGAAGTAATATCCAATAGTGAAGCACTCACAAATCAGTTGGATCAGTTCTTCGATAATTAATGAGTTCATTTTTTTCCTGAAGCTTGCAAGTTCTGTGCAAATACTTTCAGAAAAGGAGTGTCTGTTTGCTTGCTTGATTGAGAAGTTTTTCACAAGTGGTGTTTGAACTGCTGCCATTGTGGTGTGTCCTTTAAGTATGTGGGGAAAAGGTGTGAGAAATTAGGTTTGGTGTTCCAGTGGGTAATTCTGTGTAGGAATAGCAGCCAAAATTATGCTTTGCGTCTGGTCTTTTTCATACACGTTTGCCTGCATGATGCTCAAGCTCATCATTCCACCCTGTCAGAGCTAAAGTTTGGAAACTGTAAGCAAAGTCAATATTTTGCAGTTACAGGTACTGTAAAATGCATAACATAAGAGCAGAGCTTCTATCAGTTAACTTTCCTTAAATGCTGCATTCTTTCTAAACATAGCTTTTTAACAGTAAAACATTGATATTTGGGAAAGTGTAACCATATGAGTGTGTTGTGTAGCTAGGTCTTAATACTGCGGGATCCCAATTGTAACTTGCCCCCTATCATGAGAAGTGTTGACTGTTGTATGTCCTGCCTAGAATGGGTGAGCTACAGTATTTGCTTGGCAATCTGTCTCTTTGGGAGAGGGCTAGAATATGAATGCCTCCAATTAGCCCTGGTTTCACACTAGCCTCGGTATCCACATTCTGAGCACAAACTGAGACACATTTGAATTCTGACAGTACGTGTGAAGGGCTTCTGATGTTCAGGGGGAATAAAGCTGATGTCTTAAGTGATGAAAGTGCAGTCACATGGTTACTGAAACACCTGCTTGTGGAAAATGGAGCTCAGATATCAAGCAAATGATAATGAGCCAAGCCAGCATTCCGTTCGGTGAGTTTAAAGACAGAATCCTGGAAACGCTCAGAACACACATTTTCAGTAACTTAAGTTGATCAAAAGATTGTCTGGAATAAAAAAGTAGCATATTCAGTGGAGCACCAGGAATGAGGCTGGGAAGCCCTGATGTTGATAGAAACAACAACAATTCTTTCTCATATCTTTAAGATTACAGTTCAAGCTTCTGTCTGCCACAAGACATGCGTGTTTCCCCTCGATGTTCCCAGAGAAAACATTTGCTCAGCGCATGATGAACAGGTTCATAAGTGTGCTTAGGAATTGTTTTCAGAGGGTCCCGTAAGGGTTTACTCTTGAGCTATTTGCTGTGGATCATTACTCTGTTTCCTTGGAAGAGAAGCATGATTGTGCCACAGTGATTCAGTTCTGTGCATTTTATGTTGTCTTCAATCTTTGACCTCATGTTTTGCATGGACGCTGTTTGAGCTTGCTCTTGTGCTCTCCGTATAGTCATTTAATTGTCTCTTGACATGAAACGAAGGTCACGGACTACAGTAGATGTTGTATTTATGTTTTGGCATCAGGAGAAGCATTACAGATTTCATAATGTTTTTCAAATGTCCTAATTTCCCAGCTGTTAATGTAGCAGATGATGCAACAGGAAAATATTTAACTGCAGAACATTCAGGATTTCCATTTAACAACATTTGTCCATCGTTTACTGAATTTTGGAGGCTTGAGTGGAAAAAATAAAAGCCATCTGTCATTTGGACAGAAAGAATATATAATTTGCTCTGTGGGCTAACTTATGAAAGATGCTACGCAAAACAGTATGAACATTTAATTTAGTGAACATAGAATTCCAAGTTTGTCCTATGTAGCTAGTAAGGCTGCGACAGTTAGCCCTTTTGTGTTATTGATACATAATCTGTTATTAATAAAACTTCAAGTTGAGCATTGCGGCGAGATTGTCCAGACTCAATTCTCAAATATGTCCAATAAAGTATGTATGTCCAGCGTAGTACTTTTTCAAAGTCAAATAGCTGCCGGCGTATACATTTTGATGATGGCAGAAATCAAACAGAGCCAAAAAACTAAATTCATCAAGTGAAGTATAAATATGATCAACGGCAGGCTTATCATGTGCACATGTGACAGTATGTGATGGTGAAAAGTAGTCATAAACAAACCAGAGTGGTAGTTCACTCCAAAGTTAACTTCAAAGCTGAGCTTGCTCATTGCTATTCCTGTTCAGGAACAGAAGCATGTCCACATTCCTTGTTTTTAGGCGAGACCCCAGGTTGTTGATACACCCCTCTGCCTCACCAAGCTCCCTGGTGCCCGGGACTCATGTTACCGGAATGTTTAAAACGCTGGTTCCATGTGGGCGGGTCTCGGAACGTGCTCTGCCACCCCTGTATGAGCGGATCCTGCTACATGCAGAGAGGTAGCCCTGTGGAATACGCCGCACTTTGAGCCTCGGAGCGGCGAGGCTTCTCCAGTGTAGGGGTTTGCTGGCAGCAATGTGATTATGAAGTCTCATCTTTTGTGTTTTTCCCACGTGACTCCGCTCCCCTGTTTGCAGGATGTTCATATTGCTTTCTTGAATACCGCTACAGTCATGCTCTTTCTGGCCTGTCCCGTGAGAGTCAAGATCTTGGACCTTCATATGCTCTTTGGTTGCATGCTTTGTTATGGGTAATAAAGGAATGCGAGAGGCTATTCGAAAAAATGTTTTATGGGGATGGAAAATTTTGACAAGCACATGTCATTATTAATTGAAGTCACAAAATATAAAAAAAATATTGACAATTTTATAATGTTGTTCCATCCTTCACAGTTACAGCTACAGTCCTCAGCCCAAGGTAGTAGATAGTAACATGGCATTGTTCAATGTTAATATGTTGCTGTGGCCTTCAAAAAGAGAAATACGTTTCCTTTCAGTTTTGTGTTTTGTGGTTGTATATATGCCACATGCAGAATTCAATTTAAACATATAAATGCTAAATTTAAATAAGCAGGTTGTGAAAATTCTTGATATCCTGCAAATCGTATGGGTCATTTTGGAATCCTAATTTGCCTTTTTACAAAAACAGTGATGAATGTAGTTTGTTGGTGATCCTTTGGACAGATGAACTTTTTTTGTCAGTGGAACCTCGGGGGTGAGCTTGCCCCTGAGTACATGGCAGATCAAAATAGAAGATTTACCATCAGAATTCCAAACTATTTGGATCATCAAAAATGAACATTTTTCAAGAATTAAAAAAAAACACCACATAATCCATCAGTTCAGTGCTCATTTTCATCTCACTGTGATCTCATTGTGCGCTGTGTGACACAGTAGTAATAAACAGTCACTGTCCCATCTTCAATCACTGTAACCCCTCTTCCTCTGAATGCTCACATTCACTTCGATAGTTTATTTTAGAAATTATTATGCACTCTATATAGGTTCTAGATTCTATATAATTATTAGAGACTCTATTGAAACCATATGTTGGTTGCTAATGTTTAAAAATGCTTAACATGCAACATATTAGAATAATGAAAATGCCTCTTTTTTTAGAATAATGGCACTGGAGGGGGTAATGTAAAAATTAGATTAACATTATCTGCAGTTTTTCTGCAGGCATTTGCAAGCAGGATGTGTGCAGCAGCATCTGAAGGGAGTCAATAGAGGCATGGCTATGAGGCAAAATGAACTGTGCCTCGAAAAGCATTATTACTCAAAATCCACATTTATTCTGCCATGAAGGTCACAGACCCAAGATGCCTGTAATATCTTGGAAGTTCTGAAAATCTGAGCAGGCCAGAAATGAGTAATGAGCACTTTATCAGCTGGGCAGCAACAATAGGTTTGCTTCTCTCGCTTGGAAAGGTATTGCCGTGCCCTATTGACTAGCAGTTGACTGTTAAGCCAAGAAGATTACTTGCAATTGGCCTTGCCTGTGAGGAGCATGCATTGAAATGGTAGAGTTAAAAAAAGAAATGCTGTCACCAAGTTTCACTAAGTACCAGTGAAATGGTAAACTACTTCAAAAAAGAAGACATCTTGCTCCAGGCAACATTTCATGAGAGGGGTAAACTCTTCTTTTGTGGATCAGGTAACAGCTCTACAGATTACAAGTCAAGAGTAAGTTGCAGCTTTGCCTGAACAAGGCAGTATGAAACTTTGTAGCTTCAAACTTTTTGCTCAGAGAGGACTTCCTGGAAAAAAAAGTGCTACAGTTGAGACCTAGGCCAGTATGACTGGTCCTGATTTTTATCAGCCTGCTTCCAGTTTTTCTGAAAGTCTCTAAAAGCTGAACGTTTGAACCTGACCACAATCCACCACGAGAACCCATTAAATCTTTAATACAGTAAAATAATTATTGAATGCATACAATGTTCTCCAGCACACAATCTTTGAGAGGTTGCAAGCAGAAAGTGCAGCTGTAAAAGGCCTGCTGCTCTCCCCTGTGCTGGGTCGCTGATGGTTGCCTTGATGACCTTCTGAATAATAAGTATCCGTGTCAGTGATGTTAAAGATTACCTTAATAACTGTTGATAATGGTACCCCATGGTATGAAAATGTTCACTCTGTCTGACTCACAGGAGTACAGATTGATTGTTGGTTGGAAGTATCAACAGGACAGACGAATCAAATGAGAGCTCCAGTCAAAAGTGCAAAGGTATGTTTTGTGGTATGTCTCAAGTACTTGCTGTGCGGTCCTTGTGCTGTAAGCGCAGAATGCGACTCCTGACTCTCCTCCTCCACACAGAAGCCAGCCTTCCTAGAGTTTTTCATCAGACTGAACAGAGCAAATCCCTGCTGAGTAAAAAAAAAAAGCTGCTTTTTCTGCTTTTTATCTCTTATCTCCACCAAGAATCATTTAGAGAGCCTTCTGAGCGTGTCAGCATACTGTGATCATTTAGTTATTTAGAAATTAAGCGAAAGCAAGTTTCTCCTCTGTTACCATAGCCAGACAGAACAGATAAAAATTGCAAAAGTTTTAAAGCATAAAAGCAAAACAGTTCTCCATAAAAAATACAACATATTGTGACAAGTTTCTTTAAAGCTTATAGTGGCTTTAAACTGAGAAAAGCAAGTAATTTCCTACCCGTTAAGTGAGTTAAATGCATCTGCAGTGGAAGTAAATACAGACTGATACAAAGTCTTTTTTTCTCTATGGTTAGCTAAGATAAAAAAAGCAGGAGTTTAAAATCGATAGCCCTCTGCCACAGAATCTCCATTTTCCTCTCCCTGACAGTGTCTGGAAAGTTGTCTTATCTTCCTGGATTAAGGTCTCTGGTTGCCAAACCACAGTTCAGAGCAGGGGTTTGCTTCGGTTCTGTCTTTTTAGCCACAACGTGGAAGGACAACACAAAGGTGACTGAAAGCCAGGGCCAAAAGCCATTTTCTCCTGTCATCGTCATGCTGGGTCAGTCTTTTGAAACAGGAGGGCACTGTGCCCTTCTCGCAGGTTGATTTTTCAGAATGCACCATGTGTTTAAAATTTCTCTCAACTCCTGGGGTTGTCATGACAACCTCTGAACTGTGCTGGTTATCCAGCTACTCCAAGAGCACTTTCTTTCAAGTCACTGCATATGTTCATATGCTTCTCAGGAGATTTATCGAAGGTTGGTTTTCCTGTTTTTCAATGCAAAATATACCGAGTACCCATGAAACAGAAGTACTGCCCACGTTCAGGAGCTCTGGGGAGGAGAACCTACAATCTCTGGTCCAAGAACAGCATACTCACCCTTAATCATAGCAATTTCTGTAAGTCAGGTTTGTGATATTTTCATGGTCATAACATTGTAACTGAATCTATATCAAAGAAATGTTCTCTGTTAAAGTTTCTGACAGATAAATAAGCGTATTATATGCTTCATTTTTTCTGCCTAAAATGTATATGACTATGAAGTGAGGTGTTATTCGAACATTTAAATATTCATTATGTGGGTGTGCAGATGTTTTCTAATCCCTGAGGTCGTGTTGGCAAAGAAGTCATGGCAACCAGGAGTGATTCTTCTGGAGTGAGGAGTCTTGAGTTCACTTGCAATGTTGAGGATTACATGCCATCCCATTGTCCTTCACTGAATGTGTTTATGAGCAAAAAAAAAGTCCAAAAAAAACTTCCCAACCAGAAGAGTCAGAGGCTGAGATGCTTGTAGGCATTGAAAAGCTGCTGGAAGGACCACTGCTGCTTTACAGTTTTATGGGATGGTATAGTTGCCATCTCTCAACCTCTGCAGTGAAGAGGTTTGAAGGACATGTGAACCGCGCTGATGCCGTCTCTCCACATTCGAGTGAAAGTGAAACCGAAATGAAAGATTCTCTGAAGTTTCTAACCGAACCAGTTCTGAACCATTTAAAGAGAGCTTTCTGTCCTTTGTGGCATTGAGTTGTGTAACGGTTGATTCTGTGAGAGTTTCTTGTTTTGTCAGGTTCCCTGAAAGTTGGAAATCCCCTTTCAACTTCCTTCAGAATTGTGGGCATTTTGTTAATGCTTTTTACAACTTTACAAATTTGTTACCTTCACCTTGCAGTGTAGTTCCCTGGATATAGCCAAGCTACCTAAGAGACCTAAAGGAATGAAAGTAAGGATTAAACTGCTCTTTGACCATGCTTGCAGGACGCTTTCTCCACAGACCTATTTGACAGCACACCAGACACATCTCGATGTTGCCCGTTAATTTTTAAGGAAATTTGGGTCAAAGGAAGTGAAGTTTTGTTGCGTGAAAAACGTATGTTTGGAAGACAGAGGCTCTTTTGGGGAGGCAGCTAACAAGGTTGAGTGCTTTGGCAAATAACAAGACCCTTGAGAAAGCTGTGGACAAAGCAGCACAACTTTGTTGCACAAATTGAGTAACCCTTAACTCTTGCAATGACCTATAATCTTTTTTTTTTTTTTTTTGGTGGTGCCTAAAACTTTAAAAAAATTTTTTTAAAAATTGCACCATGGCATCTTTAGCATATATATATATATATATATATATATGTGTGTATGTATATATATGTATACACAATGTATATGTATATATACACACATGGACACACATACACACAAAAATATATATTTTTATGTCTGGGAATCATGCCGCCTGCCATTCAAAGCACACGTTGACATTTACTGATTATATGATGTGTATGGCATATTGTCTGATTGTATTTTTTGGCAGAGATCACAGTAATTATCCCTGTTTTAACCTGGTAGCCGTGCACTGCTGAAGCATTCAAAACCAGATTCAAGTACAGCAAAGTGCAGCCGAGTGAGTGGCACAAAACCTGATGCCATTACATTCTGTGACTGCTCTGTCAGAGGCAGTCAGCACCACAGTCTGGCGCTGTTATTGTTAGTTTCTCAATGGTCTGACATCTTGTGCTGAAATTAGAATCGGCTGCACAGACACAATTATTATAACAGTTGGAGCTTGTAAAGAATCTAATACAGTATTCATTATTAGAATGCCCAGAAATCATTCAATTCGGCAGGGCATTACTCAAAGAGGTTTTATCTGTGATTGATATTTGAATGGAAGCGGCATTTCTCGACTTGTCCTGAAACGATTCTGAATAGTGATCATAATGAGTTGGTTATGAGTTTCTGACAGGCAGTGATATGGTTCAGGGATCGACCTGGAAGGGGAGGAGGCATCTGCTCCCACAGTAGCATGGTGTCCATAGCACTGCCCTCACTAACGTTTAGGCCGTTCAGTCATGGGGAACAGCAAGCCGAATTGGCTTTAAATTACAAACCATTTCTCAGAACAGTGCAGGCAAGAAACACCCTAAATGGATTATGCCTAGTTTGCTGACATTTATCTGACGTTAGACGAGTTCCCTGTAACTTAAGTACTGTAGCTAGGGTGCGAAATGAATTTTTTTGTTGTGGTTTTACAGACTACAGAATGTTTTTCAGAAATTATTAAATGCACCTTCAATGCAGCATTTTTGCTGTTTAACAAAGTACCTACTATGGTAGCTAGCTATATTATGTGGGATTTTTTGGAGCGACAGGCTAAATTTACAGCTTGGCATCCTGAAGGAAGCTCCAGTTGTCAACTCAGCTAAAACTGCAGTCAATCACTTCTTTATGCATTTGCCTGCTACAGCATCTATCAGCATTTAGAAGATCCCTCTACTGCATTGTTTTCAGGCTTAAACAATATCTATACTTTACATACACTAATATGTGATGAAATTTAAATTGTTTACAGTAAAATCAGTGTGATTTGTGTTGTCTGTGCTTTTGGGTTACTTTTTGTTTGTTGTGTTTTTATTGACATGCACCGTATACAGGTACATATACATTTAGTGGAATTAAGTGACTGGAAAGCAGTGCAAGATTAAGAGTTTGCAGGAGTGAGAGCTTGAACTGTCTTTTGATGAAAAATGTAAGGAACCGTGCAGAGGTAGCAGTCAGCTCTCCTCGGAGACAGAAGCTCAAAGCCTGGAGTATTCAGCGATTCCCTCTTTTTATTTGAGCTGTTGTGACAGTCTTGTGCTGTGCAGGTTTCAGCATTCTCCCTGGGCATTGGGAGGAGATAGATGGCTCATGCCCAAGTTTTGGAAGGGGTGGGAGGTGATTGGTTGCACAGGCTGGGAAATGCCAAATGGCAGGTGTTCTACATGAAAAAATGAAGTTAATGTTACACAAACAAATCTGATTATATGTAAGTAATGCCGTAGTGATAGATAGTGTTCACAGCTAGTGATGGTCCTCTAACTCAGGTAGAGCTTAAAGGCTCAATGCTAGACTGGAAAGGATCATGGTAAACACAGCTAGGGTTCATCCAGAAGGTTGTTTAATATTGTTATGGTTGTTTAATATTCCCCTATATAGCTACAGGAGTGCTTTAGGGCCCATCTGTGAGAACGGATTGCATTTATCTTGTTTTGCCACACGTGTTTGTCTCCTCCTCTTTGCTCTCTGTGGTAAATTCAGAACCCACCCCAGCTGTGAGGAGGAAACCGTCTTCAGCGGTTAAAACACTGAACCAGCTGAAGAAAACGTCTCCCCTGTAAGAGCTTAGAGAGTTTGAGCCGAGCCTTCCTCGGTTCAGGAGCGTGTTTAACTGCCCTGGCCCCCAGGCTGCACGAGACAGCTTCTCAGTTGCACGTACCCCGTTTCCCTCTCTTTGTTTTCCCCTGATGTGCGCCTGCCAGGAAGTGAGTGGCATCCTTGAATCTCTGCCCAGGTTGACTTGCGTCCAGGAGACCCAACGCGACGGCTGCATCTTGGGCACCGCCGGTCTGTATCGCCCTGTAGCGGCTGCTCAATGGCTGCTCTGTGCCGCCGTTTGTTCGGCGTGTCTCGCCCCCCATTTTGGGCAGGCCGAGGCTCTCCTGGTGTCAGTGGGAGCAGAGGGCGTCCAGCCCCACCATATGGGAGAGATTAGCCTCCTCTTACTGTGAAGGCTCTTTGACTGGCAGGCTGGCACAAGGGCGCAAACTTTCTATAGATGGACGCTGGCATCTTGTGGGCCTGGAACATCACCCTCCGGGTGTTACATTGCAGTTTTTCTGCTTTAGTCTGAAGTTTTCAGTGCATGTGAAGCGTGTGAACAGCAACTGCTGCAAACAGCAGAAGTTACCAGGTAGCGTGATTAAAAAACAGTTGGTGACTTAGTCTGTCATGGAGTTCTGATGAGTCCTGGGTAACCTTATAGGGCAGAATCAGTGGGCAGTGGGCAGTGCTGTATGACTCAGATGTCACTGCGGAGTCCAGAAGTGGTGACACATAGTGCTAGCAGCTGACTTCAAAACCCCACATATGTGTGTGAGTCCCACTCCCCTGATTCCGCTGAGGCCCACTAAATATGCGCACCAGGCTTTACCTGTGCCTCATCAAGTCAGCAGAAACAGCAGCCTCACCATAATGAGCCACTTTACTGTGAAAAATGTGCTGTTCCAGTGGAATGGTTTAGGAAATAATATCATATTTTTTCTGAGAACTGTCACAGAACAATGAAACATAGCCAGTCGTTTTCACTGTCGACTCACAAACTGTTCAACAGTAGGAAGGGCGGAATTCAGGGGATTCATAAGCTGACAATACATATATATAAAGTTGACAAGCTTTGGGCCATGAGACTTTGAGACATTGTCATTTGCTTCTTCGCTTTTCTCGCTCTAGATTTCAAAAACCAAAACACCAAGCACTTATTTTGAAGTAGTTCTAATTGCTCATGGGTAGAAACTGTGCAGTAGAAGATGATCAGTTGTATGATAATTGGATGTTTTATGTCTTGTAGAAAAATTTGTTTGATTGCAGGGAGTATTTTCTGAAGCTGCAGCTAACAGAAAGAAGCTGTTCATTGCTTCATTCACGTTTGTGGTTTGTTGAACGCGGAGGTTGTGACTGACATGCAGTGAAGGTCCATATAGCAGGGTCCTCAGGAATGAGCCGGAACTTCAGTGAATTTACACATGTCCTGTATGAAACGGACAAGACCCACATGGGCTCACTCCCTGTGGAGTGGGTTTGTAGGAGTGAGCTGCCACACAGGAGCTTCGGAGAACCTGGCCAGGACACGCAGAGACAAAGACCTTCTCCTCCTTGTTCAGCACGTGATGGAAGGGAAAAAAAAACTGTAAATTAATTTTTCTCATACTATTTTCCCCACACACTCAATTAGACTCAATTTGTGTGAGCTAATTGAGTTCCTTATTAAAACATGGCTACAGTTTTTTTTTTTTTTTGCTGCATTGTTTTTCGCTTTACAGGTGGCCTACTCTGGCATGATTTACGGAATGTCTGTTTATACAGCTGGACATATACGGTATACTTACACTGAAGCACTAACATTTAAAATTCTTTTTTCATATCATGCCTGGTGGCCGGCCATAAAATATGTCTGTTTACAGCTTCTCTTATGTATGAATACTTGAGTCAGACTTGCTTAATGGACATTAATGAAAATTAAATGAAGTACAAAAACATTTTATATTAGATTTATGTACGAGAAAGAATTTAGGGATGCAGTAAGAGCTCATGGTTGAGTCACCCATAAACCATCCTCACAGAAAGAAAATCTCCTGTCATTTTAATACAGGAATGGATTGGACACATCAAAAAACGTAGCAGCTGTTTTTAGTGCAAGGAATGGGAGGGCAGGAAGTTGGATTACATCACTGCCATTAATCTGCATGCCGCATTCCAAATGTTTAGGTTTTGTTTGATTTGTAATTCAGTATTTCCTTTTGTTATTATTATTAGTAGTGGTGTTAGAAGATTATTATTGTTAGTATGTAATCATTCAGACAGCATTAAAGGATTAAACATTAAACCAATTAATCGTGGAAACGTCCCTGTTGTCAGTGTGCGTTTTAAGCACGTTAGCTGATACAGTTCGGTTCCCCCTTTTTTTTTTTGCAGTTGAAATTTTTGCAGCATCGCGGTGCAGTGCTCCCCACGTCAGGTTTCAGACCCCAGCCCTCCCCGGGGAGCGCGGGAGACGGAGTGGCTGCAGGAACAGGTTGCCGAAGCCGGTCTGAACCTCATTGTAATGCAGCATTGCGCCGGAGCCTTGCATTTGTCATCGCCGGGCCTCAGGAGTTGGGGGGGAGGGGGTTGCAGGGGAGACAGTCATAATGAATACTTGATTAGCTCCTCGGCCCTCTCCGCTGGTCCAGGGGCCCTTATTTATAGTTGTGCTACTTTTAATTGCCGTCGTTCTGCTGGGGCCCAGGCGGAACGGTTTGCAAATCTAGTTTCTGGTAGGAATGGGGGGGAGTAATCACCCTCTTTATCATTTGTAACCTGATTATTCCCCATCCACCCACCCCCCCCCCCACTCTGCCTCTGTGTGCTTTCCTCACAATGGAGAGAAATCCAGCCGGGGCTCTGAGTGAGATCGCACGAAAACACGGCCAGGCCGTCCGTCCCCCCACCCCCCAATAAAGGAGTCTCCTGCCGTTTCCAGCTTTAACTGGAGTAGCTACAGCACTGCGTTTGGAGTACCTTCTCGGTTTTCGTTAGCCCTCAGTCTGTGTGTGTGCCTTTTTGTCTCTTTTATTTATTTATTTTTTTTGTTGATGTTATGTTTGCATGAGCGCGCCGGGTGATTTTAATTGCGTTTACCCTCACCAGCCGCGGGCCGTAAAGGGGGTCAGACAGAGCGGTCTTGGCTATCTGCCCTCCCTCTGCGCCGCCGGGGCCGGGGCCAAGGCCCATATTTCAGGATTCCTCCCGGTTCAGGCCGGGGGAGGCTGCGGGGAGCGTGGTGAGAGCGTGCTCCTGGTGATGTGGCAGAGTCCTCTCAGGGCTGAGGAGCCCCGCCAGGTCTGAGCCCTCCGCAGCTTCTGCTGCCCGCTGTGTGACTCCGGAAAGACACGGGGGGGACTCTCCTGAGTCACCCATGCGCAGTTCAGGCAGCATCTGCTTCTGTTTTAAAATGTAAAAGAACCTTCTGTTGTCAGTTTCTTAATATCCTCTGTGCTGATGAAAAATGGATAAATGTGTAAAAATTGAATAACTTGAGGAAATGTTGAGGGGAAAAAAACACCACTGCTTCTGTTGTACCTAGTTAAAGCTGGAAACACTGGCAGATATATGGCCAAGCCGCACTGTTCGTATGGTTTGGTCTATGAGAGTTTGTTCAGTGGTATCAGTTTGAGAAAGAAAAGGCTGTTTGGGTTAGGGAGAGATGGCTGTAAATTTGCTGCGCTCTCCACTGGCTGTGCGTGTGAAGGCATCTCAGGGAGAGCTGTATCCAGGAGCCGGCTGCTGCGGAGGGCCAGTGCAGCCTCCTTCAGCACTGCGGCCTCCTGGGTAATCGTCCAGGCGGGGAGGGATGTCTGGGGGGGGTCTGCACGAACCGAGGAGACGTCTGCCGCGCTGCGGACACGGGTCCATCCATCCTCAGGGCTCACGGAGAGATTCGCCAGGAGGCGGTCTTCAGGAAAGAGCGGGGACGCAGCCCCCCTGCAAAAGATCCGGGACGCGTTCTTCACAAACAGAGCCGGGGCACGGTCTTTGCTGAAAAGATGAGGGCGCGTCTTCCTGAAAGAGCCGGGCAGCTCGCACACGGCAGCCCCGGACTCGGCATCCTTCCCGCCGCGTTAATATTCAGGAGGTGTAGCGCTGTATCGTTTGTATTGGCCTGGCAGACATGCTTATCCGCGGCTGCAGAAATGTGAAATTGATGTTGACGATTCCCCGTTGGGGCGGTGGAGGGGTTGGGGGGGGCAGGGGGGTTTGCTGGGAGCTCACCCGAGCGAGAAGGAATGAGGCTCATTTTTCACCTCGCGGAGGGAGAGCGAGAGCGAGGAAACAGACGGGAGAGCGGGGGGAGAGAAAGAGGGGAAGACGCTCTGAGGAGACCAGCCCTCTTGGGGCTTTTTTTTTGTGTTGGTACAGTTCATCGCTCCTTCTGTGTGATGTTTTCCCCGGGAACCTCAGGGAGACAACCAAGTCATCTGAGAATAACGCTCACTGATGGAGTTCGCCTCACCCTTCGCACAGAGCAGAAGGGAACAGTGAATTCATTGCATTGTCTTGTTTTCTTCCACTTGCGGAAATTCGTCTTCAGTTAATATATTAAGTTATGAATGTGTATATAGTGTCCCATTATATTGTTTCTGCTAACATGTTATAATGACAATGTAGCACAGTGACTCAGTTTGGAGTTGGCCATAAATAATGGAAATTGTTAATGGAAACCTTGCAGAGCTGTTTTTCCTGGTGGGGCTGCAGCAGGGAGGGTAGGTGGGTAAAGACACTCTCTGTTTACTCTGGGGATCTCAGGCGGTGTGCTGTTAAAGCCTGCCCTTTTCATGTGGGGTAAAGCATGACAGCGGAGTCGTTTCTCTGCCGAGCGGGAGAAAGAGCGTGTGAGGGAGACACCTTGAGGATGAGGGGGGGTACTGCAGTGTCGACAGCGAGGGGGGCGTCCCCAGAGAGGCAGCAGTGACAGACTGACAGACTCAATAAAGACGATGGGCTGTGGGCAGTAAATGGATGAATAGAAAATGGACCACCGTTGCTTTTCTCTCCACTGAATCTGGAGGTTGATGGCTGTCAGCATCATTGAGAAAACAGAGGCTAAAGCAGCAGATCAGCATTGAATTCAGTGAGCTGCATCATACTGAGCAGAAGAGTTAGTGTTAGGGAGTGAGTGAGGTACAGCCACTGTCAGGATCAGTGTGTGTTCACATTACAGCTAGCAACTCAGAGGCTGTAATTTATCTTTTCACCCTGAATAAGGAAAAAAAGATGTTGTGAAGTGAAACAATTGCTGCTAATTGTGTTCTTAAGCTTCCAGATGGAGACCCGTAGTGTACACTTAAGATGCTTAAATCCAATGAGCAGAGGTCAGATGGCACAGCTCAGTCAGGTCATCCTGTGACACTGTGTGTGTTTGTTCTGTGTGTCTCTCCGCAGGGAGCACTGAGCTGAGAGCATGGCTCACTCCAAGTCCCGAGCCACCGATGGCAAGATCACGTACCCTCCAGGGGTCAAGGAGATCTCCGACAAAATCTCCAAGGAGGAGATGGTGCGCAGGCTCAAGGTGAGAGGAGGAGAGGGCGGCACCCGAGACGGTCTCTCAAAGGGAAGCTTTCATTGAAAATCTTACAATGTGTAGCATAGTGGTAAGGAGCAGGGCTTGTAACCAAAAGGTTGCTGGCTCACTACCCCGCTGGGGTACTGCTGCTGTACCCCTGGGCAAGGTAATTAACCCAGAATTGCCTCAGTAAATATCCGGCTGTATAAATGGATAACGTGTACAAATTATAACCTATGTAAGTCACTCTGGAAAAGCGCGTCTGCTGAATGACAGTAATGTAATGTTGTAGTGTGCTGTTACTCACCTTAGAGCACATAGGTATGGGTATTGAAAAGCAAGTAAACATTTTAACAAGGGGGAAAAATTGTCCATTTCCTTCCACAGTAATGTCAGGGCCCGATGCACTCTACTGCAGGAGTGATAAATAGACACTTGATTCACAGTGTTTTCAGTGAGAGTTTTTATCCAGTCTCCATATGAGCTGTCCAAGTATGTACATGTGGATGTGCCATTTGCTGCACCATTAACTCTGTTTTGAATTATTCACACAAATGGAAAGCTTTTCAGTGTGCATCCTTGCTTGTTGTAAAGGTAAGGAACAGCTGTAAAAATTAAACTTCACATTTTCAGTAAAGCTTCCCTCTAAATGTTGTGGCCTTTGCATCTGTTGGTCCCTCTTATCCTGCACCATAAACCTGGGTAAGCCGGCCCTTAAAAATGCCCACAATAGACTCATGTTCTTGCAGGCAGTTGTGTGAAGAGCAGCACTGTCCTTTCAAGGTGAATGCTAAATGTATTATTCATTTTCTCATCAGGCACAAAGCAGTGGTGCGTGTGTGTGTAATGTAAATGAAATGTTGTCATGAATGTGTCCAGCATGCAGCTGATTTAACACTGTGCTCTGTCTGTTGTCCCTGGGTGACTCCGGTAGAATAGAGGTTGAGGCTTCGGCAGGCTATCACAGAGAACCATGCTGGAGGGCCACCATTGATTCGCTACATTATTAATAGACCTGGCTGGCTGGCACTGTCACCTTACTCTGATATTCATGTCTATAGCAGACCTCTCGCTGAGGGGAACCCTTTTTGCCCAAAGCACATTACATTAGCTTATCGCAGCAGGAGGGAGATCATTTGAAAAAAGTTAATTTTTACAGATTTTGAGAAATGATGACTACATTTTTATATTGTTATTATAGCATTTAAACATTTTTACTGTCTTACTTGATTTTGCTAAATGAATCTATGCTGTTAAATTTTTTGATTTAGATTTAGTTTTTGTAATGTTTCAGTCCATCTTAAGGTATTGCCCTAGTGGTGAATGAAGCAGGGTTGTCAGGTTCAGCTCCCCAGCAAATCAATCTGACTAACTGCCCTGCCTCCCCTGTGTCAGTGATGCAGAGGAGGAACGAGTTTGAGGCGCACCTCGCGGGAACTCTCTCACTCACCTCCATCACCCCCCCGGCTCTCCTGCAGATGGTGGTGAAGACCTTCATGGACATGGACCAGGACTCCGAGGAGGAGAAGGAGCTGTACCTCAACCTGGCCCTGCACCTGGCCTCCGACTTCTTTCTCAAGCACCCGGACAAGGACGTGCGGCTGCTGGTGGCCTGCTGCCTGGCCGACATCTTCCGAATCTACGCCCCCGAGGCGCCCTACACCTCGCCCGACAAGCTCAAGGCGAGTCCCGATAACCTCGCGTCAGAGCGCGGGGAACCGAGTCATTAGCATACAGGCAGTGTTTCGAGCAGGAGAGCAGTCAGTGTCGCAGGCAGTAGCACAATCAATGTTTCAGTCCTTGGTGCAGTTAATGTTTTTAGTATTTGGTGCAGTCAATGTTTCAGTCATTACTGCAGTCAATATTTCAGTCATAAGAACAATCAATGTTGCAGTCATGAGAACAGTCAGTGTTTCAGTCACAGGAACAATGAAAATTTATGTCAGCAGCATAATCAATGTTTCAGTTGTTAGTCAATGCTTCAATCATCAGAATAGTGTTGCAGTCATGAGAACACATGGTGTTTCAATCATGCAGGCAATGAGTATTTTGGTCATTAGTGCAATCAGTGTTGCAATCTTAAGAATACCCAGTGTTTCAGCTGTAGGAGCAATGACTATTTCAGTCATAGGTCCACCTAAAGTTTCAGGTGTAAGAAAAATCAATGTTTCAGTTCTAAAAAGAATTATCAGCGTGTCAGTCATAGGAACAGTGAATGTTTTACTTGTAAGAATGATCAATGTTTTATTTGTAAACATGGAGTTTCAAATTCAGCTAAGCATTCCAGGTATATTTCACTCTAATAGTTTTTAGCTCTGGTTGCAAGATTTTGAATACATTTTCTCTCGTCTGTGTTGCAGGATATATTTATGTTCATTACTCGGCAGCTAAAAGGACTAGAGGACACAAAAAGTGCCCAGTTCAACAGATACTTTTACTTACTTGAGGTACGTGTGGGTGTTGGTGGGGGAAGTGGAATTGTTTGCACGCTGTTGACACTCCTTCATCAAAGCGGCCTGTTCATGCGGTGTTATCTCTGATCCAACAGAACATAGCCTGGGTGAAGTCCTACAATATCTGCTTCGAGCTGGAGGACAGCAATGAGATCTTCACTCAGCTGTACAGAACGCTTTTCCAAGTCATCAAGTGAGTACAGGCCCACAGAGCAGCAGCCAATGCAAAGACCTAAAGATTTCTGATTAAGCTGACTGAACACTTACATCTGCCTCTCTTACATTTCTCTGTCAACAATGGGAGAAAAGTAACACTGTGCTGTTGTTCTCGTGGCCTTATTGTATGTACTTTTTAAGTCCGTTCTGGGTACGGATAAGAGCATCTGGCAAGTGACTAAGTATTAATGTAAATATGGATGCATGGTATAATCATTAGAGAGATAGGCAAGCCTGTTGGGTTCTCTGTTGGAACTATGCACATGTAACTTTGTGCATGGTGCCTAACATGAACAATGAGCTTGTGAACAGTGTGTGTAGTCATTTACCTGCATTGGAAAGCAATGAATTTTTGTAAGCAGCTAGATAAATAATACAGTTATGTCCTCTGTTCTGACCCCCACCCCCCACTTCAGCAACGGTCACAACCAGAAGGTGCACATGCACATGGTGGACCTGATGAGCTCCATTATCTGTGAGGGGGACACTGTGTCACAGGAGCTGCTGGACACCGTCCTGGTCAACCTGGTCCCGGCACACAAGGTAAGCACTGCTGCTTTACCAGCTGCTGCAGGTCCTCTGTGCCTGTCAGGCCTGGCCTTGCAGGCATGCAGAAGCTTCAGAAACTGAGAGTAGGTGATAATGCACGCTGCAACCTTTGGGCTACAAGCTCAGCTCCTAAACCGCTGGGCCCCATATCCGCTCCATGCCAGACATGGAGAGCAGAGGCATCGTGTGCGGTATCACTTAGCGTCTGGCTGGCGTCGCTGAAAATAACCTCCCCTCTCTGCCTCTCAGCAGTGTTAAATGTTCTTGCCGTGTCCCTCCGCAGAACTTGAACAAGCAGGCTTACGACCTGGCCAAGGCCCTGCTGAAGAGGACAGCCCAGGCAATCGAGCCGTACATAACCAACGTGAGTGACTGCCCCATCTCCCCTGCCCCGTCCCAGCGAGGACGCTGCCACAGCATCCAACATCCTGCCATCTGAGAGCATGCGGACGTGTCTGTGTGCACTGATCTGTTTTCACCGAAATCTGTGTTTAATGGTTTACATAAGCGCTTATCACTCTTGCCCGCAAACCTCCTGCCTGAGCGTTAAGCCTAGGTGACACTACTTGGCAAGGACAGTCCTTGGCACGCAGAGGGGGGAACAGTCTGCAAAGTACTGCTGTATCAGCGTTCTCTCAGAGATTCCGATTCAGGGCTATTGTTAGTTCCAGCGTGAACGCATTCATCATCGTGTCTCACAGGAGTCTCCCCCGACACCGAGGAAAAACGCAGCGCGTTCCTGCCTTGCTGCTATTCCCCGTAGTGCTCATTAAAACCTCTAGAAGCCGGGGAAAGCTGTCGTTATTTTCAGAGGAGGCGCCCTTGCCCTGGCAGTGCCGGAACCTTCTGTGCTTCTAAACAGAGAGGGCCGGGGTGGAGGAAGGGCTAGGCTGAGTTAACTGTCTCAGGCTCTGTTTGTCCTCTGTGCTTGGCATTGATTGGTGGAGAGGTGGGGGTCACTAGGCGGGTCTCTGTCCCCTCAGTTCTTTAACCAGGTGCTGATGCTGGGGAAGACGTCGGTGAGCGACCTGTCGGAGCACGTCTTCGACCTCATCCTGGAGCTCTACAACATCGACAGCCACCTGCTGCTGTCTGTGCTCCCCCAGCTGGAGTTCAAGCTCAAGGTGCGTCCCGCCCTCTCCGCCTCACTCCGCCGTCGCCGAGTGCTGTTACCGAACGCCGTTACACGCACCCGGGCAGTTAATGAGGGTAACCGTGCTCTGCTTTTCAGAGTAACGACAACGATGAGCGCCTGCAGGTCGTCAAGCTTCTGGCTAAAATGTTCGGGGCGAAAGATTCAGAGCTGGCAGTGCAGAACAAGCCACTCTGGCAGTGTTATCTGGGAAGGTATGGGATGTCTATTCTATGTCCTGTCAGCGTAGTTTTTGCTGTTATTGCATTTATCATCTTAAACATCATCGTTCTCGTTATTATGGTGTACATTGCAGTACATCTTCAATGTCACATATTGTAAACTAAAAGCCATCTGCTGTGATCGCTGATATTCTGTGGTGTAAACCGATGCACTGGTTTTTTTTCCTCTCAGGTTCAATGACATCCATGTTCCCATCCGATTGGAGTGTGTGAAATTTGCCAGCCACTGCCTCATGAACCACCCAGACTTGGCCAAAGACCTCACAGGTATCCACTCTGAACCAGCTGTGTGAGTGAAATGGGGAGGATTGGTTAGTGATGTTCCATCCTTTCTCTGGAGAGTGAAGATAGCGTGGAGTGTGCTGCGCTTTTCCAGAAAAATTCTGTTTTCTTCATTTTCATTGGTTGGTTTGTGTTCTCATCCTCGCAGAGTACCTGAAAGTGAGGTCACATGACCCAGAGGAGGCCATCCGGCATGACGTGATCGTGTCCATCGTGACGGCCGCTAAGAAGGACCTGTCCCTCGTCAACGATCACCTGCTGAACTTCGTCAGGGAGAGGACGTTAGACAAGAGGGTGTGTCTTCAGCTCTCATTGGTCATTAATGTCGTGGTTATTACGGTAGCCAGTCACCACTCATAGATGCTTCATAGAGTCTGAGCTAATGTGTGGTAGAAAGGAGTCATGCATTACAATGATGCACACTTGACAGGATGCCACTGATTCAATCCATCTCTGTGATATTGAGTGACAAGCAGAGGCACGGTATATCCCATCTTTTATGGGTATGATTTGATCTGCCTTAATCTACTTCATTCCGTAAGCCACTGAACTGTGCAGTAGCATGGCAGAGTGAATGTCTTTATATTGCTAAACTTTCTGGGGAGTTTTCCATTATTCCATTATTGGCATTTAGCAGACGCTCTTACCCAGAGTGACTTACGTCATTTACAATGTTATCCATTTATACAATGTTATCCAGCTGGATATTTACTGAGGCAATCTGGGGTTAAGTACCTTGCCCAAGGGTACAACAGCAGTGCCCCAGCCGGGAATCGAACCGGCAACCTTTTGGTCATGAGTCCTGCTCCGTAACCAGAGCAGAATGAAAATACTGATTTGCAGCTATTATATTCAAGCTTGGAAAGAAAAACTGCTCGCTTTTAAACAGGGTGTGCGGTACATTGCAAAGGCTGTTGCATTGCTCAGTGCTCACTCCCATGGAAGGCGGTGAGGTGGGGCGAGGCGCTGGGGAGGGGGAGGGGGGCTGCTTGAATGGACATGCTAAAATCTATCAGCCCTGTCATTTCTTGGCCGGCGCACACTCCATTTCTCCCTCTAATCGAATCCCGGGAACACGCTCACCGCCAGGGAACAGGAGGCAGAAATGAATAAATTGGACCATAACTCATATCTCCTCCGCTTTTTTTTTTCTTTCTTTCTATGCATTTTCAAACGGAGCCCACACAAAGGAATCCAACCGAGCGCCGCTGCGGCGCGCGAAGCAGACCCACGCGGCCTGCCTGCTCTCTCTTTGTGCTCCCAGTGTCTGTCCTGTTACATGATGTAACACATCATTGACCCCCTCAGATGATCTCTTAAGGAAAAGCTGGCCTGTGAGCCCGCCACAGCCTTTGTTAAAACCCTCCTGGGCGTCTCAGCCGGTGCGAGACGCCATTTCATTACTTATATAAGCAGCCTGTGCGCTGACCCACTCGGAGATGACTGCAAGCCCCTCTCTGTCCTAGTTAGAGATATCGATCCATTTCGCTCATTTAAGATGTATGTCTTCTCTCTCTCCCTCTCCCTCTCCCTCTCCCATCCAGTGGAGGGTTCGTAAGGAGGCGATGATGGGTCTGGCCCAGATCTACAAGAAGTATTCGCTGCAGGGGGAGGCTGGGAAGGAGGCCACCAAACAGATCTCCTGGATCAAAGACAAACTGCTCCACATCTACTACCAGAACAGCATAGATGACAGGTGCGTGCTGTCTGAGCTCCTCCAGAGCTGCCCTTTCTCGGGCCTTTATAAGTTCTGATGATGCATCACACATCACTGGCCCCGCCCCTTC
This sequence comes from Megalops atlanticus, assembly GCA_019176425.1. Classification (NCBI taxonomy): domain Eukaryota; kingdom Metazoa; phylum Chordata; class Actinopteri; order Elopiformes; family Megalopidae; genus Megalops; species Megalops atlanticus. The sequence continues at coordinate 30,828,335 of CM032883.1, read as the reverse complement.
CCATCACTCACTGATTCAAATGGGCTGTGACTGATGAGTGAGGCCCCCTCCCTTGGGGTCAAAGTGTACCAGTTGTCATGTTAATTAGCGAGCAGGTGAATGGAGACCTGATAAAAAGCGGTTCTTCATTGTTATCTGTGAAAACAAGGCTGGTAGGTGGGTTGCACACACTTTAAGGCAGAGGACCAGCTAATGATCTGACAGTGCCCGCTGGATTTTGTGTTTTTTTTTCTTTTTTTCCTTTAGAGTGTAGGTCCACCAACGCTTTAATGTCTTATGTTCTTACCTTCTTAAGAATGCTTTGCTTTGGGCTAGAGAAGACATGAAATATCATTCAGCAGTCACATAAATAGTCAAAGAATAAGATTAGCTTCTGTGCTTCTGTTCTGTTTTGCTCTTGGCTTGCTCTTTCAAAAGGTTGAGAAATAGGGCCTTTAGGTAGAATGTAAAAATAGTAATAACAATAGTAATAATAATCTCATGAAAAAACAATAACAGCTTGACCCATGCCAAAAATGTCCATTACTTGTATGTAACTTGTAGTAAAGTAAAATGTGATAAAAACATGGCTTTTAAAAAATAAGTAAGGAGTTTACCAAGGCATTGCAATGATGCTGCATTGGTAATTCAGCAGTTAATGGGGGGAACAGGAGGTCAGGAGAAGCTTTACTTTATTTAAACTTGTGCGATTGTCATGCCCCGCTCTGCGCCGATGAGACCGCTGGTTACTGTCGGCCTGTCAGTCACTGGGTAAAAACAGCGAACCCAAAGGGGGGCGATTTGATCGCGCTTTGCACGTAAAGGAGAACAAATTCGGTGAATTTTTTTTTTTTTTTTTTTCCCCTGGCAGTAAATCAAAGCAGACGGCTCTTCATTTGACAGCGGCTCATAATCGCTCTTAAATTCAAATGACTCTCTGAAGGAGTGACAACAATGAGCAGCCTTGGCTGTAATAAAGAGAGAAACGCTCCCCTCAGATTGTGCCTCCATCTCCGATAAAGAGGGACCGTTATCAGCGTCTCTGTTAAATACAGCTGCAGATGTACTTTCTGCAGGCGGAATTGGCGCTGCAGATATCTAGCAGGGGAAAAATGTGCCATTTGCCAGTTTTTATGTGAGGAGGAATGAATGTGTGTTTGATTGAAGTGGAGCCCGCCACTGCGTTCGGTCTCGCACTGATGTCTCTCTCCCTCTCCCTCTCTCTCTCTTTCTCTCCCTCTCTCTCTCTGTCTTCTGTCTCTCTCCCCCTCTCCGTCTCTCTCTCCCTCTCTCTCTCTCGTGCTGTTTGCACAAACCAGAGCAGTGGGGAGGGTTACAGGTCACCGCAAGGCCCCGTCTCACCTTGATAAGATCACAGGCTCAAGACAGGAAAAACTGATATAAGAATTGTAATCCTTTCTTATTGAAGATTTAACTGGATAATCCTGTTAAATTAGTCTGTTCGGGGGAAGATTAGAAGCTCCCTATGTGAGCAGAGCTAATGACAGAGCAGAGAAGATTCAGCTGGGATGGGAGCACCCAGGAATGAAAGAGAGCATGAACTTTCCAGCTGTTTCTATTGGCTGTGTCAGTGATGCATAATGTGGTTATTCAGTGTTAGAAGTGTAATGCTCGGTTATGGCGCCCCAGGTCTGACTTGTTTGATGGAAGTTTAAGACACGGAGCAGCTCTCGCTGTACTTAAGAGGTGCAGCGGAATTCAGAATTGCATCCTGTTAAACAGTAGGTATGCTGGGAAATTAGATTTCTTCATTGGGAATTGATATTCTGGATCAGAGTCAATTTGCCGCTTGCAGATTGGTTTGTTGTGACAGGTGTGAAAGCTTGTTTGTTGCACCGCAGTGGTTCCCCCTCAGTGGAAGCAGTGGCTGTGTTTGAAAAGGGGGAGATGAATGGTGGTGTGTGTTTGTGTGTATCTGAGTGTGTCTGTATGTGCTTGTATGTACATGTGTGTTCATGCTTATCCGTGGTGTGTCTGTGTGTGTGTACATGTGTATGTGCGTTTGTGTGTCTGTGTGCACAAGTTTGTTTTCATACGTTTGTCTGTGTGTTTGTGTATGTGTGTGTGTGCCTGTGTGCTTGTATGTATGTTTGTGTTTGTGCTAATCTGTGTGTGTCTATCTGTGTCTGTATGTGTGCGTGTATGTATGCATGTGTGTGCACACGTTTGTATTCGTGTGCTTGTGTGTGCGCATGTGTGTGCGAGCGTGTGTATGCGCGTGCCAGATAAATATAAGCAATGCACTGATCATCAGCGCCTGCCTTCCTCTGAGCCTCTTATATTTTACACAGTGCCTCTGTGCAGAGACGTGTTAATTGTCATTGTCTGTTGTGTTAACATTCTTTAAAGGTGATTTGGCACCAACACCACCAGGATTTGTATATGATTCTGAGTTTGCTGATTAGCTATAACTGCAGGAGGCTGAAGATATTCCAGTGGTAGCCTCTTTCTCCCCAGACATTTACAAACTTTCGCAATGTCACCTGCACCTTTCATAAATTTCAGGAATGTTAAATTTCAAGGGTGTAAAACCAAATGACCCAATTTAAAAAGAAAAAAGTAGTTAACGTGCAGACAAATCTGAGTGTTATCATCAGTGAACAGTGAAGGCCGCTAAGCATCCATAAATCCACCTGTTTGCTTGGAACAGAAGGTGTGTGTTCTCTTACGGAGTTTCCCCTTCCATGTGTTGGCAGGTTGCTTGTCGAGCGGATCTTTGCTCAGTACATGGTTCCCCACAACCTGGAAACCGCTGAAAGGATGAAGTGTCTGTATTACTTGTATGCAACGTTAGACCTTAATGCTGTGAAGTGAGTTCACCTCGTTTCATCTATACTGTTCTTTTAATCACAGTTTCAACCACTCAAGGTTATGGTGTTCGTACTGTACTGTACAGCCAGAAGTGCTGTGAGGACAATTCTCTGCATTAGCAGCAATTGATCTGCATTGTTTATTGATGGTTTGTTTCTGTGCTTAGGCATGTTATTATATATAGGACGTATATTTAAAAAAGATTACTCAAGATTGCCCAGTAGAGCATGAAGATCAAGAATTACCCTCTGTAGCTAATATGTAGGTTATAATAATTATCTATCTGTAGTTATACTTCTTTATAGGACAGTAATATATTTGCTGTTGTCCAGTCAAGCTTGTGTCCTTTAAAGACTGAAATAAGAACATACCATACATTTGATTTGCATGAGGTTTCTACATATATAAATTACAATTGTGCATCCTGTGGTTGTTTAGAAGTTTTTAAGGTTTAACTTAAATGATTAATTGTTGATCATATTTCAAAGCAAATCAAACCCATGTTTTTTTATTTAAACTTTAGTATCGATTTCCTTAGAGATACAGTTTTGATTATGCATTGACCAGTTTCTCTCTGGCCCGGCAGAGCTCTGAATGAAATGTGGAAGTGTCAGAACATGCTGCGGCATCATGTGAAGGACCTGCTGGACCTGGTCAAACAGCCCAAAGTGAGCCAGACGCCCCCTCCATCTCCCACACTGCTGCTGTTCCACCTGCTCCTCAGCCAGTCAGAGCAGCAGACAGAGTGCTTCAGTCTGTCAAAACTAATTGCAGATTATTAGCAAGGTTAATTATGTGTGAAATGTTATTATTATTTTTTTTCTCTAGTCGGAGGCCTGCAGCAAGGCAGTGTTTTCCAAGGTCATGGTGATCACAAGTACGTCCTTCACGCACAGATTTGGGGATATGACACCTCGCCTTCTTTTTGAAATACATCTCATTCATTCAACAAACATATGTGAATGCGTAAATCCGCCCTGTTCTCTTTCGCCAGGAAACCTGCCGGATCCCGGCAAAGCACAGGACTTTGTGAAGAAGCTGGCCCAGGTTCTAGAGGAGGACGAGAAGATCCGAAAGCAGCTGGAGACCCTGGTCAGCCCGGCCTGTTCCTGCAAGCAGGCGGAGGGCTGTGTGGTAAGAGCGGCGCATTGTTTAACGCTGTTTATGCGCTTAGAACACGCCATTGTGCGGTCCTGCTTGCATTGCTCACATTCAGCTTGCTTACAGACTTTACTGGCACACTTGAGGTTACACCCTTGCCTGCGGGTGTTTTTTGAGGGTCCCACATAGAATTTGAGTCCATGCCTTCTTGGGCAGAACATCCTCACCCCTGCTGAGGGCTCCCACCCTGAGTATTCGTTGAAGTTTGCTAGTATCACTTCTTCCACTGTGCAACGTTTTGTGAATGACTCATCGTTTGGGATTTGGTTTCCCCCCCACCCACAGAGAGAGATCACCAAAAAACTGGGAAGTCCCAAACAGCCCAGCAACCCGTTCCTGGAGATGGTGAAGTTCCTGCTGGAGAGAATCGCCCCCGTGCACATCGACACAGAGTCCATCAGGTGGGCCTGGGGGCTGCCCCCGTGGGGCGATGCCTGAAGGAGAGGATTGCCTCATGATATGTTGATAGAAAACTGTCATAAGCCTCATGGTCCAGCACGCACTCCCACGCACTTTTTTAGCCCTACCCCAGAATGGCATTTCCAACACAATTCCCGTGCAGAAACACATTGCGACGATCACGACTTATAAACTAATTGAGGAAGGTGAGGTTCGGACTGACAGTCCTGTTCTCCCCTCCTTTCCATCCCTCCCCCCCTCCCCCCCCAGTGCCCTCATCAAGCAGGTGAACAAGTCCATAGACGGCACAGCGGACGATGAGGATGAAGGGGTACCCACTGAGCAGGCCATTCGAGCTGGCCTCGAGCTGCTGAAGGTAACGCATGTCCACATGCAGACGTGCACATTCACGCATGTTATACACACATCTCAGCACAGGTGATGACACACTTTTACTCACTATCGTTCTTGCACTAGTACTAGTGCTGGCCTTGAGCTGCTGAAGGTATTTCACGTTCGGGTGCACCCGTGTGCATGTGCACACATGTAGCATACACACCTCAGCACAGATAATGACACACTTACTCACTATTGTTCTTGGACTAGTACCAAAACACTCTAGTGCATAAAGGCAGAAATGAACACATTGCTGTCTAATCTTCTGTCTCTTTCATACGTAATAAAGACATGTTACACAGAGTGAACAAAATGGCAAAGCACACGTTATTTAACAGGAATTATTCAGGGGGCTTTCCATTTTAAATTCATTCCTTTCTTTTATTAATCTTCCCCATAAAGTGTATACCATATCAATCCCCTTAATCTCACTTTTATGAGAATGATTCTGATTTCACAGCTGCCAACCACAGTAACTGCAAGGGAGAACTGGAGAGCTAGAAAGCAAATGTGATTCGGGGTAAAAGCAAATGAAAACTCATCATTTCACCAAGGAGCCATCCAGCAGAGTCCCATTCACTGTGTCTCAGAGTTAACTAGACAAAGAGGGGCTCTCATTTGTACTGCCAGATTATTCCTTCATTCATATTTGATTGTATTGTTACCAAATGTCTTATCCCTCCAAATATGAATTGACTGGAAGGTGGACTTTTATTATATGCGTGCATTTATGTAAGGAATGCAAGACTGGAATAGGGATTTCGGTTCGAGTATTAAGAAAACAAGCTCCCCAGACAAGCTCCAGGGTCAGAAATGATTATGTAATTTGATGAGTGGATGGCGCCTACCCAGATTGTCCCTGCTGTTGAAGTGACTGAATTTGCACCACCACCACCCCCCACCCCTCAGGTTCTGTCCTTCACCCACCCGGTGTCGTTCCACTCGGCCGAGACCTTCGAGTCCCTGCTGGGCTGCCTGAAGATGGAGGACGAGAAGGTGGCTGAGGCGGCGCTGCAGATCTTCAAAAACACCGGCAGCAAGATGGAGGAGAGCTTCCCGCACATCAAATCGTGAGTGCGAGCCCCGGGCCGCTGCTGTGCGCGTCTCTGCAGAAGCAACAGCTGCACCGCTGTGTGTCCGTGTCTGCAGAGCCATTGCACCGCAGTGTCTTAATCACCATCTCCTAAATGCACTCTGAAGTCATTAATCCCCTCAGTTCATTCAGTAAGCTTTGTGCTGGATGCAAGAGTCAACACCACGGGATGCCTGGGCTGAGGTCCCTTTGTTGTAGAGTCAGTGTTTTTTGAAATGTGGAGAGGGAGCTTCCAGGCCTAATTCCTTTTTTAAAATATACTTTATTCGAGACAGGTAGAGCAGTAGCCGCAGTCAGGTGACCATTAATAGGCTCTGGGATTTTGTGAACCTTTGGTTAATCAAGTGGGCCCACTGAGATTTCATTTATTTTTCCAGTGACTACCTGTGGAAACAGGATGGGTGAAGACGCAGGCAATCAGCAGTAGCTGACTAGGATGATTAAGTGGCCAGATGTAGAGTAACACCCCTACTCTTTGCGACAAGTTCAATGTGCTCTTTGATGTCCATAGTGAGTCAGAGATCCCTCATCCAAGTACTAACCAGTCTCAGCCACAGGCGGTTTGGCAGAAACGGGCTGCGTGCTACCGGTTAAAGTGGAAGTGCATTGAAGATCAATGACTGTGTGCCTGTTTTCTTGCCATGCGCCCTCTAGGGTCCTGCTGCCAGTACTGCAGCACAAGGCAAAGAAGGGCCCACCTCGCCAGGCCAAGTATGCGATCCACTGTATCCACGCCATGTTCTCCAACCGAGACACGCAGTTTGCACAGATATTCGAGGTAAGTTCTGGATGAAACATCAGCATCCAGCCTTTGCCTGATTAAGGACACACACACATATTATATATGATATATAAAGCTCAGTGTGTTAATGGTACTCCTCCCCGTTCAGCCCCTTCATAAAAGCTTGGACCCAGCCAACCCGGACCAGCTGATAACGCCGCTTACCACCCTGGGCCACCTGGCCATGCTGGCGCCGGAGCAGTTCGCCGCCCCACTCAAGTCCTTAGTGGCCAATTTCATCGTCAAGGACCTGCTCATGAACGACCGGGTACGCTCCGCGGCATGGCGCCCGGCTCCTGTCCGAGAGACTCCTGGTTGCTGCAGCCTCTAAATTATACAACAGCGCTGAGCCTTACCGGCTACTGTCTCCTCTAATTAAAACTGTCTGCTTCGGTGCTCCCCGAGGCTGTAGTTGGAAGTATTGCATTTGAAGGAGAACTGGGAAGCGTTGTATGTGGTACTGAATTTATATTCATTTTTACGCAGCTTCCTGGTAAGAAGACGACCAAGCTGTGGGTCCCAGATGATGAAGTCTCTCTGGAAACTCTGGCAAAGGTGAGGCAAGCCTTTCATTGTTAGCGTGAGCCCACACACTCCCTCTGTGTCCTCCAGAGTCCTGTGATGATGTAAGACAGCAGGAAAATTAAAAGCAAGGAGCAGACAAAAAAGGAAGCAGTAAGAAAGTGGACATGGAAGGTTGGACATTTATTGTGAGGAAATATGAGATTGTCTGCAAATTGTTGACTGCAAATTGTGTGTGTTTATATGAAGTTACATGGTACAGAAGTCAACATTTGTAAAGAGTCAGACGTCAGAGTCATTGTGGGTATAGGCACGGGGTATGTATAGAGATGTTCATATGCTCAGCAGTTTGGCAGTTGGTCACTTTTCTATGTCTCTCTCTGTGAGACTTTGAATTTCTGACCGTGAGCTTGGTCTGATGAAGTGGGTGTGGTCTTGGCTCCGGCTTCAGATCCCAAGAGTTCTCACACCATTCCCCATCTGCTCACCTGTCTGTCCGTCCGTCCGTCTGTCTGTCTGTCTGAGCAGATCCAGGGCATCAAGCTGATGGTGAGGTGGCTCCTGGGGGTGAAGAACAACCTGAGCAAGTCGGGGAACTCCACCCTGCGCATGCTGACGGCCATCCTGAACAGCGACGGCGATCTGACGGAGCAGGGCAAGATGGGGTAGCTGGCCACGCCCATGACACGCCCACATAACACGCCCACACGACACACAGACAGGACATCCTCCCCTCTTTCTTTCTTTGTCTCTGCCTCTCTGTGTGAAACAGGATGGCTTGTCTGGCCATAGAGAGTTTGTGGGTGGCGATCTTTGGATCCTAGTCCTCCAGAGATCTTGATTACTCTGCATTATCTGACACTGATAAAGTTGATCCGTGAGCCATGATACTAAGAGATGTAGAATACCTGACATATTTGATGTAATGTTTTGGCACTGTGTTGATGGTCAGTATACTAACAGGGAGGCGGAGGTAGAAAAACATCACGTGGTAGATATCTGAAGTGAAAAAGGAACCTGTTTGCAGGCTCTGAAATTCACACCTGCAAATGCAGGTAGATTTTCTCTGGTGGTTTACAGGGTCACAAGCCAGTCAGGCGAGTGCTTTTTGCGTAAGAGAAATCAAATTTATCACAATTCACAATAAAGTATTTTGGCTGGTGAAAAATTCAGCTCACTGATGGATTTTTCCATCTACAGCCGCCCTGAACTGTGGACCAAAAGATTAATTTCGGACTCTGTGCTTGCATTTGATTGACCTGTGTGGGTTCTCCTAGCTGTTGAGCTGATTGTAATTATGGTGTGTGTGGTCAGTGGTCAGCACCTCCCTGTGGTGTTTCATCAGCGGGTGCTCTATCAGGGGGTCTGCTGATGACAGGGCATCTGACGTTAGTTTCAGCAGAGTGTTGGACATGTGGGCTTGTGACAGTGTCCCTCTCAGGAAACGGCAGCTTGCGCCCCTGCCACCCCCTCCTGGGCCATGCCACGAGAGGGGAGGGTAACAGCTCGGCCCCTCGCGGGAACAGCAAAGGCTCATGGACCGACAGAGGCGACACTCAGCGTGTTCTCACCGTCCACTCATCGCCGAATAAAGAGCGCGTGTGATGTGAAAAGGGGACGTGGACGTAAAAAGAAACCGGCCTACCGAGTCACGACGCTCAGAGCGTTTGATCACCCACTCACAGAGGGCACGGTCGGAGATGCAGTCTGTGACACATAGCTGCGAATGCAGATGTACAGGGTTGGCATTCAGACTGAGATTACAGGTACACTTTCAGTCGCAGGTTAGGCATAGCACCCACGCTCATTATCACCCCAGCTCAGGTGTGAACCCGTCTGCCAACAGGCAGTGGGCCAACTGTGTAAGAAAGGCATGCTGGCACAGGAGGGGGGGGCTGTGTGTTTTTGTATGTCTGTGTGTCTGTCTGTCTGTGTGTCTCTGTCTGTGTGTGTGTCTCGTGTCTGTGTGTGTGTGTGTGTGTGTGTGTGTGTGTGAGAATGCATGTGTGCACACATGAATTCACTATCTTTCTCCCTGTCCCCCCTGCTATTTATAACTCTTTATAAGTCTTTCCTTCTCTATTTTCTCTTTTAATCTTGCACACACTTTTATCGGCGCTACGCTGGAGCTTCGCCAGAAGCCTTCGCCGATAATTAAAGAGTGTGATTAGGATGAATGCGGAAGCACCACTGGCTGTAAAGGGGAAATGTGTGTGTGTGTGTGTGCGCGTCCTTCAGGAAGCCGGAGATGTCACGGCTGCGGCTGGCCGCGGGGTGTGCCGTCCTGAGGCTGGCTCAGGAGCCCTGCTACCACGAGATCATCACCCTGGAGCAGTACCAGCTCTGCGCCCTGGTCATTAACGTAAGAGAGAGGGCCCCGGGCCACCAGCTCCACCCACACTCTCCTGATTCTCAATCCTGCTCCTGGGGGCCCCCCCTGCTCTGCACGTTTTCCATCTTTCCCTGCTCTACCTACCTGACTGAACTCATCAGTGGCACTTCTGATTAGCTGAGCACACCTGAGTTAATCAAGAGCATGTTAAACACACTAGTCAGGTGTGTTTGGAGCAAGGATAGATAGAAGATATGCAGGACAATGGGCCTCCAGGAGTAGGATTGAGAAACACTGCCTAGCGCTGTGTTGTATTGACCGTATATATCCGCTCATGTCTGGCAGGCTTTGGCCCTGGGTGGAATTTCTGCAGTGATGAGCTGTTGTCCAAATAACTGCAGCCAGTTTATTTCTAAAGTCATAAAGTGTAATGATGTTGTAAGTGGATGGTAGTGAAGATAGAATACAGTTGCGTACTATTCTCAGAGATAAGTGATGCCATGTGGGGAGTAATGTCATAAACCAAAACAATTTAAAAAATTAAGTTACTTCAGTCAGCTAAAAGTAGATACTACATCTCTTGAAACGTGCATATATATTTCTGTACACAGTAGCTGCTTAAACATTTGCAGACTTTGCAGAGTTACTTTACTTTCCATAGTGTAGCTGTTGCCTGGTTACATGGCTAACCCTGAATGGGGACAATTTCGACAGCACCAGCAGTAGAGAAGTACCCATGCTAAGGGAGGCTAAGTGGTGCTCAAGACTTCTCTTCAAATTGGATTTTTCTAATGGAGGTCCATTTAGGGCACAGAGAAATGGATGCACTGCCTGGTTTTAATCAAAAAGGCCAAAGCAGGTATTTTCGTTAAGGAATGCTTTTTATAATGTCAGAACGTTCTCCAATTTTCAACCCAAAAGTGACTTTCTTTGGGTTTTCCTTAGAAGACCTTCGGACTAGGTTTTAAAACCTAATGCAGTCAGGGACACCCCAAATATCTCTATAAAAATTAAGAATTCAAATTAACCATAGATACACAGAAATCACAGTGGTTCTGTTTAGATGTCACAGAACACCGCAAGCCTTGTTTCTCGTGTTTTGTGGGTCTTTTCATCCTCTAGCCTTTATAGCTGTACTCACGGCTTGGCGTAATCTGTGTAAGGCAGGCTAAGCCCTCACTGCCGAGCCCGATACGCTGCCAGGCTTGTTAATCCCGGTTGTAATGAGGGTAGTCCTCTCCTGACGCTTTCCTCTGTCCGGGCCCCACAGGACGAGTGTTACCAGGTGCGGCAGGCCTTCGCTCAGAAGCTGCACAAGGGCCTGTGCCGGCTGCGGCTGCCTCTGGAGTACCTGGCCATCTTCGCCCTGTGCGCCAAAGACCCCATGAAGGAGCGCCGCGCTCACGCCCGCCAGTGCCTGGTCAAGAACATCAACATCCGCAGGGAGTACCTGAAGCAGCACGCGTCCGTCAGCGGTGAGGAGGCGCCGAGACACCAAGGCTTCTGCCCTCTCTGCTTTCCTCTCCTCCCCTCTCCCCCCCTACTCTCATGTCTTCTTTTCTCTCCCCTCCTGTCTTCTTCTCCTCCTCTCTTCTTCTCTCCTACTCAGTTCTCTCTCCTCTCTTCTCTCTCTACTCTCCCCCTCTTTCCTCTCTCCTCTCCTCTCTTCCTTCTACCTGCTGAGCTTGTTTTCTTTCAGCTCATCTGACTAAGGTCTCTCACTTCTTTTGTTAGACGTCTGTCGCCTCTTTCAGCACGTCATCCGCTCCCTGTCATTGGTCCGCTGCATAAATCAGTGGGTGTCCACTTTTTCTGCAGCACGCTTTTTTTTAAAAATTTTTGTTCATCATTTTGTTTTTCTTTCTTTTTCTTCTCTTCCTATGCGTCATGCAGACAAGCTGCTCTCCCTCCTTCCGGAGTACGTGGTGCCGTACACAATCCACCTGCTCGTCCACGACCCCGATTACGTCAAGGTGCAGGACATCGAGCAGCTGAAGGACATCAAAGAGTGAGTGCGCCTCTTTGTTCTGCTCACAGCACCAGGGTCAGCGCAGCAAAGTGTGCGCGTTCCGTTTAATTAACCGAACCTCTAATCAATCGTCAGACCTTAAAAGCATTTCTAAAGACTTGCTATTTTGAGCCGTGAGCTGTCAGGGTTTGACAATGGAGGTGAATGGATGCAGATACACCGTTATTGACCTTTTGTAATCAGCTGTTTCTAAAGACAGGTTAATGCAGTATGTAAGTTTTTATTGAACAGAGCTGAGGTGCAGCAATTCAGTTGTGCATCAAGTATGTCAAGTTTTTAAATTTACAGAGCAGGGTCTATGTTGATGCTAAATTACTGCCACTAATAGCAGTACTTATGTGAGACTGATCTTCATCAGAGACTGTGTGGCGTATTGCTCAGACAGACTGCGCCTCATATAGTAGTCCAGTCTACTGTGGCCGCGCTGAACAACCCAGGGCTTACTCCGTACATCTCTTCCTTTTACCCGCAGGTCTTTGTGGTTTGTTTTAGAAATCCTGATGGCAAAAAATGAGAACAACAGCCACGCCTTCATTAGGAAAATGGTGGAGAACATAAAACAGACTAAGGACGGCCAGGCGCCCAACGATCCCAAGATAAACGAGGTGCGTGCTACAGGCTGACTGCGGGCAGTGAAAGCACTCGAACAATCTCACAGCAGCTTCAGTTTGCTGGCATTTACATTCTCTGTTTTCCTTGTGTGTCCTTCCCTCACCGCCCTGATTGTCCTGAATGGACACAGTGGATTATGTAACTGACATATTGCAGTATTGCCCCAGGAGCTGGCCAGTTGTAATTAACATGTCGCTGGTTTGATTATGTCTCCACCCAGAAACTGTACACAGTATGTGATGTAGCCATGAACATCATCATTTCCAAGAGTACCACCTATAGCCTGGAGTCCCCCAAAGACCCCGTCCTGCCCGCCCGCTACTTCACTCAGCCTGACAAGGTACGTGTCACTGTGCTGCTGCAAGGGCTCATGGGATATCCCACCATGGGCTACACTGATGGTGGCACATTATATTCCTGTTTATGGAATACCAAGGTACTTAGAAAATTTACACAAATCAGATGTCCCAAACTGAGATGTTATAGTACGAGCAGAAGTAGAAATATTCACTCGCTCTAAGGAGGCTGAAATACAATGCTTATGACATAACTGACAATACACATTCAGCCTGAATTAGAATTTCATTTTTGCACTGGAGCAGAATTTCAATAAGACGTTGAATCTTGATAAGAATCTGGAAGCGAGTCAAAGCAAGCTGATGATGCCTGAAATCTTGGGAAAATGGTATTGAGTTATATGACAGGTGCAAGAAGCAAGTAGATGGAGGGGATTAATGGGTGGTGGAGAGTGTTCGTCTGAGCTGCTCTGTATGCAGGGAGCATGCCAGCCTTACCCCACTGCTGCCTTCCTTTGTGTACACATAACCACGGCGAGCGCAGCGTTCATTGCAAATTCAATGTGAGCCTGATGGATCATTGACTATTCTCTTTTTGTGTCTTGTACGCAGAATTTCAGCAATACGAAAAATTATCTCCCTCCAGAAATGAAATCCTTTTTCACTCCGGGAAAGGTAAGGGGGCTTTTAGTATTCCAAAAGCCTTTGACTGCTCTAGCAATGCAGACACTATTTTTTTTTTTTTTTTTTTGGTCTGTTGGTGAATGTAATGCAAACCCAGTGTTATTCATATCCCTTCTTTTACACAGTAGCACATCCTCTAAGTGTAATTGTAATAGTCTTGTTTCCATTGGACTTCTCCATCAGTGAACCCTTTCAGCAGACCCCTGTCCTTGTCCTTGGGGTGGCAGTGTAGCATAGTGGTAAGGAGCAGGGCTCGTAACGGAAAGGTTGATGGTGCAATTCCCCCGTTGGGGCACTGCTGCTGTACCCTTGGGCAAGGTACTTAACCCACAATCACCTCAGTAAATATCCAGCAGTATAATTGGATAACATGCAAAAATTGTAACATATGTATGTCGCTCTGGATAAAAGCGTATGCTAAATGACAGTAATGTGATATCCTCGGCGTCTCCCTCTCTTTCTCACTGAGACCGCTCTTGTCCCTCCCTCCCTCCCCCCAGCCCAAAGCTGCCAATGTCCTGGGGGCGGTGAACAAGCCCCTCTCCACAGCAGGGAAGCAGCTCCAGACCAAGTTGTCCCGCATGGAGACCATCAGCAACGCCAGCAGCAACTCCAACCCCAGTTCCCCGGCCGCAGTAAAGGAAGGTCAGTCTAAGGGTGGTGGGGTGGAGTTTCGATGAGAGATCTCTCATGGGTCAACAGGTTTCAGTGAGGGCTCATAACTTTTTACCCAGGGATGCATGAACCCAGAAAGGAAAGAGAGATGGAATTGAAGAATAAAAGGGATGTCACGGTGTCACATTTTCTCATATTTCTGTTTGTCTTTTTATGAATTTCACATTTATTGGTCGCACCATGATTTTGACTATGTGTACATGTATAGATTTTGTGAGGGACTGCTGTTAAAGGTATAAAACAGATTTGCCTTATAGTTTAAATGGTGTTGGCCTGGTCCACAGTGAGATGCTGATGTAAGCTGTACTACTTTTGTGGACCCAATGGGACTTATAGCTGTGTGTGTGTGTCAGAGAGTGAGTGAGACAGAGAAAAGAGAGCTCAATTTTCAAATAATGTAGAAACTGGAGACACTGTTAATTTAAAAGTAAAATATAAGAGTTGTCATAAGTGATACAGCTCCATGGCAACAGAGGAGAGTGACAGCAGGCTGGTTCAAAACAGGGAAATATCACCAAGCATTTTGGGAAGGATTCTGTAAATGAAATTTGTCAACTAGTTTGAAAACTTTGACAACATGAGAATATTTGCCGCTACATTTCAGTGGTAACCGTATGGGCCTCTTTGTAGATCTCATCATGTTTGTCTGGCTTGTACAGTTGTTCCTAAAATACAGACTTGTTATATGGTGAATATTTTTACTTGCATATAAAATATGTATTAGGATCTAAACTAGGATCCGAACTACACTAAACTAGATAAATGGGTGATGCCAACTGTTGCTGTGATTCACTAAATCTGAATATATAGTGAAAATACCAAATTTAGTATTTCGCTTCAGTGACAAATTGGTGAACACAAGCATGATTTTTATGGATCAGTATTTATAGAAATCGAGAAAAAGAGCCAGTTTTGAAATAATCCTCTGGCTGCCAGTCAGAAACAGTTGGAAGAAAGATGAGTGTGTCCGCACTTCAGGTCCTGTGGGCGTAAAGTTGAGACTGAACGTTTCACACCTTGGGTCAGAGGAACTATTTTCAGTCTTTACTGTTGCTTCCCATCAGTCAAGAGCTACGAAAGCTATGAACATGGCTGTCTGTGTTTCATCCTGCTTTCTTAAGTAAAGCAATGAATGAAGTAGTACAATCACTGTGTTGAGTGTAAAAAACAATGTTGTGTGGAGCAGAATGAAAAAGACCAGTTTTGTATTGTATTTTTGGGGTTGGGACTGAGGCGTAATGAGGTATCCTTTGTATCCCAGACTGCTCTCTGCTATGCTGTAGAATGCAGCCCTGCCATATCTCAGTGGGCTACAGGGTGTGCTGCTTTAATAAGAGCCAGAAATACAGGGCCATACAGGAAGGAAGTGCGCTTAGTCATGGAAGGAGCAGAAACACAGGAGCCTGTCAGTGATGATGATGGTGGTGGTGGCGATGAAGAGGAAGAAGTTGATGATGATGATGATGATGATGATGATGATTATGGTGTAGGCCTGGTCTCAGTCATCAGGGTGACTGGGTGCTTGTTTGTTCCCTCTCCCCTTATAATAAAGTCTAGCTTGCCACAGTGCTTTTTTTGATGAAGCTCTGCTGGGGAAGTGTGGCTTGGTTTTTCCCTCCTTATTTCCTTGCTGGTAAAATGGCTGAGGGCAGTTGTGAATGCTGGACACTGAGGGCATTGCTGCAGTGCGGTCTGGGTTGAATTTCTCCCATCACGCTCCAGCACACAGTGCAAGCATAATTCACTGTAATCGTCTCATTTCAAGCCTAACACTCATTATTATTGCTCCTGAATGCATTGCGTTTTCCAGGATGGACAGCACAGAGATGGATCACAGTGAGAACGAGGCCATCACCATCATGAAAAGCTCTCCCACGCCAGGGAAGAAGAACGACAAGAGGGACGACTCTGACGTGCTGAGGGCACGAGATCCAGCAGAGAGCTCTCCCTGCAGAGACTCCCTTAAATGTAGTTTAAGTTCATTCGCTTCTTAAATTGGAGGTGGTGAAATGACACCAGAAAGAGCAATCAGATGTGCAGGTGAGGTGAGGAACCCAAAGAGGGTTGTAAGAACCTCACAAAGCAAGTTAGAATAGATGACAGAACTGTACAGACATACCTAAAAGATTTAATGATGCATACAAGACACACAAAATCACATTAAACAGAATTCATACTCATATCTTATACTCATATGAGTAACAAATACTGGCATGTCTGTTATGAGCTAGAATTTCTGCAAAGAGCACAACAGAATATGAATTGAAGTCAAAATGAAACACAAAGTCGTGCAGAAGCTCTTCTGTAAAGTAAAATAAAGCCTAATAGAGACACATTGCACACACTGACATACATATGCACTGTGCCACTGTCCCTCATTCCTCAGCGCATGACAGTTGTCACTCGTTTTTCTTTCCTTGCTGCCACCCGCAGGACGGTGACAAGCCCAGAGGGCGGAAACGGGGCGGGGTGTCCAGTCAGGACGAGGACTCCGGCCAGGACCCCAAGCCCAAGCGCGGCCGGAAAAAGGCGGCCAACACTAGTGCCGGCGACGGCGAGGACCAGTGGGCCGAGGAAACGCACATTGACGACATCTCCATGGAGACGGAGGACGAGCAGAACAGCCCGCCCAAAAAGGGCCGCAGGGGTCGCCCGCCCAAGACGGCCACGCCCAAGGAGGAGACGCCCAGCAAGGGGAGGAGGGGCCGAAAGAAAGCTGCCCCGCCACCTGAGGAGGAGGCAGACGAAGAAGAGGAGGAGGAAGACCGTGACAGCGAGAACATGGAGGCGAAACCCAAAGGGGGGAGGCAGGCCAAGACCCCCAGGAGGTCACAACAGTCCTCCAGGTGCGGCGTTGAAAGCTTTTCCCTTATTCTTACCTGACGTGAGCTTCCCCGAGACTTCTGCAGAACAGATATACAGGATGGCCATTTTACTGTTTCCTTCACAAGTTGTGACCTTGTGGTCAGACATTTTTATGGTGCAGTCATGTTTTTTATTATGTGGCCAGTGAAGGAGTTCATTACGTTACATTATTGTCATTTAACAGACACTTATACAGAGCGGCTTGCATAGGTTACAGTTTTATGCATTTATACAGGATATTTACTAAGGCAATTGTGGGTGATGTGTCTTGCCCAAGGGTACAACAGCAGTGACCCAGCTGAGAATTGAACCAGCAACCTTTCAGTTACCCTGCTCCTTACCGCTACACCACACTGTTGTTTCATGTAGCAAGGTTGAATGGTTTTTGAAAGGGTGCAACAGAATTAAATGGTGTTTCCAATTAAGATAATATTTGGTTGTAATTTTATTGCACAGCCACTTGCATTACAAAAACCTAGCTTGCATTATCATTGAAATATTCATTAACATATAATGTAATATATATGGATATTTCTAAACTGTTTGTAACATTTGGTGCAATGCCAAAAGGAAAATAGACCACAGAGTATTTTTTTTTTCTTGTTAGCCCTCTCCAAACCTCTCTTTGAGCTGCTCAAGCAAACCTTTCATTGCAGCCTGTATTACTGCAAGGCTCATATGGACTTGGTAATGAGTTTGATCATCGGTTCATAGGCTGCTTCTCAGTTTCTGTGTTAAAACCTGCTTGTCAGTCAATATATGCTGCCCGCAGAGGAGCCTGACCCCTAACCCTTTGTATTACTCCAACCTTATCTTTCAAAATTGTTGCTGGAGTAGGGAATTGGCTATTACTGTATTTCACTGGTGTTGGAGCTGTCATTGTCTGACATTCAGAATAGTTTGTTTCACTTCCAGATTTACTCTTTCTGCCTCTTTCTTTGGGAGATGTGACTCACTGATGTGGCCTTTTTATCTGTCATTTTAGTGGATTTGAAAACTGAACCAGATAGCAAGTTTAAGTTAACTGAAATGAATGTTCAATGTTTTTGTTATCATTGTTAAAATATGTTGCAAATCTACAGTTGACAGAGCCATTTTTATAAATGTGGACTGTCTGGGACTGCCTGCATCTTGATTGGCTCTTATACACAAGACATCATTTGTCCCCACACCCATAACATACTCGTTTATAGTTTCTCTATGAAGTTTATTACTCAGATAGAGAACTCAGATTTAGTTTAATAGTGTGTTCGGCAGGGCTTCTGTTAATACCTCTATTTATTAAATGCGCTGCTGTGGGCTTGGAATTGTCTTCCGGTTGGCCCTGCTATCACTCATTATCAGTGGGAGAAACAGTACGCCTCCTGCCTGCCGTAATGGAAGTGCTCTCATCTTAGTACATCGCCTCTCACTTAGATTACTCCCTGTGAGGCCAATGAGTAGAGGCTTACAGCGCACGTCTTGCTCGGGTACGGTGATGATTGCATATTTGGATATTTACCTATTTATCTTGTGTTTACACCCAAATGGAATGGCTTCTAGTAAATGTGCCTCTTCTGGTCTAAATGGCATTTTATTTTCTCTGACCTGCTGTCTTGTGCTTACTGAAGGACACCACAGCTTTGATCATTTTTGGACCTTGTATTTCATGGGTTTGTGATTTCCTGGCTTTTCCTGCCTGATTCCATACAGGGTAGAAACCACAGAGGCCGCAGATGAATCGGTTGAATCAACTCCCCAGAAAAGAAGAGGGAGGCCACCCAAAGCAGCCCAGCAGCCAGCCAAGAAAAATGTGTAAGTGTGTGTGTCTGTGTGTTCGAAACTGCCATTTCCCAAAAATATTTTCTGCCGTTTCACCAATTCACAATTTCACAAAAAAAACCATCAATGTCCATAACTCAGTCATTTGTGTAACATTTTTGTAGAAATACAACTGCAAAAATGTGCGGTCTGGTCCAGCATCGATACACCCTTCAGCCGACATCATACGTGACCACGGTTTTGCATGGCATACAGAGGTGCACTGCAGTGGCAAAGCCCACTCCTGCTTCTGCTACTGTTAGGCTATTCTTAAACCACCTGAGTTTCATTCTGGGGATTATCACTGAATAAGAAACATTCCTTCCCATAATCACCAGCTCTTAAAACTGAAGGAACAATTCCTCTGTTGGCTTGTTTGGTTTTAAATGCCGATGTGTTCCTATACAACCACAAACAAGTGGTTCCTCTTCTCAAGAAATCATGTCCTCCACGATCTACAGAAAACAAAGATTCACAGCCTTAATGTTCCCTCTCTTATGTTCTATTTCATATGCTATTTTTGATGATATGGTAATGCAAGAAAAGCCCAATTAACACATTCTGTCTTTGGCCTTCGTCTGTAGCTCTTAATAAATGAGTTTGAACAGATTCCAGAAGAACAGCTCTTTCTAAAACTATGGTGGTGTTATCCTTTTGGCCAACAGGATTTGCAGTTATCTACTATTATATGTTTGAATTGTACACATTCACGTACACGGTTGCTGGCGTGCTTTTGTTGTGCTTTGTAGCGAAGGGTTGTTTGATACCTTCGTAGACTTAAAAGTAGACCAAGATGTAAGGGCTCATGCTCAGTCTTTTTTAATGGTAGTAGTAGTACAGTACATTACGTTATTGTCATTAAGCAGACGCTCTTATCCAGAGCAACTTACATACAGTAGGTTACAATTGTATCAATTTATACAGCTGGATATTTACTGAGGCACTTGTGGGTTAAATACCTTGCCCAAGGATACAACAGCAGTGCCTTAGCGGGGAATTGAACCAGCAACCTTTTGGTTAAGAGCCCCACTCCAAAGAGGCTGAAGTCTTAACGCAGCGCCTTAGACTGCTCAGCCACACCACCCCCTTTTAAAGAAATGCGGTGGAACCAGAAAGGTACAGATGGGATTTGAACCCAGGATCTCCTGTTTAGTAGACAGGCGCTTTGCCCGACTACGCCCCAGCACCCTAGTACAAGTACTAATAGTACGTACACCATCACTGTCACCATTAGGCAAGAATGAAAATATGATGAATTGGACTCTGTCAGACTGCCTGTGATTCCACCATTCTTGTCAGCTTGTGTTTTCAGTCTGAGATGCAGTCTGATGTTATCAGCAAGGCTTTTCAGAGGGAGTGCCTCTTATTTCCATGCTACAAAAAAACATGAAAATTGTTTTCTCTCAAAAGTGTGACTCACCTAAACGGGTAAAACATGATTCTCTATTTCTGCATATACGCATTGTGAGGGAGGAGGGGTCAGTGTTGTAGGTGACCACGTGCAGGTGAGTGCTGGCCCGGTCACAGTGTGTTCACCTGCCGCTGTGCTTCCCTGTCCCAGGCGCGGGGGGCGCTCCAGAGCAGCAGCCAGCAAAGAGAACGAGTCGGCGGACGAGATGGAGACGTCGCAGCAGAGCGTGGAGGACGAGGAGGAGGCGGAGGAGGAGCAGCAGGAGGAGGACGAGGCCGAGAGCACCACGCCCAAAGTGAGTCCCCCTCACCCCTGAGTGTGTTTCCGTCAGCACCGACACAATCACAGAGTAACGGCTCGTTCTGCAAGCCGCTCACTGGCCCGGGTTCAGCACCGGCCGGCTGTGTCTGCTGACAGTGACCGGGAGTCCGCTGTGGCAGAACAAATTGGCTCCATTTCGGCAGGGAGAGGGGTGGGTAATTTGGCCAGAGTCCCCTGTCACACAGCTCTTGGCACCCTGTGACCCACTGGGCATCAGTGTGTTGCTCGGACGATGTCAGTGTAGTAGAGATTGTCATGGTGAGAAGAGCCGAATATCACTCAGCTGCCAATTATAAATAAAAGTCAGGTGGAAACGAAAAAACGTTCTGCTCTTGAACGCTGAACTGGTATTAGTGTTTCATGGCGATGATTTCCTACTTGGTCTCCAGTCTGACGTTTTCGCTGCTGTTTTAGGTGCGACGAAAGACAGGTAGAAGGGACAGAAGATGAGTGAGGGAAGATGGGAAGCATGACGGAGAGAAGAAGAGGGGATCCCGTGGTGGTCTGACGTCGGGCTGAAGACCAGGACAGGGAGACGAGGGGATAAAAGACTTTGAGGACCCTTGCATTTGCAGACGCTGTATTCCGCTGTCCCTGCCGTCACAAGCTTTCGCCACACGCATCGGTTATCATAACTTGTGGATTGTTTTACATCGTTATGTGTGCTGACTATGTAGAGATATAAAGAAAAAAAAACTGTAAATAGTCTCTTTTATGTCCTTTTCTTTTCTCCTGGCTGGGGAGGTTATTGTATAGCTTTTATCTATCAGCTTTAAAATATTTCACCAGTGAAGCTCAGCAATATCTGTCCAGTGTTCTTTTTCTTTGTATCTCCTTAAACTATGAAACAAGATGAACAATTTTACAATTTTTCTTTTTTTACGTGTGATTGTGTGTCATTTTTCTTTCTAATTTCTGTTTGTTTACTCTTGTGTATATTTTATCATGCAAGTGCTAAGGTGCTTCTGTTGAAAAATTAAATGGGGGGAGGGGAAAAGTCCAACACTGGTTTAAAGATGAAATACAAAAATCAAGTATTTGTTACATTTTACACTTCAGTATTAATATCTGTTGTAGATGGACTAAGAACACATCAAGGAAGAATTTGTTTTTAATATCAGCAGTGCATAGAGAAATGGCTTATGAACTTCCCCAGTCAGTTTTTTCCAGTCTGCTGAACCAATAAAATTCTCTATATAAACCCTGCTGTATTTCTGTTGTAATTTGTACTTTTCTGTATTGCACTAGTGGGTACTGCGGTACAGCCGGAGGGCAACCTGGCCCCACGGAACTGAGTCTTTGTAAACAAACCCACACATCATGTCCCTTACACAAGCCGTGAGTCATCCTGCAGTCCAATGGTGCTGTGTGATAGGAGTCATCACCTGAGTGAGACACTCGGGAGCCCTTTTCTGCCTTAACTTTAAACCAGACTTACGTGTTACAGAATAGATTCGGTATTTCCGTACAAGGGTTGTAATTTTACTGAAATGTTGAGTGCATGTTTCTAACACAATGGTAGCCTAATGCAAGTATGGTTTTGAATGTGGTGTTAACCTGAAGTTCTGAAGTTTTGAATTATCTGAATTCACACTAGCAGTAGTCTGAATTTTTGCACCTTCTGGGGGAGCCGTCTAGGTTTTGTTGCTTGTTGAGAATGTCTTAAAGGGTTTCCATGTGTCTGTTTCATCTGGCGGGGACTCACTGCCTGACACTGCAGTGACAAGAAAAAAAAAAGTTGAGTAAACAATTCTGTACGTGCCAGTTTTACATGGGAACCATAAAAGGTTTTCACGATACTGATTCACAACACAGTGTCCCTGCAGCTGTCCAAACCTGTGCTCCCTAGCAACACTCCGTCCACAGGTATCAGCTCATTTCCTGTCTGGCACACCTGTGTTGTCAGGACAGGGGAGGACAGGCACACATTTTCATTGATTGACTATCAATATTAATGTGTGTTTTTCCAAATGTTCCCTTGCTGCTGCTAGTTTCTGCCTTGGTAATATAGCTGGCTGCGGAGCACAGTAATTCATACATTTATCAGGAGCATGAGGCCATCTGGACATAGCAGGCAATTTTTATGTCTATTTTAAGGTACATTGTCATAATGATATTTATTTGTTCGTTAGGCCGAATGTTTCCTAGCTCCGCTTAAAGTAGTAACCAGACAGTTCTGTCAGTCTCCTAATGGGCCTTTTATGATATTTCCTTATTTACTGGGAGTCTTAATCCGTTCCGCCTGCTCACTGTGACTTGCTGTGTGGATCTGGCAGGAAATGTCTTTGCTTATGTACTGTGCTTTTTGCACAAGTCTCAGATGTTCTGAGAGCAGGTCCATGACCTTAGTAATACTTATTAGTACCACCTAATAGTCCCTAACCCTAACCTGAATTATTTTACTGGTTTAACCGTTTATTTAACCAGAAAGGTCAGCTGAGAACTCCATTCTCTTTCACAGTGGTGACACAGAGAATCAAATTGGACAGGGGATGCAATTGTTTGTGTAACCAGTCAACTCTAGGGGGATGATTAGGTAGCCAGATGTAGAGAGCTGGGTGGGGAATTTGACAAGGACATAGAATGAATACATTCACTCTTGATGAGTGCCATGGAATCTTTAATGATTAAAGTGTGTCCAGACCTCAATTTTTCTTTTCATTCAGTGTCCCCATTACTAGTAAAATTTGACTAAAAACACGCATTTAGGCAGACAAGGGAAGACTTTCAAACTGGTTAATTTTTGAAAGATAAGGAAAAGCTTCTGCATACTCACTGTTATAATACTCACTGCAAAGTACCATGAATGATACAAAGTTACCTACATTTGAGGCTTTTGTCTATCTTTGGAGTATGTATGACAGGGATTTTGATTGACAGAGTTCAAGAGATAGCTTTAGGGTAGGAGTTGAGATGTTTTTAGCATTTCTGATCTCAGAACAGAGCCCCAAACCTTAACTGTCTTTTCAAACAGATAGAGATCTAGGAAGCCTGGCTTTTCACCTTCTGTAGGCAAGTCAATATCAGGTTTCCCCTGGAACTTCACCTTGGCGTGACTGTGAGATCTATACAAGTATTCTTGTTGATTTCCATTTGTTTTCAGTATGGCAACAGGAAATTGGAGGACTGGCTTTGACAGATAATCTATGCTGAAGCCAATTCTGGCTAAAAAAAGCTACTTGTGTGCAGGTCACTGAACACCTACACACAGTGTTTGCCGGTACATCAAGACACGGGCATGATAAGGAAGGACTCTGAATATGAATTACTTTGAAAAGCAGGGCACAGAAGGGTACATGCATATTGCAGTTGCTCATTGTTGGCTGAACAAAATGTCCAAGACCTCTGACGTCAAAACACTAGGCAGAAGCATTTATAAAGATTGACTGCTATTAATGGAATATGAGGGGTTATTCAAGGTTGATTTCAAGTTCAAGTTTCAAGTTTTATTTGTCACATACACAGTTACAATGTAGTGTGCAGTGATATGCTTAGGTACCTGAGGTTGTTGTTTAAGATCTCTTTGAATCAAGTAATTCTGATTTAGGGCACAATCATGATTCAATCCCTCTTATATACATCTTAGAGACATTTGATTTTGACTAAACTGGCCTGGTTGTTAAAAGGCCCTTCGTAAAATATAAATTATTACAATATAAAAAGAAAATTTGCTTTGAAAATTCCCTAGTATAATTTAAACTATATAAACCCAAATTACTGCTTAAATTAAATGATGTTCTTAATGCTGGTAATTTAACTTACGAGTACAATATGACTGAAGACATTATGTTCAGCAAATTCTCAGCACCGATGACACTAACAGAAATGTCCCATGAGATATTTTTCCATTTTACATTCTTCCAATGAGGTTGTTCAAATCAGTTTTGATGCAAAGTGTAACAATTTGAAAAAGTCTGTCACAGTGTCAAGCAAAAAGTGTAACTGAGAAGTGCACTGTGCACAATGTCACAATAATCTGTATCAGTGAAAAAAATCCCCATCAGTGCAATGACTTTAGGAAGTCCTGGTGGTTAAATGGTTTGGTATTTTCATCATGTTACTGGCTCAGACGGGAATAAATCTTTGAAGAGAAACTAAGTACCTAGAGCTTTGTTGAGTGTGTCCTGTTGGTCTGTTTCTTGATGGTTATTAAATATGAAAAAAAGTCAGAACCATCTTTACATCTTCCATAACTTTTCTCCACGTGCACTCAGGCAGAACATTCAGAATGATTCAGTCATTTTAGATTTGGGAAACACTCTTCCCAAGTAAGACTGCACATCGGTGGGGGGTTGTGCAAAGTAGAGAACTGGGTCATCTCAAGATGCAAGGGTGAGCCAGTCTTTACCATGACAAACAGGGTGGATGAGGAACCACATCATGTCTATGTGAGTGTGCAGGTCTGCTAATATAACTGCGTGTTCTCTTGTGCTGGACATCACTCTGGATAAGAAATTCTACTAAATGAATGTAATGTAATGTAATACCTAGATTTTACATCTATTTAGAATTACATACAACAGAGCTCAGTCTAGTAAGACTCAGCGCAAGGTTTAGTTCCCTCTCAGACTATATTTCGCCTCACAGTATGTGCACAATATTTGTATAGCAATTGGGCTCCGAGGTATTACACCTGGCTACCTGCAGAAGGGTGGAATCACCTCATGATTAATGTGACTGACAACGTCTACCTGCCGCAGAGAAGCGCACAAAACATGCATGCTCAGTGGCTGAACGGTCGATCTGGAGTGACGGCTCTGGCTGGCTGACCCCAGCGCAGTGACAGCCTGTCAGCTTGCACATTTCAGGCCATCAAAGCCAGCCTTTCTGAGTTCCTCTGTCAGTGACCCGCAGTGTTCTTCTGAGACGCGTACGCCCACAGAGACCCACAGGCTGAGTGATGTCACCGGGCTATCCTGGCCTCATCTCCCAGCTCTCGCTCCTCCTTTACCCTACAAGCAGGCTCAAAAACATGCACATTCTCACAGTGCTTCATTTAAATTTGTCTCATCCTAGCAGATTTTTCACCAGCATGTATGCCTTTTAATTGCAGTAATTAAATAGCATGAATAGATGGCAGTGAACACACCTCCAGTGGTTTCCAGCAGATGGTGGTATTTAACCGACAAGTACAGTCCTTCATTAGTCCTCACTGTGAGCACTGGATAGTTCCTGTGCAGTGGAAAGCATTTTTGATTAGATTATTTGTTTGCATTATTACTTATTCATTTGGTGGATGCTCTTATCCAAAGTAAATTACAAGGCTGTCAAGGCCAGCAACATCCAGCACATATCCTTTGTGCTGCAAAAACAAGAGCATAGGTACAGACAAGAAAGAACATATCAGTGATCCAGCTAATAAACAAGATAAACATGTTAAACATATAAGCACCTATCTATCGATCTATCTATCTATCCATCTCTATATTTTATATTAGAGCTAGATAGATAGATAGATAGATAGATAGATAGATAGATAGATAGATAAAAAACAGTTGTATAAAACAGTTGTATATGTATATAAGTATATAACTACATAAGTCATTAAATCAAATTACCACAACCACAGTTCCCAATAATGTGGTTAGGGTCTATAAAGGTCTATAATACTATGTTGAACTCCATGTAAGCTGTTCTGGGATGCCATGAATTGATTTCAAATGAAAGTTGTATTTACTTTGGTAATTGTATTTACTTTTGAGTTTAGGAAATGTTTAGGCAATATTAAAAGGTGTGATTCTGCCACACTGCTGGTGCCTGGATTTAAGCTTGCAGGTGGGGATGCAGATAAGCCTGCGGGGCTGCCTTGCTGACAGGCTGAGTAACCGGAGAGGCCGGGGGTTTGGCACGCTCAGCGCCATTCACACACGACTCCTCTCTGATGTATTGCGGAAACATCATTGTTAACAACGGGCTCCCCAGCCTGCCAAGTGGTGACTCCACCTCCCTGATCCGGCCCCCGAGAGCCAGCTGCACACTAAAGTGTTCCACTGTCACCTTCCTGTCCCTGGGGGCTCTGGGACCTGCCCTTCCCCTCTAACACAAAGCTGATCGTACACACAGTACATTACCAAGAAACACAAGAAAAACCAACAACTTCCTAGTTTTGTTTTGGTGCAACAACAGGGCTAGATGCTGTGAAGGTCAATTGTGAAGGTCAAAGACTGTGATCTCTTTCCATACAGGCTTCATCTGTGATTGGCCAAGTAAACCATAACAGCCAAGCCCAGAATGAGGACATTGAGGGCAGACTCTTCAGTAGTTTAGCCAAAATGATTTGTGAGGACAGAGGACAACAATCAAGATCAGAACCATGAGGACTAGTCCCAAAATCTGCTGCAGAACCTACAAGTGAAATACACAGACAAAAAAGGTTAGTTACAAAACATGCCTCCAAATGTACTTTTATCTGATATAAGATGTGATTGATTAATGAACATTGACTTTTACATGGATGTGTCACATATTTCTGTGACGCATATTACAATATGAATCCATAACTTGATCTGAGTTTTTTTTTCACTATGAAAACTTTATGCCCATGTTTTATTAAAAAAAAAAAAAAAAAAAAAACAGTTTCAAAAAATATTAAGTAAAAAGAATTAAGTAAGGAAAGCACAGGTACTGTAGCATTTAATTTAATGTATTATTGCAAATTGGAGACGTTTTATTTTTGTTAGTTTGTGATATCTTATTTTATATGAAAGATTATAAGGAACCTTTCAGAGTTTGATCACATTTATTATTTTGTCTTGTAAATGTGCAATGGAAAAGCTATTTGGTTATATTACTCTCTTAAAATGTATTCCTGTACGTATTACCTTTTCTGACCAGTCTATACCATGTGTACTAAACGTGCCATTTATCATAAACCTTATGTGAACTCCCCATTGACAGGTAGGCTACGCTGCTATCCTCAGGACTAGGGCAAATGGGCATCATTGCTCTAATTTAACCTATTTGCGCTACCAACTATCACCATTAATAAGATCAAATGTTTGATGAAGTGAAAATGTGTTTGAATAAATATTTAAATCTTTCGAAATATAGACGATTTAATGCATAAATAATTCGATGTATGATATCTGATGTATTTACTGGATTATTTGATTCGCATATAGCGAAGCTGTCAGGGACTACGACTCGCCAGGAACCAGCTTCCTTCCTCAAGCAGGAGCATGTCACAGTGTTTTTATTGTATTATAGTCATGTGAGAGAACTGTCCAATAGCGATCGCCCATGGATCTCTGAATGTGGTGTGTTGTTTGATCGTAAACGGAATACCAATCCAGGTTTATCAGTGCGTTTCTTCGATACGTCGGGCGGTGGTTGGTCAAGCATACAAAACCAGCACACCGGTACCGGTGTTTGACCAGAGCTTCGCCCATAAGTACAATGGTGCTTGTGCTCTTATGGTAACGTTACATATAGCCGTGAGGACGCGCAGTTTTGTTCCCTGCCGCCTTTGATACCGCGGTTACGTCGTGTCTTAAACTAACAGGATATCTGCAAATGTCCATCGTATCTGGAGCGTTGTAAAAACATGGGGTTTGACTAAGTTTGCTGCTGAGCAAAGTTACCGTTATTTCCACTTCCAGTTTTTGGAAAAACAGTAAAATTACCTCACGGTAATTTTCTTCTGTCAACTGGCCTCTTATGTAATGGGAGGTAAGTGTTCTTGTACTTATAAACTGCATTTTGTTTAAAAATATTTATTGTGTAGTAACGTATTTGGCGTTAATTATCATTCCGAAAATGGGTTACATGTATTTTTGCTCAAAAACGTAGTGATACAAGTATGCAGATTTACTCTGGCTGTGCACTTTACCGTGTAAGTACATGAAGGCAAAACGTGTGAATGCGTTTAATGTATTTCAAACGTAAAAATTAAGTTGCTGTTTTTTGTAGTCTTGGGTGTAGGCTATTTGCAAAAAATGGCAACTGATTTAAGTTTTGTGAGCATTTAATTGATGGGCCATCACAAGAGATGGCAGCTTTAATGTATTATCTTAATGTGTTCCAAAGAAAAAAGTAAGCGACTGCTATTCGTTTAAGAGCTAAATTAAATTTGCAGTCGTTTTAGGCGTATAGTGTTGGAGTAATGTATGCTTATCCCTAGGACACCATTTGGGAGATTACTCATTGCTGATAGCCTACTTTTAATTTCTGAAATGATGTTGAATTCTGAAGCGTCGGAAGGAAACCAGGTGCAGCCGTTTCCTTGAATTATTCATATCCGACCGGTGCTATTGAGTTTCCACGTGTCTACAAAAAAGACGGCGGTGAAAGCTGACGGAAAGGACGAATGTACTAACGTGCAGGTGTTGTGTTCTTTAGATGGCAGAACTGATTGACGAAACCATTAGTAAAGACTATGCCATTCGGATGAGGGTTTTTGGTAATTGTGAATTGCATAATGGGACGGCCGTTGGCATACTGTGCTTAGGTTCCAATTGTTGTGAAGCAGGAGGGACGCCATGGAGGTGACAATATAAGGTGCCTCGATGAATTTAGGATTGGTAGTTCTGTATTGTTTTTTCCCCGTACCACTCAGCTAAGCACAGGTGGTTTTGTGGTAGCTTTGTGATATAACGCTTTATCCACTAGAAAGGGTCTTGTGGTACTTACGCTAATAATGAATGAGGCACTCAGAATACAAAGGCTGGCAAACTACTTCCCCCTGGCATTGTGGCTGCTCTAGTTATTATTCCCACATTCACTTACCTCACCTCCACAGGCATAATATCCTGTTTTGCTAGGAACTGGTTTAATCTCAGATTAGAAATGACTGTGCACCAAACAAACAGTTATTATAATCATATCACAAAACAATGCATGAACTGTTGGCAGTGGACAATAAACACATAAAACAAAGTTTTAGAGGTCATTTAACTCAAAACATTTAATGTAACTGTTGAATGGGCAGGAGGTCAACCAAAGATGATAGTATAATTGATTCTGTACATCTCCTCTAGCCCACATTACTTTTTGTTGAAATGTGTCTGATGAGGTGAATGTCCCCTGGGCCAAGTGCATACAGTATTTGGTAAATATCTCCTCCTCCATGTATAAATACATATTTCAGATAAAGATGCAGTGATTTTAATGAAGTTGCTGTTGTCACAAAGCTCCAAGTTGTTAAGCTTGTTAAGGTTATGTCATTGCAAGTGCAGTATTTAGGGCATAACACAGTATTTTGCAATGTTGCAAAGGGGACATTTATCACTAAATGTGCCTGTATTTGGAGGGTCCCAGTTATAACTATAAACTAAAAGATTCTGATTGCTACAGCATGTACTGTCAGAAGCAGCTGAAATCTATACAGAGAACAATTAATCACCTGCTTGGACACCTCCAGCTTTTGTGATATCTCTGAATCCCTCAATCAGTCTGCAATATGTCTTACTCATTCGGTCAGATGGGGAGACAGTGTACTTATTTCATTATTATGTTGATATTGTAAGACAGTTCAGAGGATTATTTGAGTCATTCTGTCCACTGATGTTACTACTGTGCATTCATTATAAAATCTTGATGTCAGTTCATGAGAAATATGAGACAACGTATTCCAATTTTCAACTATGAAATCACCAACAGATTACTGGGATCACTATTCAAGTGCTGAATACAAAGAAGCTAGGAAAGAAAATCAAGAGTTTTATTTTTATTACCTCATCAGTATTCGTAGAGGATAGCCTCAGAGCCATGCTCAAAATAGCCGATCATATATTGATTTTCATTTTCCTGCCTGAGTCTGTGTGAATGCAGATCTTTTTGGAGGAGTCATTATTTACATGAAAGAAAATGATGTTCTGTACAGTGTTTGGGGGAGAAAAGCAGGGTTCAGTGCTGTAAAATATTTGAATCTCAAAGTGATATACACAGCCCTAATATCTTTTCTGTTAGATGTAACTGCATATTTATGCTGTAATGCATTTCATGATGCTGTGGGTTATTAATATGCACTTTAAATGTATACTCAATTAGTGTGGATCCTACAGTTAATGTTGTTTTTTTTTCTCACGTAAAAAAATAGATACCTTCATTTTCCTTGAGAAATGTGAAGAAATTTGAAATGTTCTGTGGTAACTGAGTTAAACTGTATTCTGTACCAGCATTTATCTTGTTTTTTTGTGACAGATGTGTCTGTTTCTCTGAGATCTGCCTGGCTGTCTAATTTTAGTCACCATTGTTATTCAGCTGGCTTTTAGCACAACTGAAGTTCACCGCTTCTTATGTAATGTCTATTGAGCCGAGCAGTTTGGTGAATGGAGAGGGATCCTGAGCGGAATTCGTCTCTGACAGCTCTGCTCAAAACCAGATAGCAAGGGACGTTACATAAAGGTTTGTTTTGGCTCCTTTTTTCCGGGGGAGGCTGTCCAGAAACGGTCTCGGTGGTAATGACTGTCCAGATTATTCAGCTTCTGAAGCCTCTGAAGGTGTCCAGCACTGAATTGAGGGAGGACGGATCTGCATAATGTTAAGAAACCCTCCCAGGTGTCAGACGAGATCCTCTTCTCCATTACATTACATTATTGGCATTTAGCAGACGCCCTTATCCAGAGCGACTTACATCAGTTACAGATTTTTACAGTGTTGTCCATTTATACAGCTGGATATTTACTGTGGCAATTGTGGGTTAAGGGTACAGCAGCAGTGCCCCCATGGGGAATCAAACCAGCAACCTTTCGTTGCGAGTCCTTCTCCTTAACCACTATGCTACATTGCCACACATACAGGTATAGGTTTGCATGCTTGCAAGGCTCTTTTAGTCAAACAGGATATTCCAGACATCAGCCACCGGAGGCAGAGTGGCAGACGTATTTTTTGTTTTCGGGGTGACATTCGAGGACGTGGTGCCCTCCCCCGCGTTGATGTGATTCAGCAGTGACAGCTTCTGCTTGCAGTCCGCCCTGCCGTGCTTATGAAACCCCAGCGCCCCCAAGGTCCGACCCACGACCCCTCGCGTGGAGACTGACCCAAAATGACAACCAAGACGTTAACAGGCACTGACGTTTAAGGGAAAGACCGGGGAAGGTACCACATTTTCAAAACTGTAATAATGCAATGCGAAAGGCACAACCCGGGTGACTGGGGTGTTTTCGACAGCTGGCGTTAATGTGTCGCTCCCAGTACGACGTCAGATCAGATGTGTTAGGCTGCGCTGGATCTGTTTACAGCAGTCTGCAACAGCGTGTCCCCAATCAGGGAAAACGAGCGGGTGCACTACAAGTGTGTCGTCCTCTCCGATGCCTGTGTTGTGCCTCTGTTTTGAGCATGCCGTGCTGTGTGTGAGCGCAGGGAACGTGGACTGCACAGTGCGCTCTGCTCCAGGTTCTCCGACTGTGCGCAGGGGCTGCACAGACTCTCATGCTCTCCTTCTCTAATTCGCAGTTGTCCTCGAGGGCAGACTGTGACACACATGGAGCGCTGCTGCATTCTCACTCGGCGTGAGCTTGACGTCACCAAATCGCCGTGGAGTGGCGTCGAAATCCGAGTCGCATACACGGCCCGGCTGAAAGTATGCGAAATCAAGTTTTTAATGAGCTTATTTTTTGTTTTTATTCGCTTTTGTTCCAGCTTAATTGTTGGGGGCATGTTAGTGCTGTGGCAGTGCATTTTATTTTACTGTGTGGCTATGCACAATGAGCGATGGCCACCCTGAATGGAAACACAAGAGGAGGGTGAAAGGGAAAGAGACTGTGACTGAGCAGATTAACAAAATCCTCTTTTGGCTCCAGTTTTTTTCTTGGGAGGTGAAGAGGGGGCACAGAGCCATGGGACTAAATACCACAGCTTCTTTTTATGCCACATGATCCTTCATATTTTTCACAGACTGAAGGGGGCACAGCTGGGCTTGTAAGCAGGGGCAGTACTTCCTTGAACTGCTGCCTGAGCAGCATTGCTGAGAGTTTGGATTCAAGGCGGTATTGATTCAGCGGGATGTAGCGGTATTGACTGGTTTTTGGCTGAGGCCAGTACTGGCAAAACACCAGTCTGAAGTCAGTCCAGTAAACGACTAGGCATGTTGTGTCTGGATGTCTCTCTTTCCTTTTACATTGATTTTACAAACCATGGAGGTGACCCCATGACGGGACAGTCCTTATGTGCACATGCAGAATAGGGTATGTTCTGTACACGGGATTTGCTCAAATGGACACCATTATAATTTTTTTTTTCTTATGTTTAAGTAAGACTTTGCTGTACTGTCAGTTTAGAAAAGACGAAAATGGTGGGGCAACAGCATCATCAGAGGTCAGAGTTAACTGCAGCAGCAGTGTTGCATAGCGGTAAGGAGCAAGGCTGGTAACCCCGAAGGTTTATGGTTCAATTCCCAGGTGGGCCGCTGCTGCTGTACCCTTGGGCAAAGTACTTAACCTGAAGTGCCTCAGCAAATATCCAGCTGTATAAATGGATTAACATGTAAAGATTTTAAGCTGTGCTTTTTGTACTGGATGGGAGCATCTTGTAGCAAATGTGATGTTTCACATTACTGATTACTGATGAGGCAGTCAGCTCAATATAACATAATAGCTAGTGAGTGGAGGGAGATGGCTAGTTATTTAGTTGTCTGGTTAGAAATCCTGTTCACAGTTCATTGTACTGGTGCTTTTGGTGAAGATCATTATGCCACTCATGTAAGTTTGTATGGAAAATCATTGAAGCTAATCATTGAATATGTATTTATGCAACACACAAAGATCATTTCTATTTCTTTTTCATAGCCACAGTGGCTTTTTCATTTACCAGTATGAAATCTAAATAATTGAATTGAATGTAGCTGAAACTGAGCTGGGGACCCTGTTATATAAGTGGGTAGAAAAGTATAGCTATTAATATACAATAAGAATAATTACTATATTACTGTATTAATAGCAATACTTAATAGTATAGGGCAGCTGTGACCTTGGCCGTGACTGTCAAGGATCTGCTTCCTAATGTGAGGGTCTCTATTTGTTGTATTACTCTATATGTATGGAAATATGTATAGACATTTTATATATATTGATTTATAGCCTATTACATCAACATCAAAGCAAATAATATGTAAATATGTAAATATAACTTTCTGCAAAGCCATCAGATTCAGTTCCTTTCATAAAGATGGAGATAGATTTCTGTTCAGTGCATGAGTTTTATTATGCTGAACTGCACAGCTCATCGGGTTATTGGTACTAGATCAATAAACTGTATAGATCTATAGTGCTTAATAAAAACCACAAAAAAGCCTCTAAAAAAAGCCATAGCATAATCTGTAAAAATATCAATGATTCATGAATAAACCTATTTCTGCGGATGTTGCTCCGAAGAGTAAGGCATGTGGAAGCCCTATAATTTGTCATGAACCAGCAATTACTGTCTCATCGTATAATACCTGGGAATAACAGGGCGCTGAACATCACGGCTAAAAGCAGTGCTTTGCATTCTAATCAATCAAGCTGACAAGTCTGCCTGGAGAGCGAGAGTGGAAAAAAAATCCCCATCGGAAGGGAAGACGCTATAAATTCCCAATCGTCTCTGCTTCGCCGGTCCGTTGGAGCCATCAGAGGGGGAGCTCGGGAGGGCTGGAGCTGGCGTTCGTTAACGGTCCGGGGGTCTGCCGCACTGTCTGGGAAATGAGCTCCGGGGGGGCGGTGTGATTGCAGAGGTCATTACCTCCGCCGCTGAGAGGAAGTGAGTGGCGTGGCAATCAGCACCCAGCATTTTAACGTGTCCCTGACACCGGAGTGGCCACGGAGTGGGAGCGAATGAGCGGCGCGGGTGTGTAGCGGGTGTCATTAATGTTCTGCGTCTGTCTGGCACTGCCTCTGGCTTACAGAGCGAGACCAGGGTGTTCGCCGGCCCTCTGACAAGTACCTCTTTATCTGCCGCTGCGGCCATTCATCACGAAGCAACTCAGGATGGGCTGTAATTAACAGCCTGCCTTTATCTGGACATTGAAGTGGCCTGGCAATGAGAAAATCAGCTCATGCAATTGTTCGCTGTTGACCTCCCTTGACCTCAGCATCTGTCCTTTCATTTAAACAATCCACTTTGTCCCTTTAAATCTAATGGCGGTGTTGTTTTTGTTGTGTGGATTTCCGCCACAGTGGGGGAGAAAAACCTCACGGATGTTGCGTCGTCTATTTTAGGGTTGAGCCGGGGCGAGGCAGGTTTATGAAGGAGGGCCGGGGGCGCCAGCGATGGAGGAGGCTGCCAGCCAGCTGGAGAGGGAGCACGTGCACAGCGTCTACGAGAGGATCGCGCCCTACTTCAACGACAGCCGCTACAAGGCCTGGCCCAAGGTGCGACAGTTCCTGCTGGAGCAGGAGCCTGGAAGCATCGTTGCAGACGTGGGTATGTGGCCGATTCTCTTCTTTACCCTGCCATACCTCACTCTCCCCCAGCACCTCACAGAAGAGACCCTTACTCTACAGTACTCACTGTCTCATAGCCCCATACTCCCTTGTTCCCTTACCCTGCACCGCCTTGCCTTGTATAGCCATAGACACTCCACCATGCTCCAACATTTGTCCCAGCTTACTGCATCATTCTTCCCCATTTCTCAGTATTTTACCATGCTCTCGCTCCCATACTGCCTCATTGTTCTCTTAGCCTTTCTTTACTCTTGAGTACTCGGCTCTGTTCTCCACAATGCCCTATACTTCCTTTCTTCCTGTAGTCTTGTGTGGTCTTACCAGACTGTCATATATTGTCTTCTACCCCTTCTTTTGTATCCCACATGGCATTATGGGAGTTTGGGATCTGCCTGTTTACGTTATGAAGCTGCGGTAGTTGTGTGTGTGTGTCTTTGCTCTCAGTGGACCACGCTTTCTCTTCCACCATGCCAAAATTAAACCTGTTTTTCTTTTTTTTTTGTTCTTCAGAGAAAACGGCACAGTGCTTGCCTCAAGCCTTTTATTTCCTGTTGGATCATTTCATGCTCCTCGGTTAGCTCAGTGATTTGTGAATGCATTATTCTGCGCTGCCTCCAGCAGACGGCCACTGGTTTAAAATTTCAGTTCCTCTCATTTGAATAACAAATTTGCTTTTCACAGTGCCAGGTGCCTTTAGTAATACAGATACCTCTCTGTTGCATGTCCTGACACATTTGTTTGAACAGCCACCAGATTCAAAGAGAGCTCTGAACACAATCACAGAGACAGGAGACATAACGCCTCCAAGGAATTACTTGATTTGTAGGGGGACTTTTGAAGCACCACGCTAACAATAGAATTGCATTTTAGCAGCGCATAAATGGCAAATCATTATTTGCTATTTAGTTTAGTATGTGTATTTGGTTTGTTTATATATTTAGTGCAGTAAAGGGAATGCTTTGCCATTTTCCCTTTCCTGTCTCTTTATGAGCATGGGTTAGATTTCCCTAACACGCTGACCGGGTTGTCACCGCAGGCTGTGGCAACGGCAAATACCTCAACATCAATGATGACGTATTCAAGCTGGGCTGTGACGTCTGTCGCCCCCTGGTGGATGCGGCGCGCAGCCAGGGCTACGAGGTGCAGGTGTGCGACGGGCTGCGGCTGCCGTACCGAGACGGCTGCTTTGATGCCGTTCTGTCCATAGCAGGTACGTACAGGACATGTGTACATGAGAGAGGGCGGTCTACATGAGAGACGAACACAGCAGTCATAGCACATCCTATGGGTAACAGCGTAGCGTAGTGGTTAAGGAGCAGGACTCGTAACCGAAAGGTTGCCCGTTCGATTCCCCACGGGGGTACTACTGCTGTACCCTTGGGCAAGGTACTTCACCCACAATTGCCTCAGTAAATATCCAGCTGTATAAATGGCTAACATTGTAAAAACCTGTAATTGATGTAAGTCGCTCTGGATCAGGGCATCTGCTAAATGCCCATAATGCAATGTCCTGACATTCTAGGTGATATGATCATATTCCTTCAAAAGTCAAAAAAACACTGACATCACTAAGGTCCAAGCAAGATTGTGTCCCTCATTGGCGTTAGACTGTCAAAAGGGCACCGCCCCACAGCGGTTCCAGCACGGCCATTTGAAGTCACATCGCATTTGCCCTCGCACCCCCAAATCCGTGTAATTGAGTGCATCTGCTTACACAACACTGAGTTTGCCTCTGTAGAGCAAATATCAGATGGCATCCAAGTGCAGCGGGCACGTGTGCTGAATGGCACTGCCGTATGAGCTCAGTGCTGATTGCTTTAAAACGCTTCAGGAAAAAATGTCTTCGCACAGATGCACATCTCTTGTGGTTGCCTTATACACTGCCTCACAAGGTGGTGGAGAGATGTTAGAATGGGTTTAGCCTCTGCAGCCAAATAATGAAACAATTTGAACAGCAATCTTGTAAACACAATCCAATCACGATACAATTTGGACAGGACAGTAAGGGTAGATCTGTTTTCGCTCTGGATCCTGTGATGGGCATGGTCATGGCAAATAAGCAACATTGTTGAATGAATAAATGATAAATAAAAATCTTAGCCCTGAGTGTGGAAAATTGTATAAAAATTATATTTTGCCTGGTGCCCATGACTGTGACACAGGAGATGCAAGTTCATAATTCACCCAGTCCTCATCCAGACCCTGTCTTTGGGGACATAGGACTATTGAGCATCAATTTGCTGTGTGTCATAGTCATCTGTTTGCAGTTGAGCAGATAATGTACCTTTATTAAAGGAACAAGTGTTAAAAAAATAAAAAACAGCCGAGTTACCAGGTTACCAACAAAAAGCAGTCCCCGGACAAGGCCGGTGGGCATTTGTTGCCGAGGCAGCTGAGTCACCAGGCAACGCAGGGCACTTCTTGTGGGAATTATTCATGTTCCTGTTCAGTGGTGCAACAGGGTGAAACTGATGACACTTGTGCAAAGAAGAATCTGCCCATTTGTCATAGGTTTTAATGTCTGTGACTGTAAGAAGGTGTTTGCATAAGTTTCCATGTGAAAAGCATTCATGCGTGTACCAGAGTCTGCATAATTTTGTTCCCAGTTCCTGATTCTTTTAGCAAACTGTGAAAGAATTTTGTTGCAAGATTTAATGTATTTTGGGGAAAAAAAATCACATTTATTTACTCTGTGATTCAGAACAACAACCTGAATCACCACCCACTTAAAGCTTGGATTGTTAATTGTGCTTTGATTTCAGTGGGGTTTTTTTTTCTCCCTGATGTTAGTCATCCACCACTTGTCCACCAAAGAGCGGCGTATCCGGGCGATTAGGGAGATGGCCCGCACCCTGCGGGTGGGGGGCCGGCTCATGATCTACGTGTGGGCCATGGAGCAGAAGAGGCGCAAATTCGAGAAGCAGGACGTCTTCATCCCCTGGAACCCCAACCCCCCTTCCTCCCCGGCCAAATCCCGGAGGCGGAGCGCCAAAGCACACGGCGGGGGGGGCGACGGCGATGCGGGCGGCGACGGAGACAAGCACAGGAAGGTGAAAAGCACATCGTCCATGGCGGAGGAGGAGGAGGATGACGAGGACGCGGCCAGAGCCCGCCGCCAGAGGTCCCAGAGGCTGTGGTTCTTCTCCAGGTCGCTGGACTCGGTGCTGGATTTCGGGAGCTTGGCCGCACCCAGGCCCCCCGCCAGGGAGCTGAACGGGTCCTGCGCCCAGGTGGGCGACGGGGACGGGACGAGGGCGTGCCGGCGCGGCCGCGGGGCGGGCCTCATAAAGCAGGTGTCCAGCCTCTTCTCCTCCTCCGCCAACAGCTCCGAGGAGGACGTCTTCGGCTCCGTGACGGACCTGCGGGGGGGCGGGAAGGGCAGGAGCGAGGGAAAGCAGGCCGTCTACGGCGCCATCGTCCACGGCTGCGGCTCCGTGCCCCTGCCCGACCTGGTCATGCACCAGAGGGAGAAGCCGGAGGAGATGGGCAGGGGCGACGGGGACGCGGAGCTCCGGGGGACACCCCCTCGGCGGCAGGCCAGCTCGGAGTGTCTCGGGGAAGACGAGGAGGTGAACGGGTGGAACCGGGAGAAGCCCACGGACTCCTGCCTGCGGTACTACCACGTGTTCAGGGAAGGGGAGCTGCAGGAGCTGATCGAGACCCACGTGGAAGAGCTCCACGTCCTGCAAAGCTTCCTGGACCACGCCAACTGGTGCGTGGTGGCCGAGAAGGTCCAGGTGTGGAAGATCTAAGCCTGCGAGAAACGCTCAGTGTTCTTTTAAGAGTAAGCCTGTAGCTTATTTTTAATCAACATTTCATTTTAGTTCTTGACTTCACATTTGTTTTTAGTCAGTTTTTAGTGTTCATTATTTATATTTTTGATTTAAGGTACCATGATCAAATTGCGTTGCCTTGGAAGGTAAAGGCTGTGTTTTAGAAGAACGTCCCTAGCGATTACTAGTTGTATGATTTTCCCAAAGCAATTAATTATGGGCTGTCGATTTGAAATTCCTGGGGATGGAGACAGACTGCTGCACTCAGGTGGGTCCATGGGGAGCAGTTTTGTCTTCAGTTTTGATGCTGCTATCAGAAGAGGTCAGATTTTATAAAACTGGCCTTTCTTTGCCAAGTAGCCATGATAAGCTGTTATTTGAAAAGATGATGAAACCATACACCATTATGAATAGTTTTCAGTTGTATATGTTGCGAGTCTGTGTACATCTTGTAGTTTGGTGTGATTTAGGTTTTTAGCCAAAGAGAACCAATCCAGATGGCATCCTTGTCCAGTGTCCTGTTTATCATAGTTAAACATGTTCCTGAAGTAGACCAGTGTTGTTTTTTTTAAATTTCTCTCGTGCAACAGCTGCCCATTACCTGAAAACACATCTCGACTTGCACGCAATTGCCCAGCACTAAGCAATGTGAACAATCTGAAAAGCAATTGGTTTTAAAGTGTGTGTGTACATATATTTTTAAGAGAGCTGTCAATTACCGTGACTTTGTGTCTTTTAGTCAGATGACTGTAGATACTGTGCATATCAGCTGCCGTGTTACCTTTTAGAACTAGAAGATGTGTCACTGCTAGTGAAGCCTCAGAAGTTTGCACGTTGAGTCTTCGCTCCAAAACTTGAATATCTGTGCTCTTACACTGCCTGCAGACGTGACATCAGTGTTGCTATGAAGCCTGCGTAATCCGAGTTGTGTTTGTGCATAGAAGTGACTTATGATGAAAGTTACTTTTGTGGATTTTAGAATTTTTTTTTTTTTACCAGTTGGCATGAATGGTTGTGTGAGCAGTTGTGTTTGCTGTTTACTTTTAATCTGCTTGTATTTATTTTATTCTGTGTCTGTTCACAAAATAAATACCTTTTTGTTTTTGAAAAAGAGGTACTCTGACGGGGTATGACCTGATTCATTTGCAAATTTAAAGCCAATTTTGTCATAAATAAGCCAAAGGCTGTCACAGTGCCAGAAAATGCCAAGCTATTTTTGCCCTCCTCTCTCCGTTGATGTGTACTGGTGCACTGTATGACACCTGGATGCGAACTCAACTGCGAACTGCTGAGTCAGAGCAGTTAAGCAATGTGGACAAAAGAATTTAAAAGTAAAATGTGTTTAAAAAAATATTTCCTGACTCATAAGATACTCCTGGAGAAAGAGAGACATAAATAAATTACAAAAAAGTCAATAACATGTCAAAATGTCAGTTTGCATTTCAACCTCATGTATTAGTACAAAATTTCAGCCACACTGACTTAAACTGACACTGACTTAAGTTTTTTTTGGCTTAAGGCAAATAGCTCAGAAGGTGGTCTGTTACTGTTGTGCTCTGCCGCCGAAGCAAGTTTCATTATTGGAGGGACTTGTTTGGTCGCAGTGCCTTTCCAATGATGATAGAGCATGTTGGTAAGGATGAAGAATCTATCTGTCTTAAACATGTCCAATCAAAACAGGAGTCCACTTCAAAATGGTGGTTGCTCTGCGATTTAACACGTGGCACTCATTAACAAACGAGTTCCAGCACAGCTGAAATTTTGGAAAGCCAAGTGTGTGGATGTAGCAATGATTCTTTTCAGTGTTCCCTTTTATGTACAGTGTAAAAAACTAATCCAGGTACCACCTCCATGTAATTGTCAATTCAAACGATAACCCGTTGTCTTGAAAACCAAGGCATCTCATCCACCCCAGGAATTTCAATCAGGAAGTCCTTTGTGTTGTCATAACTGGGCACAAATTCTTAGCATTTTTGGTGACAAACATTTATAGGATTATATTGACTGTTCATGTTCAGTGAGCAATGACAGAACATAATATTCCTTTAATCCCACAATGAACACAATGATAATCACATATAATGATATTCAAGTCAAAGCATACCATCTTGAGGTAGCTGGTATTCAGTGTTTTACAAGTGGAAAACCATTTTAAAATGAATGTGAAAACAAAAACTGGCACACTGCTTTTAGGATGTCAAGTATAAAAAAAGAGTCTGTGAGGTGCTTTTTTTGGAGGAGAGGCAGGCTCATTTAACCAACAGCAAGAAACCAAGACACTCCTCGGTATGCTAATAATGAAAGTCTGGTATGTCCAAATAGCAAATTACAACTGGCAGAACACCAATTTCAGTTGTAAGACTGATATTTTTCAGGGTGTGATCTAATATAAACAAGCATAGCAGCTCAGTCATCAGTTTGCCACAGGTAAGGTTCAGAGATTTTATTCATGTCTTTTTTCTGTAGCCACTCAGTGAGCCCTTTCTGACATGGGTTGAGAAAACTGTTGACATGTGAGAATACACATGCTGACTGTATAACACCTCGCCAAGGCACCGTTCATAGCAGCCTCTCATCTGGTAACGATGCCAATTTAACTTGTTTAAACTGGATTTAAACCACCTGGACTTGCTTAACCTGTTCTGCATATCTAGATCAAATGACATTTGTTTGGTTTGATAATTACAATAGTAGAATGCTTATTTTTACATCTGAGTTATGATGATTCATTTTGGAGGTGCCTACAGTAACTCCTGTGGTGAAATGTTAACATAAAAGTTGTGTTTGCTGTTAGAACTCACTTCAGGGCATTCTCCTGCATGCAGGCTATCACTCATTTACATATGCGTTTATTTTTTACTTGGGTACACTGTGTTTGATGTCAGCTTGGGGGGGTCACCTCCAGAAAATATGGAGTGGGGAAGAAGCACCAGACTTAGGAAACACCAATGATGTAGGGAGAAAAAACAAGTGTTGTAGTTTGTCCAGTTGTATTGTTACAGTATTTCTGGTTTTGCAAAGAAGTTATCCGTTTGTACAAATACTGTTTGAGGACCAGAGAATCCAGTTGGTGAAGAGGTGGATGTGGAGCCAAGTTACCATTCCGTACATCTCCGTTGTGGAACATATACCTGCTAAGTTACTTTTTTTTTCTTTTGGGGGTTTGGTCTAATTTTACTTTCCTGGTCATACTGTGAACTCAGTTGGAAAAATCCTACTCCAAAAAGGAGTGATGGGTTTTCCCTATGACCTGCGGAGTCAGACACCAGATCTCCAGAGTGCCTCTCACAGCAGGCTGAGATGGTGAGTCACCAAAAAACCTCTGTATCCCCAGAGGGGGGATGCATCCATTTAGAAGTGTTCCTGTTCTTTTGATTTTGTTTCTCACGGCACACCAATCTACACCTCACCTCCCTCCACATGCTCACTAGCTTATAGGCTGGTTTGCAGCACAGGTGGGTTGTAACACTGTGAGATCACACCCTGAGGCAACGGCCATGGTTTCTTGTTGGTGCACAGTATGTAAAATGTTCTGGATGGTTAAAAGTTCAGGCAAGTCTGAAATTATATTCACTTGACTTGCTCTCTCCAGACAAATACTGTACATAATATGGCTAACCATCCCCATAAAGATAATACTAATTTTGATTCCAAGTGGGTTACCTTCCTCTTGTCTTCTTGGAGCAGTAAATTACATTCCCTGTTGTTTCCAGACCTGAAACAAAAGAACAGCCAAAGCACACACAATTAGTGTAACAATAAAAAAACATACCATATGTATCCATTAAGACACTAGACACAGCAACCCCTCTAATTATGTAGGTTCACAAACACAGAATCTCGCAGCTTGTCACATAAGGTTAGCTCTTAAACCATAACAGTCACCTTTGTTGCAGCTCTGTGTACTATGGAATGCCTTAGTGCCAGTCTGTCAATGTCTTTGGAGTAACCCCCTCCAATCACCGTGGCCACTGGAATTCCCCTCTTGACGACAGTATCGATCACATACAGGTCCCTCTGATACAGCCCTGCAGCGACACACACCCACAGACAGACCGACAATTTTAAGCATTGTGAAATGCACGCGTGAAGTCTTGTGTTTGAGAAGTAAACCCCTCAGGGAACCCTGTTGCTCACCATTGTCTGTTAGCCTAAGTCTCCCTAGCTCGTCCTCCCAGTGTGGATCCACGCCTGCGTCGTAGAGCACCAGGTCAGGACGGAAGCTCTCCAACAGCCAGGGCAGGTGAGCCTGAACTGCTCCGAAAACCAAACGTACAA
The DNA here is from genome assembly GCA_019176425.1 of Megalops atlanticus. Taxonomy (NCBI): domain Eukaryota; kingdom Metazoa; phylum Chordata; class Actinopteri; order Elopiformes; family Megalopidae; genus Megalops; species Megalops atlanticus. The sequence goes on along the minus strand of CM032883.1, from coordinate 30,785,739 downwards.
CTCGGTCTTAATCAAGTTAGACTGACTGGGTGCAATTTGCCTTTGACATGACCCTCTCAGACTTCCTTTACAGTTCTTACCCCTGTACTGTGCTCATGTTTTTCCTATAGTTTTTATTATTATTATTATTATCATCATTATTATTATTGTTAAAGATGCAATTTTGAGATGTTCATCTGTAGTGTACATTTGGCATTTTTGTGTCTGCCCAGCCTTTTAGCACTTATGACCTACATATTGCACAAAGTGAATCTATATATCTATAACATCACACAAATAGTAATGAGCCCTCACTGGTTTGGGTGAGATTCTAGAACTACATGCCTGTTTCAAGGTATTCTTTATCCTCCATCCCATCGTCCATGCTGACGTCGAGGTCGCTCTGCTGTTTGCGCACTGGGAAGTTCTTCCCGCAATGCACAGAGAAGGTGAAAACATCCGGTTCCTCTCTGAAAATGTAGGCTGTGCCATCCCCCTGTTGGGTGACACAAGAAGAAGCCCACAACAGGGATAGTGGAGTTTAAACTGAGATGGACTGAAACGGGTAGAGAGGGCGAAATCATTACATTATTGTCATTACCTTATTGTCATTTAGCAGACACTCATATCCAGAAGGACTTACATAGGTTATAATTTTTATATGTGATCCATTTATACAGCTGGATATTTACTGAAGCAATTCTGGGTGAATTACCTCACTCAAGGGTACAACAGCAGTGCGCCAAGAGGGAACTGAACCAGAAACCTTTCAGTTCTGAGCCCTGCTCCTTACCACTACGCTAAACTGCCACCCTGATCATATCTGCAGCACGTTGTACATGCCTGGTGCACATCTAGATCCACGATCAGGACCTTCCTCCTGGTTGGGGACACACCCATCCAATGTTTTGCCGCCACAGCCAGGTCGTTGAGGAGGCAGAATCCAGACCCAAAGCTGGGGAAAGCATGATGGGTCCCCCCGGCTGTGCTGCAGGCTAACCCCCTCTCCAAAGCAATCTCCACTGCTAGCACCGTACCCCCTGGGTTCAAATAAAATCAGACAACAATCAAGGTTTCAACATCAACATTAAAACAGATCACAGAATCGATTTCCATCCTCTTGGCTTTGTTTTTCTCTTTTTTTTCTAATAAATAACTTTCATGGTTTAATGCAATCATATCTCTACCAGCTTGCTTGTACCTTGTCTGGCCAACTATTGAAACTCGGTCATGCAGCTTGTGACCGGTTGTGCTCGTGTAGTTCTCTGCCTCACTTGTAAGTTACTTTGGATAAAAATAAAACAATAAATGTAAATGTATTTGGATATGGTGAGTGAAACAGATCCACTCGGTTTTCCCCACCTGTTTCATATCGACATCGCCTCACGATGCCCTCACTCCAGGGAAAGCCAGTTCTCTTCTGGTCATTTTCCGGAATCTTCCCTTGGATAAAGTTATCCAGGTACTGCTTGGTGTGCACACCACCCAGCAGTTCTTCTGAAGCCAAACTAGGAGTACATACCTTCAAAGCAAAAGCAATGTAGACTGCCATCTTTTACCACTGTGACAATCACCATTTTCAATACACCTCCATTGCAGAACTGTTCTCACCTGTTTTTCTGAGATTACTTGATCTTTAATCAGGAAGTGTAGGACCCTCGGGAACTTCCCCATGGGAAATCTGTGGTTTGGCGGGAGCTCACACACGTATTTGCTGTGGTGAACAACTGGAAGGCCTCTTGACCCGTTTTTCATCTGTGCAGAAACAAAATGCTTAAATTACAGTTTGACCGTTGAGCAAATCTTACTCTTTTCTTTTGCGCATATACGCGAACATTTACGGTCGTTCGACACACGCTGCCTTCATCAAGAAAGGGTATTATAACAAAGTTGCGAACTAATGGTCTGTTAGTTATATCATTTCTGCTGTTAATTACATAGGTAGGCTACACGTGAACGGTATGTGTAGTCCTCTGGTCTACCACTGGATACTTACTCGTATACTTTGCACAAATATCTTCCGCGGGGCGTACCGTATGTTTCTCTTCAAAAATATTTTCTCCTCTATATCCTTGCAACGAACGAATAATTTATAAAGTGCGTTTTGTGTTGCAAAGTATGTCATTATTGTTATTATTTAGGTGCTGTATGTTCACCTGCGCCGATGCGTGTTTCTGTCTAATGCACGCACGGGGCACGTTACGAAACAAGCGGAGCAAATGTATTACATCACCGCCAGGTAACTTGCTGAAAGCTGACTTGCTAACTCCTTGAAGCCACAAAAATGTTTTATGCTACTTGGCTCATCCACGTGCTCTTTTATCTTTCGTATCCCACCCTTTGCAGAGTAAACTCGCTGTTTGACTTGTACAGGGTGACGCCATGTTTGAAGCAACCGTGTGCATAAACTTACATGATAATAACTGCTGGTTCACCGGCGTCAGTTTAGCGTACGCACTGCGCATATCTTATAGTCGTCGTGACATAAGGATGGGTCAGGTTAATGACCTTTTCGCCCACGTATATGGTATATACATCCACCGACCCGCGCACCGTCTGCTCTTAATTGACGTCCATGAATAAACTGAGGATACTCTCAGTTCTTTTCCAATATGCGGTACTGTCTCTACCGGACGCCATGTTGTGGGGTTAACTGAGGGTAGATCGTGCCCGCATCATAGGATCCAGGATGAGTTTATTCTCCCTTAGTCCTTACCACAATGTTCTTGTGCCAAAGGGGGACGCTGACGTGGGGGAAATACCGTCAAGCCAAATCAAGTATGGCATGTGAACTGTCGCTGCAAGCTGCCTCACCTGCAATGTACATGACACCAATGGGTATTTAAAAGTCACATTTGAAACAAACTTACCTGAGATAAATCCATAACCAAACAACAATGATAAGAGTAAGATTTATTAAAATAAATGCAATGTAAGTTCACAATGATAAGTGCAACCAAAATTAAACATTCTAACTTAATTAAGAGGCAAATTTGATGCTGTTGCCAATGTCAAATTGATGAAATATCCAATAATTTCATGTGTGACATTACCACACCACATACATGTAACTCTCATTGTAACATATCCTACACAAACGAAATACAAAATAAATACATTCAAGCAATGTAACCCTTACATTTGGCTTGTGCACCATACAAAATAAATCCTAATTTGGTTTAACAGGTAAGATTCACAATAGCAGCTCTTGCCAGCAAACACCTGTTTCAAGTCCATTTCTAGCACGTCAAAAACTGCTCCAGATTCTCATATTTTTGAGTACAGGAGCTATGCAGTCTGTAGACAACCAATGAAAAAGAAAGTCCATTCAGCAACATGTTCCAGCAGCTGTTTCTGACTGGTAGCAGTGAGAGACCTGGGTAAGAAGAAGGACATGGTGGCAACAACATGGAGCCATCGAGGGAAAAAACAGAGGACAGCCAAAAGAAAGAAGAGGAACCCACTGATCTTTAGAGAGTACAAATGCATTTATTTTACACCCACAGAGACTCACCTGCTGTGACTAACAGTGCAAGCATAACCAGTGTTGAGACGTAGTCAAGAGGCTTGGTATAGAGTAGGTGGTTTTTTATGTTAATCTCTGTACTTAAAAATCTCCTGCGGAAGCCAAACAAGAAGATTACTGGCTGTGTTAGGCAGAATAACAATAATAGCTGCAGCATGAGGTGGTGACACATCTTAGGACTCCTCAGTTTTCAAATTGTCTACACCCACAGTTATGCAGTACCCAGATCATACTGCTGTTGTGCTCACCATGCACTGAAGAAAACAGAGGCACTGATCGGCAATTTCTGTCCGATTATACACCCATACATCGGTAGTGACATTTTTGAGTTGTCTGTGTACAGATGCCGATAGAATAGCACCATTTGCTGGTGAAGGAAGTTTGCCAAAACTTATAATCTTTATGACTGCAGTTTCATAGATGTGACATCCGATTGTTAAATTGCTGAATGCCTTGCTAATGACTACAAGCTGTAGATGATCACCAATTACACTGATGTTTGTCAGCACTGTTAAGTTGCAGGACTGTTTCAGTGCTGAATGTGAAGGTGTGTTATGCTAACCATACACTAGAAGACTTTGACAAGACTCTGAAAAGACTTTCAAAAGACTAAAGTCTGACACCCTCTCACATCTAAAGACAATGTGTCATTAGTCACAGAGTATCCGCTTTGCTGTTTCCTGTTTGGTGCTGAGAGAGCTCACCTATTGGTTGTTGACAATGTCCACGTCACTATTTGCATCAGCCAAGACTAAAAACTTATGATAATATTAAATACAGTTGATTTTATCGGAACGTCAAGATGAGAAAAAGACTGACTTAAAACAGCTCTGATTACCACCTTACACCAAGCGATCGAGATCACGGGAGCGCGCCGCAACTCTCTCATGAAAACTCTCATGATTTTATTCCAACATTGGAAATTTGTCTGCGACAGTGAAATCGCTTGAAAGTCTTTGGTGTAAGGCCAGCATTAGTTTGGTAAGACACTCATGGCAGCTACAGAATGGAACTCAGTCTTCTGTCTTCTGTCTCTTTTGTCAAGAATAACATAATGCAAGGTATTGAATATCTATTTTATTTCCACCGTGTACAGGCAAGTTATATTTCTTTTTGTCACATCTGGGGCCAACTCATCAACAAAGAACTTGTAAGTGTTTTTGCTTACTTCTAGTAGTGTCTTTTTTTGTTTTTCAGATAAACAAAAATGTGGCTAACTGGTGATGTATGGCCTATATTATCCTTTCACCAGTGAACAAGGAAGGTAGAATCCGAGCAAGCAATGCCAGTGCTTGAAAACATGTCTTACCTCTGAATAAGGAAGTAATGAGGCACTACAAAGCCTCAGTCCTCGTGTATACACTCTTGACTCAATATTATTTACATTGAAAGGGTGCCTGAAATTCATGAACATAGGTAAGGATAAATAATTCAGAGCTACTACATATTTAATAGCTAATGGCCTGAAATATATTGTATTACAATAAATGGTATAGCTGTGCTGTATGCCAGAGCCTTCTGCTATGCTTGCAAATATCTCTCGTGCCTTCTCTTTTACTGGTTTTTGATAGCAGCACACAACAAAAGGTGTGTACTGCTGCCTCCTGCTGTTTCAAGAGTGCGTATGGTGCTGTTGGTTGAATCTAGCATGGCCCCTTGTGGTAAACTCATGTAGTTGTACATATTTTCATTGCAGTGCCTACCATTACCTGGGTCTTTTGAGAGGTTTAAATATAGGGTATGCAGTTTTTAAATATTAAATGTTGTAAAAGTTGTTGTCATTTTACAAATGTAATAGATCCTTGTATTTTGAGATTAAGAATCCTGTCCATTTGCATGTATCATATTCCCACCCCCCATTTTTCAACTAACTGCCATACATTGAGATGACAGTGAGATAAAGTAAAGTGACCACTTGGAAAGCAAGAGGTGATGAATAAGCATATAATGTAGCCATTAGACTTTCCTGAGGTAACAGAATGAGCTTTGGAACCAATGTGCTTGTTGGGGTTAGCCATGGGCCATTGATTTACATCAGTGCTGACATGTTGAAAGTAAACTTGTCATTCACAATTAGAAAAAAATACCCACGTATTGAGAAGTCCACATTCTCTTGCCAGTAGATGGCAGTATGAAGCAATTTACTGAAACCTGCACCTTTTTTTGAGGTCACCAGCTCAAGTTACATAATCATGTCATAATAAGGACTCATCAGTAGGACGAATCAGTAAATTTAAATAAACTATCACCGTCAGTAGTGGTTTAAGATTTGATTTTTCAGCCCTACCCACTAAAATATACGCAGCTTGCATGGAGTTTGTTTTGGCAATTTATACTGAACATGACAATTTGACGTCCCTGTAGTAATAGATTATTGCTGATATCTAATTGAATAAGTGAACAAATGAACATGAACATATTCATGAGTGGCAAAAGTTTATGTGATACATACCCTAGCTGCCTAATGGCAAACGCACATATGTAAATGTATATTGTTGTTAATCATGGGTGGCTTTGACACCCATCTTTTTATAGTTGCTTTTCTCTGTTGCCAGTATGCTCTGTTCTGTGTTCTGTTTGGATTTACTGTGCATTGTGGGAGTCAGATCATCTTGTTTTGTCACATTCCATTTTTCTCACATAACTCAGGTTTTGCTGTGAAGTCACATCACTCCTGTGAAAGTCTTTGCACGTTGCTCAACAATATTAATGTCCTTGAATGGGGGCATAGGGTGAACCTTATTACAAATAAGTATAAAAGATTTGCTGACTAGATGCTCTACTGGTGCTCCCTTAAGCTAATGATGTTGCACCTCTGAACTTGTGGGCACACATAATTGGTTGGCCTGTGGACCTGATGGCCAATTAGCGTAATAGGAGGAGAAACATTGATACAGCATGTCAAACACCACAGCAGAACATAACTATAATTATAATTAACTTTCCACTGCAAACAAGCGCTACAGAAATTCAAACTGGCAAACCAGTGTGTGAAATAAGATGTTAAGTCTAAAGGTTGCGTCAGCAAGCATCTGTATTTTACTGTCATGATTATCATTGAAATAGCAATCCTATTCACACATGCTAAAAGTATTGCAGAGTTTCTGTTTTGTTATTATGGAACACTCCTTGAAAGTGAAGGTGAAATATTTGCTAGAGAAGATGCATGTCCATTTGACACCTTTTCTGGACTTTTGGTCCCTCTCAACTACGGTCACATGACTCATTAAGCCCATGACTAATTAAGCCCATACAAGGTAGAAAACAAACAACTGTTGCTTCAAAGGTGTAAGCGAGTGGAAAGACTTTGCTGCCATTATTCGTCTGTTGTAAGTCTCAACTGGCTTAAAGCCCTGGCGTGTGTCAATAATTCGTTTCCACTTTCACTCAAACCGGATACTTGGCAAAAATAGATTTTGAGCTGTCATCCTTGATGAACAGTTTAAAAGCAGTTATGACATAAACATACTTTGAATTTCAACTTGGCATGCCTACCAAATACAAAATAATCTTGCAAGTGTGGACCTAGCTGCATAATGCAGATAGATATTGAAATTTAAGAACAAGGTCAATTGTAAAACTCGTGTTTGACTTGAATTTGCTTCCTATTTGTGCAAGTTGTAACAATTCTTTCCATTTGACAGCAGGGTAGAGGAGAAGGGCTTTTGTTTGAGTGTGCACTGGCATGTGTAGGTCATTGTATTTGAATGTGCACTGGCTTGTGTGGGTCATGAGGGTTACGAATAACTTCACACACCTTTCGTTGTTTTTACAGATTGAAGGAAGACATTTGTGAAAAATGTGTATAGCTTCAGGGATCATATTTCTGAATTCATCAATGCCCTGTTTCACAGAGAAAATATGTCACGATCTCTGAGGCCTTCACAGAATCCTTCCAGTCATAATGAAATGTCAAATTACAAAAAAAGACTTAGGCAAAATATAGGAAATCATTACAATGGCTTTTAAAATAAAATTCTTCATCCAAACTTCTGAATGTCAGTGATATTTTCATCATAGTTATTTTTAAGGGGTTTTATAATTGACCCCTGTGGGACAGATGTCAGATAGTTTTGCTTTCATGGAATGTTAACAGTTATGTTTTCCTACCCTGCAATGAAATGAAATTGAATTACAGCAGGCTGTGTGCTATAACTGGAAGTAGTGAGCATATGAGCTAAGATGGTCTAAGAAAGGGCAGTCCAGCTTAAAAGCAGAGCATGTATTATGTAAGACCGCAGTGTGCAAACATTTAACACCTGTGCTGATGGAAACACAGATATTTTTGTAATCCAGGACAGAGTTCACAGGCACTGCATGTCTAACCTGCACGTAGCTGCGCTCGAAAAGCCCCCCGAGAGAAAACCCGAGTGTGTTTTTCATGTGTTGTCTGCAGTTGTTCAGGAGTCGGGGCCTTTTGTTTATTGAAGAGGCCCAGGCGTTCCATCGGCTGGCCCGGGGCTGTTGATTTAGATCCATGTACCATTCTTCGGATACCTCTGCCGTTATATCACCCTGCCAAGCCTGTGGAGGCCGCATCTGTCGGAGCAGGCTGCCGGGATTCCACAGGCCCCTGCCATCACGCCCCGCGGTTGCGTAAAAAAGGAAGCCTTGAAAAACGAGCTCTGATGCGAACCAGGGGGCGCGGGCACAGGCGCAGCTGCGCGCTGGAGCTCATCTGGGATTGCAATGGGTACGAGTATGATCAAACTGCACATCCCGTGAAGCCCCGTGAGCTGTGTGGCGCAGTTCCCTCAGTGTGAGCGGCCTTCTGCGGATGGGTCGAGCAGCGATTTTATTCATATGTTTAAGACTCTGCAGAAACTGCCGCTGTAAGGGTCTACCTCTGAGACAACCCCCTGCAGTCAAAACCTGTATGCTTGACAGCTATGCTGTAAGCAGACACAGGTCCCATTCTACAGGTGCAAATTGGTTCCGTTTCAATCTGCAGCATTTTTGCTGTCCTCCCTCATCCGTACCATCAGTTGGCTGGTTGTAACTTCTAAACATATTCTATCTCCAGACTTTCAAATATAACTATCTGGGCATTAAAAATGCATAAGAATAAACAGCAGTGCTCAGCAATGTGGCATAGTGGTAATGAGTAGGGCTTGTAAGCGAAAGGTCACCAGTTCGATTCCCCACTGGGACACTGTTGTTGTACCCTTGGGCAAGGTACTGAACCCAAAATTGCCTCTGAAAATATCCAGTTGTATAAATGGATAACATTTAAAAACTGTAACTGATGTAAGTCGCTCTGGATAAGAACATCTGCTAAATGACAGCAATGTAATGTAATATAAACAAATACAGAGTCTCTTTGGTTTTCTGCTAACCCCCCAACGCATGACTGGGGGCTGATATTGGCATTCCACATGGACCAGTCTGTGCTATGCCCTCCCAGGTCAATGGCCTGATGGCTGTACCTGGTTACAAGTTCAAGAGCCTGGAAGGTGCAGAGAAAGGAAATGACCTGTCCTGCTTTGATCCCTGTTGCACCCCAGTGCCGGTATGTACCACTTATATGTGGAAACTGCCCCCAGGCCTGTGATTTAGGGGCCTGACCTTGCATTCACCGAATGCGTGCTCCAGAGGGTTGTGTGGTTGTACAAATGAGGGGCCGAGTGGAGGAAATTAGTAGTTTTTTGACCCTGATGCTGTTCACTTCATGGACCCAGAGGCAAATAACTTTGTCTCTTTGCTGTGAACTATTTCCACCATTTGCCCTGATTGCCTCATCAGTAAATGGTGGGTGAAAGTTCTTCACAGTAGAGGTTCAGTTGGATTTGAAGCAGGTATCTAAAAGGGTTTCATGAGGGTTTAGTGATTTGTGAGGGCCCACGAGTCTCATCATGAATTATCATATTAGCCATACCTAGAATAAATATAATTACAGCAAATTTAACCTGATCCTTTTTTTTTGGATGGGTACGCATCTAAATCAAGGCTAATAGAAACACTGACTAATACTGTCAATCTTTAATGTTACTGTGTGATGAGAAACTAATAACTGCAGTTCAGGTGGATCTGTACTTTTTTTTAACAAGACAGACATTCCTTTTATTATTCAGGTTGCATGGTTGTGGAAGCGAGCCGGTGGGTTTTTATGAATGGGTGACTCACGGCTAAGTCATACGGTTGCTTTGATGAATTTTGCTTGAAATAAGGCATATCATCACTTGAATGATGATTGTCTTGAATGATGATTAAGTCTTCGCATGCCTCCAGGAGAACTCATTCACCAAAAACATTTTGTCTGCTGAGTGGGGCACACCTGCACTATGATCCCCCCCCCCTTTCACAATGCTCCTGGTGATTCTCTCCCTTTCGTGTGGCTTTGAGTCACTAAAATCTCAAAAATGAATACTCCCTGGACAGGTGTATTTACACTTTAACTTTGTCAAACGACACCTTGGCATGCTCTATGATAAAATAACCCAGCGAAAATGTTTGTTGGAACCTGCCAAGCATTAGTAAATATGAATCACGTGGGCCTTTTTCTTCATCCAAGTACAACAAACACCTTCCATGGGGTCCATTTTCAAATGCTTATTGACTCTCAGAAAAACTAAATTATATCAAGATCCAAATATATATAACTGTGAAATTATCACTGTAAGCTGAGCGTCTGGTGACACATCGGTTCAGAACAGTACAAGGCTCCCTTGGGTAATGGCTTCCCACAATGTTCTAAACTCCAAATATTTGTACTCTAAATATTGCCTCTTTGGGAAGGGGACTGATCTGATGGAAGGAGTGTTAGTGAATCTGAGCTGCCTGCCTCGTGTGTTGTGTGTGTATGCAGGTCAGGTGCGGCTCCCCTTGAGTGACTTTAGGTAAGGCAGAGCTGTCAGCCGCTTTTTTTGCTGCCAGTCTAATGCTCCATATTCTAGCTCTGCTCTTTCCTCTCAGAGTAGAGAGTCAAAGTCTAGTCAAGTCTCTCTCCCTTTCTCTCCAGACACTTCAGATTATTATTATTTTAATAATAAATAAATATTTTAATTCATTTGAGATTTACAGTTTGTTGTATATATAAATAAAATGTATATTATACACTTAGGTTAAGTTCAGAAGGCAAAATTCAGCCTTAATTTCTTGTTTAATTCACCAAAAGAAATTGTGTTATGTCTGTTGTAGTATTTTATTAATCTAAATGTCATGTAATCATTATTACATTACCCACAGTGTAGAAATTCTATCATAAAACATTTATTTATTAGAGATTTATAATATCAGCATCGTCTTTGTCCTTTATCTCAAACTATACTTTCCAGGATGACCTCCAAAGCAGCCATTTTACACATTATGTTGTTTTACAGCTGGATATTTGCTCAATCAATGCAGGTATTTTGGTCCAACAGCAGCTCAAAGGTAGGTCCAACAGCAGTGCCTCGCTTGGGAATGAAACCTGCAACCCCTGTGTCATATGCCTGGTTACTTAGCCATTGAACCACCTCAGGTTTGGCTGGCAGTGCCTCCACTCTGGGACCCCCCCAACCCCCATACCCCCCTTACCCCCCCTTACCCCCACGTCCCAGCAGCAGGAGGAGGAGAGGTTCAGATGGGAGGGGGGAGGGGGTGGTCTCTCTGGCAGCCCGTGGGATGGTCCCAGCATTTCATTATGATTTCACACTGGAAGTGTGTCTGACAGCAAGTGTAGATTTATTGCCTTCATACACACCGCAAAGTGACAGCCAACACTGCACGAGGTAAGGGACCATTACATAATGCTCAATTAAGCTGATAAGGATTATTAGCAGAATTAAGTGAAGACAAAACATTGTTCTGATATTATAATAATTTAAATTTGTGAGATGTGGCATTTTCATCATCTTGAAAAGTATGGTATTCTGTAAAGAAAGGCAAAGGCAGTTTTTGGCATAAGATAATTCCTCTGTCATAATTTTCATATTTCATGACAAAGAAGGTGCAGCCTTCGGTTCTGTTTGAGCATCTTTTATTCTCTCTGTGGGAGTCTCTTTTTCCCTTTGTTTGCACTGGAGGCAGACAGTTGCCTGCAGGTTCAGGGTCAGTCTGGCTTCTCTGGGTTCTCTCTGGTGAAGGCTGGTTGTGCGTGTGTGTGTGTGTGTGTGTGTGTGTGTGTGTGTGTGTGTGTGTGTGTGTGTGTGTGTGTGTATGTATAGCTTGGTCAGTACATGTGTGTGAGTGTGTGGGTGTGTACATTTGTGTGTGTGCACATGTGAATATACTTGCTTGCATCAGAATCTGTGTGTGTGTGAATAGGTTTTTGTTTGTCTTTATGAGTTTGAGTGTGTATGTGCATCTCAGAGTTTGTGTGTTCATGTGTGTGTGCATCTGTATGTGTGTACGTGCATTTGTGAGTGTGTGTGCGTATGTGTGTGCATGCGAGTGTGTACATCTGTATGTGTGTATGTGCATTTGTGACTGTGTGCGTGTGTGTGAGTGTGTGTGTGTGTGTGTGTGTGTGTGTGTGTGTCTGTGTATATGCATACATCTTTGTATGCATCTGAACAGAAGGATTAGCTCTGCTCATGCTGGGAAAATCCAATGTGCCAGGGAGCAGATAAGACAGGAAATGAAATCTGCTCTGGTCTCAGGTGCATTACATAGATCCTCTCATTAAAAAAGAGAGGACGCAGAGAGAAAATCAATTAGACAGTCCAGCACCATCAATTTTTCAATTACCAGGGGAGTAAAAGGAAACGGTTCATTTGGAGAGATAGACACTTGCATTTTGATTCTGTAGGGGAAAGTTGGCCAGGGGGTGTTCAGCTTATCTGAAACTTATTTGAAACTGCTTGATCAAGAGGAGTACCTTTCCCTTGAGGGCTGCTGTTGCTGGTTGCACCCTGTGCAGCTGCGGAGGATAAAAACTGGCACCGTCAGCCCTGGTTTTTGTGATTATGTTGCCCAATCAAGCTGCGTGCAGCATAGAGAGGGCTGGGAGGCAGGAAGTTGCCGGGCCGTGACACGGTGGAGGACGAGCAGCTGTCCGCTTCAGTGGTGCTGATCTCTGGGGCTCAGCCGCCCCCAACGCCCCCCACGCCCACCGAGACCCCGATGCGCCCGGAGGAACAATGGGGGGAGAGACAGGTGGCGGGGACAGCTGAGCGCGGGAGCTGGGTCTTTTGGCACCGTCGGCTCGATCTCGCACGCGGAGAGCCTCAATGTCTCTCTCACTGCGCGATTAAACAGCCGTCACGCTCCCAGTGGCAGATGAGTCACTCTGGCCGAGCGTTCTCTCTCTGCTGCTGTTTAACCCAGCCTTGCTTTCTTTTCTTAAATTTCATTTAATAACGATGATAATAAACTTACTGGGCTTTTCTTGTGTGATGCTCAAGGCACTTTCCAGATAACAGAAAGAATTCTGATATTGAGTCATGTAAGGCAGTAAAAAGACAAAAGTTAAAATCAAATAATAAAACAATATAAGCAGTTTAAACAGTAAGCGTGAGCAATACCTGTAAAGAAAGCAAATACTGGTAATAAAATTTACATCACAATCATTTAACATCAAAAATTTGATTTCTTTTTATCAGCGACTATGGAGTGTAGTCATGTTTGATTCTTAATCTCCTTGATATACAGACAGAGTACTTTGAAGGAAGGAAAGGAAATGAATTGTATTTGAGATGCAATCCTAGTTCAGATTAGTTGGCTCGCGTCACTGACTTTGCGCTCAGCTTCAGCACTATTTGCATTATATGACCTTTACACATCTTGCTCTTGTGCCTGTTGTTTGCTCACTATTTGCACTTTTGTACGTCGCTTTGGATAAAAGCGTCTGCCAAATAAATAAATGTAAATGTAAATGTAAATGTAAATGAATTATCAACCTGTCTGACTGTGTGTCTAAGTGTTTGCATTCAGAGACGGCAATGATAAGATTGAACAAGCACAAAACCTTCAGCCTTGTTTTATACTGGTCAGTGTATCTACCTGAAGGAGGGAACAAAAGTCAACAGCGCCTGGCGACGAATGTCCCAAAGGTGTGTGACTGTTGTGTTTAATTTCAATTAGCAAAGTCTCCATGGGAAGTCAAGGTAACCGCAAAGAGATCATTATCAGGACACGCTTTGTCGTACACTCAGACATTATGGGCTGCATTAACAAGAAATGGTTGAATAGAATAGGATTTGTGCCTTCTCATTTTACCAGTGTGACCTTGTCCATATTACTGGGGTTATTTTTTTTTTTGTTATGAGTGGATATTTGTCTCCCTATTGATATTCTGCATAGGCCTAATGGCTGTCCCTCTTAGCCTACTAAATATAGTCTCATAATGCACTGCAGTCTGCTTACCGAGAGAGCTTTGTTCGGCTTTCCTTAGAATTTTTTTACCCCCTCTTTTAGCATCCAGGTGTATCTTTCATCTTGAACAATCTTTGTGTGGTGGCACTTCCTTCACATTTAACATGTAACATTGAGGTATTTTAGATTTGTGTTTCTTGTAGTCTTTATTTAACTGTTCCAGACATCAGTGTTCTCATCTGTTGTGCAAACAGATGACCATCTTAACCCATAAAACACGGGGAGATTTAGGAGAGATTTATGTCGTTTGTCAAGACCCAGGCAGGTCTTCCAGGTCAAGTCACCAGTAAATAGGTTCTTTCTCTGCCTGAAGCAAGTGACATTGGCAGGGGAAAGTCAAATTGGACTCAGGGGACAGATGAAATCTCTTATTCTTTAGCAGATTGGTATCAGTTCCCATGACATCTCGATGAGCCCATGTGTACAGGGCTCTGTTTGTCTGTTTAGCATGCTTGGCTCCCTTGTGTATAAATTCCCCTTTAGTGGACAGACAAGGTCCAGCTTTGTGCATGAGGCAAAGGCCGCTCTGACTAGAAGCTGATGACCGTGAATCTGATCATTAGCAGAACACGCTGTATGGAATTTCACCTTGTTTTCTGAGCCGATTGGGACGTCAGATGCATGCCAAGAGATGCAAACCTTGCCAGAATTGTCATATTCTTTTTTTTTCATCTACTCTCGCTCAAAGGTTTTAGAGGACAGAATTAATATCGTGTGACCAGTTGCATGAAAGCACTTTTCAGTTCAGCTCAGGTTTGAAGAGTGCTCTGTGAGCCATCTTGACATAAGTGCAAAAATGTACCGTATTCAGTGTGGTGTTTGACTTTTCATGTCAAGCATCCACGGGTGAGCTGCGATTAGTCCACATGTGTAGACTTTAAGTGCCGTGGTATCTGGTGTTGACTTTGGGGGTGATTTAAGAGTCTTTAGGTTCGGTTGCCTGTCATCCCTGAGATATGTGACTGGTGAAACTGATGACACGTTTTAGCTGTAATTCTTGTAACACACACGGGATGTGTCTGAGCCTATCAGCCACTGACGCGTACATTTACATGAAGGTGTTGAGGCATAACCGTCAGCCCCTGCTGAATGAGTAGTGACAGTTCAGCTACACCCACGCGCCTCGCGCTTCGCACCACGAATGCTTTCACAAGACCTGTGAGATATGGAGGAAGCATGCAAGGAAGAACCATCAATGGGGCTGGATGCCAGCTGGACGCCTTGCGGTTGAAGTGAGTGTCCAAACGTGGAAGTACTTGCACAAGCATAGATGTACAAGAGGGGACTGTTCTCTCCTCTGATGCAAACCACCTTTGTTCTTACTCTGGAATAGTAGGTGAGACCCTCTTAGACATGTATGTAGAAATCGAACATAATGAGCATTTTGTCCCGAAATACAATGCTACGAGTCATTGCATTACATTATTGTCATTTAGCACACTCTCTTATCAAGAGCAACTTACATAGGTTACAGTTTTTACATATTATCCATTTATACAGCTGGATATTTACTGAGTCAATTGTGGGCTAAGTACCTGGCCCAAGGGTACAGCAGCAGCGCCCCAGCGGGGATTGAACTAGAAACCTTTTGGTTACGAGCCCTGCCCTTACCACAATGCCACACTGCTGCCTCTGTACCACAAAATAACTTTGGCACAGGACCTGCGATGAGTCAAGCGGAGGACTAAACATGGTGTGAAAGGCAATCCAGGGATGAGGGAGGGGAACCAAGAGGAGCCATGGGTCTCCTTCAGCTGGGGATGATTTTAAGTTGTGTAGACATTTATGAGGCGCTGACTGACCTTGTCATCTCAGGGGTATTGTTCCCCATTCCCGAGTATTTGTCGTTTAACTGATACAGATGGGCAGGCACTTGGAGGAAGGAAACACTATTGCATAAGTCTGTTCGTTTGTACTTACCTGCCAATTATGTGGTGAGGTCATTTCCCCCACCACCTCTCTCCGATCCTGCTCGTGTTTGGGGAAAGAATTAGCTGTTTGATTGTGAGCAAGGCGTGTTGCAGCAGGCAAGGACAGTGTTTGCGAGTTTGAATCCATATTCAGTCTCCCTCCCATGGCTGAAGGTGGACTGCACAATGGGCTTTGAGTCACATTAGAAAAAAAAAAAGCCCGACTGCAGGCCTCTATGTCTCCATGGCTGCTGTGGCCTTAATGATAGGCAAACATGGGGTGTCTTTTATGACCGACTGGCGACAGTGTTTGGCTCCTACAGCATGCTTCAGGTATTTCGGATGAGTCAATAAATACTCTCCTTCCTCTCCTTGTTGACATTTACCTTCCACCGTTATTGTTTCAGCTCACGCACTGTTCACCCACTCGCAAACAAAAAAAGGGGTCTCTATAATGGGGGCATATTGACACCCCTCCGCTGACCTATCCCACTGAATGTGGTCTCCAGTTCTCTCAGTGCACATGCTCCTGTCGGTCTCTCCTCTCCTCTGTTTATTTCTGACCATGAGGCCACCCGGTAAGTCTGATGGGGATTTGAAGCTGTCTGATGAACTGTTAAATGGGATACCTGGGGGGGTTTTCGGTGCTGTTTTCAGCAGGGCGCTGCGGCTGTGTCAGACATAAATCTCAGTGATTAAAGCCGCCCAGACTGTTCCGCAGCGGACAGGGAAGAAGCAGCGCTTCGGTATTCCCTCGGCACCACGAGTGGCTAACAACCCATCGTTCACTGTCAGGTGCGCCCCACAGGTATTGCCATGCAGCTGAAGCCATTCATAAATCTGTGAAATAGTTGAGATGACCTATTTTGATGTGTGCCCCAGCTGGAATGAGGGAAGCAGGAAACACTTATGGAAGTGCACATTTTTGTCTTTTTTGTTATTTAACTTAAGATCTTATATTTAAAGTCTAATTGTGCGAATTTATGGTCTGAATAGATGTTTGAAGGCATCCAGGGCTGTAAGAAAATAAAACTAAGGAAAATGTTCGGTTGGCCATTGACCAGGTGTGGGCTTTGAGTGTCAAACCAAACATTTTAGAGAAGTTATTTTCAAGAGATGAACTGTCTAGACAATTCCTGTCAATTCAGAATCAAGACTCTCTCTGAAACAATACTGCAGTCAGTGTTCAAGACAAACAGGTTTGAACTAGCATGATAGTTCACTGATCACTGATAGTGCTCCCTGGTGTGCCATTTTCTGTGCCAAAGATACCTTTCTGTTTCTAGTGTTACCATGTACGTTTCGATTACAAAAATGCATCAGCCAATAGGACGCTCGTTACCAAAACAGGTAGTCACATTTCACTTAGCAACGTTTGTAATATTTTCAACAATATTGAAATTAGTGAACACTAGAAAACACTATAGCCTCCAGGCTCTTGCAGCAAGATAAAAAAAATGTCCTGAATCCTTATAATCAACATATGCATGATGGTAAAATGATCTTTCTAATCTCTAAGAAATGCATGCTGATAATGCGCATTCATTACATAGCAGACCAAAGCCGTCTGCTTTGGGTCTGGCGAGTTGGTGCTACCCGGCTGACAGCTGGCGCTTTGCATTCAGTAAGTAGGTGTCAGGGGGTGTTATTACAGTGCTTTAATTAGGGACTTATCTGATTAATTCACCCTATTGATAAGCGGCGTAGGAAGAGGTCCTGCCCTGCGCAGGTTCTTTGTTATCTCGGCAGTGTCACGTCTACAGCTCACTGACACGGCGTTAATTAAGTTGCAGTAAGGAACGTGTTAGCGCACGCACCCGTGGAGATGGATGTAGGGATGTGTGGGGTAGGAACGGTGTCAGTGAGTTTACCTGTCACTGACCACACGGAGCGGGCGGGGCAAGGTCAGACTAGGGGGCTGGCCAAGCACCACCTGGATGAATGGTGAGGACGGTTGACCTCCCTCTCTCAGAAAGCTAGCATAAGTGGGCTCATCTGGCTGTCACTCTTTGTAATTTATGGGCTGAAGTAGGCCAGCGTCTTTCCCTGTGTAGTCTGATAACTGATTTACTGGATTTCTTGCGATACGCACGTTTCGCACATTGCTTTGCTCAGCGGTAAAGCCACTGTAACAAGAACAAAAGGACGCTTAATGGGCCCGGACGCGTGTGTCTCTCGCTAACCGGCCGTGAACCAAAATCAGAAAAACCTGAGCGGACCCAGCTGAAGCTGCCCGTGAGTTATCGGCCGCTGGAAGCACCCGAGACGTGATTCATGGTGACAGGCCGAAATTTGGAGGGTACAGATGAGAAGGCACGGAGAGGTAATGCGGAACATCTGCACGAGGCCTTGAGGAACGTCTGGAATTCCGAGGGGGGGATTGGAAAGGAACGGGAATATTGAGTCAAAGGCAGAGTTATTGCTGGTATTTTCTGCGAATCAGCAGAGCTGGTCCTCTGGAATTGCATTCATCTGCATTCACCCTCACTGGGTGAAAACACTGCAGAATATTATGTGTCTGTCACAGAAACGAAATGGGGAGAAAAAGATATATGCATTTGGAGGAAATGCAGTTATAGCCTCCTTATAATCCTGCACAGATGCTTTGGACAGGAACCGGCTACAATACCTCCAAAAGTAGTTAAAAGTAGAGCTAAGAGTAGGCCTTCTCCTTCAGAGCCCCAGAGCTGTGGGATAAAATACCCGAATAGCACTATTTCAATCTTTATGTATTTCTATTTAAGTCTATTTACTTGATCCGTCCTATAGCTAAACTTATCAAATCTAGAATATGGGCACTGTTTGCGGGGTTAATCTTGACTCAACATGTCACTCAAAGAACTGAGAGATGACCACTGTGGGGCCTGACTCCACATCACCCTTAACAATGAGTCAACAGCTGCAGGTGACTGTACTGAATTTTCATTTTAAAAAAAGCCTAATTTGACTTAAAAGTGTACATTACAGGACCTGGACCACTGTGGCGTGCATAAATTATACTTACACTGTCAATACCTCAAAATCTTTCTCGTACCTCTCCCCGATCTGTATGGCCTGTGGCTCCACTCACACTACTGAGGACAGAAATGAAGTCCCGCATATCCTACCTCACCGGTCTGTGGCAGGCTGACTGACACTGAATGTCTCATTAATTACTCCTACACAGGTAACACACGTGACTCCTGGAAGTAAGGGGAGTCTTTTTACAGTATTATATCACATATGTTTAAGCCGTTACATTACATGTCAGTGGCAGTGTTGTGAGAGAGGGCGTATGGTCTCTGTGTGTATCCTCAGAGGTGAAGAGCAGACGGTGTGGAACAAAGCCATGGGGCAGTTTGCCAGGTTGTTTTATAGCCCATGACTGTCAGCCAGACCTGTGCGTAGTTGCTGTGTATGATGTTTGTCCTGAAGGAAGGAAATTCTGTATCACTTCTGTATGAAGCTACTAGGTATGCATATAGGCAGGGGAACAGGCATTCAGAGGTAGTGTAAAGTATCCAAATTGTAAATGAAATGCTGATAATTGTTTGAAATAAACTGTAAGATTTCATCACTGTAATCATACGAGATTCACATGGTCAGGATTACCCTGATATGATATGGCGTAGATTTTGTTTATCCTGCCTCTGTTTCCTCCAGCCCTCTCTCCTCCTATTACAGAACACTGAAGGTCATTCCAAACAGACTGATTTTATTTTCCACAGGTAGCAGGTAAGCATATCATGCAGTCAGAGCCTCTGTTATGGGGTGCTACTTAGAAGGGGGCACAGTATTTGCAGTGGTTATATTGACATGGATTCTTCCTCTCTCTCTCTCCACCCCACCCCCCCACCCACTCATCCCCTCATACTTGGCTGAACACACCAATGTTTTGTTGCTGCTAGGCAGGCCCGTGGCCACACAGCCACATGTTTCAGCAACACAGCTGGCTCCGTTCCCTCCCCACTGCTTTAATTTGCGATCTCACTTTGCAAACCACAAGTTTTTCCCCCTTGCTTGACAGCCAAGCTGATAATGCTACAATAAAATCAGAAAGAAACAAGGAAGGAAGGGAAAAAAATAAGGTGACATCACCACCCTGTAGATGCTCTACCTTGTTTAAACGTGTGTTCTGAGAGAGGACTTTTGAGGTCTGACCGTTCAACTTTTGGAAGCGTCTTGAGCAATGTGGAGGTGGTTTCAGTGGCCTGGACCGCTAAACCTCCACAGTATTACTGACTGTGAGTCAGAATTGGAAGAGAAGGTGAAAAGGAAAAAAAAAAACGCATTTGTGGTTCCAGTTAAAATGGCTCGCTACATAAAAGCTTTGGCTCCTCAGTCAGAAACAACCGCAAAGCTCAGAGGGGCTGTGAGCCAGAGTTTGACCTCCTCTTGACCTCCCGAGGACAAACAAGGGCCTGTGTTTTCAAGCCAAGTCTGTGCTGTACCATAGTGAGCAGAGATGCGTTTGAAGGGGCCAGAAGTCCTGGGAAGACCTGGCCTGCCTTTCTCTCAAAGGAACGATGAGAGGGTGCACAGATGTAAACATTCTCATGCTAACCAAAACTGGTACAAAGCTTCATACTACAATGCATCCTCAGGGATCCATTTCTGTCCTGCCAGCCCCTGAAAAATCAAGCATGTAACTTGTAAAAAAAAGAAATTATAACACAGAGTAGACTGATCTGAATGCAATGACTATTTTGTGTTATAATTTAATCGAGGGCACCTTTCCCATACTTGAATTGCGCAACAGATTTGCCGCATAAAGGCAAATTATTCAATGACTCCTAAAGGCAGAACCAGCTGTCAAACTGAAGAGTCAGGGGCAGTTTGAGGTTAGAAAAATTCCTATCATTCAATCACAAAAACTTGAGGAAAAAAATGCTGTCTTGGTATGAGAGTAAAAAGCAGTCTGCAGCTGCTGGCATTAGCTTGGCTTAGGAATGCAGTGGCCATCAGTGTGATGAGACATGCCATGGGTGTGATGGAGCTGATATTTAGATACATGTGCTCTGTAATATTAACTGTACAATAGCAGAAATTTGGTGGGTGCCACTGAATGACCAGGCTACTCTTGCAGTGTCTTACCCCATGCCTGCTCATATGGCCAGCTCATACGTGTTAGGGTCCATATCCTTGTCTGTTTGGGTGTTAACACCCATCCTAGGTAAGAGGTGCATCGTGAACAGGAGGAAAGTAAGCATTCTCTCCTAAACTCTTGCATTGGGGAAGGAAAACTGGTGATAACCTTTTAAGCTTTAGCTAGGTGCACTCAGAAGGGCTTCAGACTGCATTACTCCCGAAAGTGGAGAGCGCTCCTCACCCCGGCCTCGGCATGCTGGCTATCCCAGGCCCGTTTTCTTTGGCGGCCTGCCCGTGTCTCCTTGGCCCAACGCTGGCATTGCTGTCATAGTGATCTCTGCGGTTCAGGGGTGTGTGCCTACGTGTGTGTGTGTGTGTGTTCACGGCCCACTGCAACCAGCTCACCAGTGGACCATCAGCTCTGAGCACTTTCCCTGTTTGGATGTCAGCTTTCACCCGACTCAAATGCTCAAAGCCCATGTGTTGGGTCATTTGATTAATTTGTGAGGTTTGGTTGAGCGGTATGATATTTGTCGCCCTTCTTAAGTCCAATTAATCGAAACGTTCAGGGACACTCTTTGTAGTTAGTAGTGCTGATGTTTTGATGCATTTGTAATTGACCAGTAAATTGCAAATGCAGATTTTTCTAATATACAGAAATATGTGTTCTCTTGAAACATTTCCCCCAGACACACAAAAAATGAGGTTTCGTACAAATAATATGTTCTATTTCACCAATGAAACACTATAATATTAAAGTATTATGCATGGCTGGTGGATAAATTTAGCAATCGCAGTATTTAATGGCTTACCAGCTCATGTGTTTGTCATAAGAGAATACAATACACATTCCACTGTGTTCATTTGAAACAAGGCTCATATTTGACCCATATCCTACTGTTCTCTCCTTTCTGTACCGCTGAGCAACCCCCCAAGCCTTGTGTTGTGTAGTGGAAACTTCGAATAATGACCACACGAGTGTCTTCTCCCAAACACATTTACTGACTGACTGACACGGTACATGAAATAAATGAATCAAATACTGTAAGCAGACTCGTGCATTTGCTATTGCAAGCCTTGAAAAAAAAACATAATGTCAATACCACGAGAAAACATAAAACTCGGGACAGGTCACTTCCTCTCAACTTCAAAATAAGAGTGTCTATAAATGCAAAGCAACAAAATGCATTTCCTGTTAACCCTGTCAGCATTTTTTATGTCGTTCCAATGACTATTAAATTTCTTGTATAAACATCCGTAAATACTGTAAATATCATATTTTAACATGTCTTTATCAACCATTTTTAAACTTATGAACTGTCTTTAACTTGCAGAAGTTTTTTTTTTTATTGCCATTGAGGCCGTGAGAGCATACAGGAGTGCTTCAGAATCCCATTATACCGGGGCGAAACGGTCAAGCTTTGTGGAGCTTTGTGGAGTCTTAAAGGCCAGCCACACTGTGGCCCCTCATCTCCCCAGCTGTCCTTCTCTGCCCCCCTTTGTGGAGGGACGTGCGGGATCGCTCTGTGCTCCAACACTGACAGGGCTGTTTTTCGGCAGACAGATGCAGACGGGCAGGCAGGCGGGACCTGGCCCGGTTCTTTGCATGCCCAGCTGTGCCCGGGGCAGGACTGCTCCGAATCCCACAGCCCCGCTGAGGGTTCATCTCTCCCAGCTGAAACAGACCAGCTGGGCTATTAAAGGCCTCCATTCAGTGGACTCGGCCAATTGTCTAACGTGCTGCTCCAACTGTTGCCCTTATGGTTTCCAGAGGGGCTGGCACGGTCTAATATTTTTTCTCAATGCCGTCTTTCACACCTAAAAGGTTCTACAAATGGTTTTTGAGTTTCACTAACCGCACGGTTTCAGCAGCTGTGACTATGGAATGGCTAGCGCTCTCCACCCCTAACACTCCTCTATCTCTTCGCATTTTCCTGGGTTGTTTTCACTCACGCGACTTTTTTGTTGGTCTAGCTTTGCGCTTCTGCTGCAGAGGAGAAAATAAATGCTCTTCAAAAAGCATCGGTTTTGCATATTAGTGGTGAATACTTAAAAAAAAAACTTCCAAGAGATCAGAAAAAATGTACAGAACTGCGCTACGGTTCAGCTATCCCATAATTCCCCAGTACGTCAGCTCTCAGATGAGCTTGTTTGTGCCGACGTGGAAAAAAGGACAGAAGGAAAGCGGCACGAAGGCAAGTGATGTTCTCTGGGGCTGGTGAATGTGCTCATTCAGACTATCACAAAGGCAGTGCAAACACAGATACCGGCCAAGGACATCAACACGCCGCCTTCCACTGCAATGAAACTTCACGGGACAAGGAAGCCGCGCAATCTAAAGCACACTTCCACGCTATCTAAGTGATTGGATAA
Source organism: Megalops atlanticus (assembly GCA_019176425.1). Classification (NCBI taxonomy): domain Eukaryota; kingdom Metazoa; phylum Chordata; class Actinopteri; order Elopiformes; family Megalopidae; genus Megalops; species Megalops atlanticus. The sequence continues at coordinate 30,762,591 of CM032883.1, read as the reverse complement.
AGGTGTTCCTTTATATTTCCAGTTCACACTGCCAACACGTCTCACGTTGCGGGTATGGGCAAGGTGTCATGCAGCATGTCCCTGTTAGAAGTACATCTGCTCTAGAGATTTTTTTACAAATCTCAACTCTCAAAGTGTCAGGTGTTTTCCCCCCAATATTATCACTCCTAATCCTAACAGAGAGTGTGGAACAATAGCACTGACTGTGCTTGACACTTGGAGTGACTTTACGCTGTTTCAGATCAGTGCAAAAATCTGTACAGTTGTCATAGATCGCCATGGTGATAGTGAGTTGTTGAGCAGCCAGGGGTGCCTCGTGTGGGGTGCGAAATACCGCGGTTGCCACGGGAAACTTTGGGGGGCAAAGCATTTTTTGGAGGTTTTTCTGACTATTTGTGAATGAATGTCTTCCCCTGTGTGTCCCCCAGGGGTCAAGCAGAGTCCACGTGTTGATTTGTGACTGAGGCTTCCTCTCGTGCGGAGAGGAAGAACAGGGGGAAAGAATGTGTGTCTGCGGAGCGGGGTTCCAGAGCGACTCCAGAGAGCAAACCCCACCGGCATTCCATTCGGACCTCTGCTGTCGGGCAGCTCCAGGCCAACGTAAACAGCGGGGGGGACGGGGTTCACAGCCTTCGGCCAATGGGCTCGCAGCAGCCCTGCGGCGTCCACTCACGTGTGAGAGTGTTTACTGTTCACACCAAAGGCAGTGGCAGACGCTTACATGACATGCAAACACACACACACACACACACACACACACACACACACATGCGGGAGAAAGCGTCTCATTTTTCCATGAAGGTTTCTCGTGTACTCTGCAATACATGACCCCCAATGACCACAGAATGTTCTCATAGTGGTTGTTCACTGCAAGGGGAGTTTGGGTGACTCTGATAATACAAAGCAGGATGAAGACATAGAATAGATATGTGTCTGCCATTGCTAGGATGGCACTGCATCTAAAAATCCAACTGCAAAAATCAGTAAAACTCAGGAAATGTTTTTTGCACTAAAAAAGGAATAGGTCAAAATTGCATATACCAGATTAAACATGCATAACGTCTCAATCACTGGCTTCTCCTCTCAGTGCTCCTCTAAGCTGAATTCTGAGTTGAGCTATGTGGAATTGCAAGCTTGAACAGAGGCCATATTCATAGCTGTCTGTGATGTGGGGAAATTTTGCACCCTTATCACTGGAATCTTGTTTGCTTCACTCTTAAATGAAATATTATCTGGTCATCAATGGAGCATGCACTGTGCCCACGCTAAAGCAGCAGGGTAAATCGGCCAGTGAGGATTAGTCCCATCATTCTGCGATCCGAAAGCGTGAAGGAGACTGAACTCCTTTGATGCAAGGGCTCAAACATGCAATGGCTTTGTGAAAAATACCTGCTTCGGTGAAGATGGTTTTTTTTAAAAAAAAAAAAACCCTACATGTCTCAGGGTTCACGTTTATCAAGGGCCTGTTTGTGTGCCCATTCCAGTTCATGTCTGCACTCACACTGTGACTGGCATTCTTGTGGTTTCAAATTCTCGTGTAGGGGCATTGTATTTGTGTACTATAATCCCTCCCACCCACCCTCCCCCCAAACACTCCCCCTGTGGCTTTTGTGCACTGAGTGACTCCATGCTCTTGACAGAACGGACAGACAGCTTGAATACATAAGGATGGAGGTGTAACGATGGACAGCTCTGGGCTCGCGGGGTGGGGGAGGTAGGAAACTACGACTACAGGCAGACAGGTGCAGCGTGGATTGGGGAGCCCAGAGGGAGGTGAAGGGGTGTTGGGGAAGCTCCTGGAGACAAGCATTTCCCCCGCCAACACATGAGGTCTCTGGTCCATAGACCAGGCCCCAGTGCCTGCAAGCAGGACGTCAGTGAAGTCACTCCAATTTCACAGCTAGGCTTGTTGTGTGTGCTTGAACAGCGTCCCCTCCCGTGCCACACACTATCTCCCCTCTCTCTCTCTCTCTCTCTCTCTCTCTCTCGCTTGCTCTCTGAGACAAACTCTCCTCCCCCTCTCCAACACTCGCACACACAAACACACACACGGACACACACACTCCCTTCACTTACACATAATTCTGAATGGCTTAGTCACCGAGAGCCAAAGATTCCGTGGCCCCGGGGGATTCTGGCATGGCTGGGATGACAGATCTCGCCCTCAGTGGAAGAGCTGTCTGAACTGCTTTCTGGCAAAGGTGGGGGGGGGATCTCCTGTGATCCTGACAGTCTGCTTCTCTCTCTCTCCCCCTCTCACTCCTGACAGAAAGCCCCCTTCTCTCCAAACCTGGCGCCCACCATGATCTCCAGCACACCGTGTGGACGGGTCACGGGAAAACATCCCTCGCGAAAGGTAAGAGCGTCCTCACGCTCCGCTGTTTTTACCCCCTCGTTTCCTCTCTCTGTCTGTAAGCTCGACTGACTTGTCGCTACAGGTGTTGTATAGTCTTGGTGAGAATGCTGTATACAGCGGGGAGAGATGTTGTCTTGCACAAGCTGATTTTTGGCTGAACATCAGTCTGGTTTTTCTTTTTTTTTTAAACAAAGATAATGTTAAGATAATTATATTTTATTGTCTAAACACATAGATTTGTCATAGTTTTTGTTATGCTGTTTATACTTTTTCATACTAAATTGGTCAACTTGAAGTACCGCTAATTTCATTTTAGAAGAGCGAGTGGCAACTCTGTATGTTGTGTTTTTTAGAAGTTACATTTGCTAGTGGTTTACAGACAAAGTTGGTTTACAGACAAGCATGAGGACTTACAGAATTCAAATTATAAACAGAAATAATATGTTGTGATAGTGAAATGAATAATATGAAATGAAAAACCCCCAAGTTTTCTGCTGTACTCTAATGGATTGGTAATAATGTTGCATTTTGAGATTTCTCTTACACAAGCTATGCACAGATTCCAGTCCTTTCAGTGTTCACTGTCAGTGTACTGTGTTATGTAACAGACTTTATCAGTGAGTGGCTGTTCAACATAAGAACATTCAGTTTCACTTTTTTCAAAAAAGAAGCAGACAAATGAAGGCACTGTATTTCTACAGTGCAACTTTTCAACATCAAAACCACATTATCTATTAAATAGGATTAACATTTGCAACTTAACAAGGCCATGTAAACACATTCTAATATTTCTGAAGCATGCCTATATGTGAAAGCTGAGAGAACTATATATGTTTTAGCATCAGGAAGTGTTAAAAAAAAAAAACAAACGGATCAACAAGACATGCAAACGCGATCTTCATGCTGTGACTCTGTCTGTTTTGGGGGTCCAGGCATCACTCATGTATGGATGAGGAGGCCCCCTTTCACAGTGGATTTAGAGTGGGGTCTTTGGAGGGAGGAAGAGGGACAGGATCTAATCTGCTGCTCCCTTGATTCAGTATTTCCTGCAGAAAAAACAACCACCTCTCTTGCGTGTTCACTTCACCATTGTGGCCTCTTTAACATCAGCTTAACGGCCCCAGTACCTGTAAAGCCTACAACAATTGTGCAATATCTAAAATATACTGAATTATTTTCCCTATACATGACCGTAGCGTCATATGTAAAACCAGAGAAAATCCCCACTTGAGTTGAAATACTTTTATAGGATAGTCTATAGAACTGTTTGCAATATATAAATAATAAATATGTAAATATGTGTGAATAATACATAATACATTTTGAAAAAACTAGTGAAAACATATATGAATCTGTGTGTGTGTGTTTTATATATTTTTAGATATTTTAAACCTTGTATTCAAATAAATAATGAATATATCTATATTTACATGTAAACGTGCAGGCCAAGCAAGAGGTTCTGGTGTTATCTGGTCCGAGGGCTTTGTTCCTTATCTAAGGCAGTGAAGGTTAAAGCGCAGCCCTCTGGTTCAGGCCAGCTGTGTGATTTTCCCTGTCCTCCACCGCACTGGAGCCCTGGCGCGTGTGTGCGGTTTCCCAGCCTGCTCGGAGTTGGCATGATAAGGGCACCCAGACTCAGGGACACCGACCGTCCTGGGCCACCAGCTGCTGGCTTCACAGAGCCGAGGGACTGAGAGAGATGAAGGGACTCTCTCTACTGCAGCAGTCCCGTGGTGTTTTTCCCCTCATGTCTGTGTGTACTCTAAAACTTGTCTTTGTCCCTTCTGGTTAGGAAAGAAGGGACAAAAAAGGGACATACTGGAAAGGTAAAGAGTTGTGAAGGTAAAGGTTGTGATGATCATGTAACTTGTCACAACCTAATTTTGTGAGCATTTATCTATACCAATACAAATATCAATATACAAACTAGTTAACACCTTTCAGATATCATTCACCTATAAAACTGCAGGGAGTGAATTTCAATGCTATGTTAAAATATTCAGCTGGGAAAATGCTTCTCTTTGTACCTGCATGGGTAATACACGTATTACAGCAATGCCTTTTTTTCCCCCAATATGATGGTGAGACACTAAGGCAGGGTAACATGGGCTTTCAAATGGAGCTTAACGAAGGGGCAATGAGGGTTTAAGATGCATTTGGGCCCCGGGACGGTTAGCGCAGTGGACACTAAATCACGGACCAGGACAGCGTGTCTAAATTCCTCAGCCCGGTGATGTCACCCGGATTGTGTCTGAAACGTATCCAGACTTGAAGGGCCGGGGTCGGTGCCAGATGTTTAACTTTACTGCTCCCTGGTTCAGACCCATGGCAAACGGCTCTGTGCTCTCCGAATCAAGTGGCCCCGGTGGTTTTGTTCCCATTTCAACTAATTTACAGCAAGTCAGTAAAAAAAAAAGTGAGGGGAGGAAAAAAAAAACTAAACAAAATAAAACCCACACACACACAAAAAAGCCAAGAAACTTGTGTGAGGAAGGAATTCCCATGCTTTTCTTCGGCTGGACAACAGCTTGTTTTTTGGCTCAAGCTGTGTGTTCACATTCCTGTGTAGGAGCTTTCAACATACTATAAATAACCTTCAAAAAGCATACAGTTCAGTCTGCCCCCCCCGGTGCATCTACTTCAATTTACTGTGTTGCATTGCTTCTTCTAAAAGCCAACACAGTTCTTTGAATAGTACAATATTTTGTTTTGATTTTTTCAAGCTTCAATTATACTTTACCTCTAGTTGTTTTAGTTTGTGTTTTGACTGCTGTATACTAAAATAATAACTGCCTTCTTTTGGGTTTCTTACAGGTGAGCTGCTTCGCTTATGCTGTGTGATCAAGTGCGAAGGAATGAATGTTTGTTGAGGTTCTGTTGACCGGACACTTTTGACATAGATGGCCATCCCTTGTGTTAGCAGCAGAAACCTCTGGAGCAACATTTTGGCTGTTGCCAGATTCTAGATTAAGGAATGGAAGCGGTTACCACGGTGACTCTGGAAGGAGCACAGTCATTTTCCGCGTTTTCGATCCAGGCGTCCTCTGAGGGAAGTGAAGGGGGTTCTGTCTCCCCCCAGAGCGAGAGCCCATCAGAGAGTGGGGAAACTGTCTGGCTGTCTGAGCCTCTGAGCCCAGCAGTCATGCAGATCTCCCAGGACCACACTCTGGACCAGCAGGAAGGAGGTGCGGGTGATGACCTTCACGGAAGCAACGATGCAATCTTCGTGCCAGGAATTTCAGACAACCAGCACTGTGTCGCTGCTGTGGTAGTTGACTCTCAGGAGTTTGATCCAGTTGCCACCTCATCAGGTTGTATCACTGAGCTTGGTGAGGTCTGTACTCACTCGTGCTCCTTGGACGAGCTGGGTGATGTTCAAGCCTCATCGGACACCCTGGTAGTGCAGAGCCACGATCCCACCATCAATGCCCCGAAAGCAGGCAGTGGAATTCAGGGGCCTGCTGCCTCTATAGCGGGCTCCTCTGAGGGGCCAGCGTCAGACTTGAACCAGACTTGTGCCCTTGAGGAGTCAGGCCATGCATTTAACCCACACTGCCCCCAGCTGGAGCTGGACCATGTTGTAGACCCACTGGATTGCCCTGAGGAGCATGGGCGATTTTTCCCCCCACTTGGCTACCCAGAGCCACCTGTTCCGACTCCCCCCGTCAGCTCCGACCTCTCCAGCCTCTCCACTCCCCTGTCCGGCAGCTCCGGGACCGCAGGGCCGACTGGGGGATTGTGGGAGCTCCCCCGCATTGTGAGGCACAAGCCCAGCTCCATCGCCTTCTCGGATTACTGCCCGGAAAGCACCGCCGGCCGCGGCCTGTACATCGGCGAGAGCTCGGACGGCGGCGAGGAGTCCTCCTCGGAGGACGACGACGTGTTCGAGGAGCTGCCGCAGCGCCGGGGGATTCTCACGGGCCGGCGGCGCAGGGGCAGGCCACGGAGGAACGGCCCGGGGGTGGGGGCGGGGCAGGATGGGCCGAACACGAACACGCTGTCCCGACAGGACACCACCGGCAGCAGCAGCTGTGACGCAGAGGAGGAAGCCGGCAGCACGGAGGTGAGCGTTCTTTTCCACAGATTTATTGTAAACAGTGCCTTTGTTTGTTCCTGCAGGTCATCAGCAGCTTACCCGTGCCCCTGACCTTCAAAGGCCACCTTGCGCTCTTCTCTGGACAGGGTTCACCTTACGCCTATTACACAACATGTATGTCTGTTTGAGTATTGAAACTGATTTGAAGACTTACGGAAAAAAGTCAAGCCGTCTTTGAAAACAAACCGAAGTGAAAGTGTTTAGTTGAACGTGCCAAGCGCAGACTGAAGGAATGGCCAACCAAACAATTAACTGGGATTTATTTTGGCGTAGCCCCACCGTTGCTGCCTTTATGTAGGCATATCCAGTCAGCGCTTGAAATTCAATCGTGAGTAATGACTACAGATTCCTTGAAAATGTGACCTACAGTTTGCATGTTGTTGTATGCGCCAGGTATAAACCTAGTAATTTAGAGCTTTCACTCCCCCTCTCTCTCCCTCTCTCACCCTCCCTCTTCTCTCTCTCCGGGTGAACTCCACTGCCACTGTCAGGGTCAGGTGAGGCCGAACGGAAAAAGTCAAAATTAAAACATCAGACTTGATGTCAGATTACCTCAGAGAATCTTACACATTAAAAAAATGCCCACACTGTGATATTAACCAGAACATATATTCCATTTACTATATAAGTGTTCCCTCACACCAGAGACAAATAAAGACCTTTTTTTCTGCGGTACCTTCTTGCGTTACCAGAAGATGATCCCTTCGCCTGAAAGTTGAAAGCCCAGTCATTGCTTTCCCAGTCACTACTTTTCCATCATGTGCATGTTTGTTTTTTTTTGCATTTTGGAAAGTTAGTGTGTTGACATATTCTCGTCCAGTGAAACGAGGAGAACTGAAAACAAAACGCCTCAGAGGAATTAAAACAGTTGCTGCTGTTTTGTCGGGAAGCTCCTGTAGCAGAGACAGCGGTTGTTTTCTCCAAGAGCACCTTAGCTCCTCCCCCTAACACTGAACCCCACCAGTCAATTACACACGCTGTTATTTCCTTCAACAGCTCAGGGGAGATTTGCGGCTCTTTTTCCAGCCTGACCCCCGGGGGTCACCGAGCCGTGATTTACTCCCACAGACTCCGCCCACTTTTACTGCCATCACCTGGACGCTTGTGTACACACGCACACACGGCCGCCGTTTATTGTCCCATTGTAATGAGAGAGAACAAAACTCATAAAAACCTCATTCGGGTCGCCTTCCCTGAAATCTTTTCTATGTGAGCTCGCTTTTGTGAAACAGGGTTGACGGGATCACGCTGTGTGCTGTGTGGCGTCGTCTGCACAGCTGGGCGTGACTGTGGATGCAATGGTAAGGAGCAGGACTTGTGACCCAAAGGTCACTTGTTCAATCCCCAGGTGGAGTGCTGCAGTTGTACCCTTGAGTAAGGTACTCAAACCAAACTGCCTCTGTAAATATCCAGCTGTATAAATGGATAATGTGCAAAAATTGTAAGCTGTGTCGGTCTCTCTGGGTAAGAGCAACTGCTAATTAAATGCAGTGTTAAATGACAATAGCTCAACCCATCACATTAGAAAATACTAGGGACACACTTGGTGGAATGTAGACCCCAGCTGTCAAGAGCTGGTGTCTGCTTTCAGCTGTCATAGCTACAATCTTTTTTCCTCCCTCCAAAGGCAATAGTTACATTTACATTTACCTTTACATTTATTCATTTGGCAGACACTTTTTTCCAAAGTGAGGCAGAGTACAACACAACACACTAAGTTTCTCCAAGGTTCACCTCAAACTATAAAATTTTAAGTCATGCTGTTGACTGACCAGCAGATAGACAGACAGACCTCTTTGCTCTGCCTAACAGCGGTGGAGGCGATAACGTTTGAGAGAGGGGTAGAGGAATGCTGGGAATTCGGAGAGCTGGTTCTAAGCAGAGAGGACACAAGTTCAACAACACCGATAATGTGGGGACACCAGCTGGTGTTATCTCACGCTGCGGGGTGTGTGCTACAGATCCGCTCTCTGTCTCTCTCTCTCACACGCTCGCTGACTCTCCTTTTCGCTATGGGGCTTCAGGGTGACTCCCAGGTGAGCGCAAGGGGTGAGGTGTGGGGTAGGCTTGCTGGGGTGGGATGTGGGAGGTTCTATCTGTGTGTCTGACAGGCGGTTATTATCCCCTTCATCTGTAAGTGAGGACAGAAAGAGCTCACTGTCTCCTGCAGCTGTGTAGGGAGGGAATGAATTCACTTATGTATTTTGGCCTTAATTTACAAAACAGTGCAGGACAGAGGCATACTGTGGTACAGTTTGGGATTTTTAACAGTTCCTACTCAAAAATCTGAAACCAAAAGGCAAATTTTTAAAAATCTTTTAAATCTGAATGATGTGGGCACCCGTGATAGTGATCATTGGATAGTAAATGTTAATGTACATGTTCAGTTAAAATGTTTCTGTGCTTTGTTGGAGCACCAGTGATTTTTTGTTTTCATGAGAAGAACGATATTCTACTCGTCTTTCTATGTACTCTTGGATGCTCTGGAAAACAGATAAAAATCTAATCTCTGAATTCCAGAGCAGTACATCTGTATATCAGCTTGGAACAGTGGTGATCGTAAGTGGATCTCTGCTTTGTGGATGACTTTGAGAATGAGAGGTTACAAAGTCAAAACGCCGTGTTCTGTTTTTATCTGTTTCATCTTATCCTAGCCTTCAGCCTTCTAACGCCTTGTCCTGTCTGCAACCTCTATCCTTAATAGCTAAATGACTTCACCTAATTACTGTGTACTGAATTTGTCCCCCTAATTCCGAAAGAGTTCATTGCTTACAAAGAGCGGGAAAATGCTGGACTGTTGCCCAGTTGCAAGTTTCAATATTCACCAGCAGAGGGCACCATTGCTACATTTTACAGACAGCTGCTGTTGGTTCTCAGCACTCAAAGCAGGGAGTTTAGGTTAGGGGTAGGGCTTGGTGATTATGAGTATTGCAAAGAGATACATGTTTATTCAATGTACGTACCTCACATAGACGAACAAGTGTCTCCATGCCATGGTTGTTTGCCGCGATTAATCCTCATGGGAGAATTACTTGTTAAAATATTCAAGACACCAGTTCGTGGGAAGCCCCCCTCTCGTACTCCGTATCTGATTGCAACATCCCCGTGCCTCCATCTTGATCCCTGGCGCTCAATGTGGGTGGCTCTTAGCGGGCACCATGCCCAATGCCATGGTGAAGCAGGGCACTTCACGTCTCATTTCAATGACAATGGGGAAAACGCAGTGGGTTACAATGTGGCTAATTTGCACTGATAAAGTCATGGTCCTCTGGCACTTTTTTTGTTTTCTCCCCTTTTAGATAACGTTAATGAATCAGGGCCCGGAGGACTGGCTCATACTAGTTCTGTTGCCATGGCGCGGTTGTTTTCCACCTTGGAAAGGGAAGAGAAGGGCGAGTAAAATGAATCAAGGCCACTGTCTCACCCGCAGCTTGGCGAGGTCCCCCGAATTCCGCTCATTCCATGCGGGGAAAAAAAGGGCTCGCATTCCCAGCTCCCAGAATGCAGTGCGGCTGTCGCAAGAGAGAAGGGTGCCATGAAGCCGGAACGTGCTCTTGATGTGGCCTGGATGCCTGTGTCGGCGAGGCCGGGAGATGTTGGCACGGCGCTGCACGTCTTTGTTCGCCTGCGATGTTATGCAGCGGGGATGGCGTTGCATAGCATGTTTCCTCAGAGTTAAGCAAGAATAAAAAAAATAAAAAAACTCAGTGGAAAAATCGAGATCCAAACAGTGTTTTAAAACTCATTGCGTTTGCCATTACGTTTAAATATAGTTAGCACTGAGTGAGAACAATGTTTACACTGGTGGTTAACTGCACTGAATGGGGTCTGCATGCAGGGGTTTGCTGACATTTAAAAATCATCAGATTCTCTTAAACATGTTAAATATGAGTGTGTGAACTCTTACCTCATTCTTTTCAAGACCAAATTGGGAACACTGCCGTTGGATTCTGTCCATTCCTTATGCAATTCTTGTATGGAAGTAAAGGGTTAATTAGATTGACATATCCATACAACATAAAGAATTAGAAGTCTGTGCAGTGTCTGCTCTGAACACATACATTACTAAAAGGTAGGTTCTCCTTTAAGGAAAAAAGGACTCAAGAATCCTGAAACATCCGTGCCATTAAAAAGGAGCGCAATCACTTCCTGCCCAGCACGTGAAGCACAGAATCTGCATGGAAAGCCACCTTTTGAAACAAAATTGCCCTCCGCCTTGCCATCTGCATTGAACCACAACTGGAGCTTCACATGGGCCACAGAATTTGAGAGAGTAATGAGAGAGTAATTGCCATTCAATTCAAATTCTGTGTTCATAATTCTCTGATATGCCCTTGTGCTGAGCACCACCTTCCCTTCACCTAACCCTCAGTATGTACAATGATGTTTTTTGTGTCATTTTAACAGAATAAACACAGGAAAGAAGGATTGTTTCTCTGTAAGACAGACCACTACAGGGGTTCTCTTCATGCATGGATGAGCAGTAGAAATGGTGCTGTAGAAATTCTTATTTGTCTTATTTGAGCAGCAAACATGCTAGCAACACGGGAGAAAGACAGATACTGCAGAGAAAAGCAGAGAGGGCCTGGTCTTTTTTCCTCTACGACCCCATTGACCCTGGAGCCCAGAGGTCAGTCCAGGATTGCTCAGATTTAGGTCATTCCTTCAGGATTGAGGGGAAAAAAGCACTTTCCCTGGATCAGGTCAATCAGGTGACCCTGGGTGGTCGGAGACGCGTTTGGGGCGTCTGGTGTCTGTTACAGGATTTTCACTCCTTTCTTGACATCGCCGCAGATTACTTCCAAATCGCTGCGGGTGCCTGATGTCGCTTACAGTTTACATGGTCGTACTTGACCAACCCTGGTAATGAAGCTGAAAGGACTATAGTCCTGCAGCCCTTTAGCCATCTCTGCGAGACATCTGTGTGAGCGGGGCGGGGCCTCTGGCGTTCTCTTTTTGGGGAAAGGAGTGTCCCAATATCTGGAGCCCGATTGGTCAAGGGGCCCTCAGAGTTTCCACATTCCAGCAGATTTTTACAAGCACCGCATATAGCGATCGCGCCCCTCGTCTCGGGCCTGCGGGACTGGCCGCCGGGACAAACGTGCCTTTCTCAGAGATGACACCCCTCAATGGCACGATTGTGCAGGGGATGAGAGAACCCTTTGATGCAGTTTGGGATGGGCTGTTTTGGCCCCGGGGAGCTTCAGTGGTCACACTCGACACCCGGGACGACATTTACGGGGAAATGAACGAACATCTTTGTGGGGCTCCGTGTTCATGGTGTCAGCCTGTTGAGCAGAAGTCTCTGTGTGAGGCTCAGGCACCCCAAGGTCTCAAAAACAACCCCCCCACCTTGCTCCTCTCCCCCCCACCCCAAATAATGGCAACAGCCTTAATTTATGGCTTGGTGACTGAGGAACTTCCTGGTCATTTAATGAGCTCGAATCTCCAGATTCCCGAACCTTGCGCCCGCCTGCGTGCGGAAAGGTCTATTTTTACTCACGAGGGTGTCTGGGAAGAGTGAAAGTGAGGCGTGGAGGAATTCCACCAGCTATGTATGGCACACATGCCTTGTGTTCTCTCTGTCTGTCACTCCCCCTCGCTTGGACCTGCGTGCAGATATCACGTTTCCATTTCAGGGTGCTGCAGCTGTTGTCTCTTTTTCCCCCCCTGTACCATTCAGAAAAAGTTTTTGTGTTTTAAAGCTGACCTCAGGAACAAACTGCCGTTCAAGTCCTGTGGTGCGTGGTGTTGGTGTAATCCAATCCCCTTTGAGCTTCTTAAGACCTGTACGACAGTAATAATGAATACAGTGACTTAAGTACTGTCTCTGTGTGTAATAATATAGTTAAGTGATCAGCTGGTATTGAGGAGAGCTGCATATTTGGACATGTTTCAATCCACACCTTTTAGTCCCCATTTTCCTAGTAACATTCAGTCTTTGGAGAGACAGGGGTGGCATCAATAAAGCCTGTGATGTCCTGCTCTAGTAACACCATATTAAGAATTAAATAATGCACTAAAATATATGCAAAGAGTGCAGCAGCAGTGTAGGGCTTGTAACCAAAAGGTTGCCAGTTCGATTCCTGGCTGGGGCACTCCTGCTGTACCCTTGGGCAAGGTACTTAATCCACAACTGCCTCTGTAAATATCCAGCTATATAAATGGATAACATGTAAAAAATTGTAACATATGTAAGTCGCTCTGGGTAAGAGCATTAGCTAAATAGTAGTAATGTAAGTTTAAAATCTTTCAAATCTTAAGTGATGCCATTGGTGTAATTGTAATTAGCAGTGGACTGTCTAGCTTGCTTTTGGGTATAGTTGGTCTGAGTGGGAATGTAATTGAGCTTTTATTAACAGGTTTGCTCTGTGCTGCTGTTAGTGCTTTTCTTTTTCTGCACTCTTCCTCTCCACTGTTCCCCCTGGTCTGGGCAGCAGTGTGGTGTAGTGGTAAAGAGCAGGGCTCGTAACGGAAAGGTTGCTGATTTGATTCCCTCCTGGGGAACCACTGCTGTACCCTTGGGCAAGATACTTAGCCCAGAACTGCCTTAGTAACTAACCAGCTGTATAAATGGATAAAACTATGTAAGTCGCTCTGGATAAGAGCATCTGCTAAATGACAATAATGTAATGTGATGTAATGGTCTCAACAGGAGTCCCCACAGGCCCTCTCACCCTGGTCAGAGTCCATGACCCAGCTGATGAAGAAACTGGACCAGCTCAACCTGGACATAGAGGAGGCCCTGAGCTCCGGTTCCTCACCCTCCCACACACCCAGCATCGCCCGCAAGCAACCGGTGAGTCACTGCTGCCATTGCAGAGAAGGGGGAGGGTTTGTTATGTAACATACCTGGCATGCCAATTGGGTGCTTTTCAGGGTTGTTAAAAAATACATTCACATTCCATTATAGTCATTGCTGTCTTCTACACCACCCCCACTATCTGCACATGACTTCTCCCCTTCTGTGCGATAACCCAGATTTGGTGCAATTTCTGTCTTGTTGCTCGTTAATTTCTTATGTAAGTGCTGTGGTTAACTGTTGAGGGTGCTTTGGCATGTTGCTGAGGATGCTTCAGAAGGGAGCAGCAGATTGATTGACAGGAGCTGAATCTCAGGATATAAATAATCCTAATTTAGATTCCAAACCATCATAACTGGTCTGTTGAATCTGGCCCCACTTGCAGAAACTCACAACACCAATCCGCAAAAACCAGAATGCATACGAAGGAATTCTTGAAAGCGGGGGCCTCTTTAATTATAAATAATTGGCCAGGGGAGCAAACGTGTTTTTCTCCATAATAAAAGGAAATATTTCTTCAGCAATGTTTTTTTTTTTCTTTTGCTTTTGTTGCTGTGCGGCATTTGGCTTCTAGCAGAAAGCCCCTTGGTCTCAGCCAGGGAGAATTAATGTGGCATACCAATGACAGGACCCCAGGCACTAACCTTTAAAGGTTACCAAAGAGAGGTTGCCAACTTGACTTTTGCAAAGCCGAGTTTGTTTTCTACTCCAGCAAACAAATAAGGGGTGTTTCTCTAATCCAGAGCCATCAGTGTAGGTCTTTTGACCCTGAAAAATTAATGGCATTGATTTTTTTTTTACTCTCCTGTATGAAAGATGATTTGCTTTTCACTACTTGTGGCTTACAATGCCCAGATTCTCAGAGGAGGTACTACAATTTCTCTCTCCCATTGATTATGTTGAAGGCGATTTGTACAATTTAATTTTGAAAAGCGGTTTCATACTTCACGTCTTATGAGACTAATTTCTGTGGAGACTCTTTTGTCCGGCTAATGAAATTTGCAATATTATTTTCCCTCTATAACAGGGGGAAGCCTTCTACACAAGTGATTGCCTGCCACACACAAACACACACACACACACACACACTTTCATCAAGCTGGGAGTGGAATCAGCATTCAGAATCTAATTAAGCCTCTAATGAAGAAAAATTGCCCCTGATTTTCAGGGAACTACTCTTTAGAATGGGCACACTCTGTTCCATTTTCAGGCAATCTGTTAGAGTGGTTGTGCCTGGGCATTGTACGTGTCTTTCCAGGTCTTCCTGATGTGTTAATCTAATACTCCTACAGAGACCAGGGGCTGCACAAGTCACACAGGCCTATCTGTGTGTGTGCGTCGGGGGGCCTCAAAGCAGGAAGTCTTGAATAGATTCCCCTCAAACCTAATTCAAGGCATTTTCTTTGGAAGTGTCAGTCCGTGTCGGCTTAGTCCTGATTGCTGGGCCACTCTAGAGTAACTGGTGTAGTCCAATGATGTGATACCAGCATCACATCCAATGAGTGTTTGTATTTATGTGCTGTAGTGGAACCACAGCACTGTATCAGTGTCTTGGCCATGCATACCATCTCAGGACTTTGTGCTTTACTTTTGTGTGATATTAAATTATGTTTTGTGGTTGAACATTAAGCTGTACATATGGGCTACAAAGCGAATGAAAGGCTTCGTTGGAAGCATTGTTAGGCTGACTGAATGAAGGCACCGGCTTAGAAAACGGATCTCAGTAAGAATGGAAGTTGTCTGACAGCAAACCTGTTCTGAGAGAGCGCCAAAACAAAAAAATCTTTCCTTATTCTGAAAAACACCTGTTGGTCCAGGATACCATTGATTCTTTTGAGTCTCCCCTGTTATAGCGCTTAGGACCCATAATGCAATTTTTTTCACAGCCAAGAAGCAAAGCACAACGGTAACACTTTTTTAAAGTATTGATTTCTTAAGGTTAGGAATAACCAAGTCGTGTTTCCACATTAATGTATCCATACAGTAAAACAAAATGAAATTCATATGTAATGCAAAAAATACATATTCTATTCTAAATTGCTTTCAAAAATAAAAACGAAAACATAATGCACAATATAATTATGATTACCGGTGCTTTCATTCAAGAGTTGGTACCATGGCAACCAAGTTTCAGCTTGGCACTGTAACTGCAAATTAGAGTCATGGAACATTAACCATATGCCGTGTGGATATCTAAATGTGCACAGATTTCCACTCATGACCAGCATAGAGAGGGAGGGAGACACAAAGAGTGGGCAAAAATGAGAGTTTTACACGCAGGGTCTTTCAGGGACACAACGCAATGCAGGCTCCTGGAATTCAGCGAGAGCTGTATGTGACAGTGATGGGGACATTGTTTTCGCTGGTGCTGTCATGTCTCTGACGGCCGCACGAAGGCCCACACTGTTCCCCCGCACAAAGCGGCTCGGAGCAGTCTCCGCTGGGATGTTGTTGTCGTGTCCGCTTGGGGTAAAAGCGGTGCCAAACATTTCTCTGGAGCTGTCGAGGAGCGTTGGAGACAGATGGCCATTGTGCGCAAGCAGGGGCAGCCATCATTGGGACTCTGGGGAAAAAAAACACCCCTTCCTGCCATAGCGGCCAGCATCAATTTGCAAGCCACCCCAGAGCCTGCCGTGAGGAACAAATGTGCCCTTCTTGGTCCGCATGTCTGTGACACAGAGAAGAGGTTGTGTGCCGCGACGCCGTACGTGTGGTTCAGTCCGTTTGCGAAGGCACGGAAAGCGCTGCATGCCCTCTGGACAGCAGCACAGCCATACATTGTGAGCGCGTCTCCAGCGTTTTGGCAGAACTCGCTCTATTTCTCCTCACAGCCCTATCTGAGGTACACCCCTGATGACAAGCCATTGGGGGGGAGAGAACACGTCTTTGTGCATGCTTGTCTCATCTAGGTTTTTTTCCCCCCCCTCTGAAAGGAAGCCCCACAGACATAGGTTTCCTTGTCTTTTTTTTTTCTGTCGAACTGGATTGAGCCTGAAGCTGTGCTCTGTTTTGTTGTTGTTTTTTTTTTCTCTCCCTCCGTGGCTGACCTCTGGCCCCTTGTTTTCTTTTGGTACGGCCACCACAAACCCCATCCTGTCCCGGCCTCTCGGGGGCAGCCGGCGACGTTTCTCCTCTGCTGACTGTTGCTGTGCTGTCGTTGCAGCCCGACGCCTCTTCGGGGACCGCAGTTAGCCAAGCCCCGAACAAGAACAGCGCACTCAGGAACCCGGAGAGAGAAGGATGTGGAGACCAGGATAGTTCCTCCTCGTCAAACCGCACTGCTGCAGGAGTCCCCGCAGGTCCCAAACAGATGGAGGTAAGAGATGGATTCGTCTTTCTTAAGTGTGCTTGATTCTCATGGCTCTACTTGTCCTCCCTCGTGGGTTTAATCTTTGGGGTGGGAGGGATTGAGGAGAAATGTTTGAAGGGAGCAGCGTTGCCTGAGGTTCGAATCTCACCGCAGGACTTGATGGGAAGGATAGTGGGGAACTGTGAGAAATGCTTGGCACCCTGACTTTGCGCTCCATCTCTGAGCCCCGATCTGCCGGGGGGGCTTTGAACCCAGTGGGCTCCGTTCGGTAGCGTAAACACTGGAATTGTGTGACATGGAGGGGGAGAACATGGGCGCTTGCTCCAAGAGACAGCCTTGTGCATGTTCTGGGGAGTCTGCCAGCGGCTCCAACACAGAAAGTAAATCAGTTTCTCCATCCTCTAATCCAGGGAAGGTCCTGCTTTTGCGGGGAATTAAATATTTGAATGAGGAGTAGAGTGGATTGCCTGCCGTGAACAATAGAGGCAAAGCATGCTGTATTAGAGGTTATGTATACATCTCATTTGAATACATGTTGTGAATAGGCATCTCGTGAAAGTGAAGTGCCATCTGAGTTCATTTCACTTACAAAAACATGTAAGTATTGTACTAAAGGGAATGTGGACATTGTCAATATGTAGAGGGATTAAAGAGCATAATCACATGTTTAATGTCAATTAACTTAAATGTATTATTTCAATTAACCATTAAGATAAAGACATTCCTCACTAAAAATGAAATTAAAGAAAAATTCATTCATTGTACGTTGGAACATTTTTTTCCTGCATTTTTCTGATTTCCTGCACAGAGCCCCGATTCATTAGGATGAAAAGGTTCCAGAAAAACGTTCATTTCCACATATTTGGGTTTGCATCTTAGGAAAACCACTTCTTGAAGCATGGGAGGAATGCATCTCTGGCTATTCAGCTGTTCAGACAGGGAGGTTAAGTTCTGGCTGGTAGCTCCAGCATGTTTCAGCCTTGGTAAATATTTGAGGTTTGCATTCGGCTTATGGCGAGGTAAGGCATTCACAAACAAAGATTACAAACAGTTTAGTGGGATGGGGTGGGTAAATTGTGGTTTAGGTGGAACTGGAGGAAATGGACAGGTGGGAGGTGTACAGTATTTAGGGTCAGGTCAAAGCTGTAGCCAAAGTAGAATGTTTGTTGGATCTGCTGGGTGATTTTATTCAACTGGAGTACACATTCAATTAACACCACAGTTGTGGACACACAAGATTGGGCAGGGATACAGCAAACATAATTTGTTGAATGGTTCAGTAAAAATATCAGAATTTGAGTGAAAAAACTACGGACTGTTGGATAGACATTAAGGACAGGCCAAACAAGGTTGCCAGGAGCTGGTAATATGGGAACATCAAGTGAGAAAAGGGGAGGAATGTAAATGTTTGCCTGCTATTTTTAACAGTAAGTTCAGCCTTGGCACAAAAAGCAGGTGAATCTTTTCCCATGTGCTTGCAACAGATGTTTAACTTATATACACTTAGAAGGCATAAAGGCATAGGAGGGTTTCAATAGCGGCAAGTCAAAAATAAGGGAAGTCCTCACATTGGGGGACATTACTGAATAAACAACACATTGTAACAAAATTTATCTAATATAACTGAAGGATCAACAGTAATTTTTTTGTTCTTGTGAAGAAACATTTTTATATTTTGTATTGTGTAATATTGGTTTGGGTTTATTACAGTGAGGAAACTTGAGACTCACCTGTAAGGTCCCTGTCATACTCAAGTAATCTTGATGTTTTTGTTGATCAGGGTATCGGCAAATGTACTGAAAGGTACTGAGAAAAATTTTGTTTATTGACATGGTGAGAAAATTGTAACTAGTTTCTTTATATTAATCCAGCAGACTCGGGGGAATCTGAAATGAGGACTGCGTGTGTTTGGAACACGCGGACGCGTATGATGAATGGCACACAGAATTGCTAGACGAGATTTGACCGAACGCACTGATGCTTGGCTCACTCGTGCCCCTAACTCGTGTGAGAACTGTGTGCTCCTGTCCCGCCTGGTCTGAGCTTAATCTCCGCATAGCTGCACCGAGGCGTGGCGGTGCCAGGTACGCTTTGCGGGCCGCAGTTTGGGACTCGCCGCGGAGGGTTCCCCTTCAATGATTGGAGCGAGATGGCTGACAGGGAGTAATTGGCTCGGAAGGGCCAGCGGAACGCCCGGGCTTTGTGCGCCCCCGGCACAAATGAAGTCTGGTTCTCAGAGCAGATTATGAAGTCAGAAAGCCGCCGAGGCATGCGGAACTTCACAAGGGACAGTGTCAGTGGGAGGGGGGGCCACTGTCATCAACAACAATGCCACCTACACAAAGCCTCCATTGAGAGACACATCACACCCAGGCAAACCCCAGTGACAAGTTACGGAAACATTTACAATTACCTATATTAAAAAAATGTTGCAAAGATAATGTCATGCGATTTAAAAAAAATGTGGATAAAAACACGATGAAACAGAATTTATTCAGTCTTGTTTCTGCGGTTGTGCTCTAGATGCCTGTGTATTATTGTTTGAGTTAAATAGGTTTGGTTTGATCCCATTCAGACAAAGCTCTCCTTATTAACTTCTGCCTTGAGGGTTAATGATAAGTCGGGGATTACAACCTCTACAAGCTTCCAGCCAATCACAGGAGAGGAGGCCTGAAAACAAGATGGGGGCTGGTCCTCCCTTTCCCCTCTCTGGCTGAAACGGAATTCCAAAAGTCTGCTTGAACTGAAGCTGCAGCATGTTGTTAAAATGTTGATATATAATTTTTATTTATAAATAAGTCAGTTAGTGTGAGGCCTGGAGATTCTTGTGGAGTCCTATTCACTTAACGACAACAGAACTCCACAGCCTCACCATAGCAACCCTTGGTTTGGGTAATGGTTATTTGGTTGAGGTTGTAAGCCTGTAAGCTTAAACTTGTATTACTTGTATTATTTACTGTTTATTTTGTGTGTAGCAGCACAATGTATTTTGTATTCTGTGATCTAGTGACTGTGATGTATGGTAGTGTGTGTACTTGGCTTCCCTTGGTTTCTAGGCTGTCTAGTCAGGTTGCACAAGTTAACTTCCGATAGGGGTTGAATAGTGAATTGCTCACACTCACTGGTCTGGGAGTGTTGTTAGCCTGGCCTGACACTGTTGCTCATTCAACTAAAATGGACACACTTCTGTTCTCTTGTGATGGAAGTCACTCTGGATGAGAGCGTCTGAGTTGGATCAGATCTGTCGTTGCTGAGGGTCCGAGGTCTCCCCGATGCTTCTGTCAGCATCCAGCAGGTGTGTTTGTCCGAGGAGAGGGTGAATAAGAGGCTCAGCCGGACGGGGATAGATTACCGGGGCCGAGCGCAGCTCATGAGGCTCAGCTTTGTGCCGTCTCGGGAAAGGTTAAGTCGCCGTTTGTGCTCTGCGCGAGGCACACCCCTGCAAAGTGTCAAAGTACGGGCCGGCTGAGGGGGTCAGCGTCTCTGTGGCGGCAGAGTGGACTCTCTGAACCTTTCTCCATCTCGGTTTCTCTCCCTTTTCTGGCTTTATCTCTGCATTTTTTCCTCTCTCTCTCCGTCTCTTTCCATCATGGTCATATACTCTCTGTCACTAAGTTCCTCTCTCTCTCTTTCTCTCTCGTCAGACTTACACTCCCTCACTCAGCTCTCTCTCTCTCTTTCTCTGTCCTCGGGCTTATACTCTCACTTTCCTTCTCTCTCTCCTCCTCTGTCTCTCTGCTCAGTCTTACATAATACCTGACATATCACCCCAAAACTTCCAGCGGCACCGAGGGGAGGAAGAGATGGAGGTCAAGCCGCCGCCGATGATTCCCTGTGTAAAATTTGACAGTGCTGTGTGATGCTTGGTCACCCACCCTGTTCGAGCGCAGTTGTGCCTCTCTGAAGATGATCATGGCCTGACTGTGTCCCCTGAGTGACTTCCTTGAAGGGCACTTTGACACTGAAGCAACATTCCCCCAGAAATACCACAACAAACACCAGCCTTGCCTCACTTGTCAGTATTTGAGTTTTATACCTACCTGTTTCTCCACATTAGACATTCTCAGCTGGCACTGTTTGGTGTTGTTCAAAGTCAGGGCAGTTTGCCTTTTGACTCAACAAATTTAGTTAATGGAATAAGTGGTCAATTTTAATATCGTATGATATCTTGTCTTCATATCTCCTTTGCAAACTAAGGATCCTGATCCAACAATGAAAATAAGAAGCACACAAAATTATTCACTTTTTTATTAGGCAGTGAAACAAGTTGATACAAGAGGTGTGTGGTATATGCAAATTGGTAGGTGTTCATGTCTGGGAAATTAACAAAAGTTGCAATGCCAAAGCTTTCAAATGAGCTTTTCTTAGCCACCCAGAGCCATGTAAACTCTCTCTGAACCACAAATGCTACTGAAATGCAGAAGCACAGAGGGAGCTACTGTAGCTGGCTACACTAGCTACAGCAAAAAGACATTATTCATTCTCAACAGGAACTGCATTTGACTGCCTCAGGGGTGTGTATTACTGTATTACAGCACATACACAGTATTCAAGGCACACACAGTGGATGTGGTTGTCCTGGTGTTCAGAAAGCCCTGTGGATGACAGTGTCATGTTGTTTAAAAAAGCAGAACAGAGAGGGTGAATAAAGAGATGCTGAGGGAAACTCAGAAAGAGCTCATTTATTCCTTATCTTGGGTAGCTATGTTTGCCATACAGTCAAGTAGCTAAAATTTTAGCTACATATTGCCCCAATGGGTATTTGCAGTTTTCGAGTGATTTATAGTCATTATATCACAAAATGTTATTCATGTATGTATAAATTTGCAGTTGCATTTAACTGGGGTTTTGCATTGTTTTAATAGTCTCGGTTGCTATGGCTTTTTAAAGAATTGGCTAGGCTGATAACACATGAAATGACCTTTAATGTGTACGTGAATTCAGACTCCTGATAGATGAAGAATGGCTTCACTGCAACTTGGTGTGTTGGAGTGCTGCTTTTCCGCTTTCACTAGGCAAGTGTTATTATTAGTGCAGTGTGCCCATAGGCAATGCTCACACACTCCGAAACTGGCCAACCTCAACCAGCATCAGTCTGCTGGGGGGGCATCAGCTGAGCACGCAAGCACCCGACAGCTCACCAGCAGGGACGCTGTGGAGCGCTGAATAAATGATTCAATTATATTTTGATTTTTTTAGCCTACCACTGCGTTCAGAATTGACTGATTGCTCTCATAATTGATTGCTCATGTTTCTGCTAAAGGAAGCAGGGAAAAATCGGGTAGGGAGCTGCCGGACAGAATATTGATTCGCTCAGAGATGGAAAAAAGTAATTACGAAATGGACAGAAATCTGCCCTCAGTGGTTACTTTTAATGTGAGCTAAAAGTCTCATTGAACCAATTATGAAAAGATTACCCCAGCCACAGCTTTCTCCCTGGGAATTTTCAGGCATGGTATTTAGCTTGTAACCCAAACAGGCACTTGTCTCTATTGTTTTGTTGAGGTTGAGGGAATTCTTATTTACCTGCACTCAATCCTTGATGAGACAGCCAGATCCTGTTCCTTTTGGGTGAGGGATTAGATGTTATGATCAGCACTAGATTCAAATTCAGAGTTTTTATATTGTTTTTTTTTTCTTTATTTAACCAGGAAGCCTCTTGATTTTGAGAACCTCTTTTTCCAGAGACATGGCAAGAAAGCAATCTGACATAAGTTAGTCACAATATAAAAGACACATATCAACATAATAATACAAATAAGCACAAAAATCTCTTCAGTGTATGCCTTAAAACCTATTACAAGTGTCTGAAACATTTTTGTCTATCAAGATTTTAAATTCAGACAGTGATACAATTTCATCTACGATCCGATTTCATCCGGGCCGGGCGAACCTATGACCGTGCTTAACACGGTGCCCCACCCCCTCGCCCCTCACCCCTCCCTCTCTAGGAAGGTGGCTGGGCTTCAGCGCACCTGAAAACCCTCCACTGTGGAGCAAAGCATTCCTCTGTCACGGCACTTAAGCCTGCAAGTGCAGCTGGCCCGCTGCCCGGAAAGGACCAGGGCCCGCTGGCCTCTGCCTTCACACAGAGCACGGGCTTTCATCACACTCACAGTGTTCTCTGGTTTGCTTGGGATGTGTAACGGACAAATGTAATCACTGTGCCTCTAGAAAGCTGTGGGTCAGCTGTGGGTTAAAAACGGAGAAAAAAAATCTGCCGCTTAAATGTTAGACTGATTAATTTCCCCTGTGGTGTGAAAGAGGAGAAATATAATTTGTCGCTCATTATCTGTTATAAATTGCTATTCTAAATCTCTCTGTAAAATAATGCTTTACATAAACCATTTGTCAAGGTGAACATAAAGGATGGATTTAATGAACATATTTCATAAATCTTTGGGTTAATGTGGTTTTTAACACCTTCGCCTATCTCAGTCACTGGTCATTATAAACGCAGTAACTGCTTGCGATCTTTCCCCTGGTTTTCCATATGTTTGTTCTTTTATCCTTATTGCTTCCACCACCACCCTCACACCACACCTGCTGTATATCACAAATTGCTGTGCTATAAGAAGGCTTTCTGGTACGCATGCTGTAAGGATTATCTGCACCATGGCACAGCTGGGTAAATCAGCATCTGTCAGCATAAACTCTGCACTTGACCTTGGACTCATAACTCCAGCGAGATATCACCTCTCCAGCTGTTCACCACCGAGGCTCCTGGTAACGGATTTTGGCATGATTGCCCTGACAGCCCCTTCTGTCAGGGCACCAGAGGAATGCATATTTAGGGTGAAAAACAAAAGTGATGTATAACTGCTGGTCTCTTCCGACATGATGGAACTTATTCTCACTAGAAGCAAATGTTCAAAGCCCATGCTAAATATAGAGCTGTGTTTTTCCTGTTAAGAAGTTTAATAAAGGGGGGGGGGGTCCAGCCTGGCTCTGGGGACCACATCTGGTTCAGCTAGCAGATCTCAGGTCACTTTGAAAACTGATGCTACTAAGAGAAAAAAAAATAAGGGGTGGTGGGGGTGGGGTTGGGGTTGTATAGGGCGGGGTTATTTTACAGAAAAACGAAGTTCGGGGCCATTTTCCCAGGGACAGGGAAGAGTTGGCTCAAAGCCATTTTTTTCAGACTGAGAGAAATATCCCAGGGTTGTGAAAATGGATTTGGGATGGAGAATCCGCCTCTTCTGGTGGTGGATCCATAGTGTATGTGCAAGTATGGGCCCTTGAAGGGTTCCCTGGGGTACACCTGTCAGCCACCACCAGGAAAGATTAATCTTCGTAGAGGGACTCATCCATTCTAGCGTTGTACGGAATGTATTCCCCGTAGTGGGGCTTATATAATATCAGATGAGCCTTTCGGCCGCTCCACCGTTTGCGAACAAATGTGCTTCGGGTTAGTTGTGCATGCCAAATAATAAAAAAAAGAAAATGTTAAATGGATCGAGGAGGATCACAAGACATTGCACGTCCCCTCCCTTTTTCAAGGGGCCTGTAAATAGACAGTCGGAAGAATTTTAGAAATGCAGAAAAAATCAACACACATGCTAATACCGCAGACCGAATTATTCTGGCATGGCTCAGAGAGTATGGAAATGCATGCCGCGGCTTATGTAATCCCAAACAGATATTGTGCAACCTCCTGAGCGTTATTCTCCCCACAGCGAATACCTGCGTTTCTCATTCACCGCCTACATCTGATACGGCTACAGCGCGGTCAACAGCATGGAAGAAATTGTTCAAATACCTATGTCCTGTTTTAGGTCCTGTGGACTGAGGTAATAATGGTGCTCCTTTTGCTGGTTGAAATGATCTGAAACCATAAAGCTTGGAAATAATGAGACCATGGTTAGGATGGCTGGTTAAAACATAAACAGGAGGACATTTAAATTATTTTTTGGTGGGGGACAAAAAAAGAAACTGACGTCTTTAGTCATCCTGAGGAAAAACCCTCAGGAGGCGTTTAATGTACCTCAGATTGTTTTGATTTTGTTTTTCCTCATTCAGAAGTATGCAATTTTCTTTTTAGACCCAGTGGACATTAAACAACATAATAAGAAAGGAGGAAAATAACAACAGCAACCACAACAATAAAAACAGTCACTTGTCATTGAGGGGATACATGTCAGAGTGAGACCATCGTTGGTCTCCTCCGCTGTTGTTTGGCCCCTCAAGACGTAACAGAATGTACCCTCCGTAATTACAATCAGTCTCACTGTCCACTGGCCAAGGCCGAGCCATTCTCCCCATGGCAACAGTGGGCTGTTTTGTTCTGGATCATTTGAAATGTGCCATTGGTTCTCCACGTGTCCCCGCCCCTCATTATCCCTGCTCTCCTGATCCTGTGTTCTGGTCTGGTTACTCCCCTGAGTGGAGGTGGTAAGTGGTGTGCGCACAGTTTTCGGGTTGACTTGCCAGTGACTTTAGAAGAGCTCCTCTCTCTTTGGTGGCACCCTACAACGAACCCCCTGCCCAATACCCCCCCCCCCCTCTGAGGGACCGTGAAAGACTCAGCAACATCAGTGCTCAAGGAGAAGAGCCCCTTGAAGGCACTGAATTCAGTGAAGTGACTTTTTGAAGTGCTGTTGTGTCCTCTGTGCTCACTGAAGCAGTGGTTGGACAGAAGTGATGTTTAAAGAGCGTTTTATCCCCCCTCAGAAATGCCCCAAAATTCATTGGCCAGCTGTGTGCAGTAGAATGAGTTTGAGGCACAAAGACACAGGAAAAAAGTGATGTGGCTGGAATGTTGTTTGTCTGTGGTTTGACATAGCTTGCCACTAGCCTGATCCTGCATCACAGTGCTATGAAATGCATAGCTTGAGATGTACTTCATTTGTGATGTCATCAACAGCAGCAATAATAATGTTGTGGTTAATGTAAAACAAAATATCTTTCATGGTAAGTGGCCTTCTGGGCTAGTACTCACTTTATGAAATCTTCTGCCCTGATTTAGTCATATGTTGACCAGGAAATCCAGACTGTCAAGGCAATCAGCATTCAATGATTTTTAAAATGTGATCACCCTGTCAGCATACTTTAAAATAAAGATTTAGGCCCGTTTTGAAATTAGGCTGTAAGTTACTTTTCTTAAGTTCATCTGGAAGTTCTTGAAGCTCATAAAACTGAGTCAAATGACTTCATTCCTCTGAACTGCTATAGGAACATATGAGTGTGTGTGTTTTACAGATTTTCAGCCCAGTTCCGTTTCACCTCAGTTGAATTCAGTCTGGTGAGTTAAATTAGAATCTTTCTCTTAATATACAAAGCGAAATGAAGTAGCAAATAATTATAAATTGCTTATTTATGCAGACAGTATTTTTTACAGATTTGGACTTTATAATATTGAAAGAGAACTACATTTATTGTCGTGGATTTTCATGGTCAAAGTAAAAAAAACAAACAAAAACAAAGTTTATAATTAATTTTTGAGAGGCAAATTGTAGAGAAGTATTATGTACATAAATCATAATTAGATTTCTCCCATTACTGAGAGAATGGAAATATTTAAGTTGCTTCGTTAAACATATGGCTGCATTGTCATGCTGTCCCACACAGTAAATCATCTCAGCTCCCTTCATTAAAATTGATTTAATTTAAAATCTACATTTGCAGTGCCTCTGAACCCTGAAGAAGAGTATTCTTTCTCTCTTGATTTAATTATCTCTGTCTGTCTGGCACTTAGCTCTCCTCTCACGAGTTCACACACCCCATCTTTTTCATTCTCTTTTCTGCATTTTCTGTTTCCTGCATTTCACTTGCAGTGTCACTTTGTCTTCATTTGATAATCCGTAGGCAGAGGAAGATACCAGGTTTGCATTGCTGCAACCCAACCATTAAATTGCCATGTACCTGTCTGTTAACATTCTCTATCTGTTGTGTTTGTATATCTGAGGTGCGGAGCCACCACAGGGGTTTTGCACGTGTCACAGGCTGATGGAGTACAGGTTATATTACTCCGATTGAGTGTGACCTCTCTGGTGACTGCATTGTAAACCCTCAGAGGTGCTCCTCTCATAGGTTTTGCAGGGCAGAAATAAATACCCCACGCAGACCTGACCCCCCGTATATCAATATCCTTTTCATTGTTATTTGTGAATGTGTGTGCGCTGCCATATTCTCACCTGATATTTCTTTCACTGCATTGAAATGGTGGCCAAAAGCAACTGGTCATGTGACCTGTGATATGTCTTGGGTCATCCCTGTCGCTGTGATAACCTGACGGTCACCGTGGAGACTGGGCTTGGATTCAGCAAGAGCACAGAGAGATTCTGATGTAGGTCCTTTCCCCCTAGTTATTTTATCAGGTCACTTAAATTCATGGGCAGCTGTTGTGATTTCCCTGCTATGTAACCTACATAACCATAAAGGCTGCCATTAGATTCCCTGGTGGGCAGCCAAACGCTGCAGTAAATATCCAGTTGTATCAATGGATAATATGCGGACTATGTGAAGCACTGGAGAGGACTACCAACAAAGCAAGTAAATAACATACAGCTTGGGTCTCTGATTCAACAATGCCTACAGTGTGTTTGATTCTGGACCACCAGAAGGGAGTTGGGGTTTGGGGGGGTTGGGGGGTGGGAGGTTCTTATTTCTCAAAGTCTCATTTCATAGCTTCCTTTCTGTTCAAATGGGGGTCATGCACTGATCCAGAGAGGCTGAATATGTTTATCGCTCTTTCATATTTATAGAAGCAGAAAATTACACAAGCTCCTTCCCCCTCCTTGGAGAAAATGTAATGCAGCATGCGTTCGACTGTTGGAATGTCCCGTTACGAGGAACGGCCTCCAACATTAATCCTGCCTTTGAACTCTGTGACCAGAGCACATAGATATGTAATGAAATTCTACTCTTCTGTGCTAAATCTCACAGTCAATAAACAAGAATAAGCTGGTAATGACATCCATCACTACCCTCCATGCTTCTCTCAGAAGGCTCCTGTTCCTGAACCTGTTATTCAGAGCACTGAAAGGACGAGGAGTACATGGCTTTAGGAATGTAGAGATGGCAGATTAACGTCAAATATGAAACGCACACAAACCACTCCCCTTTACTTATTTCGTCCTTTCATCTCTCCATCTCTCTCATTCATACATTTCTCATTTGTCAGGTATCTGTACATAAAGTGAGTGACAGAGAGAAATACGCCTAAGAGGATCAGTTAGGCAAACGAAACGCCACCCTCTGATCTCTGAAGTCTCGTGTCCGTTCCGGTCTTGCTCGCCCCATTGTTGTCTCGTTCTGCTCCAGACTGTACACTCTGGGCCCCTGAGGACAAGACAGCAGTCCTTATATTTGACCACTTATTTCCAGGAGTTTATCTTGATCACTGTTTGTAAGAAGCCGGGGAATGCTTGTTTTGTTTTTTATCGCTCTAAGCTCCTCACCTTTATTCATTCAGGTTTTTGAGCTTGTAAAGGCAAAATATCACAGCCTGTCAAAGAAGGATGGGTAACCCAAAGTCAAAGCCGTGGTCCTAATGAGATGTTCTGTTCTGCTGTTCTCAGACCAGCCAATATAGGCCGGGGCAGAAAAGTACTGCTGACTTTTCATGGGTGTGTTAGACTGAGGGGGACATCCAAGACAAACACAATGTATTTGGGACTTGTTCATGCAAGTTACAGAAATCAAATGTAGAGCTAGCTGAACTTGAAAAGGGTAAGAGTATAAGTAAAGAGCAGGATCAGAGTAGATACAGAATAACTAATGTGTCCTCTCAATTCAAATTTTAAGAATAACCACAGCATCATATTGTGGACAGGTCCTCAGAAAATAAATCCTAGATTATAGACGTACCCCAGGGCTTTTGTGCTGCTGAGTTTATTTTCAGCGAAGGAGTGAGCAATATAATCAGAACCAATGGAACCATCTGGAGAGGGCAATCACAGTAAAGCTGCCCAGGAAAATGGCCAAAGCAGGTGGAAGGTGAAGTTGTGATTTCCCGGTTGTGGATTTGTGGAAAGGGAGAGCAAATTAATGAAGGTGTAAATCTCTCCAGGTGGCAAAATGTGCACCCAGGCTTCACCTTGTCCGCTGTGTTTGCCCTTGAAGTCAGGCACTTCTCTGATAGTATCTTTGTTTGTGAAATACCTCTGTGAAGTTCTGTTTTTATGGCACTGCTCATGTTCTGTCATTTTCATATCACATATTTATTTTGTCTGAGTTGAATTTTGTTGGGTGTGAGACGTTTGAGAAGGCCTGGCTTGTGGAGTTGGGGCATACTTACCGGTAACAGTATAAGGTCTAGGTTTGTTATTTCACAGAGGAAATGGAACACAGTGTGCTGGGCTAATGGCTGCTCATCTCCCAAAGTGAGAAGGTGAATGTCAGACAGAGATGGATCATTTGATTTAGGATGGCAGAGATGTTCAGGGAACAAACAGAGACCTCCCCCAGCTGCAAAAAAGCGGCAGCTATTATGGGTGACCTGACATACTGCCTTTTGAGTAGTCAATATCCTTACATCAGATGTGGCACTGCAGTGTGTGAACTCAATGTATAAGCGATTCTGCTTAAAGTGATATGTACCTTGCCTGATCATGAGCTGTGCGAGAAGGCAAGCTGTCTGAACGAGACAGTCGTTGCGCTATTGAGATGTTTAATGAGAATAATGAAAATGACTAGAGACAGAAGAGAAATACAAAGGACAGAGAAGAAGAAGAGAAAGAAAGGATATGAGCAGAAAAGCAAGATTCTGGAGGATTCCTTTTGGAATGTTAAACATGACCTCCTTTCTTTAAACAAGTAGCACTTGTACTTTTGGAAAGGCTGAGGGAACTTTAAATCATTTCAGCTGACCTGAAAGGCCCTTCAGGATCCTGCTTGTAAGTTATGGCCGCCATTGATGGCCTTCTCTTTGGTGAAGGGAGGGGGGATATCCTCGCGTCCTGAAATCGTGAATGTAGGTCATGTTCTCTTCCAAGGACTCAGTTTGGACTCAATAACCCTTCCTGTATAGTAATGACTCATTTGTGTTTCCATTGATCGGAACCTTTAGGTTCTGCCCCAGAGCTTGCTGGGAAAATCAATAGCTCGTGTCCACTTGAGTTAGGTAGCAAAGTGTCCTCTGCGGTTGCAGATATCAAGCACTTCTCAGCCCTGTCACTAGTTTACTGTGTTCACTGCTTGGTTATTTTTCTCTTTAGTTCCAACAAACATGTTTGTAATCCTGTCTTAAAGGATGCCTTTGTTTTTTTTTTCTTGAGGAAATAGAAGCCTCGGCAAGTGTTTGGTTTGATACACCCAGGCTTTCCAAATCCACTGAAGATTTGTGCTCTAACTAAACACTTTACTTTGAGGTTCATTTTCAATATTTTTGACATTTTCTAGAAAATACAGATTCTTAGTTGCTATATGCATGTCAAATGAGGATGCCAACTATGAATGAACCATTTATGATGAGCTAACTATATATGAGCTACATATATGTGAACTACATGTGAACTACTAATGATTTGACAGAGTGCAGTAATGGGTACATTTTAATTTGATCTGTTTCTGTTTCTGGCAGATTATCTTCCACACATCCTTACAGAGCTGACATTTTCTCTTACACCTTATCAATATAGATTTCATTACACAGTATGTAATAGATTCTGATTATTTTTGTCCTGTATAATAAATGCAACAATCATCTCATCCAGGGTTTCAGTCATGTGGAAGGGATGTGACCACAGATTTATTTTAGTCATTTAGATGATAAGAGTTAGCCACGTCAGGGTGCAGCACTATGGTGTAGTGGTAACGAACAGGGCTCATAACTGAAAGGTTGCCTGGTTCAGTTCTCTGCTGGGGCGTTTGCTGTTGTACCCTTGGGCAAGACACTTAACCCACACTTGCCCCGCTAACTATATAGCTGTATAAATGGATAAAATTGTAACATATGTAAGTCGCGCTGGATAGGAGCATCTGCTAAATGACGGTAATGTAATGTCAGTTATGGTGCATTGTGTGACCGTGCTGTTTGTTTCTTTCCTCAAAGGTGGCTGCAAAGATGAGCAATGAACGAGCAGGTAAGCTGATCTTGCATTGTTTTTATAAGCGTGCGTTACTGCCCTGTGACTACCCATGAGGAGGCGCCTTACACACACACGACTCACACGGCTCCGGAGCCGTGATGAACCCGTTTGGAATTCAGACGAGGTCAGAGCGGCAGAGAATCCATTTTCCAATGATCCTGCTTAGATGTGCCGCTCCTATTGTGCTTTGTTATGATGAGTAAGAGATGATCTCAGAAAGGCTTCGTGTGGGAGTGCCCTTAGGCAGTGCCGTAAACATGCTTTGAAAGTTGTTGGAGGTCACGTTTATTACGTATATTTCACTATGGACATTACCGAAATTCTGTGAATTGTTACTTTAATGGTGCAGTTGCAGTTGCAGAATTTATTGTTCTATTTATTGTCATACACCTATTTATTGTCTTATGTTTTATGTTTATTTTATGTTGTGCAGCCCTGTTCCCAACATTCTTGACTACTGGGAACCTTTTTGTAGCAATAAAATACTATCTATCTATATATATATAACTTCCTATTTAGACACATTTGCACCCTTTTGCACTCCTATGGACGCGTGTGCAACATTGTGTGTTTTTGTAATAGCCTGGAAAACATTAAGTCCTGGAATGGCGTTCAGACTGGCAGCGGCTTCATCACACACGGACAGGAGCAGGCCGAGAGGAGCCACTTAATGCACCAGTGCAAACAGTCCGCCTGTCTGAGCTGAGGCATCGCTCACTTCTCCTCACAGAGTCCATTATCATGTAAATCTGCCACGGTCGGCCGCGGCAGGAAGAGATTCCTCAGCAAGGGGAGGCCCTGTGCCGAGCACTGTCAGGTTCAGACATCGCACTTCCCCTCTGGATGTCAGAGCGAGCTTCTGTTCGCTTAGCGGAATCAGTCCATCACAGGGAGGGGGAAATGATAAGGACGGCATTGTGCGCCGAGGACATGAAAGACAGACGCACAGCCTCTTCTTCCCTTATTTCAATCTCGGATCCCTCGTGTAAATTTAATCCGTGATGAAGAGGGTCCGGTGTACAGTGCCAGTCAAAAGTTTGGACGCACCTGATTAAGAAAAAGGGAAACATGCATTCAAATACATTTTGATCTAAAGACTTACGCTTAAATGCCTGAAATTTGTTTCTCAGACAAATATAAATAGTGAAGTTGATGCCTATGTATGAATTTCTTTCCAAAAAATGTATTTTTAAAATAGACTATTTTGTTACTTTGAAGAAACTAAAATATAAGTATAATAAGCTACATAAGCACTTTTTGGTCCCTACATAATTCAATTTGTTTATTTGTCTTTACTATAATTCTAAAATGAGGGAAACAGTAAAAATAAAGAATAAAACTTGTGTCCACATTTTTGACTGGGACTGTATCTGTGCGTTTCCTGCTGAAGCTGCTCTCCTTTGTGCCGGGGTGATATTGCTCCACCCTTAGGAACCGCAGGCACAAATATGTCACTGTTCCTGCATGCTGCGTTTTATTACCCCGGCCTCAGACATTGTCACTGTGAGTGACGGGGACAGGTGTCTCAAGAATGTCACACAAGCACCGTCCGGGGACTGCCAGAGCAGACAGGCCCCTTGTTTTAGCGGTCCCCCTTATTTTTAATGGGTGGCTCGGTGGGGCACAGCGCAAATTAGGAGGTGTGCCGGATCATTGTTACTGATTTTTTTTTTTTCTGTGGGGAAATATTTGGCCTGGTGTGATGTGGCCCTGGGGGCAGCCCGGGGGGGATTTGGGGGGTATGCCACTTTAGAGCTCAGGTTGCACTCTCACATGACCTCTGGCGGAACACGGTCAGGCGTGTGCTCTCCACTACGGGAGAATTCCCTCCACATTCGCAAACATTCCGCTGCAGTGACCATGTGGCTGTGTGGTCTGGATTTATGAAATGGTTAATGAGTACTGACTTTGATTTGTGTCAGATAAGTGCTGACTGATGCATTATTCAATGGTGGACCCTTGAACAGTGGAGATTCATTTGTTTTTGTTAATATTGCTTATTTATGACCTTTTTGTATGAAACAATCTCATAAATAAAGTGAGAAAAAATAGCTTATTTATAATTTCCATACATTATCAGTTTTTTAAATGTTATTCCCCTCTGAATTTCATTTTATAAATATAAATCTGTGTACGTCATGTACCTGAGTGTTACAGTATTTGAGGTTACAGCACATTGCTCCTCTTGTGTGGGGCGAAATTGACCATCCCAGTTGTGTTTAAGGGATCAGAAATTCATTATTCATAATTCGCCTGTCGTTATTCTGTCAGAGAGCTTTCTGGCAGAGAGAGGACAGGCTCAACTCAGTGTCAATGTCAATTACATTTGGATGAAAGCTTGAGCCATCGCAGGAGCTGGCACATGTCCTGAATAGAAAACCCTCAATAATTATGATGATTCAATAAAAGAGATGGAGTTGGCAGAGTCTGACGTGCACAAAGCATAAAACGGTATGAAGGATATAACAACCCCTGATCATATTTTATGCCTGTACCTTAGAGACCTCCCTTACGGCTGGACCATATGGCTTTCAGGCAATATAATGTCATATTGCTGCTTACCTCATTATGACATCATACACCAGAGAAAGGAAACGGATACTTTACCACCGTATCCCAGACACTTGAGGTCGAGCCTTCTGAGGGCCTTGGGTCAGTACACAGTCAATGTGCACATTCATCTCAGTGCTTACCTGATGTAGCCCACTGACCCCAGGACAGAAAGAAGACCCTCAGAAGTGCAGTTTCTAAATCTAATAAGCCTTGTGAGGGGTTGCTTTTGTATCTGGCAAAGGGAGTATGTGGTATAGGCACATTAAATTCAGCACTGCTATGACTTAAGTGGGTTCCAGGAATGCATCCTCAACAGCTTCCTTAATTATTCTGATATACAGGATAGTTTGCAGAGTGCACAACATGTGGTGAATACTGGGTTGTGGCTTTGTTTCTTCATCTTTAATACTGGCCATAAAAATGCTGTTCCACTTTCTCAGTTGTTTTTATGCTTTTGCTAAGTCTCCGAGTGCCATTAACAGTTTTTATTTACTCAAACTCCTCGCTAAGTGCATTGGTGGGCTTACAGAATTAAAAATTTTCATTTTCAGCTTTGCTTTTTTAAAAAATGGAAAAAAGTTAAAGTATGCCTACCGCGTTCCACAATGCATGATGATCTTTGCACCAGCACTTTGGAAGATTGCTCGTTAGGCTGAGAAATAACATACAGGACATTGTGTTTTGAGATGGAAAGTTCTTATGTAAGAAACTGAATCAATTGTGTGATGTGTTGAATTTAGCACACACTTTAATAGGTGCTGTATAATTCTGGGTCACTCAGCTCAAGTATCAGAACAGCAGAAACCACACGTTCAATGCAGATCTGCCAAGTCATGTGTTTCTCTATATTGTAACGGCAGAGTAAAACAGAAGACCCTGACTGAAGGATCAGAAGTGGAGCTGACCCACTGCTTTTGGTTTTATTGGCCGATTCTCGTGGTTGGCGTCAGCTCGTTGGGTAATTAAAGCTGAAGTTTCATTCTGATTTACGCCCTGTCTGGGAGTGGTTAAAAGGGTGCCGCGTCCTCTGTGTTCCTCTGTTTTTCATGATGAGGGAGTTTTTTCCTCTGTTTTCTTTATGACAGCTAGAATGAATGTCACTTTCCATTTGACTTGAAAAGCTTGTAAGATGCACATTGCGCCGGTCTTTTTGAATGGTTGCCAGATTTTTTTTTCAGTAGGGCACAGTATATGATACTAAAACTACAGCTCATTCCTGGGGTCACACTGAATGCTATTTGCTGTCACTAAATCCCTGGCTGAAGTCTCTTGAGGTTAACTGTCTTCTGTATTTTATTGCTTTTACTGTCTTGAGATGAAACATTTATGACACCTGTCAAGATTGTTATCATAATTAGAGGGAAGTTTTCATTGTCCCTTTCTTTTACTTTTTTGAGTCCACAGAGAACCATTCAGTGAATTTCCTGTTCTCTTTTCATTTAAGACCTACAGCACCACCATTCTCACTCTATCATTTCATGTATATAGTGGGGCATAGCTCATATTAAATGTAGCTCATCTTAAAAATGCATCAATGTTTAGATTCTAATTAAACTATGCTCCTTGGGTGTGCTTTCTCTTTTACTCTCTTGCACACGGTTTAGCTTTCCCTCAGTTTCTCTGTCACTGAACATAACGCCATTCCTTTTTTACACCTTTACATCAGGTCTGGCAATACATTTTTTTTCCATGGCTTCAGGATGGCTTCAAATGTCAATGTTATTACGTGAGGGTGAACAGCTCAAATTGTTCACCTCAAATTAATAGGAGAAACCTGATCAGACACAGGGTGTCAAATTCAGTGACCATCTTGAACCCAGTGTTGACTTGGCCATTTGCAAAGTATGCTAAGTAAACAATTGAAAGGTGACACAGTAGTCCCTACAGAGTAACCACTGAAAAACAAGACTGGTGCAATATGAGACTGCCAGCAAACGCTGGCATGTAGGGGTTAGAAGGTTTAGCGTGAGGACATTATTCATACCATTGTTTAGTCCTGGGACTTGAGGAGAGATTAAGTCAAATAGGGTTGAGGGGAATGAGAAGTTATTTTCTTGAGTACAGAATGTAACCGAGCCGGCCTGAGCTTTGATTGGGTCTGGCTGCAAAAAGGCCAAATGAACTGACCTCCTCTGATGGGTCTACTTGACCTGATACCACACACATACACACACACACACTCACAAACAGTACAACTCTAGCACTGTAGCATTTGAATCCCAATTCCTAGTGCCCTTTTTGTGGCTCTCCACTTGTACATTTCTACATTTTTTTCTGCAGTTAATATTCCAAAAACAATGTTGATTTATCTGTTCAAGCACACGTATACATGAACATCATTTACCAGGGACAATTCCATTGCATTTTTTTTACAGTTATGATTTTATTAAAGAGATGTCAGTCATGAGATACTCTTTCTGGACTGTCCGCATCCACAGCATTTTCAGGGCATAACGTCTTTGGTGTTGTCCTTCACATTTTAAAGTGCGCATCCTGCAGACTGGCTATGTGTCAAGGTCCACTAACAGTCTGATACCATGCCCCCCGTTTTTGTCAGGGCCCACCCTGGAGTGACTTCATTCAGAGTGTCACTCTCACAGTCCCATAGTCAGAGTATGTTACAGAAAAAATTAAATAAGCAGGTGGTGGTTTATTTTGCCTTTCACTGAACACGAGCATGATAACCATTTTGGCAACCACACTGAGTGGGCACTCTGTAGCGGAGCATCAGGAAACCCTGCAAGGGGACTATTTAACCAAGGTTAGCAGATGTATGGGAGGTGTTTGATCTGTTTTCTGAACAAAGGCCAGCTAATGCTTTTTGTGCTGTACTCGTTTAAGTGAAAGAGTGGAGGTGGTTTATATAACCAACAGTGATGTGATAGGCATCCCTTTTAGCCCACACTCTGAACACAAAGATACAGTACCTGAGAGTATTACGGGACATTTCACAAAACGGACCCAGACACACAACACAGACATGCAAATGTATTTTTTCCTGTTCTGTGGCATTGTGGTTAGACTGTGTGCCTTGACCTGGCAATGTTGAAGGTCCAGTTGTCTGCTAGCTGAGTCATACCAAGGACTTTGTATGAAGAATGGCACCCACAGTCTCTCTGTTTGGCTCTTAGCATTATGGATTGAAACGATAGGGCTGTAAAAGGCTGGTGTTCTGTCCAGTGAATGTAATTACACATCACGGTGCTTCATGCTGTGAGCTATCTCTCCACTCATTTAAATGCATTACTCTACTCCAGTTCATTCCTGCCCCAAAGATATGAAAAGCGGTTTCCTATTATTGAAATGTGTGACTTATGTTGTCAGTGCTGATTGCATTCACTTTGTGAGAAAGACAATTTATCCCATGTTCTTCAGAATGCAAGCAGTTATCAGGTTTTTTTTAAATATATTCATATGCTTGCTGGTATCAGTGGGCTCTTCTCATTGGTGTACTATACGCTAAATAAAATAATCTTATGACATATGGAGTGAATGCTGATTGGCTCACATCCTAAGAAAAATATAACTGGGACATTTCGATATGTTTCCTGTTTCTGCCCCTTACTGAAATGAAGTATATTGTATCATATTGAGATATACTGTATGTTGTTCAGTCCACAATGTCTTGTAAATGTAATTAAGATTAATTCAGATCAGAAATCTACTGCAATAGATCAGAACAGCAATAATGTGCATATTTTAAAATATGTACATATTTTAATATTTTGGGCAGCAGTGTTGTGTAGTGGTAAGGTGCAGGGCTCATGTCTGAGAGATTGTTGGTTTGATTCCCTTCTGGGCACTGCTGTTGTACCCTTGGGCAAGGTACTTATCCAGCAATTGCCTAAATGGATGAAATTGTAACCTGTGTAACTTGCTCTGGATGAGATTGTCTGCTAAATGACAATAATGTAATGTAATACTGATACAGCAAGTTAATATATTATCAATATACAATTTTTGCATGGGTCTATGCATACAGTGTAAAGTTTGTGATTAGTAGAGCTTGGAAGGGGCATTTGTCTGTAGGTGCTGATTTGCTGGTTACACTGTTCACTGTCGTTATGCCCACCCTCTAAGGTAATGCCAGTCTCCCTGTGGAAATTTCACACAGGACCAAGATCTGCTGTAGTTTTACGATTCCTAGAATAAGGTCACTGAGTTTATAGGACCCCATCCAATGAATGCCGCTACCGTTTCATGCTGATCCCTGGATTCTGAGTACTGCTAGATGAAGGAG
The DNA here is from genome assembly GCA_019176425.1 of Megalops atlanticus. Taxonomy (NCBI): domain Eukaryota; kingdom Metazoa; phylum Chordata; class Actinopteri; order Elopiformes; family Megalopidae; genus Megalops; species Megalops atlanticus. The sequence goes on along the minus strand of CM032883.1, from coordinate 30,725,204 downwards.
GCATTGATTAAGGCACTTCCTCTGCCTTCCCCAGCAAATGAATAATCCCAGCCACGTCATTGGGGACTGGACAGCGGGGCCGACCCAGGCCCGCTCCAGGCAGTCATACTGACTTAACCATTTCGGAACTTCCTGTTCTCCTCATCCAAAAAAAGGCCAGGCTTTTATGGAAAAACACTGAACCCTTCTGCCCTGCTGGATTGTTTTTTTTTCTGCGTTGTTTGTTTGTTTTTTCTCTACTGACAGAAGCCAAACTCAACGCCCCCTTCCCAAAACCTTGTATGAACAGGCGGTGGGAGAATTTGGTTTGTTTAAGGAAGAAAAAAAAACGGATGCAAATATGTAACCTTTCCTCCTACTTCTGCTTATTTTTAGAATCTTTTTTTGTGCGTTGCAAAGTCTTGCAGCATCACTGAACCTTCCAGTCAGCTTGCACCCTCTCTCCTGCACTTATAACTCTGTAGAGATGATGCTCACTTGTGGAATTGTGGGAAAATGAAACGGCCTTTCCCCGGGTTAAGCTCCAGTGAAAACAGACGGAGGTATTCACCGCTGAATGTCCTCCAGCCTTCATCCAGAGAGGCCCCTTGAGTTAATGATTTGATGGTAATTTAGCATTCTGAGGCTGATGTGTCTGTGCTGCGCTAAGCGTTTGGCAGAGACAGTGACAGGTAGGAGCGCTCCATTTATCTGTCCAGACTGCTAATGCCGCCTGTCGGAGACTGTCGCTCAAGGACAAATAGTGGCCCTGTCAAAGGATTCTGCTAAATGGAGCTAATTAGAAACAATAAAATGCTGCCAGACATGACACTGACACAGGAAATGGGGTAGGGGTAGGGGTAGGAGTAGAAGGGGGGGGGTGTTTATGAAACACGGTCACGGTGCTTATCGGAGACAGCTTCCCTTAAGAGCTGTGTCCTCCAGACATCTGCTCAAAACCTGTTGTATCAATCATTGCCAAAGGGGTTCTTTTTTCGGCGTTCACCTTGCCAGATCTGGGCTCTCGTAAAAAAGGCTGGCATGACTAGGGACTCAAGCGCGGCGGTGTCCCAGAACTGTCAGCGGCAGGACAGGGGACAAAGACAGGAACAACGTCCCTAAGCAGCCTGACCCGGATTACTCACAGTCAGCAGCAGCCCTCCCAACCCCACCCCCCACGAAAAAAAAACCCCTCCTCACTGTACCTAACATTCACACCTCACACTTTAACACACACACATTTTTCGCTCACGGGTTAGAAAAGCTCCGTAAAACACATTTGCTAAGATACAGGAGGATTCAGGCCATTTGGAGACTCTGAGTGTGTTCTGGTTTATTGTTTTAAAACTGCAAGCAGTCTTCTCCGAGAACATTGTGTGAGCACGTTTTGACCTCTTCAGCTGCACAGCGTCTGATTTTCAGGGCATTTCATGTTTTTAAAATATGTGTTCTGGTCTCCTTCAGCTTCAGAAATCCAAAGCCTTTTAAGATGGTGAGAAAACAAAAGAAATCTCTGTGGTGCTCAAAGGAGAGAAAACTCGTTTAAAACACCCTTCAATGTGAACCACTGCAGAGGTGACCAACCCCAAGATCTGGCCCACCTCCCCTAGCCAGGAGAATTTAATTCCGCAAAAGACTACTGTGAGATTTTGTTTCAGTGCTTTTCCCTGCATATTAATATGCAATAATGTTAACATTTTTGCAGATGCTTAAAAGCTTATCTCCGGCCTCATTGATTCCGGCCTCAGCTTTATTCAGGCCATCCCATGTTGCATCCCATGGCATTGTGTGACAGATTCTGTCTGCACTAGGAGCTCAATGTTGATTCAATTAATCAAATTGTCTTTAACTTTGACCCTCAAAGAATTGTAAGCATTAATATTTTTGATCCAGGCGATTTTTTGGGATTTAAATGTGGGCCAAAGTTCAGGAAGAAATTTGATTGTGTGACGCTTTTGGATGAGTGTGCATCCTCCATCTCTGTATTCCCAGAACTCGCGAAAGTGAAATGTTGAAATTGTCATTGGGGTTCGGATGGGGGAAAGTTGTTCCTCTGGTTTTGCCCTGTGCGCGGCTTCTCAACTGCAGTCACTCTCGGCCAACTACTGTGTTTTGCATCTTTACCCTGGGCCAGGAAGTGGAAAATCAGAAAGTGTTTTTTCCATGCAAGTGTCCACCAGCACGTTTCCATGTCCTTGGGACACACACTCTCGGATCAGCTTGCTTGTGTGCGTGTGTGTGTGTGTGTGTGTGTGAGAGAGAGAGAGAGAGAGAGAGAGGATAGATGTACATGCTTGTATGAGGTGCCAGATGTTGTGTTCCCCATATGTTTGTATGCGCATTTTCAAAGATGGCCTTTAATAGTCTTTTTCCACTGCATCTAGCTTTTCCTTTTGTGCTGAAAATAGAACCAAATGTAATTAATTCCATCCAGCTGACCTTTCTGTTTATTAGAAATATGGAACGGAGTCATGCTCCATTGGGGTTCATTTAGCTAATGTATATTGAACAAATGATCCCTTGCTGAGGGCTGTATTTAAAACAGCAGATTAATTGAGAATAATGAGGAGCGATATTTTCGAAAGCATTTGCCAAGCATTTGTCCTCCAAGACTCCCACATTATGAATTGGTCAATGTAATCATTCATCTTTGTGTGAAGCGGCCCTTTGTCAGCTCAGTGCAGTATGTACAGTTCTGTAAATCGTGTTCCGTGATACCAGTGACGCACCCATTGGTATTATATAACGTCTAAGGCTGGTAGTGTGGTTCAGTATTTTTATCTTTGTCTGTACAATCCCCTTATAGTTTCCCAGTGCTCCCCCCCCCCCAGCTGCTCTCCCAAAACCGGAGGTCCCATCCCACCCCGGGGGTCAGCGATTCCCAGAGGCCGGTGCTGGTGACCCCAGGCAGCTGTGACCACTCATTCTCCCTCTCTCACATGGGCCTGCTCACAGGCTAGGCAGAGAGGAAGAGGAGCAGGGGAAGATGAGGTTGAATAAGAGGGGGAGAAAGACTTCCTGGGCCCCCAAAAAAAAAAATTCCAGACGCGACTGATTAGGTTTCACAGCCCTTGGACACGTGGGCAGAGATGAGCTCTGTTGTGTGCACTTCCTGTGTCTCTTGGAAGCTGACTGGACTGCTGTTTTCATTAAGGTCGGACCCCCCTCACCCCCTCCAGGAATGTTATGACCCCCTAGTTTGGGGGTTAGGTGCATTGGGGGGTTGGGAGGAGGAAGTGGGGGGGGGGGTTCTATGATTGGTGGTGATACCTGACAGTACTCAGATGCCCTACTCTTATGAGGGTGAGAGGAGTCCTGGTACAGAGGTGTAAGAAGAGTTTTGGGGAAGTAGGACAGCATGGTAGTGTGCTGGGTAAAAACAACTCTAAAATGTCAAACGCAGAGGTCACATCCTGCATATCTCATTCTTTTCCCCCAGTCTTTATACCAGTAATCTCTAATGTGACTCATTTAGCAAAACGAAAATCTGAATTCAGCGCTCGTTCTGCACTGGGAAACGCCACACAGAGCTCCGGTTGTGGGGAAAAAAAAAAAAACGGTTTTCAGTATGATTTCAGTATGAACAGTCACTTTCACTCCCCCCCGACACGACCCGCGATGACGATGACATCATGTGTTAAATTTATAAACACGCCGTCATTCGAAGGAGCCGGCGCGGGCTGTAAAGTTTGCTGCTGGCATGACGGCCTTATGAAAAATTCCACACGTGGAAAGATGGAAAACCAAGTGCGGTTTCCTGAGGGCCCCGGGGGTCAGGCCGTCGTGGAGGAGGGAGGGAGCCGAAGCCGACCGAGTGGGTACAGAGGGGGTAGAAACTTTTAGCTAATTTTATTTTTATTGAAAAAGCAAAAAAAAAAACTCACAGCTCACAGAGATCAAGGCGCAGCACAGTTTTGTAATGCATAGATATATTACAGCACTACAGTGGAATTTATACATTTTAAAAATTTAATTATAAAACCACATAAAAGACCTCATTTGCCACCACCCCCTACCCAGTGCCCCTCAACACATAGGCTCTCTCTCTCTCTCTCTCTCTCTCTCTCTCTCTCTCTCTCACACACACACACACACACACACACACAGCATTACTTTATTAATGGTAACAAGTTCCACGAAATGGTAAAGAACCCACACAGATGTCAAAACAACTTTGCTTTACCGTGGCAACAGCCAACTGCATAATACCTGTTTATGCCTCATTTGCCAATTCACCCCCTCCAGTCCTCTGCGGGTCACTTTCTATCCTGTCAAGCATACAGTAACAGCATTATTGGATCATCTCCGTGAGCTTTTGCATGCTTGTATTGTAGAGACTGTAGAAAAGATTCCTCTGGTGTCTCAGAGATTCATTGTAAAAGCCAGTCTTACATAATTATAATCCGTGTATATACTGTACTGCATGACAGCAGACTTCTGATGTTTCGGACAAGAATTTGTTTCAGTGTGAATTTTACCACCTAAAATAATCAATGCATCAGTGTGAGAAGTGCTGTGGGCTCAGGGTCGTTAGAACTTCACCTGCATTTAGAAGACATAGCAGAGCAATGGCAGACATGCATTGGCCATAGCAGTGCTTAGCATAGTATAGCCTGTGGTGTTTAAATATATCATGTGTCCTGAAAGTGAGAGGTCTGTGTGAAGTTGGTTTCTGCCTATGAAATGTACTGAAGGCCCACTTTCGCAATGACATATGCGTTTTACACATATAAAACAATACCAGCATAAAGCTGTCTGAATCCCAGTTCAAATTCCCCTTCCCTCTTTTCACACTCTTCCTTCGCAAAACCCATCTGAAACAGTAAAGCAAGCTGAATTGAACTGAATGAATCCTGAGGGAATTGCTTTTTAACGAAAGGCAGAGTGACTCCATGAAAAGGCACAGCTTATGTCTCTTTTTATTCCCCCTCTCCTCAGCGATTCAGCTCTGGGATTTGTTAGCCAAGTGGAAGTGAAGGGATTGTGGGTAGTCCTGTCAAGAGACCAGGAGCACTGGCACAGTGTGTGTGGGGGCCCGCACAAAGGCTGGCAGGTTGGTCCAGGCCTCAGCTGCCAGTGCGGGGAAGACAGGCGAAGAGCAGGCTTAATCAGGGAGTAATCAGCCAGGAAAGCTCCCCCTCACATTGTACACACCACGGGGCAGTGCAGTCTGGCACCCTTTAGAGGGATACAGCGGCCACATGAGGGAAATATCACATGCTGTCAGCTTCCCTGTTGTGATACTGAGATGCCCTTAACACGTAGCTTTCCGTTCTTGAGTAAAATTTCTTACTGAAGGCAAATTATGATGGCAAATATCCAACAAAACAGGAAGTGGCCAAAGAGGATTCGACTAAAGTGTCATCATGCATGAGTTTTAACTTCACAGCAGTATAATAGAATTTCAACCAGCACCTTTTACAAACTTGAGGTCACTGACAGTTTGGATACGAAATGAAGAATGATTGCTGCTCAAGTTGTGTTATTAAATACAAGGCCTGAGAATGTGTCATTTTAAATATACTAACCTCCCAACCCTTTTTTATGAGATTTGAGATTTGAATGTTAAAATGAGACATCTCATAAGAGTTGTCTTTCCTTATGCATGTATACAGTGGGAAGCAGTTTTATTCTAGTTAGTACAGCATCTACAGTAAATGTATACAGTACGTAGTTGTAATTAGATGTTATTAGATTACATGTAATTACCTCTTCTTCTTGCATAAAGGATGGCTATTTTTCAACTTTACCAGGCACAGAACAGGAGTGGCAGTTGATGGGGGCTTGAGCCTCTCTCCTTTTTGTCCCAAAGTCAAAAGTCCCCTTTCCTGCCAGATCGATCATTGCAAAGTCATGCCACTTTTTAAAATTTGAGCCCCTGCCCTCCAGAAGGCCCTGCACGTGCAAAACATTTACCAAACAACACGCAACACGCATGAATGAACACATATTTTTCAGCCACTGAAAATGAGCACGTCGATCACGGTGAGATGTTTTGAAGCCGAGAACATTTCCGTGGGAGGCTTTGCTGACACGTTAAAAGGAACCGTGCCGGTGATTCACCTCCTGTCCTTCACGCTTTGACCATGGCGTGCCCAGGTGTGACAGATCATCTTGGGGAGGGCTGTGCCATCCCTGGGCCATGGAGGTCAGTGTAGCCTCCATTGTAGGTTTGGCATGGACGGGACATGGCTCACCGTATCCCATCAGGCCGTCTGACTGCTTTTTCCTCAGTTCTGGCCTCAGACCTACTGGAGGGGTTTACACAGACCTCAGGGGTCAGGTCTGGGTGGAATTAAGATCTGAAAAGACCCTACCCGTTAAAAAAAAAGGGAGGCTGTGTTTTGGAGCAGTGTACTGGCGCAGCTTTTTCTTCATGGAATTCAGAGCCAATTAAATAATTTGGCTGAGCAATCAAAGTACAGTGGAACTGTTTCAGTTAAAAATAAACGGAGACGCGAGAGAAAGCAGGCCGCCTCACACCGGGACTCTGGCAGCCTGACAGTCGTGTGTTTGACGAGACCTGTTCCTGTTTTGTTTTTTAATAACACCCCCCATGTCCCCCCGCCCCCCCTCCAATTAACGCCGCACATCGTAATTGGACGTGTGGTGCCATTTTAATTCGACTGCAGATTCAGCGCTAAGGCTGGCTACGGGCCCGGTCCCACTCCGAGCAAGCGCGGTCGACCTGAGCAAGCCTTTTGGCACAGGCGCTGTGTTTTCCACAGAGCTGTGCCACCTGTGCAGCCCAACGTGTGAGGTGACACCTTGCCCCGCCAACACGCATAGCAGGAGTTTTGCTTTAGCTGCTAATTCCAGACTGGAAAGCTTGTTTGGTTGTTTTCTGTGTCTAATTCCATGTTGTTTTTTTTAGGTTTTAAGCCATGTTACCCAGTGGTGGTCTCTCTCGTTCTAAATTTACATTTTTCCATTGAAAGTGAGAGATTCAACTGTGGTTTGAATACCTTAAATGTAAAATGTATAAAATTAAAATCTTGGGAAAAGTAAAGACCTTGTCACTCTCTTCTGGATATCGTCGCTTGGCTGGTGGCATGTGCAGGATTTGTCGGATGTAAGACAAGACATCCCACATCATCACTTTCTTTCCTGTATGCTGTGTGGGTTGAACAAATTACTTCTGTTTACTGCAGCTTAGCACTCTCTGTCACAAATGTTGGAAGCATACCAGCCAAATTAAACCTGTTTTAAGAAGGACTTGCCTGGAGAGAGGGACCTATGGATTCCTTTTGATTTAGTATTCACCTTTAACTTCTCCCATTCATCAGCAGCTGTCATTCTGAGCTCTGTCGGTTGACCTCTGCACTGTAAGGTCAAAGGTCATCATAAAATAAATTAAAACTCTTTGTGTTCTCTTCCCTGAGAATCAGCCTCTTCCAATGGAACCTTGTTACTTTGAAGAAAGAAAGTCAAGGCGGTTCTTTGACGAGTTTGGCTTTTTAATCTTCAGCAACAGCATATGCATGAAAGCAAAGGCATGCAGGTTTTGGGGTAACTCAGTTCTCTAGAGCTTATGTCCTCTGTTCATGTTAAAAACAGCTCAGTGTAGGGAATAATTACACTTTTCTATCTTCTACCTTTTTCACCTGTTTGCTTTCTTGTCTCCATGTGATTTAAACCCCCATGAGGATTTCTCGTATCTGATCTCAAATCATACTTCCCCACACTAAGTTTTAGTTTAGGCTTTATTATAAACTTAAAACATATTATCAAAACTTCAGATATTAATCTAACAATGCAAAAGACTTAATGGCTTGCAGACCATTTCTCTCTCACACTCTCTCCCTCTCCCTCCCTGCTTCTCTTACTCACTCACTCTTTCCTTGTGTGTGTGAGAGAGACAGAGAGAGAGGGAGAGAGAGAGATTGAATCCATGCAGTTCTAATAAAAGACAGGTGGTGTGGAGACTGAATGTTTTCTCATGGATTTTCCAAGCCTTGAGATTTAGCAGGTTTAGATTTGAAAGCCATAAGTACTTTGTCAGATTCCTCATTGTAACAAACAATCAAACAATACTCCATGTGAAATATTGCCCACACAAACAAAAAAAGAAAGTAAGAAAAAGTGTGAAAAGATAATACAGAAGTTTCCTGATATAAACAAATGAAGGGCATTTTCGGACACATCTGAGCTCTGCGTGTTAACTTCTTTAACATATAACATTGAAAGAGGCACCATGTACATTAATGCAGTAGAACGTCACAGACATCATCCAAGGCCAGATTTCTGGGAGGCATGCCTTTTAGCTGCTTGGGCCTTGAGAGTTCTCAGGGACGCACAATCAATCACAGAGGAGAGAAAGGTCACCACTCTGCTCACTCTCGCATAAAGAGAAGCCCGTCAATTTTCAATCGATCCCTCTGCCTAATGTACTTTACCTCAAACATTTATTCAGGGGTGATCCAGGAAAAAGGCCTAGGCATCTCGAGGAGTGTCTCTAACATGGCTCTGCCAAATCCTCTGAGTGCTTACATGCGGTTTGCAGTAAAGTTATGTTAACTGAATCAGTGGCAGTAATACAGAGAGACAGACTATATCAGTCTGTGACGGTCCACAATTTTGGCTTGACATTAATGTTCCTCAGAAAGATAAAACTGGTGGCTCTTGGGAGAATTAAACCCAACCTTGTCTAAACAAGGTCAAATGAGTAAATTGCTGTTCAAATGTAGCTAAAGTAATAGAATATGTCTCTGGTGCTGTTCTAATGAGCAATGTCTGTCTGCTTCCCTCCACCCTCCTCTCTGCAAATCAGAACTGAGATATCCACCACATGTGTGGCTCCTCTGGAAAAACAGAACTTCTGCTTGGGAATATGGACAGGAAATTTATAGCATGAGCCTCAGATGGGCCTTCCGAAGAGGGAAAGAATTCTCCGAGTCTTGTTTCCATTTGGCTCGGAAGTACAGTCCCCCCACCCCCATTCGCCCCAGACAAGTAAGGGTTCTGGTGTGGGACCTCCTGTCTAAGCACTAAGCCAAATCCTAAAGGAGAAATCATCTCTCCCCTGTGTTTGGGGCTTTCCCACAAAGAGCTGCTGGCCAAACACTTCATCTGTTAATGGGGAAGTGGATAGAACAAACATTACTCATGCAAACACAAATACACGCTCTCTTAATTATGATTTGATAGGTTTTCATTAAAGAGGGCGTGCAATTAAAAGCGAGTTGCAGCAAACACAGAACAGAAGTTAGAGGTGGAAATGAACTCCAGAATTTGTCACTTTTTTTCTGAGATAAGCGCTCGCTTGGGTGGCCAAAACAAACAGTTCACTGAGTTGGCAGGGGGGAAATGTTCCCGTGTTGATTGTTATCTCCCTCCTGCCCCATTAGTAATCATTTCCTCTTTGTATCCGAGTCGTAGCTTAGTCATAATCGTCACCGTGATAATAATAACAACGTAGGCTGTGATTGATGTGCTGTTTGCGAGGTTAAAATATTCCCAATGAAAAGGCTGCCGTCTGTCTCCCATGTTTGTCAGGAATTGAGAACCAGTTGTGGCTCCTCCCCCTTCTACTTTCACTCCTGCTGGTTTAATGGTCTTGTCAGTCCCCTTCTGACGTTCCACAAACTGTTCTTTAGAGATGCCTTAGAGGTTGTCGAGACCAGAGTGATTGATTTTTTTACTACCTGTAGCTAGACACTCAGGTCAACGCTGCCGGTGTCCTCTGTTGTTCTCCCTCCTCTTTGTCAAGAGCAGCAGATTAGAGAAGCTGTACGCAGGCCAATAATGAGAGGAAGAAAGGGAACGAGGGGCTGCTTGTTTCCGGATGCCCATTTTTTCCCCTTTCGTCCCTGTAGTATCATTTAACACAGCTTCTGTGTTATTCAAAGAAAGAACAACGGGGTTTTTGAATGACTTTGTGTACGGAGAAAGTGACCTGCTGAATTGGAACACAGCCATCATATCAAGCTTGAACCCTGGCTGTCCCCTGCGAGCCTACAGCTGACCGCCTCTGTTAAAATAACGATGGGTTAACAGCTCTATATTGTTTAGGAGCTTGACTGACACAAAAGCACACACAGTGACAGGGGAGACTGGAGGATATTCAGGGCCTCGGAGCGGTGGAGTGTCGTGTCCAGGGAACGCGTGATTGAATGAGACAGGTTGCTTTGGACAGGACACCTGGGTGTGCACTTCTGCAGGCTGTGATCTGAAGCCCTTGGACAAGTGGAGCTGAAAATAGCTGCCTGCTGGTCTTGAGAAACACCACTCTTAGAGCAGCGGCCACAGATATCCATCTCTGTCTGTTTTGCATTGAAAGTTTGTTCTCTGCCATTGTCGAAGCTGTGTGTTGTTCTGATTTGCTTTTGCTCGTAACGGAAATTCTTGAAGGGGCTTGGTCTAAAACGGAGCATCTGTTGCCTGCGTAACAAAGCAGACAGCAGCAGAACATCTAAGAGAGAGGACAGAGGGAATGCAGGAGCTGAATATCTGGTAATAATGATTAGAAAATCCATGGTCACGCGGTGGTGAGGTGGAGATGCCCTGCCATGAAAGGCAGAGAGGATCATGGGAGCACAGGTGGCCCCAGAACAGAACTAGGGCAGACCTGGTGAAGGTGTGATAAGGTGGCATCCCAGGGCATGCTTTGCAATAATTAAGGGGATCAGAAGGCAATGATAAACAATGTGCAGTGAAGACCTACAGATTTATAGTATTGTTCAGTGGGTAAACCACAGTTTGTGCTATTTGCCTCCGTGTGAAAATGTGCAAACTACTGTTCTTTTGCAGGGTCTTTATTTCTTGCTCTCCCCGAGAGAAATCTTCCTACACTGGAAACAGTATTTTCCTTGGCAATACTCCTTCCTCTTTGTGTGGTCCAAAAACCCCACTTTTGAAACAAGAGCATATCATGCAGGACACTGTCCTTTGAATTTGCTGCATTGAAAATGCTGCACAGCCTCCTGAACATCTGAATTCTGCCATATCGAGATTGTATGTTTGGTTATAGATGCATGCTATTGCGTTGATGAGCTATATCTGACGGAGCACGGAGAGGCTGGTAAGCTGAATACAGTTGCGTCGTGTTTGTGGGCGGACTGAACACCAGCTGAATTCCACAACAATACAGAAAACCAAGCTGAATTTATGTCAGCAAATAGTCACTGCTGAAGCTATTCATATTTATGTAACCGCAGATGGGTTCTTTAACTCTCCCCTCCATGCCTTGGTAAAATTATCTCTTTGTTGGAAGGATAACCCTGTGTTAAATAAAAACCACAAAAAAATCAGCATTGTGGGGTTTTTTTATGCATACTGGTTTTTTCGTGATAAACTATGTCAACATCAAAACACAGATGTAGTCTGTAATATGTACAAAACAATGATGGGCTGCAAATTGCACATTCATCTTTATCCATTTGTGTCCCGTGTGCGGTGGGCAGAGAGAACGTCCCCCTTTCTGTGTGAGGAATAGTTTGCTTTGGCTCCTTCGTGTGGAGCGGAGAGCGGTGAGGAAACGCATTCTTCTCTCGCTGTGATCCCCTCAGCCAGCTCCTGACCCAAACCCTGCTGTCCTTTCCGAAATTCCCAAGCGGGGTGAAATTTTTAGCCTTGGCCTCTGACATGTAAATAGAGGAGTGCTGCCCCTGCAAGATTGTCCCACCATTGCCCCCCCCCACAGAGAAGAGCTACTCAGCATGAGTGATTCTCATATTCTCATAACCTCTGTTTAGTTATTGCACTTTATGCTGTCCTAGTAAGGATTCAAACAGTACAATATCAGTGTGTATTTCTGTAATATATCAAGATTTATACATTTGTAATGCATTCATGTTCATTTTTTTAGTCCTATTATACTTTTAGTGTGTACTAATTAATTATACACTAATTGAAGTAAATGTATCATTTAATCAATTCCTATTTAATGCATATACTGTACAGCATTTGAAAGTGAAAATGAAAAGATCTTAACAGATAAAATCTATTCTTTTTCTTATTATTTCTTATTATTTACTCGTCTGCTTCAAGGGGTCCATCTTGTTATGGTTAGAATCTATTTAAGGTTGTAAAAAAAAGGTTTTTAAAAATGCTGAAGGAGGCAATGATCAGGTGACGAGTCGCGAGTGATGTAAGTGCTGGCCTGCAGTGACGTTCAGGGTTCAGATCCTGACATTTCGGGGTCACCGCTGTTAAATGGCGATATCAGGTTTACCTACAACACGGCCACTGTTTCACTCCAAAGCAAAAACAAATGAAAGCCATTAGTTTCCCTAATCGCCAGCTCGTACGCTGTTTCTTCTGGTGCCCATGCTTTCTAACTGTATAATCGTGAGTGATACATCACCAGCATGGACTCCACCACCCCGTAAAAGCAATCTTTTAGCCAGAATGCCAGCGCAGCCATGCTCTCAGGGGGACACCTATAGTGACAGGTTCAGTCATTGGCATCACATAGGCAGACATTTTAAAATGTGCATTTCAGTGAGAGATGTTAGCCAATGGCCACACAGCCTCCCTCATAGATAGTGCCATTAAAACCTTTTAAGCTGGTGTGCTCTCGCTCTCAAAGGCTGGAGCAGTGAACCTGGCATGGATTCAGCATCCCAAATGAGTACACTTTTATTAATGAAGCATGAGATGTATTGTTATCAAAACTGTGCAACTTTAATCATGACACGTGTGGCAACTGTGTGTCCAAGTCACAGATGATGACTTTGGAGTTCCATAGTTGTGGGATGTATGGTAGTGTACTTGGATTCCCTTGCCTAGTCAGGCTGCACAAGCTGACTTGTGGGAGGGTTTGAATACTGTCATGCTCACACTCACTGGTCTGGGAGTGTTGTTAGCCTGGTCTGACACTCTTGCTCATTCAACTTAAATGGATACACTTATGTTCTTTTGTGCTGGAGGTCAGACTGGATAAGAGTGTCTGCTAAATTAATGTAATGTAATGTAACGTAATGTAATTTGCTTGAGGGCATACCCAGGTTGGTGATGACAAAAAGCACATGAAAAAGGACTTCAGTTCAATATAAAGACCATGCAATGTGTCAGTAAAATTTGGTTTAAGCAGTGGTATAATTTATTCTTACAAATCATTCGTCATTTATTTCAGTGACCATCAAACTCACAATGTCATGTGAAAATAATTAAAAAAAAAAAAAAAAAAACATAAAGAAATAAATTATTTCACTTGCTTAAATTTATCATTCAAAAGTAAGGACAAAGTGCATTAAGATGAACTCTCCCTGTGAAAAACATTAGAACAGAAGTTCCAGAAACCATTGACGGTGCCCTAGTTTTTTGACAGTTTTAGTATAATTGGTAATATAATGCAAAAAACAGGCCATTGAGAGCTTGGTATGTCACTAATGTACTTAAGAGGATGAAGAATGCTTGAAACTGATGAGAATTTACTCCTTTGATTGATCATCTAATTAATGATACAATTTCACCTTCATATACAATTTGTTGTCATAACCACTCAAGATTTGTTATTATACAGGCTTATTGCGAACATTATAGCAATCATAAAACCTAAACTAGCTGTGTATTAATTGGAGGAGACGTACATGGTTCGTGCGCTCCGTGAGTGAAGCTTTCATTGGTTAACGGTCAGTGTCCCGTAAGTCAATGGCCAGGACTCTGCTGAGCTGAGGACTTTGAAATGACCGGAACTCATCTTAAAGAGAAAGTAACAGGGAAATCAATGTCCACATACAGACAATCAATCCAAAAGCATACTCAATAAACTAAATTGTATATGAACAAAACGTGCATACACACGTTTATAGACAGGAGTCGTTTAAAAGCAACTAAATACCCCTGATATTTATAAGAATGAGAACATGTTCGTGATATTTTTACTGGATTAATTCAGTAAATTAGCGAAGCAATTATTACGAGAATTGTATGTGTACGCATGATCAGTGTTAGGGCAATAAAAATGTGAAGCTACAAGATCTTGCTAAAAGTGAGAACGTGTGTGTGTGTGTGTGTGAGTGAGAGAGAGAGAGAGAGAGAGAGAGAGAGAGAGAGAGAGAGAGAGAGAGAGAGAGAGAGAGAGAGAGAGCGTGGAGCGAGCGAGGGAGAGTGCTGTGCATGTGCAATACGTTGAAGTGGAAACTTCAAACAACTGCACATCTGGAACACGCTTGCAGTGGTGCTGTACCGAAGAGACGCGGTTTCTTGGATTTTTCAGGATTCCAAACTTGAGTTATGTTGTGACATAAAAGCCAAAAAGAGAAAACTACCTTAATAGACATGCATTTGTTTTTTGGCAAGGTATATTATTTCCATTCTTGCCCGCTGCAAGGTGAAGCAGCGCTTTGAACCAGGTGAAGAAGGCGAGTATCGCGGAAACCGTGGAGGTTGTCAGCTTGGAAGAGTAACGGATTTCGGTGGAAGGGGTTGCATTATTATGTTTCCGGATTTACGATGACTACAAAGCGAAAGTCAACGAAAATTAAGCTCAGGCGTTCTTTCAGTGAGCAGCTCAGAGACTCCACGTCGAAGGCTTGGGATTTACTGTGGAAAAACGTCAGGGAGAGGCGGCTCGCAGGTCAGTGTCACTGGAAAGTAACCGCGCACATCATTTCCTCGCCGTATAGAATGAACCCCGTTTACACTCCGTGTAAATCTCTTTCCTCTTTTACTCTAAAGGACTTTTATTTTTGGAAGGTCAGCCGTCACTTTCAGTGCCAGCGTTCTGTCTGCAAAGTTACTTTCCTCGTGCACGGGGATTTTTAATGTGATTTAATTCATTGATTGACGTGCGCAACAGGAGGCACGCATTGGACTGCGCTGCTTTAGACTTTGACTCATCTCCAGTTTTTAAACGCGTAATGGTATAAGGTGGAGCATAGTAACTGAAATACCCATTTGGACAAGACTACCCCTAGAAATAGGCAACGCGCAAACTTTTTGTAGAGTCATTATTTTTGGTTTGGTCAGTCCTTCTGCAGTTGCCAGCCAAATTACGAATGTATTATTTTAAACCCTTACCTATGCTTTATGTTAATCGCGTACGTAGTAACATTATTTTGAACAAAAGAAAGACCATATATAAATAGTCGGGTTATCACCTGTTCAGAAGTAGAAGTACCTAAATTCTTACAAATGGCCTTCCTAATTCCCGGTATAACCCACTCCATTTTCCGTGCATATGTAAAAAGCTGGCACGCGTTTGACCGATAATATATGTAACTCCGGGTATGTGGAGCTGTTTAAATACTGTTTTAGCTACAGCTAAGTGGCTCTTCATTCCATCGTTGTACGCGGCTGGTAACTGATGGTTATTTCACAGATGATTTTAGAGCTGCTGCCGGGGCATCAGTGACAGTTGCTTTTAAATCATATCAGCGCGCTCAAATCGCCCTATTGTTGATTGTCGCTGACAACTGCCCAGACGGTAGACATTCCGAATCCTTCACTTTCAAGCACTGGCATTCGCCCGGGATGGGTTTAGTCTGCCTGATTATTTGGCCGCAGAGCCCAGACCGCTGTGGGTTAACCACCCTCCTCCAGTCGCAGCTCCTGACAGCCCAGATTGTGGCCGTGTTGCGTGAAGTATCCTTTTTAAAACGTTGGGTTTTATTGGTGCACATAAAAACACTGCAATGAAGAATTATTATATCGTGACCTCATTCTTTCCAGTCATGTTCTGTTGTGACGAAATACCAGACTTTCACCAATATATATATTGCTAATCAGACGGTTACAATAAAATTTCGATGGCAATCTATTGGAGAGACATTGAATATCAAGTTTGCCTGAATTCAGAAAAGTCCGCTCACAAGGATCTGTCCCGATAAATATCGCAATTAGACAATTAAATAGTCAAGTAACATTTAACATTTTGTGGTGCCATATTGTAATGGGAATATTGAAAATAGTCGAAAAGGAAGGATTTCTAAACAGGTGGCGCGAAGGAGAGGAAGGGGGAGTTCTCTCCATCATTGTTGGCTCAGGAAGGATTAGTGGAGAAGTCTCGTGTGTTTTGTGGATTAAAGCTTCCTGCGTACCTTAATTCTAGTTTGGAGTTCATTCATTGCAAATTGGTTTCTTCTCTCTGGTTTCACTGTAAACCAAGAGCATTCCTCATACTCCTGGTGTTGTGTTTGCGAAGCTCCAGTTCCACCCTGCGGTCTCGCGTGTGCTGGAGGACGTTGGCTTGAACTTGTACAGTATGTGCTTTTCTGACGCATCTTGACACTGACGGGTCTACGACCGATTGTCACTTTCTGGTTCAGGTCAAATCATTTTAGCAGTTGTGGATTATTTCTGCACTCTCCAAATGTATATAATGTTGTATTACCATCTGATTAATTATTTTGTTTTGTTGATTATTGTAGTATAGTGCTCCAGTCGGAATTCAATTTGCAGGTTGAAGCGCTTTACGCTTTCGTTCTTTACGTGCAGAAATTACTTTTGTAATTCTGCGGTACACCACTAGGTGTCAGTCCACTGCAAATTCAGCTCCGTCAACGACATCCTTCAGATTTGGAGAGAAGAGACAAGGTATATCTGGTTAAATTTCTTTGTACAGGGTTCTGTCAAGACAATAGTGATATGCTCCAACTTAAAATGAGTGTGGTAAAGAGTGTTAAATGCAATCTAAAGATTTTCAGTTGATGTACCCTTGGGTCTGGTATTTAATCAGAATTGCTTCGGTAAATATACAGCTGCATAAATGGTTAATGTAAAACTGTAAACTGTAAATGACTCTGGATTAGAGCACCTGTAAGCAAATGTCAGATAATGTCAAATGCGTGCTGTGATGTTGAAATATGTACATGAAAACAGATGCACACTTCACAACCGCATTCCAAGATTTTTGGAATTACATGCCAGTCAGTCATTTATTTTATGTGCCTGTTAACCTTTACTTGGTGTTCTTTAAGTTGAAAGCATGCAAACCACAGCTGTAGCTTCAGCAATGCACCTCGGTAATTTAGCAGCTGCCTGTTATATTGTTTGCATTGTTGACATATTAATCCCACATTCTATTCCATATATGTGGTTTATTAATGTGCCATGAACCTGGCAGCTTCTCCCACGGCCTTGGACTGCTGTTTATATACGGGCTAAACAATGGAGGACCGTATATGGACAGGGCAGATATTGTGGGCTGCACTCGTCCCACACGGGAGGTGTTTCCAGACCTGGCCCGCACGCCTGTTAACAGGTTCCAGTTTTATCCCCCTCTGGAGGCAGGCCGTTTCAGTGTAGATGTCCGTTCTCATCCTCCAGCGAAACGTGTCGCCCTCAGCGCGCCGCATCTTCTGTGTTCGGTCCCCTGTTGGACCAACATGTCAAACGGTCTTTGCCGAGGAATTTCTGTTTTCTCTCGGCAGGGGAGCCCTTTAACCCAGATCAGGGAGAAAGGCGGTGGAAGAGTTTGTACAGATTGTTCAAGCCTCTTTGGCCCCCAGTCTCTAGACACCTCAGATTGGATTTTAGAGAGCGGAAAATTTGTGTTTTCTTTCAGAGGTTGATAGGGATTTTTCACCTAAATGTCCGTCGCAGAAACAGGACTTCCGCTAATTTGTTCCTGCACAACCTCAGCGTTTACTCTCTGGGATAATAAACAGTGACGAAGCAGAGACACCCTGAACTGCTTTTTCATGCAGTTTCCATCTCATCCTTTGATTTGCAAGCAGTCTGCCAAGAAACAACAGTAGATATCCATCAGACGAACAACCTACAGCACTTTTCATTAAGGTCAGAAATCTGGCTCAGGAAACATAAGGAATTAATACATATCACAAAAAAAAATACATAAAATCACATAAAAAATATTTTTCTGGTTAGCTGGCCAAAAAGATATTTTTGCTGGAACATTTGCTTTCACAAGCACACTACAGAAAGAGAGAGAGCTCCTAGAGGAGCAGTTCCTTGATGAATGAAGACTTGGAAACACCTGCTAGGTTTATATTGGGCCCTGAATACGCCTTTGAAGACTCTTCCCAGAAACCCATCCCCGCAGGTGTAAATATTATGTTGAGCCTCTTTTTCCACTGTGTTGTTGATACCTATTGTTACATCACACCCATCGGCCATCAGCATCACACAGAGGCCGATGGGGTGGTGATTTACGGCAGCTGGGCCTAGCAGCCTTTCCTTCCTGCCGCTCACTGTTTGGAGCGCGGGAAGGGCAAGCTGTCATTTCAGGGCTATTCTTAATCGCTCCCAACATCCCGGCCACAGGAAGGCCTGCCGCACACGGGAACACGACTCCCAGGCCCCAGATTACACGAAGCCTGTGTCTGAGGAGTGTTCCACATCAAAGTGTGTCTAAACATTTACCCAGCAGCCGAAGAGCTGAGACCGGCCTCTGCGTTGAAGTCTCCCCCAGTGGAATCAAAGTTCTACATACTTCCCGATGATGTTTAACGTCGATGTTAGCGCAGGCACGGGTTTGCTTGAGAGGGTCCATAGTTTATGACTGATCATAACTGCTGATATCATTCTGTCTTATATCCACTTGTGTATTAAAAGACCCAGATTCAGTGTAACAGCTGGGAAGTTGGTCCTTAGCTGTGAATTATGAAATAAATTGAGTTAAAGGTATTCTTTTAGTTTCAATGGCCCATGAAATTATAATGCTGTGTTGTGCTGAAAAAAGTGCTACTCACTAATTTGAATGTGTTAATCAAAGGGACAAACCAGATTGTTGCAAGAATGGATCCATGCCTGATTCATTCATTGCTAGTGATTAATTCTCCTCTTGTGGGCCTGGCTCTTGGTTTAAGCCCCTGCAAAATCCAAGGCTTGGATTCCTTTGTCAGTGCCACACTTCCCCAGCCCCTAAATGCAGACAGGGGCATGTTGGGACAGGCTGGGTAAGGGCTGGAGCAGCCATCCTACACAAAACATCCACTTTAAGGACAGGGCGGCCATCTTTCCCATCCTGAGCGGCTTTCACTTAAACACAGGGTATGTGCCTGCTGCGAAGGCTCAGATCAGGCAGGGGGAGTCCCCCCGCACCGCCACCTCTCTCGCACAGTTTGCACAACGCCTCTCCCCCTCTCTCGCGGAGAAACTGGACGATGGGTTAAAGGGTAAGGGTTTTGAAACTTCGTTCCCGGGTGGGCCGAGAAGGGAGTCTTTCCCCCTGCTTCACTTTGACCCAGATCCATTTCTTACAGTTTGTCTGTCGGTCACAAGGCCAACCATCCGTCCCTCCTTACTTACCATTTTGTAAGTAAATGATAGAGCGCTTAGCGTGTATACTCAAGCTGCAGTTTGAATTTTAACCTTGAAACCCCATTAATTGTATGTCAGCTCTCAGGGATGCTTGAATGTCAATGTGGTCGTTAGTACACTACTCACCCTTTTTTTGAATATTAAATTTGTTGCTTGAATCAATTACACGTTTGTTATCCCCTGGCAAGAATAATTTAAATTAAAAACGGGGAAAATGGATGGATTACTTCCATTAGCAGAGCAAGAGGTTGAATATATATTTTCCGAGGCTGAGCCTGAAAAGGAATGAAAAAGTGTGCACTGACACACAGACGCGGATGAGGGAGGTGGATGTGCACGGTGCCAGAGCCGCTGTGATTGGTCTGTCACTCCAGCTGCACTGGCTCCCAGGATCTGACATTGTAATTACTGATCTTCTTGGGCTCGCTTTTTTTTTTCTGTGGGAGTGAATGTTGTGTTTGCATGTCCCTGTGTGTGAGAGTGTGTGCGTATACATACGTATGTGTGTACCGAGCAAACTAAATAAATGAAGTCATTTGCACGACATTTGCAGCACCACCCCGTACCTGAGCAAATAGTTTTTTTTGTTGTTTCTTTTTTTTTTTTAAGTCAAAACAGCCCTGGAAAAACAGTGCAGCCGCCCTCCCGGGGCTATTTCTGAAGCAGGGCAGAGTGCTGCGGAGCGTGTCTCTGAATCGTGCCCTTTGTGTGCCTCGGCCGGGGCGGTGTGTCTGTGTGCCAGCCGGAGCGGGACAGGGGCGGCCGCTCTGTTTGACTTGGTGCGGTGCCCGCTCGTACTCATTTCACATGTGGCAGCGGGCTCGCTCTTCACAGCCAGGCTACCCGCGCCACCGCGCTGCACCGCGCCGCCCGATTGGCTCTTTCTGACGGGCAACGGGGCGGACCGTCAGCGAGGACCCAGAGTGGGGTGACCAGTTGTCCAATGCTGCTGTACGACAGTAGGACAGTAAGACAGTCCCCCTTCACAGGACTCCTCAGACTGGTGTTGCGTTTGGGTGGTACCTGCTCAGGCCTTGGCTCTTCCTGACGGGCAGCGGGGCAGACCGTCAGCGAGGACCCAGAGTGGGGTGACCAGTTGTCCAATGCTGCTGTACGACAGTAGGACAGTAAGACAGTCCCCCTTCACAGGACTCCTCAGACTGGTGTTGCGTTTGGGTGGTACCTGCTCAGGCCTTAGTCGTGTTACGTTTGGAATGCTTGTAGTCCCAGTACGAACAGAGGTGGGGCCTAGCTGGCAGTTGTGTAATACAGATGCATGTTTGTACGTAGCGATGTTTGTGTAGAGAACGTGTAAAGACTCCTTTCGCAATGACATACAAACATCAGATCTGAAGATAATGGTGGCTGTGAACTGGGTCAAAATCCACGCATGGCAACAGTGATCTGAAGACTGTGCCAGCTGTGTACCTGCCTCTCTCTGTTATGAATAAAGGTGCTCATCCTGGATACAGTGCATTCACTAAGCCAGCTGCTGGATATCTGGGAGTAAGAGTAAAGCGCAGATATTTCCTCCCTGCAGCCCATCTGCTCATCAGAACCTGCCGCCTGAGCCCTCATTTAAAAGACAAAGGCTTTGTGTTTGTCGTCCTTGCAGACGTGATAAGTAACGCCTTGTTTAGGCTTTCGCCCTGAAAAGGTGCGGCAGGAGGTACTCCGGTTACAGTGTGAAGCCCCCTGAGGATGGAGTGGCTGGTGTGTGTGGGGGTGTTTGGGGGGGTTGTGTGTAGGCCTTTAGCAGCTGAGCCTGCATCAGAATCAGAAGTTTATGTGAAATGTTTGGGGTTAGAACCGGGGGGTGGGAAAACTGATCTTAGGTCTGTTGTCAAGGGCAGAAAGTACCCACAGTGGGGGGTGAGAAGCTGAGGTAGGGGGAGGTGTGAAGAGATGGTGGAGGAAATTAGAATTCTACCAGGGTTCCCCCCCCCCCAACCCCCAAATTCTGCTCTCGGCTCCTTCTGCAGGGCGGATTCCTCCTGATAACTTGGCACCTGCACGCAGGAGGCCCATGGTATAGGGGCTGCTTCTGGGCAGGGCGGGGCCTCAGCCGTGATGTTTTTCCAGTCCCCTCCTCCTCCTCTTCCCTCCCTCCCTCCCTCCCTCCTTTCCTCCTGCTCCCGCTTACTCAGTCCACAGGCATTCCATTGGTATTTATATTTCCCTCCAGACCAAGGGAAGCGCGACAAGCGCTCACACAGAATGTAGCTCCAGCTGAGCCAGGGAGGCGGGACTCCGCTTGCTCACGCACCATTGGCTCCTCCAGGATCACGTGACACCGGGGGGGGGTTGAATTGTAGTGAAGTGAAGTGTTGGCAGTCCTCCTAGGGTCAGCTCTCTCCCTCCCTCCCTCTCTCTCTCTCTCCCTTTAACTCAAGCTTGCTTCGCTCCTGTCGTTCCTTTTTTTTTCCTTGCTCGTGTTGGTTTCTGTGGGTTATAAGGGAGTTAGAGGCACAGCAGCAGAGAGAGAGAGAGAACAGAGGGGACTTTTGTGGAGCGTGTCTGGAGCCATGTTTAAGGAGCTCCAAGAGCTCCCGGACAGCGAGTGTCTGGGTAGCATGACCCCGGAGACCCAGGACATCTACCTGAGGATGGACCATCACAGGAGGCGCTCGGGGTACAGGCTTGGCCGGATCATCGCCAGGCAACAGCTGCTGAAGAAGATCGCTCGAGGTACATCAGAGTCTGTCTGAGGCACAGAGCCTCAGACGGACCACTTCCCTTTATGCTTTGCTTCTCCTTGGCCGTCGGTCGGGACAAACAGTTCACCCCTGCCTGTGTTGTCATATGAGACGCGTCTGCACGGCGCGCCTCGGTTGCCAAGCCTTGTGAATTATGATTGATTTTTACTTTGTCGAGACGGTGGTTTGTCTGTTACTCTCCGGTTTTGTGCTGTCAACAATAGGTTCGTGGGATGACATTTATTGCCAGGTTTAATTAGCCTCGGAGCAATGTTCAATATAGTCAGCGTTCTTCCTTCACCTGTGATATTCTGTATGTCATACACATCAGCGCTTCTGACCCAGATACATGGCATGCAAGTCCAGACTGCTCTGACTGAGATTCAGCTCTCCGACTCACGATGGTATTTTATTAAAATGTGTTCCAGAGGAACGCTGACAGTGAAATTCCAACGGCAGTATGCTTGGCTTTAACACGTAACCGGGACGAGTACAATATTAGCTTAACCTTTGGAACGTAGGCGAAAAGGATAAGGGTCTTAAGGAAAGGAGGCATCGAAGGAAAATATCTGATTTGAAAATGTCCACTGTGAGACCTCCTAGTGTTTTCGCAACTGTGGGGCATCTCACTCAGCCACCTCTTTCAGCTGGAACTAAAGGAACCAGTGTCTGGCACAGAGATGCGATCATCTCAAATGCAGATGCATGCTAAGGAACTTAGAGCCAGTAACTTCTGGAGTTAGCATCTTGAAAATAAATCTTATAAAATGAATCAGAGATCACCCATGTGATGGGAATGTATATCCCAGACTGTAAACACAGAGTCTCGGGCCGTCTGTGAGCACCCTTCAGGTTGCATTGCTGTGCGCTTGGGCCTTATCCTTATCAGGGATCATGTGTACAACTTGAGACAGCAGCATTTGACCTCTGTGCCCAGCCCCTCCCCCCAGGCTTTGTTTCCAGTAGTACCTGTGTTCCCTGAGGCCTGGACGGGAGGGGGGGGGGTTGGATTGGGGGTGCCGCATGCATAACAATGGTGGGAGGGGGAGGGGCAAGCTACGCCATTCCACCACACCCCCTGCCACAGGTGTGGGTGCCCTGGAGGCGCATAAGAATTTGGCCGAAATTCATTTTCACGCACAAAATTTTTCCATCAGTTCTTCTCCACTCTGCGACCTCTGGGGTTGTTGGTCGTCTTGGGCTGAGTCATAGTTTTCCTCTGTCTCTATATGGCTGGGTCCACACACACACACACACGCAGCTCTCGGTTTTGCGCATCAGGGACGGGTAAAATGTGACAGTCCTCACGCGGTTGCGGACGGAAGAGACGGCTCACATCTCTGCAGCGTGTCCAACGTGCGCGTCATACTGGCATCATGTGCGTTTGCTGTCGCGACGTGGACACACACAGGGGCCCATTGTGTGGCGGCTGATGTATAGATACTTGCTGGAGCCTCTTGTAGGTAGCACCTCGGTATATCATTTACAAAGGCCGATTATCTGATTCCTTTTGAAGCCAGAGGCGTGTGGAATCTTGTATGCAGTTTGTGTGTGTGTGTGTGTGTGTGTGTGTGTGTGTGTGTGTGTGTACAGTACACCAAAGACGGCAGCTTTGTCATCACACTGCTTATGTAGGTCAGCTGTGACATGGACAGACTAGAAAGAATGCTCAGTGCAAAAATTAAAGACGCTGCCAGCTGCTCAAACTCCTTTGGTGTTTTGCTGCAACCTGGTTTTTAAAACTTCACCACCAGTATCCACTCTCTGTGGCTTTACATTCATACAGCACTGTTTTAAACATCAATCCATATCTCTCCTTAAACATCTTTCAACCCATACATAAAAATAATACATTGAGAATATATTTTTATCTTAGTCAATTTAAAAAATGTGAATTATTGTGCTTTTGGTATATTTCAATCTATTTCTGCTTTCCATTAATATATTTCAAATGCACTTGAATTAAATTTTTGGGCTGAACAACATATGTCTCAACATATTACAGTATATTTCATTTCCACATGGGAAGTAACCTTTCCAAGTTGTCTTTGAGCAGTAGTCATGGAAGCACTACAAAATGCAGGCACTTGATCTACTGTTGTTCCCTTCCTGCAGACAAAAGATGTACTGATAACCTGAATGTGGGTGTACAGAGGCAAAAAGGGATGGATGGTGTAGTGACGGTTGTGGGGGCAGTTCTATTTTTGTGCTTGTATATACCACCGTATAAGCCATGGATTTTGGTAGGGACAGTCCTCACCAAGTCACATCCCCTTAGACCTTTTTGGATGGACTTTATGCGATAACAGTACTTTATGTGATAACAAATTCTGTTTGTTTTGTTTCTGTGGCGTGTAACTGAATCCCATACTTGGCCTTCTGAACACCATGCTTACATCATAAACAACTAAATGTATGTGGTAAATATGTTGTTTGTCGCAGAAATAGTAACCTGTGCAGTGTTTATCGACTTGAGCATCTGTGTCATGTGGGTTGCATTTCCCCGGCACTTCAAACGAACGGCCCGTGGTCTGTGAAAAATGGAAATTATGAGGCATAATCTGGATTTTTCTCGCTTGAAAATATCCTTTTGCTTGTATAACTTCAAAGCCGCGGTTGTTTTTCCACCGCTGTTTGTTGCAAGTAGCCCTTTCCTGCGCTTGGAAGTCTTGATTTGGGTCGAGCTATATGCCTCGTTCTGCCGCTAACTCAGGCCCTGCTCCCTGACCTGTCACGTGCAGTGCTGCATTGCTAGGTTTACCTTCCCGTGGCACGCCTGAGCTATTATCAGAAACAGAGCTATGTGAATAATGGAATGCAGTGCAACTGTGCAGCACTGTGGCTCCGTTATCTGGGCTGCCCAGGAGTGGAGTGTCACAGGTAAATGCCTTTAGCTAATTCCATCCCCTTGCCTTTGTTTTGCCATTGTGATCAAGCTTAATGATTTAGTAAAATATGTGTGAATGAGTCACCAATGTACAGTAAAGTCTAAGTGCATTGTGCAGACTGGGAGACTGGACCAAGCAAAATGGCAGTTATGTCAGATGAGTCTTTACTGATATAATTGATTTTTATAGCATTTAAAAGAAAGCAACTTTAAATTGTCAACATGTCCTTTTGATCAAAATGATTATTATAGAGTAATTACCAAAACAATGAAAACCTGAATTTGGTCACAACTGTCTATTCGTGCACTTCATAGCAATGCAAGTGTACTACCTGATAGAAACCATTTCCACTTTGTTCCACCTTTGAAGGTTGAACAAAATAGAAATTAAGACCACTGCAAACTACCGCCTGTTGAACTTTACTGGCCTTCCTCAGCGGGTTGCCAATCAGGGAACTTGAGTCTCTGTGGTTACAAGCGGTTACTGTCCCTCTGTACCTTGAGTGTTACACAGTGTACTGTAAACTTAAGGTGCATTTGCACTGCTTTGTGTTAACAGTAGGTTAACAGCGTCATAGATGTTTCCACAGTAAACTGACGAGGCTGACATTATGGTGGTCACTTCATGTCCACTGAGTTGAATCCATTTGAAGACTGATGGAAAATTTCTGACCATCTTAGAGAAGACGATCAGATGTTTTGGCAGCAATACCTCACTGGAGAGCAGTGACATTTGCATGAGCCCAGCTGTGCATATTTATCCAAACTGTGATTTGCGTGTCTCTTTGACAAACGTTACTCCCAGTTAGGTAGCATGGCATTCCTGTATCCTCAACTGTTTTCACTTCTTTGTATGCTGGAACTGCACTCAGCGTCAATCACTCTGTTCCATAACAGGAATAACATAGAAGAAATGCATAGCTATGCAATGCATAGCATTTCTTCTCCCAACAAAAGCCAGCAAGTAAACGCATGTCATTTGCTAGAAGTAGATGGTTGTAGGTGGTATCAGATAAGCTGAGCTCTACTGAATGCTCTAATGAGGGTCCACAGTGCTTGAGTAAGAGAAACCCAATAAAACTAAAGGCAGACCACCATGCTGGCTTGCATTGGAACGGGACACATACAGTTAAAGCGGATCAGTGGAAACCTGGCTTTGCAGGGTTTTTCCACCACAGAATGCGAAGTCTGCCTTGTAACTTCTGTGAATTGTCCACGCTCTGATAGACCGGTGAATTAAGCGCTGTGTGAATTTTTGTGGTGGAATTTGAAATTAAATGAGCGGAAAGCGTTGTTTTACTTCAGTGGTATGACATGAATGCAAGATTGTACGCCCTCTTTTCAGTCCAACACCGCTCCGGGTTGTCCTAATCTTTCAAAAACACATAGAAGCAGTTATGTTTTTTTAATTATTTCATTCTGTTTCTTAGACAACATTCAAGTTTGGTCAGCCATTGAAACGATCACCAAACGATCACCATCACATTATTTTGTTATGTAACAACAACAAAAAAAAAATGTAAAGCACTCTCTTAAACTTGCTTAAATAAAGCTAAGCGCAAAGCGCGTTGCGGTTAGATTGAATAGGGTCTCTGTGACAGGCTGGGATGGTCAGCAGGCTGAGGTCCATCGGGCAGCGGCTCCTCCTGCATTCCATCTGGTTGGTCCTGTTGACTTAGCGGGCTAACAGCAAGTGGGGGCCGGAGTGAATCATGTATTGTTTCATCTCGAATTCCGGGGAGGCCTGCGGAGGTCTGTGTCATGTTTGCAGTCAGACGGCGCTGGAGTGTCACCAAAGCTCTGGGGGAAAAGACGGAAAAGCCTCATTCTCTCCTCTTTTGGTAAATTTGTCAGAAGTGTGGATGTGGAGATATTTTCTTGCGCCGTCGTTGTTTGGGGGGGTGTTTTATTACAGGCAAGAATTCATGTCAAGTACTGTCAACTGCAAATCTGCCCCGCCAAGTAACACAAAATCCACAAAAATCTGATTAACATGATTTGCCTGAGAATTGCAATAAAAATACCAGCAAGGAGGAGTCACAGAGTTATTAAGGGTGCTCTCATGCCAAATCAGTGTCATGAAGCCCTCTTGTGTGCTGCGATACTGGGTCCAGTAAGCAACCCGTTCTGCATTATGGAGCAACTCCTCTCCTTTCCCATATATTTCTTGCCACCTCCCTTCTCTGGAAGCGGGGCTGGCTGGCTGTTGTGCCGCTGATTTATCAGCGCTCTGAGAGCCTGCATCTGGAGGCCAGATTCTCAGGTTCTGCATCTGCCGCTGTTCCTCAGGCTGATGAAAACGGGGAAGCGTCCGTGCTCCAGTCTTACACCTACACAGCCCCCGGTTCCCATTCATCCGGACTGACCGGCGCCCACTCGCCCAGTCTCTCACATATTTTACACCCACACGGGCCTAATATGCATCCTCACGCACACACACACACACACACACACACATGCACACACACAAAAAAGCACACACATACACACACGCACACTAATAAACCCACATAGGCCCTGCATTTTGTTAATATGCACACAAACTCTCAATCTGTCTAATACACCAACATAGGCTCTCACATATACTTAACACACACACACACACACACACACACACACACACACACAGGCACACACTCTCTCTCTTTCTTTTTCACATACAGTACCAGTCAGAAGTTTGGACACACCTGATTAAGATAATGGGAAACATGCATTCAAAGACATTTTTATCTAAAGACTTGTTCTTAAATGCTTGTTTGTTGGACAAATATAAATAGTGAAGTTGATGTCTATGTGTGAATTTAAATTTGTAAAAATATTTTTGGCTGCCAAAAATCTAAAATATAGGACAGTTTTGATTTGTTTAACACTTTTTGGTCAATGCATAATTTCATTGTTATTTCATATTTCTTTACTATTATTCTAAAATGTGGAGAAATAGAAAAAATAAAGAAAAACCCTTCTATGAGTAAGTTTGTCTTAACTTTTGACTGGCACTGTAGATCTACGTAAGTTTCCATACTTGTAGCAACATACACACCATCAGAGACGCACAGATGGACACATATGTTCAAATGCGGGCACACACACACACACGAACACATGCACATGCACATACGCACACGTTTCCTTACACTCACTCAGACACACTGCCCCCTCTGTAAAGAAATCAATGAGCTATTCATGACTTCATGGGGGAAAAATTTCCTGCTGGATTCTTGATTTCCTCTCCCAAATTTCCAATCAGTATTTTTTCTTTTCTGAATTGTGCTCAGCCAGAGTTCTTCTCATATATTCCTTCCAAGAAGAGGGCTCAATAGCCAAAGAATTTTCCTTCTGTTTTAATTTTGCCATGACGATAAGAGCCGAGTGGGAAAAACCCTGCGTCCACAGAAAAATATCTGTAAAATCTATGAAACAAACAGCAAAGGGGGTATGAAAAATAACATTTTTCACCCAACAGCACATCTTCTGAAACTGAGACGATTTTATAAAAAAAGGGAAAAAGGAATATGCTTTTTTCTAGGTTATCTAACAATGCTTGAGATCCTTACAGTTCATAGGCACTTCTTCTTCTTTCAACTTCATGTTTAAAGAAGACTATCTTTAGTAGGTGCAATAAGAGACTGAACAGCCCAAATGATTGCAGTTCTGTCAAGTCACTCTGGGCCTATTGCTAAAAATAAATGTTTATGTATCGCCCATCAGAGGTTGTCACAATTCATCAGTGTTTTGGTCCATAGCAAGTACTGTTGATGTGGTTATCTCAGTGCAGTTTTTAAAGTGTCTTTTCCTCCCCTGATTTTGCTGCATGGTGCATTTTTCTGTGACCCTACTCCAACTGTGACTAAAAGCCCTTCTGCTGACAGAGGCAGTTTTTTCCCCTGTCTCTCCTGGCCGGTACATGTTTGGCACAGAGGGATATGTCAGGACTGACCCCAGAGCAGTTACGCTTCACATTTCTCTGACCTTGTGTCACATTTCTCTGACCTTGGTCTAACAAGGTCCCCTGTAGCGATTATTAACCCGCGGTAGCGTGGTTCTGTCTCAGGAATCCCCTCGTCACCTACCAGAGTTATGGCCCGGCAGCTGCACTTGGTGTACAATAAGCATATCGCCAACCAGGTCACACAGTTCAACGTCACAGACTGTATAGGTAATTTCTTGGTCTCTACATAGTGTCTGCTATTGCATGTCTCCAAAACTACTATTCACCTGTGACATTCCTTCAGTGATAGCCTGGTAACCCTCTACCCTGGTAGGACAGAGATCGCCAAGTAACACAAGAGAAGTTACACCAAGATTGGCGCTGATACAGAAGGGTAAATGTGATATGGCGACAGAGAGGCCGGTTTAGAAGACAACGTTCACTATAATGGAATGCACCTGTATTCTTTAAAAACAGCAGAAATTGTCCATTGGTATGGAAAGCATTTGAGTCTGTTATGATTGATAGCTCAGAGCACTTCCCTTTCTTCCCTGGCATTTTCTCCTAGGACTGGTTTCTCTGATTCTTCTTCGCTGTTTAACCTGTGAGCTGAGCCCGTATTTTTCATCTGTGATCTATACATTTATCTGTGATGCAAAACGTTAAGTGGCCCATTCATCTGATCAGTTTTCTTCAATTGTTTTTTGAATTCTTGTAAATTTTGTCATTTTAATATACATACAAACACACACATGTATGTACACACATACATACATACACACACACACACACATACACACACACACACACACACACACACACACACACACACACACAATCACACATACACCCACATCATCAATTTCAGTTCCAAAATATTGATGTAATTCATGACAAACAAAGCTGCTCAGACTCAGAGTTGAGCTCAAATATGGTATCAAGGCTGTGGAATGAAATATGAAATGTAAAAATGACACATGTGTTTGATAACATTACTGTGGCAACAACAGATAACTGTTTCATAAGTACCCCCCCCAAAAAAAAAAAAAAAAAAAAAAAATTGTGTCACCATGGAGATACACACAGTCCCAGTGGCCCCTACCACCTACTCTCAGGAACATAGTGTCTGTCAACCACCGATTACCAAAGAGGGTTTAGAATATGCTCAAATAGACATTTTCATCACCTTTTCCCTATAATTCGGAAGTCTCCATAGAGCAGAGACACACTGCACTGCTGTTGATGGTCAGCTTATGAGGACTAATTCACTGCCAGAAACCACTGCAGTACTAATAAACAACGAGTGACCAAACTGTAGAAATGTTGCTTCACCCGGAGTTTGTGTGGCCAGAGGACGTGCTGAAAGGCCATCAGAGGAGGCCCTCCCTGTTTATGCAAAGAGCTGCTCTCCTCGGCACTCGAAGGGAAAACGGGTCTGTGCTTTTGAAGTGAGAATAGGGCTGCCCATTCAGAGATTGCAATGCTAAAGGGCTCTTGAGTGTGAGACACTTTCAGAGAGTCTCCTCTCGAGATTATGGAGCAAGTACGATGCACCTGAGCCTGCCCACTGAGAGGCGTAGCCTCATATGGCCTCCTCCCACACTCGTCTGGCACACGGGGCTGTTACAGCGAGCTGTTTCATATGAGGATTTAAAATGCATTACCCTGCTGATAAAAACGTCGCAATCACCTAGTTATTCAGCGCTTTCAGAAATGTCCTTGTGAACTTGTGAGGCTGACTTTATGTCACGCGCAACGTTATTGTTGCATTTGGGCTTTGTGATTGAGCAGAGCACCCAGCTATACTTCTTGAGTAAATCACTTCTTGAGAAGTCACAAGCAGAGCGCTGAGGTATGATTACTGATTAACGCTTTTGGCTAAATGTGGCACAGAGGTAGACTTAAACTGAAGCCCTTCAGCACAAAAATGCAGAATGGTTTTGTGGATGAACTGTCTGACATAGTAGGATATTGAAAATATGATGATTAGAAATCCCACTGTAATGTAGACAGAAGGAACACTTCACTCTGGATAAGAGTGTCTGCTAAATAACAAATGTAATGTAAATGCACTATGTTAGCATCTGTTATGAGAGCATTATGTTAGAAAATAGTTATTTTGTTATGAGAATGTCCTGATTAATTTCTAAATTAAGATTAAATCAAATGTAGACTAAAAATGTATTTCAAGTTCTGATGTGTCAAAGACTCCCTTCACTTCAGTATGTTGGTGTACTGAAATGGCCTGTGATCAAGTAACTACTGCACTAATCAGGTCAGATTTTATACAGTTATCAAATAAGGAGGCTTTATTAACTTTATTAAATGGGTGGGGCTATCCTCTGTTGTCAAATGACTCACTGGCTTGAACCAATCAGGCTGTTAGTGGTGGACAGCCAAGTCTTTTGTTGGCTTCAAGCAAGCAAGTGATTGACAGCTCAGTGTTCTCTGTGTCATCAAGCATCACTGTTCCATCACTATGGTTTCGGCAACCGCGAGCTCTTACAAGATGCCCACCTATCCAGGTGGAGAAAGTGCCTCTTTTAGTCATGTGCTTCCTGTTTGTTCATTGTTTTGGTTGGCTTTGTCTCGCAGTAACACTGTTCTACTCTAATACCTGTCCCGACAGTCAGCTGTCTCACCTGAGGGAGTTGTGGGAGGGAGGGAGGGAGGGAGAGAGAGCAGGGCCAAATGACTGCCAGTTTGGCATCTCCGGAGGACAATGTGGTTTCAGAAAGGGAGAGGTGCATGTTTGGGGCTTGTCCCTTCACTAAATCTCCTCCAGGGTGTCACAGGAGCACTGCACTGGAATAGACACCGGTCTCATTGCCCTTTCTGAACCATTTAAGGGGTCAGCGACAGCACGGTTAACAGTTAGCAAAACCACGTGACCGTGTTCGTCCAGCTTGTCGGATCCTTCCGAGCTGCTGCTTCAGCCATCGGTGGAGGTTTTGGCCACAGGGTGTTTTCTCCGTTGCCGGGGGTTGCAGTGTGGAAATCGATGAATCGGCACGCGTTCCTCCGAGCTCACAGGCATTCCAGGCAGGCTAGAGCAGGCAGGGCGTTGCTCAACGATCACGGCGTCGCGCACATCGCTCTGATGTCCAGTTAGATTCAGTGACTAATGGCAGCAGCCAGCCGCAAATTACAAATTACAGCGGCGTGAGGTAATTTGACCTCATTTGTAAGCGTGCGTGATTCTGGATTGCGCTTTACTGCGGTTACCGCAGCTACCTCACTACACCTGAATGTTGCGGCCTCAGAATGAACTGCTGACCTGCTCCTCATACAGTAGCCCGTGAGATAAAAGATAGGTGGCTTGTTTCTGCGGCTGACAGCTGCCCCGCATGTTTTGGGTAATAATTGACAGAACACCGAGGTGTGTAAATAGTTTGGCTCACTGTAGTGGCAACGGGGAAGTCACACATTTACAGAACTGTGAGGGAAAAACGCTCCAGTTTCAAGCGATAATATTCCAGAGGACAACAGGAGCATTTCAGAAAAATACCTGCAGGGTTTACTGTAAATGCAGCCCTTATTTTCAGAGGGAGAGTAGTCCCAGTAAAAATGTATTGCTTCTCAAAAGTGAAGGTGAAAACAGTATGCAGCTGGTAAAAACATTGCTGGAGGTAGGGATTGTGTACAGAAAACTCTGGAAGCATGCAGTGGCAGTCAAAAGTTTGGCCACACCTGATTAAGATAGTTGGAAACATATATTCAAGGACATTTTGGCCTAAAGACTTATGTTTAAATGCTTGCAATTTGTTTCTTAGACAAATATAAATAGTGAAGTTGATGCCTATGTATGAATTTACTTAAAAAAGTTAAAAAATTAATTTTGAAAAATATTTTTAGCTACTTTGAAGAATCTAAAATATAAGATAGTTTTGATTTGTTTAACACTTTTTTGGTCACTGCATAATTCCATTTTTGTTATTTCATAGTTTTGATGTCTTTACTATTATTCTAAAATGTTGAAAGTAGGAAAAGTAAAGAAAAATCCTTCTATGAGTAGGTGTGTCCAAATGTCTGACTGATACTGTATAAATGGCGCAGTGCATTTATGAAGATTTCCTGTGCACCATTTTGCAGGCAGGGTTAAGGGTATTCAGACACTCTCATGCAGAACTCAGGGAAGAATATCGCATGGTAATTTACTTCATCGGATGTTGCATTAGTGCATATTTTGTTTGACAGCAAAGCCCCAGCGATACGAACATTCTCATTATTAACTGGCTGGTAAAATAAGCGGCTCATGGAAAGTGGGAAAGACAGTTTGGTCCGATTGCTGTGTAGTCCAGATGTTGGATGCAAGTGGTTGACTTGATTTAATGGACATTTATGCTATAACTCCTCCAATCACAGATGACTTGGGAAAGGGCAGCAAAATTAAGTGGGTATGCCTCTGCCCATGTCCTTTAGCTCTCATTAAAACAAATTGCTAAAATGAATGTTTTAATTGGCTTGAAAACATAACTTACCATTTTTGCTGTAGTATATTCATGTTGTAACTACTGTCATTTTAGTTTTAAAAAACAGCACAAAAATACCATTGCACGTGACTTACTAAGATCCAGTCATACAGTTATGTTGCCTGTTCCTTTTTATTTCATAATTCTTGATAAGGACAGAGGAAAGCATAGTTATGCAGTGTGGTTTCAGTATGATTAGTTTTTAGTGAGCCCAAAAATATTTTGATTTAAGTCACCGGTTGTCAAAGTTTGGCTCTATATAGTTCCTTGAGATTGTTGCCTGTTATCTCAGTGGCTCTTGGCTGCCCTCTGCTGGAGAAAAGGAAATATAGTTTGTTGTAAATGGGAAGTAAGGAGACTCGCAGGGAAGACATACACACTGTGCCTTTCGTCACCAGCAGACATCTCGGTGCTGCTTGTTCAGCCCACAGCTCTTTCAGATGGCATGGATCAAACATGGACAGATGCTCTGTGACAGAGGGTAACATGTTGAGGCTGTGTCTCTCCATTGCCTCTTGGTTCTGGGGAAGAGCGCAATGCATGCTTGCTGGAACCCGAGTTTGACCATTTTTGCTTTGTGTTCAGAGCAGTGCAGGTTGGCTGGGAATCAAGTGTTAACACTTGGTTGTTGTTACAAACACACACATACACACACACACACACACACACACACACACACACACACACACATACTAGAGCAATGCAGTGTGAAGGATGTTGTAGAGCTGTTTGTAGTTGTACAGACAACGTGTTTGAGTTGTGGTAAGTGGGGTGTTGTACAGACAGCGTTATTACGTTTTGGTAAGTGAGGTGTTATACAGAGTTGTTGAGTTGTTATAAGTGGGGTGTTGTACAGAGTTGTTGCTGTGGTAAATGGGGTGTTGGAGAGTTCTGCGGTGAGGTATTATATAGACAGTGTTGTGCGGCTGGGTGAGAGGCTGGAAGGGAATGTCAGTGGGGTGCGTGTTACAGTGAGCAGTCCTGAAGCAGGACACCCTGTCACTCTGACACACTTAATCACCTCCGCTGCCTCCCTGGGGATGCAGCCAGCCTTTTATTGTTCCTACCCTGAGAGGGTTTTCTCACGCTGGGGGCCGGTACCTCGCACCCCCTCTGACCTCAACCCCCCTCAGGGTACCCCCGAAACTCCACACTCTGAACTCTGTCCCCCGGGATTGCTTCCCAGAAAGGGAGTGACCCCCTCAGAGACCCTCGGGATCCTGTCGGTAGGAACACGGGCGCTGAGGTGGACCCGGTGTCCTCATCTAACACGGGCTGCTCTCAGCGCTCCCCCCCCCCAAGAGACGCCTCCTGAATGTGGCTTCTTTCATCCGCCATCCTTCTGTTTTCCATTAATAAAAAAATGGGAACTGCTAATGAAAAGAACTTGTTCGAGTATTGTTATGGATTTAGCTCTCACTGTCGTTCCCGAGAGGAGCGCCGCTGGGACGCAGACCGGGCTCACGCGACGTCTGCTGCCGTTTCTGGATCTGCGCAGTTGTGAGAGAGCGGGGCTTCCTGGGCCCGTGCCAGCCGCCTGCTCCCGAGAGAGTCACAGGCAATCCTAACCCAGCTGTGTTATATTGCCCCCTGGAAAACAGAATTACAGTACCCGTGGAAAAAAGAGAAGAGAATTACAGTGCCCGGGCGCAGACATTAGTTTTAACAGGGAAAACCGACTTACACGTACATACATTATTACAGGAAACACAGAGTTACATCAATGCACACGCATGATTACAGGACAGGGGAGTTATGGCATGCATGTCAATTACCCGCATGGAAGGGAAAACACAGTTAGACGACATCCATATTCATTATGACCGGCGGCTGTGAGCTATAGCAGAGTGCGTGATCATTCATTATCGGGGACAGAGGACAACTGTACAGAACCCAGCTGCACTGAGGTGGGGGGTGATGTTTGAGAAGACCCAGAGCTGAAAGAGAGGGAGAGGAATAGAGAAAGAAACAGGGAGAGGGAGAGAGAAAGAGGGTGAGGGAGAAAGAAAGAAAGAGGGAGAGGGAGCAGGAGAGAGAGAGGAGAAGGGAAAGGGAGGGAGAGAGAAGGAAAAGGAATGAGAGAAGAGAGAGAGGGAGGAATAGGAGAAGAGAGGGAGGGACAGGGAGGAGGACAGAAGGAAAAGGAAAGAGGAGAGAGAAGGAAAGAGAAAGGGGGGAAGGAGAAGAGAGGAGAAGGAGAGAGAACGAAAGGTAAACAAGGAGAGAGAGAGAGAGAGAGGGTGGGAGAATGTGAGAGAGAGAGGAGAGAGAAACAGGCAAAGGGGAAGAGATAGGGAGGGCAGAAAGAGAGAGAGAGAGTGAATGAGAGAGAGGGAGAGAACTGAGACAGGGACTGTGGATTTGGAGAAGGGAGTTCCGACGCACTCGGGTCCAGGGGACTCTGGAGCCTGATTCACACGCTTCATGCGGACGCAGTGAGTCACGGATGCCCCGAGGTAACTCCTAATCTCTCCTAACAGGCAACCTCACAGACTGCGGCTTTATGGATTTGTCATGGTTTTATTATTACTGCGCAAAGATCTGATGAAGCTGGATAAAGTAAGACTTGCTTTCATGTTAGTGGGCCAAATGTAAAAAAAAAAGAAAGAAAAGACATTGTGTGATGTTAGCTGTTTTCATTTATACCCCACAAGCCCCCTCTCGCACAGTGGAAAAGTATTGAATCAGATGCCTGGCAGCTAACCCAAAGTGCATGTCACTGTTTTCACAGCTACTCATGTTTTGCCTGGCTCATTATTAGTCCCGTATTGTCGTTTGTGTGTTTTTACACAGGGCAAATAATGTGCAATCCTCAGATATCACGCTAAACACACTAAGAACGTCAGGATTTCGCTGTCGGCGAGGGCAGATAGATAACTCAGAAACCGCTTGACAGGTTAATCAAACTCGCAAAGGAAATGGCTTCAGACTCAGAAAAAAGCTGAAGTTGACGTTTTTCTCACCAAAAAAAGTAAATCCTCTACGCAAGCGTCCGAGATGGATGTGAAAACACTTTAGCATGTGTGGGAAAATGGCTGCGGTCCAAAGTCTGGAAGTGTTTATCTTGCGCGCGACGGCTTACGAGCGACTGCTTTATGTATTTCGCAGAAAGCTCTGCTGATTGATTTCAGTTCTGTTTTGGCATTCCTGGCCTTGGGAGAGGGGTGATTGGGTCCCAGGAGATAGTTAGGGGTGTTCTCTCTCCCTGGGGGGGGGTGGGGTGTAGTGGCAAGGATTGAGCCCTTTTTCTGGGTGTCTTTAAGACGAAAGGGATGTTGGGTCTTTGTGGTCAAACACCCACATGGACGTGGTTCTTCTGGGAGGAGTTAACAGGCTTGAGTGGTTGCGTACCTTGTGGAAGGGGCGGAGCCAGACCTGGATGTTGCACAGGCTGGAATTCTCACACTTCCTGCTTCTTCAGGGGCATGACCTCAGAGCTATTTGTTAAATCATCAAAACAGGCCTGCACAGCGCCCTTGTCTAAAGTTGATACCAGTGAACAAGTGGGCAATCCTCACACACTCTGCCTCCCCAGATCTGGTCAGATCCCCAAGCTGGAAAATGAGTTTTCTTTCTGGAAGCTTCCGAGAGGGCGGCAGTGTGACTGGTCAAGCCGGGGCAGGCTCTGAGGTCAGAACCCCAGGCTCACCCCGCGGGATCCGTGCACGGAGCCGGCGCGGTGGCCTCAGCTGACGGCCCGACGCGATTGGTGTAAATCTTTTAATGCAGAGTCATCTGAGCTCGGAGGGATTTAAGCCCTGAGGGAGACGCCGTGCGCGGTGCAAGCCCGTTCCCTCGCGCATTCCTCCCCAGATATTGCGCGGAGGAGAACGGTAACAGCCGTTTATTTGTGCAGCAGATTGGGGCGTGCATTTGAAGTCGCCAATCCGATTTGCGCTCGGCGGCAGACGGAGGGCTGTGATTTAGGACC
This sequence comes from Megalops atlanticus, assembly GCA_019176425.1. Taxonomy (NCBI): domain Eukaryota; kingdom Metazoa; phylum Chordata; class Actinopteri; order Elopiformes; family Megalopidae; genus Megalops; species Megalops atlanticus. The sequence continues at coordinate 30,688,144 of CM032883.1, read as the reverse complement.
TGAGTGTTGTCCGCTTTTCGAAAACAACTGAAGTGATTTTCCACTGGCAGGGCTCCCCGAGTATTTATGACATCAGAATGTTCCTGTGTATCTCTGGGAAGAGAACACGCCAGGGGTAACTATGATGCTAAGCTGTCATAGCGACCGGTGTTACACAGTGCGAATACAAAACTTGTGTCATCCATTTTAGGCTGTTCAGATACCCCTAACTGCAGCATAAATGTGTGTATATGTAAGAAATGCCGTAGAGCGGAGCTTGTGTCATGCTCACTGGTGGTACTGAGAGGTGGGTACTGTGGAATGGGACTGTGGAGTTAAGATGACAGTGAAATATTGGGGCATTGGTCCCATCGCCATGGGACGGTGGCTGCTGAGAGTTTTGCTGCATTGTGCATAGTTTGAGATTGAGTGTGTGTGCACGCGAGTGTGTGTATGTGTGTTATTACACCACAAACCTACTTATATCATAGTGAGCATATAGAATGAGGGGAGGTGTAAGTGAGGATGCAGAGTAGTGTGTGTGCATGTGTGTGTGACTGCCTGTTTGAGTTTGTGTGCACATGTGTGTGTTTGAGTATGTCTGTGAGTGCGTGCGCATGTGTGTGTATGTGTCTGTGCAGCAGGGTGTGTGTGTGTGTGTGTCTGTCTGTCTGTCTGTGCGTGTGTGTGTGTGTGTACATGTGTGTATGTGTGCGTATGTGTGTGTATGTGTCTGTGCAGCAGGGTGTGTGTGGGGGTGGCTAACAGCAGCGGTGCCAGCTCGTAGCTGCTAGCCCTGAGGGTGCAGGCAGGAGGCCGCATGGTTGTGGGCGTCGCCCCCAGAGATGAAAGGCCTCTCCCTGGGCATCCCTCCGAGGTGAACGTGAGTGTTATCACAGCTGCGCCGGCCCTGTTCGACTTCAGCGCGGGATCGTGCAGAGAAAAAAAAAGACCAGTGCTGACCTTTGACCCAGCGGAGTCTGCTTCTGCAATGGTCAACAGCAGCGGCAGCAGCAGCTTACGGCTTAAGTCCACTTGTTATTTACATTCAGAATCAATAAGCCCTTGCTGTGTTGGCCCGCCTCACTTTGATGTCAAAAGTGGACTTCACTTTTATTTGGGGAAAGGGGTGGGAGGCAAACATGAAAGACAGCAGAGCAAGTTTCACCACATCCAGCCCTCCGTAAAACCTTGAAAAAGTGACTCTCAGAACGGGTCGAAAGACACCCAGGTTGCGTGACTTTGCAGCGGTTTGCAGTGGACCAGTTATGCCCCCTCATTGAAAGTCGACCGGTAAGTACCCGTCTGTGACGCGAGCCAGTGGCGTTGTGACGAGCGTTAAATGAATGGCGACATTAATCCCTGGTCTCCCCTGAGGGCCGCGTGTGTTAGGTGTGGTGGCGTCAGTCGTCAGTTATCGCAGCTACGAGTGTTTCTCAGGGCAGAGAGACGAGGCGTGTCTCACGGAAGGTTTTGCGATTTCGTTCGCTTGGCCTGCACGCGCAAGTGTTTATTAGACACAAAAACCAGGTGTGACCGAAAAACACAGCTCTGTTGTGGAAGGGTACTCCTAGCTGTATTTTTGTCGCTGCTGTGATACCTGTGATATTCCTTTTCCTCTCACATGGGAACACGTGAGAGCACCCCACATAGGTGTCATTCCTCTCTCTCATGCCAGCTGTATGTTTACCTGAAAATGTTGCGTTCTTTCCGATCTTCAGATGCAGGAAGCAGCAAGTAAAGACACAGTTATCATAAATGCAGTAAACAAAGAGAGAACCAGTGTGCTGACTCCGACTGACATTCTTGGTCTCCACGTACGTTGGGTGATTATACATGAAGCCTTGCTTGAAGCCAGTGAATATAGCAACTTGAAGTTGACATATCGAGGAAAAAGAGATGAAGAGAGAGAGAGAGAGAGAGAGAGAAAGAGAGAGAGAGAGCGCTAGAAAGAGAGAGCTTTGGGTATATCTAGGTTCAGGTAACTTTAGGGCAAAAGAGTAACATGAGCAGCTTAGCAGAGCTGACGTGGGCATACACTCAGTCGTCTAAAAAGGACGTGGTCCCCTTCAGGCCAGAGAGCAGCCGAACCCTGTCCCAGCCCCGGCACTGTGTAGAACGCTGTGGTCAGTGGGGGTTACGCTGCCGAGCACCAAAAGACCACAGGGCCGAACCGTGCCTCAGATGTCTGATGTTTTTTTTCTTTTATTTTAAGAAACCTGTGTACCTCGTGTCCTAGCAACCCTGCCCCGGCGAGGCTTTCTAAATTCAGCCTCGGAAACTATGTCAGCCATAGTTTTGGGACAAGTTCATGGAGGTCACCCCCTCTGGCTGAGTTGAGAGAGAGCGGGGTCTGAAGTCTGATCATGATACAAGCTCCCAGGTAACGGCCCACTGGACAGCGAACCACCTCTGCCCTCACTGGAACACACCTTAGTAGAAAGTCAGAACCTTTCAAAAAGTGTTGTTTTATCGTATCGTGGCATGAGAAGCAGAGCACAAATGTTTTCTTTTTTTTTTTTTAATGTGCTGACCCCCACCCCCACCCCCCATGCCCCCCCCCTCCTGTGGCATGCTGCCTGTTGTCACGTATTGTTGGTAAGAATGCTGTGAAATGAAACTGAGGACATGTGTCGGCGAGATTAGTGAGTGGCACCTCTTGTTAAGTTGATTGCGCTGCTTTGTGCCGGAGATGCCGCCCGCCAGGGGCTGGAGAGACACTGGGGCCTGTATTAATTAAACCCTCGTCTGAAAAATAGAAGGCCTTTATTCCCACGACACTGGGAAAATGACTGGGGGGCGCTCCGATAATAATTAATGTTTCGCCTCGCCAGCAGACTCCTGTGCGTTTTAAGTGCTCTGAAGCAGCTTTAATGTACTGCCCAACCCCCCCAGGAGACTCCACTGTGGTCAGAACCCACTCTCTTAAAACCAGCACTTATTTTGAGAGTGTACAAATATTATCATTTTTCCTCACTTTGCCCCTTTTTCCTGTTTATTGCGCATAATCGAGATCTGGTCGGTGGAGGGGGCGAGGGGAAGGGGCTTGAGTGTTTTGGGAATGACACATCAGTTGCTGTGGTTTGTGTGGATGAGACAGAGCCGCCCTCAAACTGCATACTCAGCTCGGAGCGTCTGGGTTTTTTAGTTTTTGACAGTCAGGTAGACGACCCAGACTGTCAGGGGGGTCTTTGCGGGACGACAGGGTTGTCTGTGTCAATCGCGTCATTAGGAAACAAGGAAGAGCGAGCTGAGTGACTGTCAGGCCCTTGCGGTTCAGACGCATCCCTGAGGCCCATGAGACAGCCGCCGGAAATTTGTTTCCTTGTTCTCGGCTCACTCCAGGTGTTTATGACAATCAGGCGTGTGTTTGATACAGACAGTTAGAGTCTGTAGTATTGCACCGTAATCTTTGGGGGGTGGGGGCATTTTTCCATGGCAGTGTCGTCTGACTGATTCATTCATTACGCTACTTAAAGGTCAAGGTTCAGTTGCCCGCTTCAGTAGGGGTGTCACAAAGCCATTTCCTGTAAATTGCCAGCGCCAGGGTTTATGCGCGTTGGAGCTGAGTCAGTTTTTTTATGGAAGCCGGTGTATGTGTAAAACAAATAATGTGAAGTGGTTAATAAAATCTACTGACGTCATTAAGTTTCTGTTGGTAACACATTGCACCCTGGCAAGGTCTCGGTTTTTCGTTGGTGAGGAGGAGGTCTACAGCGATTAGCGGGAAACAGTGTAAGAGGCAGGGGAACTCACATCCCGTGTCCGGAATACAACTGTAGAGTAAGCTTGGGACTTTTTGCTCTTGGGGCTAATATATAACAAGTGCTGTAAGCGTCAGGATAAATTAGGGGGCTGGGATTAATCCAAATGGCTTTACCGTTACCTTTCTGTGTAACTGGAACAAATTTTCCCAGCGCATCATGGTTTTCATGTTTTTTTTTATCTCTGAGAATGAATGAATGAGTTAGACAGGAAAGCTGCATCACTACTGTGGTCCCTCAGGTCCTGAGGTTTGACCTGATCTGATCCAAGTTTCCCCTGTTATGTTCTGGAATTCTTTTTTTTTAAGGCTGTATATTTTATCGTAATTATTACCACGTTTCTGCTGTAGTTTGGAACAGTAGATTTTTTTTGACAGGTATGCTAAATCATACAGTATCTTTTAAATCCTTGAACGGAATCGGAGCCCAATATAGGGGTTGTTAGTCTTTGAACCAGGTTTCCCCAAACACAAAAGAAGTGACACAAAACTGAAAGACCAAAAAAAAGGCATTTAAAACATCTCAAAATAAATGCGTACTGATGTTCAGCATCCGGGGGATGTCCAGTCTGTGGCTTTTTTTATCCTCGCAAGAAAATCCCCTAAATGACTGATAGGCTGTTCTTCAGCCTCTTTGTTCTTTGTTCTGGTTCAGCATTCTCGCTTTGACGCTTCTATTCCTGTAACGCGGACTGTAGCCGCAGCCGTCATCACTGATGACAGCGATCACGGAGAGCTGATCTGTCCTGATTTGCGGGGAGGCCGAGCATGAATTGGCAGACGCCGCGGTGAGGCTAACAGCGAGACTCCGGAGGCCAGGGTCTGGTGAATGACTCACCGCTGGTGGTTGCCTGGAGGTTTATGTCATGTTTTTTTCCCACTCCGGCTTGCCTACATTTTCCGCTCTGTAGCTGCGTAGCTGGAACAACATCTGGACCTCGAACACCCCCAACCCTTCGTCCACCAACCCGCCCCACCCCCCCCCAAAAAAAAAAGAGGAAAAAAGACTCTCCCAGGACTGTGCTGTTACGCTGTTACGAAACTCCTCTCAGCAGCACAGATCAGCTCCCTAAAAAAATGAAGGAATCCCAGTGTCTCTCAGTACACATCAGACGCGGCGAGAATAGCGAGATCAAAACGCCTGTCTGAAGCAGGTTTTGATCACGTCTTATGAAAGAGAAGGAGATGAAAATTCCCATATTGCAGGAACACTGCCCCCGCTGTACTCCCCCAAAAAAACAAAAAAAGGCACAGAGAGGGGTGGGGGTGGGGTGGGGTGTGTGGTTGTGGGCCGGGTGTGGGGGCGGTGAGAGGGGGACAGAGTTGGGACGGCAGGAGAGAGAGAGGGTTGGCTGGGGCAAGACTGAGAGAGAAAGGGGGCAGGGAAAGGGAGTGTTGGGGGAGTAAGATTTGGAGAGGGGTTGGTGGAGGGGGTCAGTTAGGATGTGGAAGAGCAGGGATCAGTCCCAGCTCAGTCAGTTGGAATGCGCAGCCGTGTGGGAATCGGGATGCTCAGATGTGCAGCGGCTCTGCGGGTCCACCAAACAGCGCTGTGCATCAAAATGACTCTGTGATGAAAATCTCAAGTGAGTAGAGCATCTTTCATCTGCATAAAAAGACTCGCATATTAGCAGAGAGGGGCTTTCTCTCTCTGAGTGGGTCACGGCTCTCAGAAACTTGTCTATGCTTAGCTAATGGAGGGAAAATATGTGAAAAATGTATTATAAGTGGTTTTAATTGGATTGTGGTGAATTGAAATTTCTCAGTCAATTACTTCTGAAGTATTTCAGTTTCAGAGTCACTTTAGTACAGTACATCTGTTGTGTTAAGCAGGATCTTTTTCCAACATGTGTGTTGTGTTCTTTGTATGGGTGAGAGGATGCTGTAGGACAGCAGCTGTCTGAACAGAACTGGCTGATGGGTTCCTGTTTAAACCTCACTTTAGTTGGTTGTTTATTGATTCAAACCGGACTGTGTGTGTTATTTTTGTACATAAGAAGAACTGTTCACATTATGTATCTTCCTTATAATATAAAATCTTATATATTCTTGTTATTCAGTGTGCAGTGTACGCTAATCAAACTTATCCTTATCAGAGCAGTCAAAGGTGACCAGGTTTTTACACTGTTCACATAATTTAATTTTTTATTGACGTACCGTACCTGGATAGCTAAATACATGAGTAGCGGTGCGTTTGGTGTAAACGGTTCTCATGAAGAGCGTTTCTTGGCACCGTACGGGATCCCATTAAACCTAACAAGGAATATGTCAGATTGATCTCAGCTTTGGCTCCCCCCCAGTGAGCGTAAAAATGCCGAAAGAGATGGAACGCTGCCGATGTGTTATCGTTGCGTGCTGTCAGCGGGACTTGCAGGGACTCGGCCCCCCCCGGGACCGTCCGAAGGTGCCACCGATGTCCTCCAGGCACGTCCCTACCTTCGCCGCAGAACATTCCTCGAGCTGCAAAAAACAGAATGTTCCCTACACATTACATAAGCACAATTGTAAAAAAGGAAAAGGGGGGGTTCTCCCTCCTGTGGTGTGTCTGTCTCACGCGCGTTCGGAATACACTGCTGTCCGCATTCCTGGTCATTATGATGCGGCTGTACCGTGTTTCTCCCTCCCATTGTGGTGTCTGCAATCTTACACTGCCACGCAGTTTGAAGCTTTCAGTCCCGTCGCTCAATGCGCGTTTCCCTCCCTGGCGTGGTGCCAGCCCCCCGGCCTTTTATCCCAGAGATTCCCTGAGAAAATTGTACTGTACACAGAGTCTCCGTATAGTGTTACGGAATGCGGAGCGCGGAGGAATTCCCGGCTCGTGTTTCTCGCCCCACAAAGTCGAACCCGGGGCTGTGGGGCAGTGGCAGGCCGGCAGCGGGCCGGCAGTAGCCCCCACAGCGCTCACACTGTGAGTTCTCCTGGAACAATACGATCTCCGGTGTTTTCCTGGGAGGTTTGGCCAGCGAGGAAGGAGGTTACAGCCACCAGTGACCCAGGTAAAACCATGTGTTGAGGGTCTGTTTGTGTCCATCCTGTTCTCTCTTGAAAGAATTAGGTTAGTGGTTGCAAGTGAGAGTGAGAGTCAAATATTAACCACGGGTACAGATACTCTTTTTTTGGAAAGGTGTTTGGTCATATTTCCGCAATCTCCGTTGCTTACATAGAATTTTTAGCGGATGGCCTCCAGGTCAGAGTCAGTGTTTTGCCATGCTCTCCATCTGGTGGTGTGGAGCGTGATACAGGAGGGGTGGAGGCCAGATTAAATTACAGCAAAAGGTTATTGCTGTCACCGCCATTCTGATGCATGGCGATTCAGATGCGATCTGCCCTGATGAATGATTCTCTGCTCCATACAGCACGGTACGTGCCTTTGCGTGGGACGAACACAAAGCCGGGCCCCCCCGTTGCATGATGGGAAAGCTGTTGGGGTGTCATCCATTATGTGCGCCAGACGCTTTGTTGAACGCACTGCTGTAGGGTTTGGGGTGGAGGCAGCGGCCTTTGTTCCCCCCCGCCCGGAGCTGATATTTAAACTGGAGTCTGCTTGAAGGATTACACTTCATATCTCACGGAGTACATTCCTCACGGCCGGGAGCCCTCCATTTGCGTCGGCTTTCCTGGCAGTTCGGAGTGATGCTGAGGTCTGAGGGCAGCAGTGGCTTGAGCAGGTCTGTTCATCTGTGTGTGCATTCTCTCTCACTCACTCGCTCGTCCAGGTGATGATTGTTTCTATGTGGTGGAAATTGCCTTTTGAATTAAAAATCTTTATTGAATTACATAACTGAGTATAACTGTATATTAATGAGGTAAAACTTGTGGAATAGAATTTGAAGTAAACTTTTTCTGAAACGAATTTCTCTTGGTCTGTGATTTTCTACACAGTTGTTGGCTATATTCTTTAAACTGCACACAGGTACCCTGCTGAAATTACTGTATCATTGATACCATAGTGTGAAAATTACTGATGATACAAACAAAAATGATGAAAAAATTATGATTGTACTACGTACTTTGTAGTTTACGTAACTGTAGGTGTAGTTTAAAATAAACAAAACCTTTGGTGTGGTGTTGATTACAGCTGGTTACTGTAGTAGGTCACCATTTGAGATGTAAATGAAATACTTTATAAAATAATATTTCAATCCTTTGCCTATTGACTGACTCATTGGTGTAAAACTGGAAGTAAAGGCATTTAAATTTGGGCTACATTCTTTAATATAATGTTATACAATGCTGTTATGTCACAGAGGAACTCATAGCTACGGATTGGCAAAAGATTCGGCTGGGACTTGTTCAACTGCATGATGAAGATTGCTGTGTGAAAATACTGTCTCTCTGAATTTGGCAGCCCATTCTGATTGACACAAGCAATCTATATGGGATGTTACAGTTATGGAAAACACTCTGTAAGTGTTTGTGGAACATGTCAGGTAGGAGAGGATGTAGCCATGTTATTCATTACAACAACAGTACAGCTATCATGGCATTGTTCACAAAGTCAGTCTTTGTGTATGTGTGTATTTGCATCTCAGGTATGTGTTGTTTAGATAAACCGTTTTGATTTAAGCAACATGCACAACTGTTTAATTCACACACCTTAATTCTGTTGCCTGTCTTTTCATTACATGTAAAGCTGTCGTGCAGTGTCTCCTGAATCAGTTTTTATCTAATACTGTTATTTATGCACAATTCATCACATGACCCTTTCAAAATTTCAGTGAAACAATGAGTAATATGTAACAGTGAAAATACTGACTTTCTGCATATTAATCATTACAGGAAAGTAAACTTTCCTCAGAAGTTACGTCAAAAGTTGTAAATCACACAGATACCAATGAAATATACTAGGAATAATAAGTTAACATTGACATGAATTTCCCAGTAGAAAACTTTAGTTTTTCCCCCTTGCTTAAGGATGTGTGGCTCACAGTTTGATTGTGGCATGGTGCTGTGAACCAGGACCAAGTGATTTTCCACTGAAGGAGGCAGCATTCTCCCTGGGTCCCTCCGGTACTCAATTGCTTACAGGCCGATTAGTATTAACTGAGGATGCAGACACACAGAAAAAAAGCCAAATTGTCTGCTTCCCGTCCCGGGTAAGTGGCCCAGCGTCCCTGTCATCAGAGGCTCCGGAGCCGGGGGGGTGTTGTTTCTGAAAGGCTGGGGGCAGTAAAAGGGGGCAGGAGCGTGACCCTGACCGAGGGGTCACCTCTCAGGGCGATAATCAGGGGCGGCAGTAAAGCGGCTCGAAGCAGAACCAAGATGGGAGCCCTGCGGAATTGGAGTGTCCTTCTCGTTCAGAGCAGACTCAGCGTACGTCTGTTTACTTGAAAGACCTCCACGTCCGCACTCTGCCACGTGGACTTCTGCACCTCGTCTGCGTGTTTCCCAGGAACGAGCTGCTTATGCGGGAGGGCATCCAGAGAGATGCTTTTTTTCCCCCAAGTGCTCCTCAAATGAGTTAGGAAACCGTAGGTGAATGTTTCTGAATGTTTTTTTGCAACATCAGATGTGTTTGTTATTCATCACCTCGTGTGAGTCAATGCATCTCTTCTGTGGGAGTAGGATGAGAAGGGTTATAAGTCTGACTGATAACAGTAGTGAGTGAACATTGCACAGTAACTAAGGAAACAGTTAATTCTAAAATGTGCCACCGGTCTGTAAAAGGTTAGGTGACGATAATTTACTGCCTGTATTTTTCTGTTTAAGTGTCGTGAAGTGCTTAGTATCCACATTTACGTAAGCATTTTATGTGTCACTTCCTCATGTTTCCTCTGTTTAATGGCAAAAATTACAGGGGATTTGATGGATAGGAGCAGTAGGGGTATTATTGGAATGTATCGCGCATATATCACCAACATGCAGTATTCAAAGATTTTTACGTCAGCTGATGTAGTCCTGCTTTGTTCTTTCCCCCCTACAGGATTAGATTTTGGGGGTTCGGTTTCAGTCTGCTGAGTCTAGATCCTAGCCTGTGGCAGTTGCTCTGTTGTAATCCAGCTCGTGTTGAATGGAGGGGAAGGCGTAGTTTCTCAGCGGAGAAGAAATGGACCTCACTTACATAACGTAGCTCCCATAACATAACAGCTCCTGTCCCTTTACATGCCTAGAGCGATGTGCTTAAACAGCAAGGGTGGGTGACGCACAGGGAAGGGAGAATTGCTGGCCTTCAGGAATCGAGCTGCCCTTTCTCTCGCTCCAGATTTCTCCCACAGTGCCTCAGTCCTCATCCTGTTCTCTGTGTGGCCGCAACGACATTGGAGTCGAAAACCCCAACACGACTCCACATGGCCCCAGAGAACAGCCTGCCGCCACCGCGGTCGGCGTTTTGGCGGAAACCTCGGAACGTCAGGGCGGGTCACATGTCCATGTCATTTAAAACGGACTTCTTCTCTTGCTGTCTTTCAGAAATCGAGGCGAAGGAGGCGTGCGACTGGCTGAGGGCTGCAGGCTTCCCCCAGTACGCCCAGCTCTACGAAGGTAACAGACCTCACATCCGTCAACACCGCTGCGTCGTGCTGCCATTGAGTGGAAAATATTCCCGTGGGTCATGGTGTTGCCACGTGTTGAAACAAAGTGGTGGTGTTGTGAGTGAGAGTTGTGAGTTTGGGTGAATTGGCTGAGTGCTTTAACTGACGGTTAATATCAGGTGTTTGGGTGAATTCACTGAGTGCTTTAACTGAAGCAACAGACTTCATTTTTTCAGCATCTGTTCTCACCCCAGTGTCTTCAGTTGTAATGATAGCAATAATATTATGTCCCTCTGACGATACAAGGCTCTCCGTTAAATGCTGAAACTTGCTGGGGTAGGGAAAGTTTTCCCCCTGCCCTCTTGCCCCCCCCCCCCCCCCCTTGTCCCCTCCCCCAGTCCAGTTTACCAAGGACTTCATTTACACAGCTGTCCCGGGCCTGCCTGAGACCCCGGGCCTCCTTTCAACTCGCGCCGAGCCGGGGAGAGCGGAGAATCTCGTGTGGATTTTCGTCTGGATATTTCTGGGCTAGAGTTACTACCCAAACACGTTGCTGCACAGTAAAAGAAGGAGGTCATGGGAAAAAATCCTCTGTTATCTGTGCCTAAAAAACAAGCCCCTCTTACCCCGAGACCTCAGTGGCTCCTCAACGGGGCCCGTTTGAAGTGCGAGCATGGCATGAATTCCTCTCTGGTGGGGATTGTGGGTAGGTGAACAGGAAACACGCTGAAAACCAGCTTTCTCCCCTCAGTTACATCTGTGTGTGGAGATAAGCTGTCACAGTCATCCAGGTTTCACTCATTTCCTCTTATGGAGGCTTGAATGAAAGTCTAAGTCATCAATGTGAGCGATAACAACTTTAACAAACAGTGATTTGCTGCTGGCCAGGCCTTCTGTTTGCACCATTTTACAACACATTTGAACAGACACACGCTCCAGCGATTGCGTGGTTGATCATTTAAGACAGTACTCAAATCCCTGCTGTTCCCTGTCCAGAGCAGAGGAGGCCCGTCTGTGAATCTGCGTTTTCACTTACATGTGCGTGCCATGCTTCTCCACCAAAAAAAAAAAAAAACGGTTAAGTCCCCCCCTTGTAAAGGAATGTTAGCTGCTCTGGATCTGGATTCGGTCTCGCCCCCTCATTGCATAACAGCAGCGCAATACCCGACCCGCGACGTAATGCCTGCACAAGCCCAAGCGCCGTGTTCCGGCAATTTCTGCCACTTTTCATTAAGCTCCGGGACGTCCAAAACAAGCATGCTCCTCTCCCTCTTTTGGAGGTCGCTGGGTAAAGAATGTGCTGCCTTTTGGAAAGTGAAAGGGCTGCGCAGACTGTGGGTCTGCCAGGATACTTTCCTCAGTAGTCTGGTGTTTTTATACTGAATGCTGCTGGAAACTGCATTCCCAAATATGATCACTGAGAGAGTGCTGTTAGGGTTGATGCTAAGTCAAGAAAGAAAAAAGAAACGTTAGCACTGATATAATTGGGTAAAGGAGCTGCTTGAAGGTGCTGAGGTTAGCTGAGCTAATGTAAACCAACCAATCAGGATACCTTGAGGAGCAACACTGAGGGAAAATATTACACTTCTGTTTCTTTTCTGGCTTCCTCCTTGTACTCATCTTTTCTGCATTTTGTTTGCTCATGTTCATCCAAAATCATTGAGGTCAGATGGTTATGTTGGATGTGAATATCTCGGCTATCATTATGAAAATATTCCTAATGGACTGTTTTAGTGGTTATCTTTTTCCCTCCCATCCATTATTTTGTGTAAGCAGCATAAGCCAGTTTCGCTCTCAAATTTCAACATTGTCAAAAATAATACCTGGCTATTTATCATGATGAAGGACCTGGATTGTACAATTCTGAATTGAAGAGCGTTTTGAAATATGAATTTTGGCATCATGAATAACAAATGTACGCCTTTTCTGTTTGATTGATGAATGAATTCAGACATGTTGTCATCACATGCACACTGTTTATTTACTTAATGTATGCTGTTATGGTAAAATAGAAAAGCACAAACACCAGCATGCTAATCTCTTTCCCTGTCTTCCTCTCCAGATTCACAGTTTCCCATTGACATATCTCCTGTGAAAAAGGATCATGACTTTCTCGACAAAGACCTTGTCGAGCCTCTCTGCCGGTAAGGACCATACCCGTGACAGGGACGGAAGTAAATATCTTAAGTGTGTGTGATGGCTTCTTTCCTTGGTCACTCTGGTATTTCCACAGTTGTAATCTTTATGAAGTAAAAGGCTTGTTTCTTGTTTGCTTTTGGGATAGGCCATTAGGTTTAGTGTTAAAGCCAGCTCTGAGTCAGATGGTAAATTGATGCCAGAGAGTGGTGGGGAGGTGAAATGGACCCACTTCACTTGAAATTACAGGAACGGTGATCACATCTGACTAACAGGACATTTCTCACTGTGCAATTCTTTATTACTGGAAAGGGAACAAGTGAATGCACTGACGTTATTATGGCAACTGAGAAAGAAATCTGAAAATATACAAAGAAATGCTGATATTGTTGAGCTTTGCTTTTAAAAAACTTGATTTGGTCGCTACTTTGTTGCATAATGTTTGCTTGTGTTTAGAGCGTAGTGGCAAACCTCATCTGCGTCTACACAAAATAATCTTATGCAAATGCTGAGCAATTAATTTGTAGTCAGCTTCACAGATGTTGTACCGTTTAATCATATAATACCAAAATTGAAAGGTTAAGAATTTAAAATGAAGGGTGATTTAAATTTCCCTAGTTTTAATTGGCAAGACTACGAATCCTCATTCACTAATTGAATCACAACTCTTCAGTCACTGAGGTTGCCGTGGCAACAGCTGGGGAGGAAAGGAGGAAGGGAGAAAGAGGGGATGCTTTACACAACTTAAGTTACTGTGACTCTAAACAGCCCTCAACCGATTCATCTAAATTCCAAGGTTGGTCTGGAAACAAGAAAAGAGACCATAGTAGCTTCCCAGAATCCCAGCAAGTTCCCACCTCTTTCCAGCAATGTCCGTGCCCCCTCTGGGCCTCCAGGCTGAAAGGGGCTTCATGTAAATGGTCCCTCTCTTTTTTGGGGGTGAGGTGAGGTGCCACTCCATGCCCCCCACCAAGAACCTTAACCTGAAGTGATTAATACAGTGATGTCACAGTGTTAGCACTCTCTTTGATCCCTGACCTGTCGTTTTGTGTAACGCTCTGATATTCAGAGGTTTCTGTGCCAGTGGGGGGTTGGGGTAGGGGGTAGTCAGCAGAGGGTAATGGATGCACCCCCAAAAGAAAACCCCACTGTCTCTACCTGTTAGTGCTCTGTATCTGTGAGCCATGGGAACTTACAGCAGGTTCCCTTTTGAGAGGGTGGTTACAGCATTGGAGGCAGATTGGCTTCATCACCGTGTTACAGTTTTTAGTGTTGAGACTTACGCATGAAGCTCAGAACAATAGAAGGAGTCATAACGAGCAACGATTTCCACAGCACAAGCGATCCTGTTCTCTGTCAGGCCCCAGGTACCCCGTCTGTAATTACTGAGGAATGTCTTGTCATCTTATCCCCTGTGGCGTTGTTCTTTTACACACACACATATACACCCACACACACAAGCACACACACACACGCACACACACAAACACACACGCACACACACACACGCGCGCCACACACAAACACACACACGCGTACACACACACACTCACTCTCACTCTCTCTCACACACACACTATCACTCACACACACACACACACACACACACACACTCTCTCACTCACACACATACACCACACACACACACACACACTCACTCACACACACACACACACACACACACACTCTCTCTCACTCACACACACACACACACACACACACACACACACACTCTTGCACACACACACACTCTCACACACACACACACACACACACACACACACACACACATCTTTGCAGTGGGGCTGTTCTATCCACTGTACCATGCAGGCGCTCCCAGCAGCCCCTAATCTCCCAGTACTGGTTCCCACCTCATTCACCGCACACTGTATGGGAAATGTTCTAAAGCCCAATTGTTTTTGCAGGAGATTTCAGTGAGCTTTAATTGAAAGCAACGTCTTAAATCAACTGAGTTAATCAAAACGGTATGCCCAGGGAAGAGAAAGTCAGCAGAAGTCGCAGAGCACAAGAGAACACCAACTGGAGCGCCTTACAACTTTCATCCCTTAATTTATTTTTGGTGTGTATGTGTGTATATGTGTGTATGTGTGCGTGTGTGTCCATCTGTTTGTGTGTTTAAATGAATCTGACCCTCCTGAGAGATTGCACAAAAAAAAAAATTCCCTCCACTTCTCGAGTGTAGACCGGGCTGACTAGAATGTTAAGTGCCTCAGTAATGATATCAAAGGGGAGGAGGATCGCTGGCCATCCTGTTTTCTTTGGGCTCTTGGAAAAACACACTATCACTTTGTGAACCCTGGGAGCCGGGGGGCTACCATGCTAGCCGCTCAAACAGAGTCACTCTCAGCCGCTGTGACCTCCCACTGCCCGGCCCGCTCACCACCAATCAGGCGCCAGGGAGTGAGAGACTCCAGAACAGCCGCCAGTTACCGGGGCTTAATTAGGTTTAGCCATGCGGCGGAACAGGGTTAGCGTGCGCTAGCCTGGGTCTGGTGTCGCTGCTTCTGGTCGAAGGGATAATATCTCACTTGTTGATCAGGGTTCAGGCTGCTCCGGGGGGTGGCTGTGGTGTCCCTGCAGATGTGGTGCAGGCTCCTGCAAAAGCTCTGACTGTGGACTCTCTCTGTCGCAGGCGGCTCAACACGTTGAACAAGTGCGCCTCTATGAAACTTGACGTGAATCTACCTAAAAAGAAAGTAAGTGCAGCATGATTTTTAATATCCCAGACAGGACATTATTGATCTTTTTTCTTATCTGTCCGTATAAAAGATGATACAGTGGATATGATATAGAATATATAATAAGTAGATATATAATAATATATTTAGGTAAAAGTTGGATGGATGCACTTCTGTTTTGTTGTGCTGGAAGTCACTCTGGATAAGAGCATCTGCTAAATGTAATCTAATGCAAAAGCAGTTCCTCTTATTACTATGGTACTTAAGTAATACCGTTGTACCAACTACTATGGTACTTAACAGAATGTTATGTAAAGACTCCTACTGTCAGTTGTGACTCTGATGATTCAGTGTCATCTCTGCTCTTAGCCCAACCTTTTTCCATGCAGTTTGGCAAGTTGCTCTGGATAAATGATCTAATTGACTAAATATACATGTGGATAAATACATTGATACAATGTTTAATACAACTGAAGAGAAACCAAGATTAATTCCATTAATTCCATTGGCTCCTATTGAGATATATTAAATACAGGCTTAAGGGCTGAAAGACATTAATGTCATGCTCTTGAATGGGGCATATATATTTACACCCAAAGATGATGTGTCACCATGAGTCTGTAGACAGTATTCAAAACCTTGCCAAGTTTACCCAATTGTCATATTACCTCCCAGTTGCGGTTGTTGTTTGCCTAATATGGTCTATCAGATACGAATTTGTAGTGATACTCTAGAGCACTGAAGAGCTGAAGAGCCCTTGCAACAGTTTTCTTGCTGTCCCTTGGTGCTGTGGGCAAAATCAAGCTCTCCTTTTATCCCCATAACCTACTTTTGAGGATATTTGAGAGTTTGTCATTGTGGAATTTGTTTTCCATTTTTTTGTGTCACCTTTGTGGAATGCTGATCATATATGTGGCCTGTGGTATAAAATGGCTACCTTAGCGTGCATTTTCAAATTTATGGTTATGTAAAACATTATTCAGTATTTTCCTATGTAATATCATATTTGCTGAGTGATCATTTGACTTGTGGCAAAGCGTTTGAAGTTTCAAACTTTATCAAATTTAAAGTGAGCGTCCACATATAATTCCCTCTTTTAGTGGGATCACTGTTGTTATAGCACTACACCTGCAATCATTATTATCATACCTTTAAAGGTTTTTAATTTGAGCTCTCATTGAAAAAATATTCACTGTGTAAACATAGCAAGATATAGCACCTGTATAGATTGTTGTTTGTTTGATGTACTGTGTATTATTTTGGAAAGTAACAGCCCTTTTCTTTTCTGCCCAGAGTGAAGACTCAGATGAAGAAGATTTGTTTGCCATCAGTGACAAATGGACGTTTGAGTGGAGCAGCCGGAGATGGTCCAGGCTGCAGGACATTGATTGCTTCCTGGGTCACGTGGAGAGCCAGGGTTCGGGCGGGGGCGTGGCCCTGAGGAACACCCCCAGCAGTGAGAGCGTGCTGACGGACCTGAGCGAGCCGGAGGTCTCGTCCCTGCACAGCGAGAGCAGCGGGGGCAGCGGGCACCGCGCCCAGAGCGCCGAGGAGTCGGACTGCTCCCGCCGCGCCCACTCCGAGTCTGCCGCCATGCCTGACTCCACCTCCTTCGCCCTGCCGCAGGCGCCCAGGGAGGTGCCGCGCTTCGGCTCGCTGCCCGTCAAGAACGGCAGGCACGGCCGCACCCGCGCCAAGGACTTCCTGCGGCGCATGGAGACGCTGCGCTCCTGGGGCGCGGCGGGCGGGGGGGCCCCCCGCAGGGCGGTGGTCATCAGCGGGCCCGTCCTGCAGCAGGAGCCCCAGGCCCTCAAGACGCTCCGTTGCGTGGAGATCGTCAACGGCGAGCCGCCGGAGCCCGCCCCCGACCGCAGCCCCGCCTCCCAGTCCAGCAGCGAGGGCAGCAGCCAGTCCAGCAGCAGCTCGGTCAGCACGCCCAGCCTGAAGGAGCGCAGGCCGCACCGGGCGGACAGCAAGCGCGGCGGCATGTACCTGGAGGACGTGGACGTCCTGGGCGGCGGCCAGGGCCGCAACGTGGCCGAGCAAAACCGCCGCAACGAGTTCCGCTCTTACGAGGACCTGGTGGTGCACATCCCCAAGGACCACAAGCCGGGGACCTTCCCCAAAGCACTCTCCATCGAGAGCCTGTCGCCCACCAATGGCGCCTCCGTCAAGTGGCACGCCAGCAGCGTGTGCCTGGACCCCCGGGGCCAGCCCGGCGCCAAGGAGACGCGGGCCGTCAACCAGTGCTGCCCGCGGGGCAGCCGGATCAGCGTCTACGACAACGTGCCGGGCTCCCACCTGTACGCCAGCACGGGCGACCTCATGGACCTGGAGAAGGAGGACCTGTTCCCCCACCTGGATGACATCCTCCAGCACGTCAACGGCCTGCAGCAGATCGTGGACCACTGGTCCAGGAACGTGCTGCCGGAGGGGGAGGCGGTGGGGGAGGGCGAGGGGCTGACCCGTGGGCCCTCCGGACTGCAGTCCTCCAGCCAGATCACGCTGGACTTCGAGGGGAACTCCGTGCTGGAGGGGCAGACGACCCCCAGCGACGGGGACAGGGACGGGGTGTCCCTCAACGAGACGGACTCCAGTGGGATGAGGGAAAGGAGGGACTCGGGGGTGGGGGCGTCCCTCACCAGGCCAAATCGGTGAGATGATCATCTTAGATGTTTTATATATGTCTCTAGAGGCATATATCTTCTATATTTGTCTTTAGCCAGGTTGCACAAGTTAACTTGTGGTAGGGCTTGAATAGTGTTATGCTCACACTCACTGGTCTGGGAGTGTGGCCTGACACTCATCCACCTTGAATGTATACACTTCTGTTCTTTTGTACTGGAGCTGCTCTGGATAAGAGTGTCTGCTAAATGAATGTAATGTAATGTAATATCTTTGAAGCCTGTTGAAGTCATTTGCATGTTTTGAGTCTCTTATGTTACACAGTAACTAATTTATGACTTGTTTCCAAGACCAGTCTTGACACAGTGCTGGAGAGATGTTTCAAGTCTTTTGTGTTGCAGAGTTACTATTGCTAATATCCTCCACCACTTGTGTCCAAGACCAGCTCGACACAGTGCTAGATACACTCCAGACTGTAGACAAGAGCGCACAGAGCCCAGTTGAGGTGGATGGCCTGTTCTTGCTCATTGTCAGCTCATGATGAAAGGTCTCTGTCCTGACATCATCATCTCTGTTGCTTCCAGCCTGAGGTGGCCCAGCTTCCAGATCTCCAACCGCCTCAGCCACTCAGTGGCCTCCCTGCAGATCACCAACCAATCAGCCGCCCAGCTCAGCCTGCTGCAGAAGTTCTCCCTGCTGCGCCTCACCGCCATCATGGAGAAGTACTCCATGTCCAATAAGCATGGCTGGACCTGGTCAGTGAAACGGGGAAATGGGAAATGGTTCAGGGTTCGATGCAGGAGTGGGCTGTTTTGCTCAGGAGCTTAGCAGACCGGTAAAGCTTGTTGGATGGTCATTTTTTTAGGTCGGTGCCAAAGTTTATGAAAAGAAACAAGGTGCCAGACTACAAGGACAAGAACGTCTTTGGCGTCCCCCTGATCGTGCACGTGCAGCGCACGGGTCAGCCTCTGCCCCTCAGCCTGCAGCAGGCCCTACGCTACCTCAGGAGTCAGTGTCTGGACCAGGTCAGCTACCGTGTGTTTGTGTGTGTTGTGTGTGTGTGTGTGTGTGTGTGTGTGTGTGTGTGTGTGTGTGTGTGTGTGTGTGTGTGTGTGTGTGTGTGTGTGCGGGTCTGTGTGTGTGGGTCTGTGTGTGTGTGTGGGTGCGTGCTTGTGTGTGCGTGTGTGTGTGTGCGGGTCTGTGTGCGTATGTACTTGTTTTTGCATGTGCACATTGCTGTTATAACCTTCCAGCTGTGTAATATTATAATTCTCTGTGCATCAGAAGTGATGCTGTTTTGCTTTCACTGTGACACCCGCCTCACCAGAACACTGCAGTGCAACTTGAATCATATCCTTGTCCTAGTTGCTGGGAATTGGTGTTCTGGCTGTAGTGTTTTCCTGCTGGTACATTTCTGGACCCCGAGAGTACTGGTGTGCTGGATTGGTGTTGTAAAAGTGTCTTAAGGGAGACAGGGGGTAGAGAGAACACCAGCAGGGCAACTTGGCACTGATAAGTAGGGCACGCTACAGTCGTTTCGTGAGATGTGTACATTACAGTGAGAGAGCTAGAGATTAGCTGGAGGTTAGCCAGCAATCACAGCTGGTGAAGGAATTGGCCGGAAAAGAGGTTGCAGCTGCACAGATATAATTATATGCTGTGCTCTTCATCTGAGCAAAGCAATGCTCCAATCACAGCAATGACAATAGTAATAAAGGGTAATGATCATGTCATTGTACAGAGGGGAGGACTGCATTGTAAATATGAAAAAAAAAGACAGCAGATTAATGTGTTACTTCTGTCTGACATTTAAAGGCTTTCCGGTGTGGTGTAATGGTACCCCCTTTTTGCGGTCTCCAGGTGGGTCTTTTCCGGAAGTCTGGGGTGAAGTCTCGGATCCAGGCGCTGAGACAGATGAACGAGAACTCGCCGGATGATGTGAATTACGAGGACCAGTCTGCCTACGATGTGGCCGACATGGTGAAGCAGTTCTTCAGAGACCTGCCAGAGCCCCTGCTCACCAGCAAGCTGGGAGAGACCTTCCTGCACATCTACCAATGTGAGAGCACACACAGGGTCATATACACATGCACTCACATGCACACACTCATACACACACACACACACACACACACACTCATATACACACAAACGTACACATGCACAAAAACATCCGGCATGCGCACATGCACACTCACATACAGTATACATGCATGTACACACGCGTGCACACACACACACACTTATACACACACACTTTCATCTACATGCACACAAACACACGTAGTATATATGTATGTACGCTCACACACGCACACATTCATATGTTCACACACATGCATGCACACATATACAAACATTCATACACACGTGCACACACATAGTTGTGCGCATTCATACGTGCACATAGACACACAAACACGAGACAGTGCCTCATGGAATGTACTGTAACGTAACGTAATATTGCTCTTTAAGCAGGAGCATACATACATCATCACAACATCATTCCATTGCACTTACTCACTCAACACTTCCTTTAAATCCATGTTCTAATACTGGGGGCTATTTATCACTGCTTTTCACTTAAACCAACACCAGCATGACAATTAACTAGGATCCCTGTTAACTTACACTATGCTGAAAGAATGTAGTGAATGTAGATGTTGATGTACTTCTATCAGGTTACATCTTTTTTATACCATATCCTCCCATTCCAACCATAATAATGAGTCAAACCTCTCCTGTCCTCACCTTCCCTCACCTCTGTTTTCCCCCTCTCTCCCTCCTCCCTCATCTCTCCGTTTCCTCCCTGTTTTGCCTATTCTGTTCTCACTCTTTTTCTCCCTCCTCCGACCATCTGGCTTTTCCTTCTGCCTTCATTGTCCTCCTCTCTCTCTCTCTCTCTCTCTCTCTCTCTCTCTCTCTCTCTCTCTCTCTCTCTCTCCTGCCACAGACGTGCCGAAGGACCAGCGCTTGCAGGCGGTGCAGGCAGCCATCATGCTGATGGCGGACGAGAACAGGGAAGTGCTGCAGACTCTGCTCTGCTTCCTGAGTGATGTCACTTCCTCTGTGGAGGAGAACCAGATGACCCCCATGAACATTGCGGTGTGCCTGGCACCCTCGCTCTTCCATCTCAACATCCTGAAGAAGGACAACCTGTCGCCCAGGTAACCTGGCCCAGCGCACAAACCTTTTGCAGTGAAACGTGTAACAGGCCTCACGTGCTTCTCATTATTTATGCATTATTTGGGCATGAATCGTTATTATTATTTTTTTTTTTTTTGGCATTTGGCAGGCGTTCTTTTCCAGAGCAACTTACATAGGTTACAGTTTTATCCATTTATAAAGCTGGATATTTACTGAGGCACTTCTGGGGTGAAGTACCTTGTCCAAGGGTACAGCAGCAGTGCCCCAAAGGGGAATTGAACCAGTAACCTTTTGCTTATGAGCCAAGCCCCTTACCACTATACTACACTGCTACACTTTTGGCCCACAAAGCATTAGGCAATTTGGAATTGAGACCAAGCAATGCTTGCGCAGTTTCATGCACGATTTGCCAAATCGATGTCATGAAGCAAGGGTTCATCCGGGATCATATTTCTGTGCTAAGCACTCCAATCAGCTGTTCTCTATGCCGCAACAGTAACACAGTGCAGCTTTGGCCGTGAGCAGGTTCAGCCAGGCAACACTGAGAGAAAATAAAAGCCTGACCTCGGCTCCACCAGGCTGTCTTAATGTACCACTCAGTGTCATAAACACTTAAATGAAGCTCTATAAACGTGGTTCAAAGTAAGCTTTTAATTTGTCCCGGCCTGAGGGGGATATCAGAAAATGACACGCATGCTGTGCAGATATAGATGCACTGCACTGGTTTTTTATTGGTCCTGTCCCTTTAAGGTGCTCTCCATGAATGCACGGTTTAATGGGGACCATGCTGTGTACAAACAAACTCACCCCTGTCATTAAGCAGCCAATGAAGTCGCCTCTGCATTTTTTTTTGGGAGGGGGCTGAGGAGGGGAGAATCAAAGTGTCGCACACAGTCCTAAAGGCAGGTGGGAGGCAGGTTTTTACGAGCGCTGGATGTGTCTCTCAGGGGGTGAGAGGGTATATCTGTTCTGCTAATTCCAACCCCCTTCCCCCCTTCCCCACAGGGCCATGCAGAAGAAGTATGCCACCGGGAGGCCTGATCAAAAGGACCTGAATGAGAACCTGGCAGCCACCCAGGGGCTGGCCCACATGATCACCGAGTGCAACCGACTCTTTGAGGTGAGAGGACCTCCTGAGTCGGGAGGATGGAGGGAGGGAGATCAAGAAAGAAAGAAAGAAAGAGAGGAATATGTAGGTGTTACAAGTGGAGGTAATAACAGAATGAGAGGGAGAAAATAGGAGACAGAATGAGAGAGACAGAAAGTAACATGAGCCTTCCGTTAAGACATCTTTTTTCTTCAAAGAAGTAAAAACCAAAAATATAAACAGTGAAAAGGGGGAAAAAAGACAAAAAGAAAACAGTCCCAACACACAAAACATGAATGCAAAATGACAACAAATAAACATTTATTCACCTTAGAAGAATACGTCAGTACAAAAATCACGCCAGAAAAAATGTGAGCAGTTTACTCTCCTTCACAACAGAGTAAGCACTTTATTCTACCGATGGATCAAGGTGTAACCACACTGAATGGCTGCTGCTCCATGCGTGAATCACCACTGGAGATCACCCACCACTGTTCCCGAATGGCCTTTTTTAAAAGTGATTGCCACTTAACCCCAGGGGGTGCGTTTGCCCCTGAATAATCTAGCCATTTTGATTTCTTTAGGTCCTCTGCATTCACACATAGCCGTTTGGCAGATGCTGTTATCCAGAGAGACTGACAAAGCAGATGTACATAAGTGCATATAATAGGACCATATGCATAATAGTACACACAGAAAAAACAGACCACATTTAAACATGTGTCCATCACACAAAGCTGTAATCACCAATGTCATACTGAGCACGGAATAAGTGCTATAATATGTGCTTTCAGCAACTAAAATCCCAAAGACCTGAAATGCCCCACTTTAAGACAAATTGTGCGTCAGGCATTTTTATCAGTAGATTGGAACTCCCCCAGTTCTCTTCTGCTGCGGTGAGAGAAGGCAGCTCTTCATCTCTCTCCAGCTGCCAGCTGCAGTCTGGCTGGACCGCAGAAGATGAAACATCTGGCATTTTACCTCCTGGCAGCTCTTTGTCCTCCCAAGGGCAGGGGGAATCTCAGCAAGCAAAGCCCTGTGAAGAAGCCTCACTGATCCAATGGCAGAGGTTTCTGCAGTCTAGTCTTTCATCCCCTGCATTGCTGGTCTCTCCCAAATGAGCCGGCTCGGTCCGGCCCGCTGCTGCAGAGCAGAATGGCAGAGCTGAAAGGCCTCAGCCTGTGAGACTGGGCTCTGAAAGAGGGGTTGCTTAAACACTCTCTCTTTTGGTGTGTCCCCCCTCACACAGGGGGACCAAAAAGATCTGCCGTGCCTGGAGAGTGGATGTTTAAGAAGGCATTGTGCCAAATATGTTCACTGCATCAAGCTGCATCATTCTTTCACAAAGCAATGTCTTGGAGAGAGAGCAAAATGTAGACGATATGAGAGAAAGAGACAGAGGGAGGGGAAGTGAGAGAGGAAGGACTGCGAGGAAGGTGGTAGCATTGACCCCTTTGGCACTGTTTTCAAGATCTCACCTCTTGTCTCCTCTCGTGTGTGTCTGTGTGTGTTTGTGCGTGTGTCTGTGTGTGTCTGTGTGTCTCTCTGTGCGTGCGTGTGTGTGTGTGTGTGTATGTGTTTGCGTGTCTGTGTGTGTCTCTCTGTGTGTGTCTGTGTGTGTGTGCACCTCAGATCCCTCACGAGATGGTGACGCAGTCGCGGAACTCGTACGTGGACGCGGACCTGCACGCTCCCACGCTGGAGGAGCTGTGCAAGCAGCTAGAGGAAGACGACGGCTCCTACCACACCCACATGGACGGGCTGGTCCAGAACCTGCTGAAGGAGGCCCGTGACAAGTCCAAGGGCTGGGTGTCCTGCCCCAGCACCGACAACACAGAGCTCTCCTACAAGAAGGTGGGCAGAGGAGCTTAGATGTACACATACACCCACTGGTGCACACAGCTCCACTGTCTCTGAGAGTCTGCTGAATTCATTATATCACATTATTTATTTGCTCAGTTGGTGCCTTTTGTCCAGTGCGACTTGCCATACCCTATTCACAATATCGTCCTTTCATACTACTGCATATTTACTGAAGCAGTTTAGGTTAGGTGTCTTTCTCAAGGGTGCAACAGCACATGGGAAGTGAACCTGAAAGCTTTGGGTTACGAGCTCACATTCTTAAGTGCTATGCCACTCTGCCTTCCACAGTATTCAGTCCATTAACAGAAATGCAAAATGATGTGACATGAAAATGAAAGGGAAATTGTTGTGGATTCTATCTCTGGTCAGTACAGCATGGTCTGGCACACTAAAGTAAACCAGATGCCGTACTGACCAGAGTCATTGACCAGAGTCATTTGGATTCATGACTCTGGTCAGTCCAGCATCTGGTTTAGTTTTGTGTGCCACACCACACTGTACCAACCAGAGCCATTATCATGTTGTGTTTGGCACAGAAGCAGTGAGGGTTACCCAGAGCAGCTCAGTCATCCGTCACCTAATATGCCGTTTTGGCAAGACTTTCACCGGTAAAGTTCAGACACGCTCAGGCTCTGATCCCTACACCCTCCTCTCCCTGCTGCCTCTCCACCCAGGTGGGTGACGGGAACCCTCTCCGGCGCTGGCGGGTGTCGGTGGAGGTGGAGGCCCCGCCCTCGGTGGTGCTGAACCGGGTGCTCAGAGAGAGACACCTGTGGGACGTGGACCTGCTGCAGTGGAAGGTGATTGAGACCCTGGACAAGCAGACGGAGGTGTACCAGTACGTCCTAAACCGCATGCCCCCACACCCGAGCAGGGACTTTGTGGTGCTAAGGTGAGTGGAGCGAGAGAGAGGGGTTACAGCAAAGTCACCCAAAAAGTTTTATTCAAATTATTTATTCAGACGTGGGTAAAGTTAACCCTGCAAGCATGGATCTGTGACCTTCTAACTATGCCTACACTGAAAGCATCCTTTCTTTGTTCTCAGCCAGTTTCAGCCATACAAATGTCTCTTCTGAGAACTGCAAGTGTGTCCAAAAAATAAAGAAAAATGTCAAAATCAAACCAAATTGAAACTGATTCTCCGTATAGACACAGAGAAATATAAATAAGCTTCAGAATTCATGACTCACTGCACATAATAATGTGAACAAAAGTGACTACAACAGTAGCTTTGCTGCCGCCGCAGTAAGTCTGACATTTTTGTTCAGCCAGTCGGAACTTCAAAACAATATTTCTGTAACATCAGGCTTGTTTGATGCTTGCATAATATACCTTTGTATATTTTCATTGGTTGTTCGAGCATCTTTGCATGGTGGTATTATTGAATCTATTTCAGTGCAGTTAACCAGCCTGACCTCACAAATCAGAGATGACAGGGCAGAACAGTGCAGTGTGTGGAGTGAGCGTAAGAGCTAATGGTTCTGTCTGTCCCTGGCTCAGGTCGTGGAGGACGGACCTGCCCAAAGGCACGTGTGCGCTGGTGTCGGTCTCTGTGGACCATGAGGACTCTCCGCCCATGGGCGGAGTCCGGGCGGTGGTGCTGGAGTCTCAGTATCTGCTGGAGCCGTGTGGGTCGGGGAAGTCCCGCCTCACTCACATCTGCAGAGTGGACCTCAAGTGAGTGGTGCATGACCATGTACTGACTGCACTGCACTGTGTGTCCGCAATTTTACAGAGCTCTGGTACAGGAGAAACCTCCAATCATTTTTCAGCTAAGGCAAAGAAATGCTTTCATTTTTTCATTTCTCATTTTATTGTTTAAATGCATCTGTGCATGCGTGTGTGCATGTTCTTGTGCAGGCGTGTGTGCATTTGTATGTGTACACACGTGCGCGTATGTATGTGTAGATGTCCGTATGTGCGTCGAACTGACCCTTGTTGCGCCTTTTTCAGAGGAAGGACGCCTGAGTGGTACAACAAGGCCTTCGGTCACCTGTGTGCGGCCGAGGCCGCCAGAATCCGCAACTCCTTCCAGCCTCTGACCACAGAAGGCCCGGAAACCAAGATCTGAACCCGGAGCCGTCCTGCACGGAGACAGGGTGGAGAGCGTGGGGTGGGGAGGGGGGTTGTGGTCCGGGACCGGGCCCCCGGGACGGAGCTGCGGCGCGGGAGCAGAGCCCTGTGTGGATAGGCAGAGAGGGGGACCGCGTGAGACACCCCTCTCTTCCTGGGGCTGGACTGTATCCCCCCCCCGGGGGGACATAACTATCCTGCCGCAAACTCTTCGTTAGCTTTAGTGTTACTGTCGAAAAATGGATGCTATTATTATATTATTGTAATTATTATTTGGTTATCATTATTAATGTTATCATAGCCATTATTCTTGTTGATATGGTATTCTATAATGTCTAGGACATTTAACCATTGAGCTTCTGGGAAGCAGGTGTATTTTATGTCACGTTAAATACAAAGCTATATATATATATAAATATATATAAAGTGTGTGTGCGTGTGTGCATATGTCTGTATATATATCTATGTGTGTACATATGTGTATACATATATACATACACACTGTATATACTGTATATATAAAAAGCTTAATTAGCAGATTTACCTGCATCTTTACTTCTGATATTGATTTCCCTTATCGTATTCATATTGTATTCCAAATTGTGCAGAACGATTATAATATTGTAAGCTGGTTTTACTATGCTTCTTTATGTTTATGTTTGTCTGAATGGGTGTAATTTAATTTGACATGTGCCCTGTGTTTTTGGGGTGAAATATTACGACTCAGGTTTGACTTTTTCATACCTGCTTTAATAGTACTGGACTACGCTGAGGAGGAGAGCGCAGTGTGTCAGAGACAACCTTTTTTAATGAAAAGTATTAAAAAATCCATTTATAAAACTCTTATTGTGGCTTCATGAGATGTTGTTTGTGTCTCTTTACAAATGGCGCGGAAATAAGAGGGACTCATGTAGCATGGTTGCTGGTCTCAGCTTGTCTAATTGGTGGCAGAGAGGAAGAGTGGTTAGGGAGCTAGGCTTGCAGTCAGAAAGCTTTCCGGTCAGTTCTGCTGTTGTAGCCTTGAGCAAAGTACTTCACCTGAATGGCTTCAGTAAATATCCAGCTGTGTGCTGGCGAATGGGTCTGTAAACACGCAAACCTCGTACACTCTGGATGAGGGTCTCTGTCAGTAACATGACAAAAGGAAGAAAAAACAAATAACAGCAAACCTGACTTTTGAGCTTTGACATCTCTCACAGTCCTTTGTGATATGACTTTGGAGTGAAGTCAAGGGGGCTGAAACAATGAGATCTAGGAGCAATGAACTGTGCCTTATCATGTTGCTTTATGGTGCAGAAACATGGTGTGAGCATCACTGCAGTACTGCTGTCAAAGGATCTGAGATTCAGTTTTACTCTTCAGTCCACATGCTCTTATGGAGAGATGGAACCCATGTGCTCCAATGGACACAGACAGAACCCAAGTGTTCCCATGGAGACAGACAGAACCTGCGTACTCCTATGGAAGGAGATGGAACCCATTTGTTCCCATGGAGAGAGACAGAACCCTTGTGCTCCCAGAGAGAGATGGAACCTGTGTGCTCCTGTGGAGAGAGGCAGGCATGAAATTAAGGGTGCTAGCCTTTCCCTGCTCCTGCATCCTGGCCCGGCTCTCTGGTCCTCCGCACTGCAGGCAGTAAGCTACTCAATCACGTAGAGCCTCAGCGAGGCTCTATTTCTGTCTGGGACACAGTGCTCTTGGGAGGGCAGGAAAGACACAGGCCCCGCCTCTGTTTGTTTCTCCCACTTCAGCCCCCTCACTGTGGGAACGTGGTTTATGCAGGAGGGGATACTCACTGTACAGTCATGCTGTGTGACTGCTGTAAATGTGTGTGTGTGTGTGTGTGTGTGTGTGTGTGTGGGGGGGGTCAGTGGGTAGACTGTGGGCAGGGCTTTGTTTGTTTATGTTTTAGAGAAGAAGAGAGCTGCCTTTAACTGCATGTCCAGTTTGGGGGTAGGTCAGGGGGGGTATGATGTAGCTAGTATGTAGAAAGAGAGGGGGTGAGGGGGGTTTATGGGTAGGCGGTGACAGTTGGTGTAGGATTTTGACCCAGAAGCCGCCACATTCGGGGATAGGAACCAGCTGTGACTGCCCCCCTGCTGCCCCCCCTCAGCTGAGTACTGTATATGGGAGCACCCTGCGAGGTCACTTCCTGTCTCAGAGACCCTGCTGCTGTTCTCAGGAACTGACAGCAAGGGAAAAACAACAAGATGATCTAGGCATCTAATTTGGGAGGGGTCTGGAGCTCCTCCCCCTTACCCACCTGTCCACAGCATCTACACCCTCACAGTGTAGACTTTACCTGATCCTGGATCAGAATCAAAATTTTATTCTAAATATTTCTGCTCAGCATTGGGGTGGCCGCAGTGATCTGTTCTTAAGGGTCAAAAGTAGCCAGAGCCACCCACTTAGACAAATCCAACATGCATTCTCTGGTGTGGGTTTCTCTTGGTTTAAGACCCACACCTCTATCTTATATACATTTACAGCTGTGGTCAGTGGTATCTAGGGCTTGAGTCTGAGTATGACACTATATGACACAGGGAGTAAACAGGGCTTGTAATTCCTGCAATGTATGTAAAAGTTAAAAGCATTCCAGTCCCTGCTAAAGCATTTCCCACAGGGGTGACCATGTTGTGATGCACAGGAATGGATGGAAAATGTTAACTTTACTGCCCCTTGTTTCAGTAAACAACTTTATTCAGCATTATTTATTCTCCCTTATTATTTGATAAATGAAAAGAAGTGTAGTCAGACATGGTGATGAATGCTATGTTTTAAAGGGAATGCCTTCATTTAATGTTATCTGAGGTTGCTTAAAGAGCTACGCTTAGGTCCCCTAGCAAAACGAATATACAGCTGTCTGAAAACGTAGCTAGTATTTCATATTGTATTTTCACTTAGTAAAACTTACTGATTTGGATAAGAAATGTAGTAGACATGCTCGCGTACAGTGGCCAGCCTGCACTGTTTCCATGTGAACTAAAGGTTATAATCAGCAGTGGGGACTGACCTGGCACAAATTAAGTTTGCCTGATTGCTTGGTCTTTGGAATCTCATAACATTCAAAACAAAAGTCAAGAATGTTCATGTTCTTACCACAAAGTACATTCCAGAGAAAGAGTCAAACAAGTCCAATATTATCTAGTACAGCACAACTAATAACAGTATAGCAACAGAGCGATTAGCACTTTGGTAAAATAATGCAAACAATACCATGGAAGAGGGTAAACAATTGCAATATGAATTCATAGTAACGCAAGAATATACAGCATTTGTAACAGGGCTGATACTTTTCTGATGTGATGTATAAAGCTGTAAGATCTAGCATTTGCACATTCTCTAGCTAATGATTTATGTAGGCCTACTTAAGTTTTTTTTAATTCAGGATAAAATCCCTTTTTATATAATGCCTTAGTTCCAAGAATGTCCTGGGGAAATAACAAATACATGGTGACAAACATTAGTCCCAAGTAGTATATACATCCATTCATAAGAGCAATAATTCCCCCCAAAAGTAACCAACAGTCTTTCAAAAAGTTACATTTTTTTGTATTTCAAATGAAACATATCCACCATACGATGTTTTGATCAGTGATTATTTTAAAAGTTGTGAGTTAACGAGAAAACCAACGACTATTTTAAAAGAAAGCTTCAGCTTCTTAGATTCCATATCCCTTAGGAAACAATTACATCATATGGTGCTTTTAAAGAAAAATAATTTCTTCCAACTTTTTAATGTATCCATACGAGTTTAAAACAGTTTCCGAGATCAAAGGGAATATCAGTTGCTTTCCAGTCGAGTACATCTAAAGCCATAAACAAATGTAACACTGTAAATAATGCATATAATGTGATGCAACAGTTTCTTCCAGAGTAGTTAGTACTATTCTAAAAACAACAGTTTGGTTGCTGCCAATTTCGCCTAATTTGTGTTCGCCGTGCATGGAAGAGGGTGTTAATATATTTGTCTATTTATTTTTGCGAACGATGTTTTGGTAGAAAAACTTTAAAAAATATATCCTTTCAAAGCATCATACTACATCTCTGATGACCGCAATAACGTCTGTACATGAGTGTATGGTTCTAGATTCAGCGCCGCGTAACTTCGAAGAGGATCGTTTATATTGCGAACAGTGTCCTCTGCTGGCCACAGTGAGGAACAGGCACAAATATGTATGTTGCGCGATAAAATCGGCGAGTGGTTAAGAGCTATTGTACGGTCAAGTCGTTTTCAATCGGATTGATTTAACATAGACAGCTGTTATAAAGGAAACTTGAATGTTTAAAAAACAAAATCCTGGAAAGGTGTGCAGGTTTCCTTAAACTTGAATGTAAGTGGGAATAAATGTTCTCAGAATTAGGCAATTACTAATTCTGACTAATAAGTGTTTCAGTGATGTTTCACTGACCACCATCATTCATTTTCATTCTTATTGTAATTTGTCCTGCTTTTTGCATTTTCAAAATATACCCAAAATAAGGCCAAAAAAGTCCAGTTTGACTCATTTGGGCTTGTGTTATTCAGGTAAGTAGTACAAGCCCTTTGAAGCTAAAAAGCTAAAATGACATGTCCCCATTCAGCTGTTGCTTCCTGCGATGACCACCAGATGGCCTCATAACTTCCTGTGATCCATGTCTGGTTTAGTTAATGTCCTCCACCTGTGTTTTCTGTTATTTAAGCCCTGCCCTTGGTCCATGTATTTCCTCTGGCCTGAGTTGTTATGCTAGTTGTGTGTGAATGCTTCTGCTAAGCCTGTTTTGTTTTTTCCTCCTGAGTCTTCAGTAAAAGAAACTTTGTTTCCTTTGAACCAAACCTTTTGGTGTCCCGAGTCTCCTCTGCACTTTGATTCACCCCGCTCCTTGTTAAACCCAGTGAGCCAGCCAGAGATGCCACTGGCAATGAAATCTGATCTTTAAGAAACTTTGTAGGGACTCTGACTCAACAGGAGTAATGGGGGGGAGTTGACACAGCTCAGAATAGATGCTCACTTAAAGTATATCCAAAATTAGAAGGAAAAAATAAACATCTGGTCAGCCAGTCAGCTGTCACAGATCATGTTTCGTCTTTTCTCTAATTCATTGCCACAATTCAAACCATCAATGAAATCAGGTGGATGTGTTGGTTTCAGGTGAGGGTAACAGTTTGTAAGTGTGGATTGATGCTGTTCATAGACCACACTCACCAAAGCACATTCCTTGAACCTCCAGTGTGAGCTCACCCCTGTGCTGCTAATGTTCAGGGCCGTTTCCAGACCTAATTCAGGAGAGTTCTTCTTCCAAAGTCCCGCCTCATTGCCTCAGTGATCTTATGATGAGAGGAGTTAATAAAAACTGCCCCACTCTCTGGCTTAATAAAAAGCAAAAGGACACTGGGCTGGCAAGTGGATGTCAACCCGGAGTTCATGTTCTGTGAAATAGCTGTGCAATGAAAGCCACGTGGCGGTTCATTCAGCGTGAGGACTGAGTCATGTCGTCAGCGACGTCTCCTTCACTGAGTCTGCAGGCCCTGAGGCTGAATGGCGCAGTCCCCTCTACCTCTCCAAAAACACTGTGACCCGCGTAATGAGAACAAGCGGTGAATCAGTCAATCGATGGAGCAACAGATCTTCGCCGTCGCAGTGAGCGCTTTGCAAATAAAGACAAAGTAGCTCATAAATTAGAATTCACACACCACCCCCACCCTCCTCTCTCTCAGCATTCACAATGCAGCCACACGCCGCACATCTCAGAGCTCTTTAACTGAATCCTGTGGCTACAGGGGTCCACAGAGATACAGCATCACCCTGCTTACAGAATTACTTTCTCCAGCCACTCAGTGCTGCACTTCATCACTGTTCTGCAGGAAAATAGCTTCTGCAACAAATGGATGGTCAGGCTGTTAGTACTAACACTTCTGAGGTTAGGGACCCTGAAGGGACAACTTGAAGGCAGGCCTTGGCAGCTAGTGTAATGCCGACATACTCCTTATTACAGAACAAGCTGTGTGTGTGATTTACTATTTTCTATACAATACAGAATGGTTGTTTCTCCCCACTTTTATTGATTCATATGAGAAATATCATACAAAATTTCTGGCTATTCTTAATGTTGAAGTCATAGAGCCAGAATATCTGTGAAAGAACTAAAGCGTACCATGGGCAGTTTTCTTTCTAAATGGACATTTGCATTAGCATGGATTTTACCCTAATTTGTATTTCATCTGGGAAGTCTTTGGTCTTGCAAAACCTTTGCAAATCTATGAATGTTTACATTACGAAGGAAAATTCCCAGCTAGCTGTCTCTCATTGATTCAAGCCCAGTTGTTGGGAGATGCTTGTGAAATAATTTAAACAAAGGTATCTGATGGTTTATCAAGACGTCCTCCTCGGTAACATTCCCATACAACAAGACTAAATGAGGACTAAATGATCGACATTACACTGCATGCTCATTTTATTGTTGTCAGTTAGTGCTGTTAATACAATTATTTATATGTCCACCAGGTGGCGATGTTGAATCACTGACGCGGAATCTGTACCGCTAAATAGTGCGAGCGCGATTGTCGCCGAATAATATGATCGTAGATGTACGATTAAGAACAGATCGGCTCAAAATCAATTAGTATTAAAAGGTCACAGCATATCCTATTCGCATTCAGATTCCAGACGATATATTGTCATTTGAGATTTTTTTCCCTCCTTTCAAAACATTTGCTGTAAATACGTTATTTTGAGCACGCGCTTCCAATGTTCCAACAAAGCAAAGGATCAATATTTAATCAAATTGTGTCTGGATGAACTTTTTATTATTGAAATGGCACAACAACAGCGATACATCTTCATTGCTGCGCTCAAATGACACGTCTTTTCAAGTCAGAGCGGCCAACCGGGAGACAGAGACGCTTGAGGAGCCGGAGTGTCACATTCACGCCGACTTTGTCTGTGTTGAGGATTGATTTCGGTTTAGTGTTTTGCATGTCTCAGTCTATTGATTAAAGCATGAAGGCTGTCTACCTTTATTGTACGGAACACCGTATGAAAACCGGGGACTGCGGCTCCATAGGATGAGAGATTTCAAAGGCTAGTCGCCGAGGGAGGAGAGAAGGTTGGAGTGACTTCAGCAGTAGAGGAGTGCAGCTTCACCAATCTCTCCTCTCAAATAGGAATGACACTTTGCTCAAAATCAGAGCATGCTCAATGACAGCTGACTCCAGATTTGCATAGGTTTACAGGGCATATTACAGACGCTCCTCTCCGGGAAACCAGTTGGGATTTCTTTCAATGAGCCGGTTAGCGTTACGTAGAAATCAGGCATTTGGAGAGATTGGTGTTACTTGAATTTCAGTTTTTTTTTCTGTCCAAGCCAATATATATGGATCGGGAAAAGATATATTTTAGTGTGTGTGAAATGCAAATTTAGGTTTACAGTTGATTCTAGGAAAGTAGCTCAGAGAATCTCTGACTGTCTGACATGAAACTCATGACATCTGTGTAACCTTGCACAAAATTATTTGCAGACTGATTGTTTGGTGAATACGAACAAACGCTGTAGATTTGTAAATTGATAAAATCTTAGGGGAGCTTACCTCAGTGAGGCTCCCAGGTGAGGGGTCTGCCAGAGAGTAGTTTTGCTCCTAGGACAGATTACAGTGATTACCATGAGCTCTGCGCAGTCTTATCAGTGGTGATCTTGACATCTCCCTCTCCACACTGTCTGAAATGCTCAGTGACCACAGGTAACCTTGGAGTGGGCATGGCTTACATGGCACTTGGTCCACTGCTAGGTCATAAAAGCCACACATGTGCTCTCTCATTCAGGGTGTTTAAGCCACTGTGATTCGTGAGGCTATAGTTACTCCAGAGGGTGACCGTGCTCTCTATTATCATCAGTAGTTTGATTAGCGGATGCAAATCTTTTGAAACATACAGATAGATATCTATTCAAGTAGTTTGGCTTAAGTCCCATGTACAAGATTTTTTCCCTCCCAAGATCTGATCATGAAATCTTCTGGTTCAAAGTTCAGTTCCTCTACTACTTTGCCATTATATCAGTGATGATATAATGGTAGGGGCTTGCATTGTGCTGCTGATTCCCCCTGCTGTGTTAAAAAAGATACCACACATTCCCCTCTATGTCACTTCGCCCCCTCACCACGTCCATCCCACAGCTCACAACAGTGACCTCTGACCTCCTTGACATGCACAGCTGATTGGTTTGAAGGGCCAGTGACTCAACAGGACAGGCTGCTCTCAGTGAGTGTGATTGAGCTGCTGTTGTTGTTTCTGATTTTTTCATTTTGCAATGTTTCCAGTGTGTTCTGTGTCAGGAGTGAAAACATGTATTTTTGATTCAAGTGCTTTAGACACAGGACCAGTGTTTGGGAGCACTTGTCTGAAGTGTTTCAGCTACTGTTACATTTATTATATTTTCGAGTCTGTGTGAATGATTTTAGATGCAGTACTAGTAGTGTTTTACCTTTGAGGAAATACATGCTGCTGGCTATTAATAAAGTGCTTTTACACACTCTCCACCTTCCCTCTTGCCATTAAATGCAGTTAGATTGAAAAACGTCAGTCAAAGGAGGCGGTTTCACTGCTGAGCGTCTTGTCGGAGGGTTGGGGACTAAATTGAGAGGAGCTGGCTCACCTCTCTGATAATTAGCAGGTAAAATTGAGAAACCGTATTGCTGTAAAGGGTAATGAATAAATAATTAAAAGCATGAATGAACAATAAGCCACAGCATGTGTATGGCAGACAATGATTTTGTCTGTCAATCCCCAGCACCTTTTTTACAGAGGAAAACATGCTCCTTTCAAGCAAATACAACGCGATGTACAAGTATGTTAGCATTGCTTGTTTTGAACGTATCATCTTCATAATCATGTGAATAATTTTAGACCTAATATACTGCTGCATGTTTTCATGGATTTCAGTCAGCTGACTGTGTGCACATTTTCCTATTCATTTCCGTAATGGGTTTGAAGTCAGAGAAGCGGGGTGTTTAACAGTCACACGTTGTGATCCTGTATTGTTTTTTACGGCCTTGCTATCCATTTTTCCCATTTAACATTTTCCAAAAGGCCGCAAAGGACGCGCTAGAAGTGTGCCTTAACTGGATGCATTAGAACAAAACCCGTCTGTGGATTCACTGAGACGTCCTCAATGGATTAATTGAATTATTCTTACATTTCCAGTGATAGCAAGACTGGCTGGATTTTATTGTCTGTGGACCGCACTGATCAAAACTCCAAAAGGTATTGTCCATCTCTCCAGACATAATCTCTACGGCCACTGCCCACTTTGTAGGATGTGGACTAATTAAAATCTACCTTTGCTGTTTTTTTTTAAGATGTTGTTAGCCATCAAGGTAAAAGACTTTGTAATAGTGATCGCACTAGGATTTCTAGATAATTTGTTGCCTTAGTATTTAATTTCCATAGTAGGTATTTCAGGTACAGTATTTACAGAGCAAGAAATAGCTTACAAGAATTGATAGTGGGAGCAGGGACTGCCAAAGAGATACATACACACTAGACTATAGACAGAATGAGTGAATGTAGACCTGGCTGGGTGGAAGGGTTTGTTCTTGTTCTTGTCTTTAAATATATTTTTTTGTTCTAATGTTCATTTTGACCAGACTGACATTTTCGTATTAAAGTGTTCCACAGGAAAACCAGATAGCTGGTCCATTTTCTACTCTATCGAGTCAGCAGAGCAATAGGATTTTGATGAAGTGACAACCTTTGACCTGTGATCCGCTTCAAGCCTGAAGCTCCGTCATCCTCTCCCAGTGAACACAGGGTCTGTTCTGCTGGTCCTTGCCCTATTGATCCTTAGAGCAGCTGCCTGTCAGCTGGCTCATGCATCTGGAAATGGACCACAATCCCTCTGTCTCTCGCCCTGAGCTTCACCCTGTCCTTGCTGTTCTCGCTCTGAGAGATGTACAGGCGCCGAGTCTCTGCTGGTTTGAACTAGCTGGTTCTCCAGTAGAAGGAAGCTCTTTGAAATGAGGGAGAATGTGAGTTCCAGTCCAGACTGGAGTGACACTTTTGCTGGAAATGGACATACTCTCAAGATTAATGTAGACAGGCTGAGAGCACGACAAAGAGTGAGTGAGAGAGAGAGAGAGAGAGAGCAAGAGAGAGGGAAAGTGGAAGAGAGACAAAGAGAAGTAGAGAGAGGGAGAGAGAGAGATAGAGAAAGGCCTAGAGAGAGAAGTAGACAGAGATGGAAAGAGAGACTAGAATATTATGTTGGACCCTGCTGCAGTTGCCTTGGCTACCTCTTCCATGTTTTTTTTTGAGCTGCCAAGCTTTCTTGGTGACTCAAGGGAGGAGAATAGTGGGGTGTTAGACGTGGCTGCACTCTGTACCCTGGTCCTAAATGGAACTTATGAGCATGCGGCGACTGCTTGCTATCTCGTAGAAAGAGAGTGCAAATGAAAGATGTCCAAGCCTAACAGATGTGACATTTCAGCTGATGTCTCCTCGGGTTTTGAATCCGGGAGAAGCCGGCATTGATTTGAATTTGAATGACACTCTTCCTGTTTTTTTTTTTTTTTTTAACACTGTAACCGTGTACAGAGAAGCAAAATGGGTCACAAAATGCCTATGAATATACACGTCACGGTCCTGAATGTAGCAGGGAGATCAGGCGTTCACATTTGGGGCTTTTGAGCGGCAGAGAGATAAGCGCTTCTAAAGGCAGAAGGGAGGGTTGTCTGTGGAGGCGGCAGCTCGGCGAGGCTGGTCTGTCCCGTCGTAATCATGAAACGCAATCAAGGTTAGGTGGCTAACGCTGTGCCTGATCGAACCCGCCGTGCCTAGGGTTATAACGTACGGTAAATCTGAGTTTGTGTGGGTAACCAAAGCATGAAATAAACAAGGCTAAATCAAAAACCTGAATCATAAATTATTAAAGATGACAAGACTGGAGTCGTGGTGGTGGGGGGGGGGGGGGCGTTTGGGGGGTGGAAAGCGGTGCCATTGAGAGCAAAACTGCTATTTCATCAAAATCAGAATTTCGTCAGTTATGAACAGCACGTTTTTAGAACTGTTTATAATACAGTAGGTGTAATAGTAGTGATGTTTGCTTGTGTTGTACTCTGCCTCACTTGTAAGTTGCTTTGGATAAAAGCATCTGCCAAATGAATAAATGTACATGTAAATGTAATGATATCATTATTTTCATTATTATTATCATTATTTAGGGTATGGTGCAACTGCACAAGGTGGACATTGAATTTTAACTAATTAAACTAATGTGCCCAAGTACAGAAATATCATTCCAGATATTAAAATTCAGATCTGCAATTTGAATGGGTGACTGGAAGTCCAGTGTACAGTAAGCTACATCAGACAATGCTCCAGAGTATTGTTGACCACAATTGATTATGGTGAATCATGGCATCTCCCTCCGATGAGACAAAACACAACATGACAGGGTTGCTGTGTTAACCAAACCCAATTCTCTACAAAACTCCCTCACAATTGTGTTACTAAGAGGAAACTTCTTACCTTTAACTTTACATAAGGATAAAAACTATTGTCCAGTCTGCACTTTCTTTATTATTTGCCTTTCACTTTTTGGCCTTCGGTGCTGTAAAGCTACATAAATGCATTGAAATGCTCCATTTTTCTTATCAGTGGGAGTCATACAGAGATATACGCTCTATCTTGGCTGCCTTTCCTCATTTGAAATCAACCAGAAAAAAGTGCTGTATGTTGTGCTACTTCTGAAGAAGACCAGTGAATTCACTGAAGCTATTCAAAAAAGAAAAAAAAACGTTCATTGAAGACAGTCTACATTTTGGAAAAAAAAAGTTTTCTTTTAAAGTGATTCGACGAACATCTTTAAAATAGGTCTTTCTGTGAGTAAAACAAACAGAGGGGGTGTCATGACATCTGTGAAGTGCAAGTCTCTCTCTCTCCCTCCGTTTCTCTCTCTCTGTCTCTCCATCTTTCATGTTGCATAATCTGGTGACTCGTTCCTGCCAGAGAGCGGTAAGAGACTCCCTGCTGCCTAGAGGCATTGAAGAACAAGGTCAGAAATGCACACATTTAACGGGGGAGCTTACATAATCTCAGCATCCCCTTTGGACGGGTGACTGTCACTCAGGCTTCGAATGTGACCGGCGTTCCATTTTCTGAGACTCTCCAGAACGCCTCTCAAGTAGGGCTTGAAGCAGCCTCCTTACCTCGGGATGTTGGTGTGTTTGTATGCGCTGCGTGTGCACAATTGTGCACATGAGTGTGTGTGCATTTGTGTCCATGCACACATCTGTGTGTGTGTGTGCGTATGTATGTTTGTGTGTACATGTGCATATGTATTTGTGCACGTGTGCAGGCTTGGTGCATGGCCCTCCTCCTGTCCTTCCATGCTGGCTACAGTGATGTAATGACGATCATTGACTTGAAGCCGAGAAACACAGCCTTCTCCCCCACTGTCCAACCTTGCACAAATTATTGTGACGATCTGAATCCCTCGCAGGAAGTTACCAATTATTGTGTGTAATCAGCCGACAATCCCTGGGTGAACACGTGCACAAGACACGCCAAGGTCCTTGTTTCACCCCTTCCAATGGCAAGCCTCAGTTCCCAAACACAAAAAGAAACGTGGACAAAAAGAAGTCTGGACTCTAACGGTGTATTGATACCGAGACCATTTTCCTTCCTTTTGTCTCCTTAAACTTAGAAGAAAAGGGACTGCGATGTGTTGGTCGTGTGGTGATGGCCCTCGGATCGGATCGTTTGTCTCCTCCTCTCCACTGAAGGCCTGTTCCAGCAGGGAGAATAGTCTGGGAGAGACTGAAAAGGACGTGTTCCCCAGAAGCACTCACTCCCGGCCATGACTAATACAACCGGATGTGTCACATTCATCCGAGAGACTCTTGTCTCATGTCATCGCTCGACATCTCAAACAACGTGACAGAGGGGGACACTAATGTGACAGTTTCCTTTTTTCCCTTCAGAAAGAGCATTCTTCTGAATATTCAGCTGAGTCCCCGGCTCAACTGAGCTCAAGGCCAATGACAATGAAGCAGAAAAAAACATCCATTCATAAAATATTTTATGTTATATAGTCTCTCCTCATACTGACCGGTAGTCTCAAAATTCTTTTATCATCATACTTTAATTCTGCAGCTTTTTGTACAGAGAACCATAGGGGCTGTATTATACTGAGTTTAAACTTGGCATAACTGTAGGATTTGAGCTGAACAATAGAAACTTAAGTGCTGGAATTGTAAGAATTTAATAAACCGCTTCTGAACTCCATTTTCTTGAAATTTGCCTCCAAAGCAATTTAAAAGCTACTGCAGAAGTGAAACCCTGGAGAAACACTAGGCCCTGGAGAATATATAAAATGCACTCTGTTCACTTTAACAAACAAAAACAACACTAATAATAACAACAGTAGTACAGTATACTGTGTTTGTGTGACATAGGCTTATAATATTCTACCAACAGCTGGTCAATCTTTGGATGGACAAAAACCAATTTATTATACAAAAACTATTACACGTTAACTCTATATCCAAAGGATAGAAGGTCCCATGACTTGGATCCACTGCAGTTCACTGCAGCAGTCAGCATTAATAGAAAACCAAATGATCTGAACATAAGGACTAACTTGCTCTCCATTCACAGGAATGGTGGCAAAAACAATAGATGAAAAATAATAACCGAAGTAGACAGAAGTAGAGAAGCTCTTCTCAGGAAGGGAGAGAATTAGGACAAAAAACATTTGGGATTCTTTGTGTCCCAGGGCAACCAAAGTGATGCAGTAGAGAGCCAAGGGAGCAAATCTCAGTGGAACACCTTCACGCACACAGCCAAACAAGGAAGGATGTTTTAAAAATAACAGCCGGTGTGTGTGCGTACGCATGGTGGATATTTGACCTGAACCGGTCAGCCATGACAGGACGGGATCCATTAGGCTACTTCTCAGTGTGCGACGTCCCAGATTGGTACCTTCACAAGCTCGGAAGTGTCTTTCATAAGAAAAAGGATATACATTCTAAGGGATTTAATGCCACAATAGATGAAAAATCCCCTCCATGATTTGCAAAAAACACAAAACAAGCTTGTGCTTCTGCTTGTCCTGAGCTTACTGACGCATATGCTCAGACACCAAGGCCACATACAAAGACCTTCTGACTAGACTGGCCTTTCACCCTAGGCTATTGTGTTAATAATGAATAATGGTGTTATGTGCTGTATGTCACACAAAATAACCCATGGATCAGGGAGCAATAGTGTGCAGGAGTCACACAGTAGCAGGCAGTGGAAAGGAGCAATTCCCCTGCGTGGTGCTGACCTTGTCACTGAAACTGCTCGAAGCCGGCGGCAAGCACCAGAAACGCAGAACACAACTGCATAAATCTGCAGTGACACTTACAACAGGGTTACCATAAATATGCACATAGTGGCAGAGTCTTTATCTCAAGGTTTAACATCTCAGCTCTGGCAGCATCTTCATAAGCGGGCTGGTTTACCAGACACCGCACAGACACCATGTCTAGGCCGGAGTCTGAATGGTAAACAGGCACAACAGCGTAATTGCCTCTGATCGTGTGGGAGTTTGGGAGGGCGGGTACTCATCTCTGCGTTTAGGCATCAGAGAAATAGGTAGGGGCCATCACTGACCTGTGTTTATTTTTAGCCTGGATGATTGGAGACATTAAAGCGAGTTTTGGCGAGTTACGGGGAGACAGAGCAGCACCTCTCTCTCTGATGATCCGAGATGGATTCCTGATTGAAGCTGCGCAGAGTTCCCCGTGATTACTACCGTGTCGCGCATCAGCAGGGTCAGATTGCATTTCCATCCCCCGCTGAGGCCACGTGTCTTCTGCAAGATACGGGCCTGGCCGGGCCCGGCGCCGAATGACAATGTGGGCACGGGCCCAGGCTGCGCTTGGCACCGGCCTACAACACCATCTCTCCCCTCCATCCCCCTGACTAAAATGGGAGAGGGTGTTGTGTTGCCGTGGGCCCCCGCCCCCGCCCCCGCCCCCACTGGTAGGGAGAGATAATGGGGGCGGGCGGTGGGGTCGTGGTCCTCCGAGTCTGGTGCTCTGTGGTGCTGTGTGTGCGCCTCTTAGCATCTGAATGGAAGGTCCAACCCCCGCCTTGCGAAAGGATCTGCCCTGACCTTTATTTAACACAAGCCGCCAGTGTGCCCGCCAGCCCCGGGACCAGCAGGTCACACTCTGGGTAACGCTACACTGGTGTTTCTCTTACTGCGGGAACAAAGGCTGGAATAATGCAGGGCTCTGGCAGCTCAATCCTATGCAGATCACAGAATAACATTTGTGAGATCGCCAATGAGCTTTCAGAAATCAGAGGAAATGGGAGGTCAGGGAAATGTCTGAGCAAAGCCTATAAGTTAATCTGCTGCGTAATACCACGTTTATGATTGACACATTGAATCTGAAGCACTGTGTAAGCTCCAGAATGCAGT
This sequence comes from Megalops atlanticus, assembly GCA_019176425.1. NCBI lineage: Eukaryota > Metazoa > Chordata > Actinopteri > Elopiformes > Megalopidae > Megalops > Megalops atlanticus. The sequence goes on along the minus strand of CM032883.1, from coordinate 30,646,861 downwards.
ATATTCTTCCTGCTGGTGATGCGTCAGCCGTAGCTGCAGCACAATAATAGGAAGCTGAGTCTCTGAGACTCATCCGTTTTGTAATCAAGAGTTACTATGGACACTTCAATCTTGATCAGATGTGCCGCCGACAGTATGATAAGACACTGGCCTGAAACTCATGAGGTGCTTCTGAACTCATCCCTCAGCCTTGGATGTGAAATACTTCGGTAAATATTATTAAGAGATTAAACATTTGGACCAGATCTCCCTTTTAACGCTTCACCAACCTCTTTCGGCTGAGCAAATGCAACAGCATTATGAGATTACAGGACTCTAGGTTACTTTGATTTGTTTGCTTTTGACAGTTACATTCTCATGTATTTCAGTGGTATGCATTCATTTTGAAAGCCATCACTGCATACATACAGCGTACCCCTGTGCAGTTTTGTCAGCTGTCAGGTGTTAAAGTAGCTTTCTTGAAACTCTGAGGGCACACAACGTCTTAACAATGACTTTCGGTGCCAGGTCAGCTCTTGGCTGTCAGTCAACAATCAAAGCAGCTGTGCTGCAAAAGCACAGCTCAGTTGGAGTCCTTCTGGCTGCTCTCGGCTTTGCCTGTGTCACGAAATGATTTAACGATTTGCACAGTGTACAGATATTACTATACCCCTACACTTCGCTATCACAGATGAGGACATCTCATGTACAGTTATTTAGAGGAAACCAGCACCATACTCGTTTTGATCATTAAGATATCATAAAGTGACCATAACCCTGGCAACGCTGTAAATGCCTGTTATGTTAAGGCTGGGAATATTTCTTTATCAGGCAGTGGAAAAAATGTGCTGGGCCTCGGGAGTATGCAAGCTGTCTAATGGGAATGATTACGCTCTCCGGAGCAGTCCTCATACATTAAACATGACTGTGTCGCGATGTGTTATTGAATGTGTCATGTGTCAGAGGGAATGTGGCGCATCCCTTACCTTTGTCAGTCTCGCTCACTCTCAGGCATGAAGGCGCAGCCGCGGCTTCTGAGAGACCCGAGCTCTCCTCGCCGTTCACCATGAGGGGGCACTTTGCAGTGAAGGCTCCTCCAAAGGTCCTTGCAGAGGTGATCTGCAGACGTCATGACTGCCGAGGGTTCTGCCACTTACTGCATATGAAATTAGCACGGGCCTGGCACAGTTGCATAACCCCACAAATCCTGTCCATTCATCAAAGTCAGCAGGTATCATGTTACAAACGTACAGTGCATACGTGTGCGGGTCAGTAATGCCACAATGTAAGCAACAGCATGGTGTGACAGCTTACACATCGGGATATACCACAGATGACCTCCCTTTATCTGCTTTTCAAATATGTATCTTTTTGCATCAAGAATTTGCTTTTCATTAAAGGGAAACCTCCATTCACAGGAAATGGCAGCCATTAAAGGCGACCAGGGCAAAAGTTCAGTAAATTAATTATGAAGTAAAAAGCTTTAAATACCCACTAATTAACATGCATATTATTAGCATGCGAGGACGGACAAAAGAGCCATACTGTTATCGAAATCTTGCTAAAAATGCAGATGAAAGAATGGTGAGTTTTGCTTAATTTCTTAATGGGGTCAACCACTACTAAATTAGGTTATAGTAATGTATGTACAATCTATTTCCATGGCTGAATGCCACAAAACCTAAAAGATCCCAAGAGAATCCCTCCCCCCTTCCTCCACCGCCATCATTTCCCTTGTCCTTCAGTCCTCCTTCCCACTTAGCTCTCTTTCTCGTTACAGTAACCCCTGACCAAGCCATACCCTACAGTGGATCATTACTGATGACTTACACGTCTGCTGAATGTGCTGAGTGTGCCAGTTAATTTATGTGACTTTGGCGTTGTGTGTCCATACCAGAGCATGAGTCATCCTGTACCAGAATGTGGACCATTGTGGGGGCGTCATCCAGCCCAGAAGTAGTTTGCATCAGTTGATCCTAGTATGGACACCCCACAAAAATCCCAGCTGTCATAAGGCAAACGGTTGTAGGAATACTTTGGCTTGGGAGCCTGCCAGCCAGGAAATAAAAATACAGTGGTTGATTACTTACAGCTAACCCTGACTTCCTACATTTGTATGTTGCTAATTCTGTACATGGTAATTAATCTAAGGAGATGAATAAAAATGGGAAGATCATCTGAACCATTATTTACGGTGACATTAATAGACATAAAATATTGGAATGTGGAAAGATTATTGAATGAGAGTCAATCTGTGGTTCTGAATAGGATTTGTTTGCTTGGAATATGTTAGAAGTCCTTGTACACTGTGCGTCTGCTTACATTACATGGGACTTCGGGTAAAAAATGAAGTGTCTGCTTGGACATGCCAAACATTAAGAAATGAGCCTTGTAAACACCATGTGCTTGGCAGGACCAACCAAATATTTTCCCTGGGTGTCATTTTCTAATAATTTTTAAAATGAGCAAGGAAACTAATGTGCAGTTGCAGTGGAACACTCTAAGTAGCTCAGATTCCTGACCGACATGGGTAAGGTTAGGAAAGAAAGCCAAATGTTGTTTGAAAAAGGGATTCAATCTTTACCATAACACAGTGGTTCTTTGTACTGTGATGGTTACACATGGTTCACCCAATGAAACCATTTGGAAAAATGAAAAATAAAATAGAGACATACAGTGTTCATAAAACCCACAGTCAAAAAGGAATGTGTTTTGAACCAAGACTGATTTTTTCTGGCATATGTGCAAAAGCAAAATTTTATAAATCTATGATATCTTTCTTCAAAATGACGTCATCATTCAGCAGCTGCAACAACAGACGATTCAGAGTAACATTTACATCTTAGGACAAGTCCTTCTCTGGTCCAGTTTGGCTGGAGTTGTAGTAACATTGTGGAAGGGGTGATAATTAAGAGAAATTGTCAGTCAGGGCACACTTAAACACAGCTGGAAACAAAATGGATTTTTTTCAATGTGCTGCTCAAGGGTTTTCATGTCCTTAGGGGTCATGTGATGTCATTTTCATTTTTGAGAAGCTTAGGTAGTGACAACATAACATGGAGACTGGGATTTACAAATCAGTGCTGATCACCTGCTTTGACCTCCTGGGAGAGGGCCTTTGTGATGTAAGCGAGGAGTGCAACATGCATCATCACTCCATGGAGACCCTGCTATTATTCCTGCCTTCCCCTCATTGGCTTTAACAGAAGACTTAACATTCAGATGAACCATGGATTAAAACCCGATGACATTTCAACTTTGGTAAATTGCTCTGAATGGAGTATAAGAAGATGTCTGACAGACATACACCAACATCACGTGCAGACCGTTCAACAAAGGCAGTGAAGTGTAGAGGCGAACAGTTCGTGTTGTGCTCCGTGTAATTAAGGCAGAGAACATCGTCCCAGGAGAACTCACCGGAAGCAATAATGACAATGGGCGGAGGAAGCGTTACACGCATGAAACTCAATTAATTAATAATCCATGATGGGTTTTTTCATGCAATTAGGAAGGGAGTAGTTCTTATATACAGCTGGACCCTTCTCATTCATGATACACCCAGATGTGAATTCACCCCACCTCCCCCCAATTAACAGAACAAGAACTTTCGCTGTGGCTATCAGGATGTAACAGATGTTAAAATGGCCAAATAAGCAGTTTTATTATTGTATGCCAGCATCTTTTCCTCTCTGAATATAGAATTTCACCACTTCATTCATTCAGCTGGTCAACACTTGAAGGTGCAGAAATATCTCAGCAGATGGGTTATGTTCTTCAAGAAGTAGTTATTTTTATTAGTTGACAGCAACCGAATATTCTGAATGCTCATAGTCTCACTGGCTAGCCTTGTCTTTATTGTTTTGAAATCTGAACATCGTCTTCTGGCTCAGAGGGCTTTGTGGAGCAGGGCAGCCATCAACGTGAGCAAAGTTGCGCGAGGGAGTTGCTAGGTGGCAAATGCACCCACGAGCTTTACTTGTTGATTATGGATGTCTGCAAAACCTCTGCTTTCAAGCTTGTAGAGAAGGCTATACACTCAAGAAAACAGGATATGAGAGAAATAAAAAAGTGCACTAAAAGCCTTTTCCATTTGAGAGATAGCCTGTATATCTAAGGTGTAGGTAGTGCATTAGATCCCCTTTGAAGAAGAGCTCTGAATGAAAGTGGAACAAAAAGCTTCGATGGTATGGATGCCTTGCGGCCGCAAAGCAAAAATGCACTGAAACTACTTCGATCGTCCCTGAACCAAAATGGATTTCTTCTTGAAATTTTTCTTAATATTTTCAGTCAGTTGGTCATTTTAGCTGTACAGTTACATTGTAGCTACTATGCATTCTTTAAGACACTTGTCAGACACGCTGCTACAATTTATGTAATGACACATACACTTCGCCCTTTCTCGAACCCAGGTCTCAACCCAAACACCAGCCATCACCCCAACCCTACTATTGCATGTAATCACACACAGCAAGCTACACGCACTCGCATAGCAATTAACACGATGCTTATTTAGGTTACATATGTCACCTCATTATAAAGTGTGATCCTCTTTTTGACAAAGGTTGTTTGTTTCTAGAAACTAAATGTCTACTCTGCTAATCGGGGTGGAGGTATAAATTAACTAGGCCTACTGTTTTTCTGCGTTTTTAATCTTCGTTCAAGTTTAAGACAATGTATTGTTTGTAAATAGAAACATACAGACACACCCACAGGCGTACGCATTTCCTAAAGATCCATTTCCAGATTTCAACGGCTTCACCTGTCCCTTTCCGTCTAACGGGACTGTCCTTTTCCATGTAACGGGACAGCCACTCCTGGCTTTTCCTCATCCCCCCTCTACCTCCTCGCTCAGCACGCAGGCGTGGTGAACGGTACCGCAGGCAGGGGGCGGCAACATGGCGGAGAGAGCTGTGTCGCCTTCAGAGGAGCGCTGAGCGAATGACTACTAACGTTACTGGCTGACACCCAGCAAGAATCCAAATTAAAAGGATACCCGTTTCGCTGAGCGTTTTTGCGAGATAATAGTGGTTCCAATCAGTATGCATTTGTATGCACTCGCGAGTGGACAGTGTGGATTTTAACGGAAAAGAGGATTTTACCCTATTATTCCAGAATTTTCTTTTTTTTCCTCTCATTGATGCTTGTGCATAGTCGGTGGTATAGCTAGCTACAGCAGGTGAGACCGCGGCCGCTCCTTTGGATTCGGGTGGAAATGGCGAGCGAGAAACCGGTTTCAGCACCGGGTTCGGTATCGCTCTCGGACCGAGAACCACCCCCAGGTCATGGGCAACAAGGGGCATCTGGCTCTGGTACTGGTGAAATGATGGTATCGGGTTCGGGCTCGATGGTCCTGCCGGCCGGGGTGATCAATCCCTCGGTTCCGATCCGGAATATCAAGATGAAATTCGCCGTTCTCATCGGTCTGATCCAGGTCGGGGAGGTTAGCAACAGAGACATTGTCGAGACGGTTCTCAATCTGGTAAGAGACCACAGAGCACCTGCATTAGCTGCACATTGTGAGGTTCTCAGCTAGCCAGAGAGCTAGCTGGTAATGCTTTATGGTTCAATATTGTTTGCTTATTTTCTTTTTTTCAGAATAACTACCTTGCTAGCTGTCTAACCCACTGCCTGGGTAGTTAGCCAGCTATAGGTATTCGTCAGATTAAAATGTTTTCCTTCCGTGGATGTTTGGTGACCTGACAATTACAAAAACACAAACAGAGAAGCTAGCTACTGCTAGCTATCACAGAAGCAAATCACAACACAGCTAGTGAGCTAGCTGGCTGTCTGCTTTGGTACTAGCTAGGTAGCTGTGCAAGAAAATGTTCCATTTACCCTGACGACGTATTGATGTAGCTACTTGGCTAGCAAGTGTTCATATACCGCTTCACACAGGCTCTTGTAATGTTCGTGAGACAATTTTTGAAATGTCATAATGTGATTAATTCAGCCAGTAAACTGCGTTATTTCCATTACAGGAGAATATACTTGCAAGTGTATTCTACTTGATCCGGGTAATAAGAAAATGGGTACATGGGTAGCTAACTTGCTACGCTGTTGTAACACGAAAGCAATGGCCATAACGTTACTTGTCTAAAGAAGTTTACAAGCAGAGCATCCTCTGCGGAAAACTGGTTTTAGATGCATATGCATTCACCACCAGCGTTACATCATGTTTAAGATTGCACTACCAAATCAACAATGAATGAGCGTCTTTCTGTGCCTTGCTGTGTAGGCCACTTTCTGTTGTCCTGATAAGTTTATTTTTTCCTGAACGCAGGCCCAATAATAATGTTGGTTATTTGATTTTTGTTTGTTTGTTTGACAACCAGCCAGTGTTGTCTATGTTTTGCATTTGCGTCTGACCGAGCGCTGGTTGAACCAAACAGACCGCAGCAGAGATCGCATCACTCCGTTTGTTGTATGACTCTTTGTATGTCGATGCAAAACAGGGCAGAGAAATATAATGGCGTTTATTAAATCTGTAGAGAGAAAGGTAACGCAACAGCGGAAGTTTTTTCCCCTCTCTTCCACAGCGAGGACTCCCATTCCTCGTCATAGGAAGGTAGAAGGCACGGTAAAGTGCTTATCTCACGGTTGCGGATCTGTGAGGGTCATTCTCTGCACAGACTGTGATGCTATAATTGGCAGAGAGAAATGTGTGAAAACGCATGTTGCAATGAAGTCGACACCTCTTCCCTTCTAACGAGTACCCTGGTCCTGTACCGGGGCGACTTGGTTTCTCAAGGGTGAGGTTGTTGACTCATTAAACCCGTGTCTGTGCTAAAGGAAATCAACGAGTCCCTTTTCCCGTCGGACGTTTTATATTCTTGACATGTGAACTGAAGAAATGGCACGATTACTTTCGTTCCTGACACACTCCGTAAGCGTCGTCATTTCATGCGCGCTTTTTTTGGCAAACCGTATCGCACTTGTTCATCTGAAGTGAGATGTTGCAGCACAGTGGTACAGCCGAGCGTTGTGCAGCGCCTTCCCCGGCAGGAAACAGCCGTGAATGTGTAAGCAGTCGATGGGGCAAGTTGCTGCATTTGCGGTGTAATGTATTCAGAACCAGCCAATACTGAACAGATGGGCTTGAAGGCTGTAAGAGTGAAATATGAAGGAGAAACGCAACGCCTTACTAAAACAGGGACACATCCAGGTTAAAATATAACGTCGCTCAAAGTTTTGCGCTTAAACCGATGTCTTTGTGGACTAGCCTATTACGGACACGTTTAAACAACCACAACTGGTGCCCCGGGACTGCATTATTGATCGATGCTGATTGCCGTAGAGGATGTGGCTTAATCAATAGTCTCTTCTATTTTAAGAGGAAATTGCCAAGAAACAGAAAGTACTCAAGATGCCCATCCAAACCACTGCATGGACGAAGGGTTTTTTTCATGGCATGTACTCAATTCACATTGCACAACAAGGATACATCACTTTTTACAATTAAATTTACTTTGGCAGGAAGAGTAGCAGACAAAAGGGATTTTTATTACCCATTACAAGTATAAAATACTTAGTTTTTCTTACAACCACATCAAATCATACAATCCTCACAGAATCATAGCAGCATAGGTTAGAGGTATTAGAACAAAAAAATTGGTGTTACTGTATCATTTCTATTTGTTATTTTTAGGTAGCAGTATATTTTGATGATCTCTGTTATGTCAACAAACGGTAGTTATGATGTTAAACAGTGGAAACTTTGTGCACACTACAGCTGTATGATTGCATTTTCAGGAGGGGCATTATAATCAGTTGTATGTAATTGGGTATCAAATAACCCAGTTAAACCTTTGTGACAAGGTTTTTACACTAAATGCCTATATAGTTAGAACCAGTTTTTTCCCTTCAGATGGACTGGTAGTTACTTGTGTTTTCAGTAGAATTCACAAATTTAAAATGAAGGCAATTTTAGGAACAGATCAGGTTGGGTCCAAATTTAAATTAAATCTGAATTTAACAGCAAACACTGGCTGAATCAAATAAAGTAAACATCATCTTATCTGATGTCCCTTTTGTGACAGCGGCTTAAATATTTATGAGTGTCAAATAAAAAGTGAGGGTTATCCTTTATTGCATGCAGCCATTAAATTACTTACCTGTAACTTAAAAAACAGTAATTATACTAACCTAAGTAATAGCAGTAGTAAAATCTGAATGTCCCCATTGCAACATACCCAACACTGTGGAGTACACCTTAAATATTTACTACAGACACAAAACTTTGCTTCAATAACTAAGTGCAGTAGTTACAGTCCAAGCCTCCAAACATCAGGTGTAAGCAGAGCTGCTCGGGACGTACTGCAAATGGTCATTGGGTTACAGAGATGGATGCAGAGGAAGAGGGTGAAACGTTGGCCATTGTGACAGCAGATTTGAGTCTTCGGTCTAATGTGAGGTGCAGCATTTTCAGTCATTAAGTTGCAATAACTGTTATTGTAGTAAAACGTAGCAAATTGATAGCCAGCTGGCTGGTTGCTGCAGGAACTCTTACATTTGCTTCCTGGAATCAAGATTTCACATTTTAAAAGCTTTAAAATGGGCAAGATTTATTGCTGCAAAGTCATGGGAATTTCCAACAATGGAAGGATTAGTTATGTACACTGAAAAATTTGGTCAGCCTGTGTGGTTATATTTTCATGTGGTCCTAGTGCCGTCAGTTTAAGAAATTCTTTAGTGGCAGAATAATGATGTAAAAAGAAATGGCAGATCATTTTTTAAAAATGGGATTTTCTAGCTTGCCGGGAACTGTTCTTGGCATGGCCGGAGATGGCTTTGGAAGAAGGGGACCAGGTGAGCAGCATGTTTGATCAGTACCTGCTCGCTCTCCTCCCTCTTGACCACACCGGGGGGTCAGCTCATGTGACAGGTAGTGTCAAACCATGAGGCCCCTTCAGAAGGTAGCGTGTGTAATTACTTTTCCAGGTGATGGTGTTTATTGACCAGCAGGCACTTTAATGACTTCGAGGCGGGTGGCACGAAATGTGACAAGTGGAGAGGGATGCAGGAAGGCTCGGATGGCAATCTGTGTCCTCTGCTTGTCACCATGACGTTTTTTTGTCATTCTTCCAGCAGAGGAGACTTGCTGTGCATGCTGTCGTCAAAGGGAGTGCGTGAGTGTGATTTGTGTGTGTGTGTGCTTGTGTAAACTGAGATTGCATGCAGATACACCCCAATCAAACCAAAATTGCAACAAGAGTATGTCCCAAGTTGCATTTTTGTCACACAGTGTAATATAAATACATGCTGTAAGTTCATACCACATGTACAGAATTGTAATTTTGGTAAGGGTTAGATTTTGGGTTGTGGGAAAAACAGATATTTGTGTTTCTGTTTCATTGTAACTGTGGCACAGAGCCATTATGGTGAGATCTATAAAATGCACTTAATTTGCAAATTTATTTGTGGCAAATGTGATATTGTGGCTGTGATGTTGCATTTAGCTCTGGCAACAATAAACGCCTAAAGGAAACATGTCAAATTTTTGGAATCCATATCAAATTTTCAATTATTGCAGGATGTTGTAATGTAATCATTTTAACTTCTGTGAAAGTTAGCTTAATATAGTCTTTTTTTAGACTGAGAACATCCAGGCTTTAAAAGGAAAGTAGGTTGATTATAGTATATCATCAGTCTGGTTTCCATGACAGTCTCGATCTAAGCATTGACCAGATCAAGCCCTGCCAAGTTGTAGCTACATGGTGAGAGCTACCTCATGGCTGCTAACTGCTTGCTTTGAAAATGTTTTTTCATCCAAATACAAAACTGTTGCTCATGCTAGAAGATTTCACCAGATGAAATAATTCTTTCCTGCAGTCCTGTCTAGCTGAATTAAAAATTGTTTTAGTCGAGAGGGAAGACCAATAGAAAAATCCCAAATAAACCTTTTTGTTACAGTATTTCAGATTAAAAAACATAAAACATCTAGATTTCCACCGTGCTGTTGGATGAGTCATCATTATTGCTGGTCTGTGCTCATAACGGTAAGGTACAGTGTGTCTACATTAGAGTGGTTTATCATTGGCATGAAATGAAAGATATGTAGACGGCTGTCCTTTAGACATGTCATGTGACCTCTTCATTCAGTAGGAGCCTAGCTGGACATTCCAGTCTTGTGGACAGCACCTACCATGCAAGGCAGATCTATCCATCCATCTCTTAGCATGGTTTATAAGAAGTTATTTCTTTTGTGATTTAATAATCATTAATCTGAGTCCTCACGGCGTCAGAACAGAAGCAGCCAGAACATTGGCACAACTTTTGTTGTGGCAAAAACTGCAGCAGTTCCAAGCATAACACGTTTTGGTTATGTTGTTTGTTACATGGGCCTGTGTGCTGTTGGTTTTGTGTTGTCTCACACATTCTATTAAGAACAATGGAGCTAGTATTGCCTGCAAGCTTTGTTTGGTATTGGCTGGTTATTGATCATGTGGAACTTGCAAAAAAAAAAAAAAACATTGAAGAGTCTAATTGGGACTTCAGTTCCTCCTCCATTCTGATCATTGACACAGTTATGTAAGTCCTCATCTACTTGGCTGTTCTGATTCAGTGGCTTGAAGAGGGCACATTATTGACTGTTGAGAGTAAAGTATTTTTGTTCCTGTTTGTGAGGTAGTCCAGTTGTGCAGTAGTAGTGAACGTGTTTTTAGTACAGGATGTCTGGTTTTCAAAGTATAAAACAATTGAGACTTGAGTGGGCTCCGCTGGAGTCTGTGAAAGGTGGTGCTGATGCTGTCACAAGCACGAAACGTTCCCTCCAGCGGTCGGATTGACCCAGGACGTCATGCGATATTTATTAGATTAGCCAACACCCGTATCAACAGCGACGCGTCTCTGAGGATGCAAACCTCTGCACCCTCGGGTCCGGGGGACGGCGGCCGGAAAGCCCCTGCTCCACCCTGCAAGGGCCTGGGACCGCTCCAGTTCCAGCTGGTTTGAAAGATGTGCCTAGTCACCGTTACAGCTCCAGAGATTAATAGCGGGGCCCCACCGTTCTGCTGGGAGTCTCGCAGCGGGGAGCACAGGTCGCGGCGCAAGAACACTGCAGCCCCCTTCTGCATGTTCAGGCAGGAGCAGACTGCAGCAGCGGCGGCCCGGCTCTCTGACACCTTCTGCCCCAAGCCGCCGCCGACGACGGCAGCGCCGTTGCCGCGGCAACCTCCCCCATTCTGGGAATTGTTACCAGCTTCCCAACTGTAACAACCAGTGTCGTGTCAAGCTTCCGGGCCAGATGCGGCGAGTGTCAAATTGAAAGCGATCTCTTTCGAACCGGTCTCGCCGTGATCGTTGTCTTAAAGTGGACTTGGTCGTCACGCTCAGTTTTTCGGAGACACTGTGCAGACTGCTCATTGGAATGCACTGGGATGCACCCAGAAGCCTTGGTTTTTATTAATGAGCTCATTAATGACGGCTAAATTCACAGAGCTAGAGAATTACAAACATATCACTTGGACAGAGGGGAAAAGAACTTTGTCTGTTCTTTTAAGCCTTTAAGGATATTTATTTTCTGAAACAGACCAGAGCTGATTGGAGATGATCTGAAACATAAGAGTTTGCTAGTTCACTGATCTCCCTGATTTTATAAACTGACCTACTGGGACTGTGATATGTGAGTGATTTCTGTCCAATATGTATTATTTCAAAAAACATTTGTATGTCAGAAGTGAAGCGCTGGGGAGAATTATTGGCAAACTTCACATCAGTGTCAAAGTTCAAATTCATCTCACAGCTAATTCACACAGAAAATTCGGTTATATTCTGACAATGGTTTGACTGCCTTCACCATCAAAGATTGTCTGTATTTACACAGAGAACATGCAGATTCTTTGAGAGATCAAGCTACATGCACTGTAGGTCAAATATGGAATTAGTTTTTAGTTTCTGTATTAAAGAAAGCAGAATGAAAACACATTTTGCATTCATCGCTACGTGTGTGTACCATAGCTTTGATATCTTCATGGTTGTTTGGTATGGGCAACTGGCACTCCGGCACAAGAGATAGTCATGGATGTAAAAAAGAAAAAGCAGTGGACGCTTCCAGATTTCATTTCATTATTGCACTTGTGAGTGGGATTAATGATTTATGAGGGCTTTCAAATCTCATCACAGAGCCAGACACTTTCACTGGCTACCCCCCCCCAAGACAATGATTTAAATGGGGGAGGTTCTCGTGGGCCTGTCCGCCCAGTCAGGTCCTGGCACCTCTGGAACAGCTTTAAACCCCTGGCGCTCTGGAGTGAATCCTGTTCTTGTGCTGGAGGCCCGTGGCCAGATCCCTGTCTGCCGCTGACCCCAGGTCAGTTGGGGGGAGAGGGGCAGTGGAGAGGAGGCCATCAATCTGTCCGCTGGCCCAGCGGGGGAGGCTTGGCCATGCAGAGCTAATGCAGGTGAAATCGAATGCGCCATCCAGCTCAAAATCGAAAGGAAATGAATAGCTAAGACAGTCTTTTTTTTTTTTTCTTTTCCACAATTGCACCATTGGAGTTGAGTTCTCTCTACAATGGCCCTCCCTCTCCCTGCGGCCGTTCAGCGATCATGGGGGTGTGTGGGAGTGGGGGAGTAGGTTTAGAAATGACTGTCAGAGGGCGTGGGAGGGGTTAGGTTTGGTAGAGAGGATGTAGACGTGTGTGTGGGGGAGTGGACGTAGGAGTCGGTCTTGGCGAGTGGGCTTAGGAGTGGGTTTGGAGTTTGGGAGAGTGGGTGTAGATCAGGATGTGGAGGAGGAAGTAGTTGTAGGTGTGGGTATGAGAGAGGGGGGTTAGAAGGAATTGGCTGTGAAGGTTCGGTTTGGGGTGGGCCAGGATGAGGCTGTGAGGAGAGGAAGACTGTGTTGGGCAGATGTGTGTGGGAGAGAGGGCCCTAGGAGTGGGGCCAGGAGGTAGGGTTGGAAGGGGATTGGGAATTTGGGATGTGAAGGGTGAAGGATGAGTGACCGATGATGAAGGTAGAATAAAGGTTGTGGTCAGGTGACCTTGCTGTAAGTGGTAGAGGTCATGAATACCCCCTGTCCCCTTTATCTTAGCCCTCTCTTTCCTGTCTGTGGTTTGCAGAACACCAAGGTCAGTGAACTGTGCTCTGGTGCCTCAACAAAGATAAGCAACTCAGCACAAAAGCATCTCCAACTGGGGACTGCGCATTATTATTAAGGATTGCTTTGTTGTGGCGAAAAGCTGTAGAACAGCACGGTTCCTTGAAAAAAACAACCGAGAACAACCAGTTTGAGTTACACAATTAATTAATCATTGCCATGTCTTATGTACTCTGGGCAGATGTTGCAAAGTCAGTGATAGCATAGCCATTATTATTTTTGCCCACATTTTCAAACAAAACCAGTTTAGCATTGGCAGAGATTCTTAAAAAAAGAACATATTGCTTAAACATTTAAGTGGTGGTTACATTTCAGTTTTAGGATTGACCATGTGTTTTTGTCTGAGGAAAATGCCAGCTTATTAATTGCACTCAGTCATTTCATTATCTGATATCCATTAGCAGAATAGCTGGTATTGTCTCCTGTCCTCATTCGCCATCAATCATTTCCGCTATCATTAAAAGTGGAAATCGTGTGGTACATCAGCCGCTGCTGAATAAAAATGCATTGTCAGTGTGCTTATGGCAAGAGTCTGTCAGGAGTGCAACATGCGCTGACTAATGTTGTTTTTAAATAAACGACCCCATTACCACGGATTGCTTTTAACCGTTTGTGATGTCTGAGCAGTTTCTCCAGCTTGAGCACTGCTACAATATGACTCCTGAAATTAATTGCGTGCTCCTTATTCATACAGTACCTTTTAAAGAGTCGAAGTTGTATTCAGAACGGGGAGCGATATTGAAGCCGTAATCCGTTTTTTGGCTGCTGCTTCTCAGCATGTTTTTTTTTTCTTTTTCCGGGACAGGAAACACAGGACTTCAAAGAGTGGGGGGGTGGGATGCGCGGTATCCGCTAATGTGTCTGTGTGGAGATGCGCGCCGACCCGCTCCTGAATATGTGATTAGTATCTTCACAGATCACTTGAAATTGGATGAACAGAGCACCTTCCCTCTGCAATCAGGGAGGAGAAGGATGGAGGGAACGGTTTTGCATTGCTAATTGCGCCAGCCTTGCAGAAATGACTCAGAGAGAGCGACGCGCTCGGGTACCCGTGACGCGTCGCAAACGGCGGGAACGTCCGCCTGGAGGCGGACCTGGCGAGGACAATGGCAAGTGACGCTCTGCTATTGGACAAAGCAAGCGGCGGAGGTGAGGATGAGGGAACAGCGGTGGTGTGGCACAGAGGGTGTGGTGACAGGGCTGTAAGTGCCATTTCGTGTTTAGAAAACTGAGGGTTCCGGGTTTCCGGGGTGGAGCGCTGTTATTGTACCCTTGAGCAAGGTGCTCGAGTGTGCTTCAGTAAATATCCAGAGATGGCAATGTAAGTGTAGAATGGGCAAGGTCTAATCCATGCAAGGTGCCCACCTCTACTACATCTAGGACAGAACTGCTTTGAAAATAAACTGAACGGTTTACTGTGTAGCTCCAGCTAATAGGACTATGAAAGGTCAATCATGTTTTTTGCGTATTCTTATAATTTGTTTACTATATAGTAGTACTATATAGTATACTATACTATATAGCTACTATATAGCAGTTACTATATAGTAGCAAGGATTGCTTGTCTCTTTTGTCCCTGTACCAAAAGATGTAGCAGTAGGTTCCTTTAGTTAAAAATTAGACGGCAAAGTCCTTTTTATTGTTACAGTCGCAACTGTTGATATGCTGACAGCGCATATTCAACCTTGAAGGATGCAAGTAGTCGACCAGCAGAGCACAAGAGGAATCAGTCCTGCAGTGCTGAATGGAGTTTGTCTCCTGTAACTGTGCTCCATGTTAGATGTTGCCTTTTGTTCTTGCTGCAGTAAAAAAAAAAAGGGTTAATCCATTTTCTTGTGGGCCTGAACTCGTGGGAGTGCGGGTGTGTTGAGAACGCTAGTTTGTGCTGTAGCAGACAGGAAGCATTGCACTGCGTGAAAGCATAGCAGAGATCACACAGGTGACATGAGGGTAAGTTCAGAAATAGAGATGAGAGCTCAGGCAGGTGAAATTATCACATGAGGTTCTGCAGTGAACAAATGCCCCTGACAGTGGCGGTGTCTTCATGCTGGTTAATGTGTCCATGTTCGCAATTCTGTAGAACGTTGTTTCCGAGAATTGCCATTACTCAGTGATTATCATGGTAAATTTCACAAGGGTTTTTTTTTTTTTTTTTTTTTAAATTTGGGACTAACAGAATACGCTTGCATCGAATACAAGTCAGATATTTGAGGGGAATTAGAATGAGTGGAAAGGGGTCAAGGTGAAGGCACCTGCTAAACATGAAATTCATGGAGATAGTGAGAAACCCACGGGTGGCACCTCCAAACTCTTTGGGGAGTTTCACTCCATCTTCAGCACCGTGACGATTTAATCATTGACAAATGGCCGCTGCGTGCAAAAGTGAACTGAGAAACGTTCAGCCGAGGATAATAACTGCACATGGATTCAGGCTGCTGCTATGATGCTGTGTCTTGCCACCGTTATCTCAACTAATTAAGGGTGTTTGCGTCGTTAATCTTTCATTGCCAAGCAGTCTGAGATGAAAGCCGTGATGTAGATAAAGTTTAATAATGAAGCTGGCACAGTTTCCCTTCAAGCGGGATTTAATTCTTTACAAAATTCAATTGTTTCGGGAGGTTAAGCTGGAAAAAGTCCCTTTTTAGCTTGAAGTAAGATATCCTTTTATTATGGCTGTGAGGAATTTTGTCCAAACATTCAGTTTGATGTCTAATCTGTCTGTAACTTGCTGTGTTAAAAGCCATCATTCTTCTGATACTAAGGGTTAAGGTTAGGGTTAGGGTTAGCTTGTTATGTACAACAATCTATTTACATGCTAAGAATCATTCATTCTCAGCATACTCTCTGAATCTTTTCTCGGATCATATTTCACAGGTTTTTTTTTACAGTAGCTGTGATATGACAAGGTAAGGAATGAGTGGTGGCGGATAGATATATGTTTCAGTGTAATGGCGCAGTCTTACTCTACGCTGGTCTGTCACTGTGTTCTCGCCACATTAATCCAGAGAGCCGGGGGGTGTCAAACGCTGCGACCTTGCCGAAGGCAAAGACAGGGCCTTATTTATCATACGGAGAAGCCTGTTCACACGCAAGCGCTCACTCTCATTTGGGGAGCAGCGTTCCGTCTCTTGCAGAGTTTGGGGCTAAACCCCCTTTGTGTCTTAATGTTTTTGTCTTAATGAGCGAGGCACTTGTGTGAAATTCAGCTGGGGTTGAACTGAGCTGAACTGGAGTGAATTATTCAGCGTTCTACCCTCTGTCCCCTGTCAGCCGGCTGTCCGGTGAGCACATCACTCTGTGACGGCTCTGCTTCTCTCTATTAAGGCGACAGCGCTTGGGATGACATCCTGGCCGTCATGCTCCTTCCACTCGCTTGCCTCTCTGACAGCCAGGCATAGTGTGTGCGTGTACATGTGTGCGCTTGTGTCCGCGTGTGCGTGTGTGTGTGTGTGTGTGTGTGTACGCGCGGTGTGCTTGTATGTGCGCGCGCGCGTCGTGAGCGCCGTACCTTTCTTGATTTTCGAGGTCAGATATGCTTACCGCAGGAAACTTCGTAATGAGTTTTGGATTTGTCCCAGCCTCATGTGGAGTCGCATGCTTGCCTGGATTAGCGGTGCCCTTCTTGGCTGACGACAAAGAGCAAATACCAGGGGTAAGCATTAAAAAAAAAAAAAAAAAAAACCCAACCGAACCACAAACAGAGCCCTGCTTTGTTTAATCTTTGTAGTTTGCCTGGTTGGACTGTATGTAAATCTGAAAAAGTGCTGGTACATTTGCTTTGTGAATTAAGCATTATCCGGTAAGCAGTTGAAAGGAAAAACAGATTTCATACATTGATGAATGTTAATTATTCTTCTCTTTTGTCCCTGAGAACTGACAGGCTAATTTATGCATTTGGTGATACAGGACACACGCATCTTGATTTATGTGTAGATCAGATCAAATACATTTGCACTGAAAGAATGTAAATTTAGTTAATACTAAAATAAAACAGATGCACTATGAAGCCTAATTGGGAAACAGAAAACATCTGTATTGGTTGGTGAGATGTAGACTGACTATTCTTACTGCTAGGCTAACCAGCATGCCTGGTTTTTTTGTAAAATCAGCTGTTGCAGAACTCCCACAGCCAAAATATGCTTCTTGTACTTGAAAATAGACTCTTAAACTATTAAAACAACATAGTCTTGTTGCCTTTAATTAATTCAGTAGCATTTGCTTTGGCCAGGCAAATAAATGCTGTCCTTTCCATTACTGAAAATGACTGAGGGAGTTACTCGAGATGCCTATTTCACAGCCAGACTTTCTCATTAGAATTTGTGCATTCATTTACCTCCATTGGCAGGGCACAGAGGGTCATGGTCTATGACCACTTAATTTTCACCTTAGTATTCTATTATAAGTCTTTAAAATATCCAAAACTGAATGTTATGCTGGTGTAAAAGCTCCTGTGTACCTCTGTGTTGAACTTGAGGGTAAGAGCAACATATTTTGCAGCTGTCTGATACTTGAGCAAAAATGTAAAGCCCTATGCTCTGTGAGCTCATATGATTTTCCCCTCCAGGAGACTGAGATAATGGTTTTGGTTTGCATGGAGCAGTTGTGTTGGTTTACTGTAAGCAAAATGGGAAATGTCTTATAGCCTAAATCCACAAGCACATTTTTTCAAGAGCTGTGGTGTTGGGTAGGATTTTTCTCTCACAGGAATGCTGATCTTTTGAGTGTTAAGATAAGATAGAACTTTATTGAACTTTATTGATCCCACAGCGGGGAAATTCACATGTCACAGCAGCATTTAGACAGAGGTAGAAAGAGTGGCAAAGTGCAAAAGTGCAATAACATAAAAAATAAAAAAACACAAAGGAATACAGAAGAAGAAAAAACAAACAAAAAATATATATATATATATATATATATATATATATATATATATATATATATATAAACAGAACCAATAAAATAGTAAATAAGTTTACATTAAGAATAAAAAAACAAACAGAAAAATAAGAAAAACCACAGATGTGCAAAAACTAGAGATGTGCAAAACCAAGTGTATTTAGAGTGGTGGGGTTTATTTATTATTAAACAGTCTGACCACAGTTGGGATGAATGACCTGTGGTAGCACTCCTTCTTACACCGTGGGTGAAGCAGTCTCTCACTGAAGGAGCTGCTCAGGGCCACCACAGACTCACGCAGGGGGTGGGAGGTGTTGTTCATGATGGAAGCCAGTTTGGCTAGCATCCTCCTCTCACCCACCTCCTCCACAGAGTCCAGTGGAGAGTCCAGGACAGAGCTTGCTCTCCTGATCAGCTTGTCCAGTCTCTTGCTCTCCCTGTCCGTACAGCCCCCTCCCCAGCAGGCCACGGCGTAAAAGATGGCTGAGGCCACCACCGTGTCGTAGAAGGTCCTGAGGAGAGCCCTGCACACTCCGAAGGACCTCAGCCTCCTCAGCAGGTGAAGGCGGCTTTGACCCTTCTTGTACAGGGCATGAGTTTTGTCTCTCCAGTCCAGTTTGTTATTAAAGTGAACACCCAGGTATTTGTAGTTCTCCACTACCGCAATGTCCATACCCTGGATGTTCACAGGCGTGATGTGTGGTGTCCTCTTCCTAAAATCCACGATCATCTCCTTTGTCTTGCTGGTGTTGATGTAGAGCTGGTTGAGCTCACACCAACTGACAAAGTCCTTGATGACCTCCCTGTATTCCAGTTCATTCCCCTCAGACACACATCCAACGATGGCTGTATCATCTGAGAACTTCTGGATGTAGCAGTTGCTGGTGTTGTGGCAGAAGTCTGAAGTGTAGAGTGTGAAGAGGAAGGGAGAGAGCAACGTACCCTGAGGGGCCCCTGTGCTACAGGTCACCACATCAGACGCACAGTCACGGAGTCTCACATACTGTGGTCTGTTGGTGAGGTAGTCAATGGTCCATGTAGTCAGGTGACGATCAACTCCTGCTCCCTCCAGCTTCGCCCTCAGTAGTGCAGGCTGAATGGTGTTGAAAGCACTGGAGAAGTCAAAAAACATGACTCTCACAGTGTGAAAGTAAAAGTGATTAGCCTCAGATGGCAGCAGGCTGAAATGTGAGTGGGTAGGCGAAGGTAAAAGAAGGTAAGGGATGTGGAAGGCTGGAGGCCTCACACCGATCATTTAATGGTTGGTTTCCATTGTAGAGGTAGGACCAGGTTGGCTCACTGCTCTCATGGTCCGTGTGATTTTCGAAGTTTGAGGAGTGTGGTCAAAGGCAGTTTTTGCTTTCCGCTTATTTCGTGTGGAATATCTCGTCTGCCACTTTCATGCCCGCTCTGTCTCTTGCTGCTTTGTGAGACCCAATGGCTTTTGTGGACTCCAGGCTCAGATCAGCTCTTTGAGTTTGGATTGCTCCAGGAGGGTCAAGCTTCACTGTGTCACTGCTCCTCTGATCTTGATGATTATGTTTCTGTGTGTGTGTGTGTGTGTGTGTGTGTGTGTGTGTGTTTTAGTGTGGGTGTGGGTGTGTGTGGGACTATGTGTTTGTGCGAATTCATATGCATGCATGTGTATGCCTGTGTGTGTGTGTTTGGCTGTGCACGCGTTCATACGTGTCTGTGTATGTCTGTGTGTGTGTCTGTGTGTGTGTCTCTGGGTGGCTCCTCTGTGTGTGCGGCTGTGTGTGTGTCTGTGTGTGTGTGTGTGTGTGTGTGTGTGTGTGTGTGGCATCCGGGAGAAGGCTGGTTGTTGCCTCTGACGTCTCTGGTGGCTCCTCTGTGCTGTGGAGGTGTGTTCTGATGTGAAAGAGGCCATTTGGGGTGAAGCTGATCACTCAGTGTTCATTCACTGAGGACTTGAGTCATACTCCATGCGAATGAATCAGGGAGCAGAAAACTGGGGTGGAAAGGAGCAGCCTGAAACGCTGGATGTCTTTTTTAGAATTCAGCCAGGTAAAGTCAATTTTATTGGTGATACATCAAGCAAGCAGATTTATTTGACATTGTTTATATTAAGTAAACAAAGTGCAGGATTTGCCCAAAAACGTTCTAATTGTGGATTGTGAATTTCAGCTATTTTAGCACTTCTCTTTAACAAGAAGTCAAGGTTTGGGAAAATTGCTTTGATCTGTGCCTGTGATGAATATTAGTGTGACAGCAATGGGGTTTAGTGGATCCCTTTGGCTCCCTAACAAGGTGTTTGTCCCAGCCAGGCCTCTCTCTTGTTCTCCGTCTCTCTCTCTCTCTCTCTCTCTCTCTCTCTCTCTCTCTCTCTCTCTCTCTCTCTCTCTTTCTCTCGCTGTCTCTCTCTTTGTCCTAATCAGATCACGCCGCCCTCTGTCTGGCTCCTGGCTGTTTCGTCACCGTGCTGAACTGGCCCTCTGGTGCTCAGTGGGATCCCAGAGAGCACTCTGTGTGTCTCCTCGCATGTGAACCTGCGTGCCTCTCTCTGTTCTCTCCTCAGACATCGCTGACTCCCGGGGGTCACAGCATCACAGCAGGCAGTCCCAGTTTTGTGTTGTTTGTAGAGGGAGGCGGTGACGGGGCAGCAGTGTGGTTGCATGGAGTTGGGTTAGGCCTGCCCCCCAACCCCACCACCCCCGTGCCGGTGCGCTCTGGGCTCACCGGCCGGGGGCGTGCCCTCGAGGAGAGTCATGTGACTCGGTGCTGAGAGGAGCCTGAGGTCATACCTCACTGCTGCATGACTGCACTGATTCTGCAAGAATGGACTGCTGCCCTGAGCAGGGGAGAGAGAGAGAGAGAGAGAGAGAGAGAAGGGGGGGAGGGAAAGAGGGAGGGGGATAGGGAGAGAGAGAATAACAGGAAGAAAGAAAGTAATATGGAGAGAGAGAGAGTAAGAGGGAGAGACAGGAGGAGTGCACAAGAGACAGACGGACGTCACATCCGCTCTCTCCTGCAGTTTCGGGGTGCCTCCATACGTCTGCAGCGGTGTTCCCCTCCTGGAGACGGCAGATCTTACAGCTGGCGCGCAGAGAACAAGCAGAGGACGACACCTTACTCCATCAATGCTCTGTTTACACGGTGTTGGGCTGATATACCCTGTGTACTGTAGGAGGCATTACATCATAGCAGGCACATCCACAGACAGCACTTGTTTACAGCAAAGAACTCAATCCTCACCAAGCCACTGATGGCTTCAGGGGAGCTTTTTCTCTTCCTCTCCTCTGCATTGAATACGCCGCCTTTGTTCTTCACAGGAGTCATTTAAAATTCATGCTGCCCCAGTTTCAGTGCCTCCTGCCTTATGACAGACATTAAAAGTGGCGTGTTGTGTTACTTGCAAGGTTGAAATGATGCCGGTGATTATACTTAAAAAAAAAAAAAAAAAAAAAAAAGTAGATCTTTTTTCCAATTTATTTTTGTCTCAAAGCACCGAGGCTGTTGGATTTGAAATGGGGGGTGGGGGTTACGGTTGAGAAGGGAGACCTCTCTGTAGATGCTGGCATCACGTCTAAGAAAGAAAACATTTCATGTGGCCGCTCACACAGGGAATAATCCACTCTACACAAACCCCGAACACTGCACTGCTTCAGGGCTGCTGCAAGGATTGTTGTAGAATTATGGGGGAGCTTTTTGGGTACTGAAAACTAACAGCGCGGCTTAGGAATGCGCTAATTTGAAAAACATGGCAGGATTAATTAAGGTACCTTTTTTCTGGCATAAAAATACTGGCAGGGAGTACTCTTAAATGTTTAATTGTGCAATTACTCTTCAACAGCATTCTCTGTAGTGAGTTCCTTGCAAGGTCAAAAACACTCTGAAGGAATGAGAAGTGATACTATAAGAAGTGTGTGATAAACTACCAGGTTCTTTTTTGTACAGATACAGTAGTAAATGTGTAGCCTGCGCCTAGGCACAGATTTGATGCAAAAACAGGCTGGCCTGTTAGGGACACCGGACATGGTGGGTTCGATCTGCACTCTCCGGCCATCCCTCTTCCTCCAGGTTGCCGACCCAGACAAGACATGCGTCACTGTCCTGGGGCCCCGGGGGTGGCGGGCTCCCTCGCGTTCGGGATCTGCAGGAGTGAACCTCATTGGCCACCGTCGCAGGGGGGCGGGGATCGATGGCGGATCAATCCCGGGCCGTGCGGTGGGATGGGGCCAGCCCCTGGGGCGGGCGCACTCGGTGCCCGGCTTAATCGCTCCCACTTTTGTTTACAATAACAAACTGGAACGGCTCCCTGCCACACAGTCAGATCCCAGTCCTTCCCCTCCGGGACCCGGGGTTCAGACAGAAGGAGGGGGACGCTAAAGCCTCAGTCTGCGCCCTACGTGCACAATGCGAGGCCCTAATCATTATGAATGCCTGCGTGTGTGACGCGCTGTGATTGCTTTCGGAGAGCTTTCAGCGGACAGTGCGGGGACGCTCGACAGTCTCGGAGTTTGGGTATTTTATTATTTTGTCATTTTAAATCGTGGTGAAATTGGATTACTGGGCGATCTTCAAAGGGATACTTTATCTCCTCACAGAAATGAAAATCTAGTAAATAGCTGTACCACGCTGTCTGAGAATTTATTGCATTTTATCATGGGTAATGTTTCCTGTGTTTGTTTTTTTTTTGTATTCAAGAATGCTGCTGAATTAGTGCTGTTTTTCATCCCAAATCCTCGTGGAGCTTTTAATTTTATATTCAGTCGGTAACATTATACTGCTTTGTATAATTTTTAGACTATTATGCTGTGTATACTATTAAGGGAAAATCATCCTCATCAAACTTGATTTGTTTGTTGATGCTGTACACAGAGGAGCCAATGCAGGTCCAGCACTTTTTCCACAGGTCAGATGATGTCACTGAATTAGTGCACTCTTGAGTGCACGGCCATCATTTTTGCCCTCGGATGCATCTCTGAGGTGTGGCTGTCTTGGATGTTGTCAACCCACCCTGAAGGTCTGCGTATTAGCTATTTCCTAATTGGTCCCGATCCTGCATTCTTGCTGAGGGCTGAATTCCTCGTTTTGATAGCTTTTCAGGCTAATTTTCTTAAAACGTGTAAAGTTTTTCTAATTCATGTTGCTTTCATCTTTTATTATTTCACAGTTGTAGGCCATGAATCATACTTATCGTTTTATGGTAATGTTTGACTTTTTATGGCCTCCTGCTTCATTCCCTATTCCCCGTTTTTACTTTACACTCTATTGCTATCATTAGTAAACTAGCAGTTTAGCACTGCCCAGTTCTACATTACAGACACTTAAGCTTGTGAGCAGCTTCAAAGGGATGTCAGTTTATTTCAGTTTGCCATTTTTAGGTTTGATACATACACACAAAATATCTTCCATCACTGTAGCAGTTTCATTTGTCCTATCAGCAAGAACTCAACCCCACCATACCAACAAATGAATAACCAGCAACTACTTGCACGCAGAACCCCCACCCCCCCAAAAACATCCGCAGTGCTCAGATGCGTGTCTTCAATGAGCAGGGCAGCTTGACCTTGGAGAAGTAGTGGAGGGCAGCAAGCTGTGGATGCAGTCTTTCAGAGATGGCAGTGACACATGGTCCTGCACACAGGAATGACCTTACGCAGAACCATCCGATATGTCATGTTGTTCATTTCGACCCAGGTTCCCCCTTAACATTTCACTGTATGTGTTGGGCCTAAATGCGGTGTATTTTTCCCCTAGAACGATTTGAAGGCTCCAGCAAATGATCTGATGGCCTAAGCCAGAAAGAACAGCAGATGTGGAGTGAGAGAAGGAGTAGAAAAGGAGGAAAGGTGTAGAGTTTTGAACAGGTGGTGAGGAACATGAACACCTAGTCTGTGGCAATGGGCCTCTTTCACTGAAGTTGACATTAGCTTACCCATTTTTCCTTCCTTTTGGAAATGTAGAATAATCAGCTTAAGAAGTTTTAAGGCAGCTTGAAATTCAGAATAGAGGAATGTAAGTCGCCTGTTGGTTGAAAAGGTGATACACTTTGGAAAACCTACAGTAAAACGGTTTAAATTAGATGTGCTACTTACTGCAGAGAATGTGTGTTTATTCACTTTATTGTGAATTCAGCTGTATTCAATTTTAGCATGAATACTGTCATCAAATCAAAATAACTTTTGTGTTTGGTGACAGGCAGTTAAAACACAAAAACACAGGAAGTACATTTAAATATTCAGTGAAAGCATTTCCAGTGGTGCCCTAACACAAAAAACAGGATGTGCAGCTTTCCAAAGTCCTGTTTGTGATAGGGATAAAATGAATTAATTTATATTTTAATATTCCAAACATAAAAAACTGCCACTTCTGATCTTGTGGCCACAACATCCAAAAGAATATTTTATATAAGACAAAAATAACCACAACAAAAAAAGCGGGAAAAAAAAATGTAGGGGGGAAAAAAAATGTTGGTGACCCATTTCATGCTTCAGTTCGTCGGTGTATGAGATGGCAGTGTTGCCGTCACACACAGTTAAACACACAAGCTTGTAATGTGTGTGGACCCCTGCCAGATCTGCACCATCACTCCCTCGTCACATGACCTGAGGTTTTGGAGGAGGAAGCTCTCAGCATCTCGGCGTATCCCCCGACGCATCCAGGCTACCGCTGCACCTGTTGTGCCGTGTCCAAGGCAGAGGCGGCCCTGATTGTGTGTTTGCGGTCCGAGCTCAGAGAATACCTCGCCGGGGAAACGGTGCAACACATCTCTCTCAGATGACATGTCCTTTTTCTGCCTTTCTCTTTTTCTGTATCTGTCTGCCTCTCTGTCTCTCTTCCACTCCTTCACTGGCTGCTTCTCTCACTCTGTCCATTCCTCTGTCTTGCTCTTCCTTTTCCTGCTTTCCTTCTCTCACTAACTGGCGGGTTCTTAGCTTATAATTCCACTCCCAGCTCCACCCTTACATCTCTCTGTGCATTGGTGATTTGCCCCCCTCAAATCTATATAGCATCTCGACAAGATAAGGCCGATTACAGACACAGATAAGATATAAATCGCTGTGTTTCACATGCCTGTGTGCTGTAGCTCAGACAGGCGTTGCCTCCCGAGTCCAGAAACAGCTTGGGCCAGTGGGTGCCTTGCTTCTTTCATGCTTTTTATTTCCCTGCCCTGTGAAACAAGGCAGAACGAAGCTTCATTGGTGTGCAAGGATCGCTGTGTCTGGTAAGGTAGCTTCAGCTGAAAGAGCCTTTAGCTGAAAGAGGAAAGCTAACTAGACCTTGAGACTACATTTTAGGTCAAAAATGCATTGTTACACAGGTTCATAAGTTAGTCCACAGGCTTTTAGATGTTTTTTTTTTTTTTTTTGCTCTTGGAGTGTTAAAATAGCATTGGTTTGCAAAGCATGAACAATATACCATTTCTGCAAAATTCCTCCAGCATACCAGTACTCCAAAAAGGTGATATCAGTGCTGTGTCTTTGATTGCGAACTACTCACTCCAGACATTTATTTTTCAAACCAGTGCTTTAGGACCTATCTGTAACCTGCTATCTTCAGATGCAAGATCACGCTTACAAAGTACCATGCATCGCACAGTAGATTAACGTTAATGAGTAGTGTTATGAGTAGGATCACTTCCATCTCGGTCCTGTGCAGTCTGCTTGGCAAAATATGGAAGAAATGTTTAATGTTCTTCTCATGTTTTTATTTGATGAATTAAGCTATAGAGGATAGATGGGTTGCAGTTCACTGTGCCATGTTGAAAAGGTAAAAAACTCCTTAAGGTACCATAAACATTTTTCTGTGGTAAATTTGCTCTTTCTGGGAGATCAGAGCAGTGAGAAGATCTTTTTGAGGTCTGTTTCCCCACAATGCATCATGGCTCTGACCCATGGGCAGAACTTCAGTGTGGCGAGTGATGAATTCTGGGATACCTGATTGAGCTGAGAGCATGTTGCCCACTTCCTCTCATTTCCTACTGTTTGCGTGGGCATCAGCTGGCATGAGAGAGAGAGAGCGCTGTCACCAGGGATCCAGAGAGATGATGAAACATGAACAATTTGTCGCAGTTTTATTCTCATGTACAGGCTCTGGAGGCCTGTATCCCCCACACATCTCATTTTAAAAAACAAAAGCTAGGTTTGTGAAAACACAACAAAGATTGCACAAGCGCACATTACGACGGAATACTTTCATCTTTCTCTTGCTGTACCATAAATTTGCACACACACACTCACACAGAAAATGGCCTCCGAACGCAATCTGAAATGACTCAGACACGAAGCAGATTGAATTATGCATGTCAGATTTGCTCGGCATTCAGAGCACAGGATAAAATGGGTGGATTTATCTTTAAAAGATAATGAAAACGCGCTGTCCTTTTGACGGTCGTGCGCGGCCGAACAGGGGGGCCCTCCAGCGGACCTGTAAACACGGGGCTTGTTTACCGCGCAGCGCCAGCTCTGCAGCGGCGTTTGCATATGGAGGGAGGTGGCGGCGAACCTGTTCCCGGGCTGGCTGTTGCCACTGCCGCTCCCTTGTGACCAGGGCCCTGGATACATCCCAGATGCCCATTTCCATGGAGACGTTTGGCAGGGCAGAGCAGGCAAACACACACACACACACACACACACAGCTACTGTGCTCCGGCCCCAGTGTACCAAGCGGCCGCAGGCAGAAACAGCCTGCCTCTCTGCCCCCATGTGCAGTGCATTACAGTCAGGTACCCAGCGAGCTTTGCCCCTCTCAGTTGAGTTTGGTGACATCTGAACCCTACACAGGCTCTGATCTGCTGTGGAGCAGTTTAATAAATGGTTAGAAGGGTGCCTGCAGCCAGCAGCACAACAGCACAAGGGGCGTTCAGAAACGCCTCTAGGAGATGGGCAGTCAGGACAGAGGTGTCAGAGGCAGGAGGCAGAAAGCAGCCTTATTGGAGGGGAACGTTTTTGCCAACGGGCTGTTTCAATGTCAGGGGAATCTTTACTTTTTAATCACCTAATGGACAGCAGCACTGCCGACGCGGTGGATGGGATCCAGCCTTTTTCTTTCACCCCCTTTTTTTTTTTTTTTTTTTTTTTTTTGAAAATACTGCTCCCCCATGTTGTTCTGTTTCTCCCCATGGCGCCTCAAGCTGCTTTGTCCACACCAATCAGAGCTCTTTTTCATCTTGCGTTAAGCCAGAAAGGCTAAAGGTAGTCCTTCTCTCTGCCTAGATTTCAGCTTGTTCCTCATTACTCAGTAGTGAAATTGACCTGCAGATCACCAATTCCAGGTCACCTTATAATTAGGAGTGCCAGTCTTTATGCTGTTAATTAAATTATTGGATCGTTGCTCTGTTAATGTTTTAGCTGGGAATACTGTACCACTAAATGAGGCAGTGAGCTGATGCCCTGCTTTGGATTAATTTGTTTTGGTGGAGAAACATACTGTGGCGTTTTACTAATGCAAACTTTAATTATGTTCCCCATACGACAAAAAGCAATTTCATATGTGCAGCTCGTAACATTTCAGAAGAGAGAGCCAGATCCTTTGTGCTTAATCATTGGAAAAAAAAAAGAGGAAGGATTAGATTGGAACAGTGCACGGCTCACTTTCAGAGGAAAATGGCTTTTTGTGAATTCCAGCTGTGTTCTGGAAAATAAACCCAGCTCAGAGAGAGGGCAAGCGACAGAGAAATAGTCTGTATATATTATTCCCATTTTCCTAATTAAATATGGGATATCTTTCTGAAATCGTTGAAAAGAGCCTTCTTGCCTCCTTGCGCTCCTTGCTTGATTTGCTCAGCCCATGTGAGTGATGCAGACTCTTGAATAAATACATCTTATCTTGCTGGTTGAATTAAATTCCTGTTGTTTAAAGCATAGGAAGTAACTATTGGAGTCAGCACTTCAAAGAGCTTACAAGCAAACACATTTCCTTTCATGATTTGTTTTGTCTTCTGGAATGTATATTTGCAACTCCATTTCGCTGTCTGCTTAAGTGACATTGCAGCAGTTTGGCAAATGCAATGACTGTCAACCAGTAAGTGTAACAGGTTTGGATAGGTGCCATGTTTCCCGCACTATCTGCCTACAGTGCTTTGTCGTTTTATGTCCTGATCCAATTATCTGTACCTCTGTAATGAACATGGTCCCTTTGTTTATATCTCCCTCGCTTGCTCTCTTCTGTTGTGATAAAACGCACATTGTGCGTCGTGCGTGGGCAATATATTGTATTGATATGGGAAATACATTACAGCAGAGGACTTTTTTTCCCCCCCACTCTAATTCTCTGCTACACAGAGACTTAAGCACAGAATTCAGGGGTGTGAAGCTAATGGAAATGCAGGGAGTTATTTCACTGTTTAGTTAATTAATGTGTCAGCAGGAGTGGCTACTGTGATTGTACGATAATCTTAATTTTCCTGTCTTATTTTCAAATCTTGTATGTCACGCACACCTGTGTTATAAGTGATTGAACTCGGATCACAGGCCGGGCAAGTCTGGAGAGTGTTCCCATTTTTTGTGGCATTCCTTAGAAAGAAGGTTAATGTAATCTCTCCTTCAGGTATTTATAAATGTCCTTATACAGCTGGGATCTTTCCATTTCCTGCTGATATTGAAGAAATTGTGAATTCAATTCAGTATTCAATTGTTAGCAGAGATTAAGTGTAACCACTGTACCGTGGACATAATGACAGGGCACAGAAGGTTTTCGTATTTAAAATTTCAGCTGGAGGCAGCAGGCAGGCAAAGACCCAACAGCCACCATTCTCAGCTCGGGATCTGACATTAACACCTGCCTCAGCTGATACATTTTAATTGGCTGCCAGCCATTATGAAATCATAAAATTGTCAGACTAATGCCCCAGGAATTCGCAGTGCTATACCCAATCAAATCCAAATGAAATGGAAAAGCAGAAACTGTTTTTGGTTCTGGAGGGGAAAACGCCAGACGCTGTCACGTTAGCGGTTCTGGACCTGAACCGCGATCGCTGACATGAGTAGATTTGGGAAAAGTTATGAATGGGTAATTGTGTAGGTGGTGTGATCGTGGCAATTGCAAAAGTGAAAAGTGCAGGAAACGGCAGCTTGGCACTTCCAGCGTTCGTGTGTAGGCTAAACGGAGAGGCTGAAGAGTGCAACTGACTTTACCTTTACGTGCCACTCCTGCGCTGCTTAGCAACAGTGTGACACTGGTTGCCTGGGCAAGCAGCTCTTCAGCGTGGTAATTAGGCATGGTGGAATATGATTATACAGCATGTAGGATTAGGGACGAAGAACACTGTGGGGTGTGGTTTGATAGTGTAGACCTTCTCCACTGTATTGTTAAAGTTGAGGAGGATGCCTCTGCTATATTTGGGAAGGTTTGGCTGGTCACTGCGGGGTTTGGCATTTGACTTTGAGCCTTTCTTTTGTACAGGGCTGTTATCTTGAGTGTGTGACTGAAGTGATGAGATTGAACTGTTAGACGGTTGGCATTGGACCTCTCCTTCAGTGCTACGGCTGGAGTCCATGACCAGCGCACTCCCAACACTTCCTCGCCCCTCTCCCATGTCTTTCCAAATGTTTTGTCATGAAGTGGGCCATCGTTGGAGCAGTCCAACATTTTTCAAGCCTGCCTCTTGAGTCCTGTTTTTTTTTTTTTTTTTTTGATGGCATTAATTCTGACTGTGGGCCTGCAGTGAAAGAAACATCTGTTCTAGATGGCATGGTGTGCCATGGAACGTTGAGGGATTACTTATGTGGCATTCGGCCGACGCCGAAGCGGAGAGAATTCGACACGGAATTAGCCGCTCTTCGGAACACGGGAACAGACGACTTGACAAGCCTTTGCTTCGCTCCTAGCGAGCCGGGCTCAAATGTGAGAGGGGAAGAATCCGCCACTGCTCCTCTTGTGCCCAGCGACGTGGGTCTCGCAGAGTCCTCTGTATGTCAACATTATGAGCACTTTTCATGTTGTGCCAAGTCCATCCGAAGAATGGCGAAAAGGGGATTTGGCCCTGGATTTTCCCCCCGCTCACAGACAGTCCAATGTGCTCACAGTTTTTTTTTCTGTTTGTCTTCTCTTTCTTTCTTCCATTAAATATCATTTCAGCAGAACGGAATAGTACATGACATTCGTCAAAGGCTTTGATATATATAGACATGATGGCTTTGCCTTGCACAAAAATAGGCTGCATGTCGGCCTCTGTAGCAGTATTAACATTTTTGAACAGAAAAGGCAAATTATTTTACATTTCTACATAAGACATTGCACTGGTCTACATTTTCTCAAGACAAATCAAGATTGTAGATGGCTTACTTATTCTGTGGATGTGCCCTAACCAATTTTTTTTGTAAATTTGTTTTCTTTAATGAGCAATAACAGCAGTTTTAGATGTAGGTTAGCAGATCTGCAAATGTGGGAGCCTGACATGGTCAAAGTAACATTATAGTTCAAATATAATTTCCATTCATCACTGTGCTATAGCAATCAGTTCAGTTATGCAGCCATGCGTTCCCACCATTTATTATAGCAGTGCATAGCTGTAAATAAGTCTCAGTCCTTGTCCTTGTCCTCTTTTGTGTGACAGGGTGTGTTTCTTGACCTGGAGTGATGTCGGGTGGTGTGTGACCTCGTGTCACGGTCACATAATTGGTGCAGACCGCGGGGTGTTTGCCGGAGCAGTGCGGCTCTGTATTATGCACACCTCAGGATCAATACCGAGCGTGATCACTGGGGCCGATCTGCATGGCAGGGGCCGCTGATTGAGAGGTTTCCTAACTGAAGAGGAGGTAAAGACCAATGGAAGGCAATGGATGGTGTTTCAGTAAGGCTCAAGCAACAGCAGCAGATATTATTACATCAAGAGTCCTTGTCCAGAGTTGTCTGGTAATGCTGAGTTTATGAAGGCTTACTGAAGCTTTGTATCCCAAAGCTGTTTTTATTCAGTAACCTGGAGAGGCTTGGTTCAGCATCGTGTTCATAGCGGCTTTGAGCTCAACAGGGTCTTATGGGGTGCATCTCTTTATGGTTTCTGTGTCTGGGTGAGTGGAGCCATGTTTAAATTGTAATTGTAAGAATATCACCAAATATTGGTTCATATGATAGGAATTTCAGGACAATCTAGGGGCGTTTAATGGTCATCTCCTCAGCATTTTCACAGCTCCAGACCAACAGTTTTGGTTCTGAATTCTTTGTGCTGAACTATCTTGGTAACATAACCCTTGGGATTCTTCTGTTTGCGGTTGTTTTGCCTGATTCAAAACTGCAGGCAGAAATTCCTTTGGCAGCGCTTTCACAGCTACCATGAATGTCTACACAGAAGGAATTTTTAATCAAGCTCATGGCAGCTAAACTGCAGACGCTAGACATTGTAACCCTTGTGTGGAAATATTTAGATACCGTTACCACTATTCAGAGCTGTTGGGTGTTCTGTTTAATCCAGACACCTCCTTTTTTTAAACAGCACACACTAGTGTTTAGAGTGGCCTTGGTGCTTGGTATAGAATGTTCTGGTTAGTCTTTTTTTTTTTAAGAGCAGAAGACGCCAGTCCCCTCCATACACAATGCCTTTGTCAAAATAATACAAGGCTGCATAAGTGATGAATCTCTTCCTGTGACAACAGGTAATGGCAGTGGCCAGAGAACCTCCTTGCTCACGTGGCTCTCTGACTTTCGCAACTATAGAAGTACAGGTGAAACACCCCCTCCACCCTGTTTTTTGATTCTGTGAAAGAACTGCAAAGGTTGCGTTTATGGTTTTCTGCTTTCAGTTTCGTTGTGGACTGAAGATACGATTCATTGTTTCATTTATGATGCATAGAAAATCAATCAAATCAAGTGTACATTTCGAATTATCAGCTTTAATTAGCATTTCCATAATGATACTAACTAGCTTGCAAACACACTATTAGCTAGCAATGTAAGGTTGCTACTAGACATTAGGGAAATTTATCATGATTTTAAACTTCAACGGTTTGGATTACATCAAACCGGATTGCAAAAATTAAATTAGCTAGCCACTTCTAATTAGCATCAGGCTAGCGAGCTAACTTAATTAAAACAGTTACATACACACACTTAGCCAGTTAAATATTTGTGTGTGTGTGTTTTTAAGTATATTTAAGATATAAAAATAAATATATTTAGCCCTTTAGAAGTACTAAGTACTGTATTTGCTACCTGTATTAAGTGAAGTCAGGTGGAAGGTAGCCCAAGCTCCTGCACTTTGACATTTAAAGGTGTTGCTTTCCCCATTGGGAGTGGATACATTCCAGCCTAACCTTTAGTCAGGCAGCAGCTCAACCTGTTGCAGTCCCCTGTTTTATTGTGAAGCAGGCCTTTGTATCCAATGAAGGGCCAATGGGAACATCTCTTTGTTTTGACAGGAGAAACCTTTTGAGTTTGGCTGTGGTGCCAAGGGGGTGGGAGGGGGGCATTTGACAGTGACCTGCTCTCCTGTCTGGCTCACCCATGTGGCTGAAGAGTTTTGTGTGATCATGTTCATTGCCCAGTTCTACCTCAGGAGATCTGCAAGGACATTCCCCCTCCATCTGCTTAAAGATTAATGTTTATACATAAGTGTCAGGTCCAACTCTTGTTGTACAGGAAGGGCTCATTAAACATTGTTTAGAATGACATGTTGTCATCTAAGCCTTACATCCAGGTGTTGTGAAATACAGCTCACAAACGCTCCGGATGAGCTAATGTCAGCAGAAAAATCCATTTTGTATAATGAGACAGCATCTGACTGACTGCAGATTGTGGTAAATGATTCCACAGTTTTGGGAAGTACAAGAGTTCTTCCTAAGTACTCTGGTACCAAGTAGCCCAGTCCTTGTAAGTGGACTTGTCTCACAAGGTTGTAGAGGGACATGTTTAACACCTTTTAAGTTAGAGGAGTACTTTGAAATCAGTCCTGTGTTTGATAGGCAGGCAGTGAAGCGGGTCTAGAACAAGTTTTAATATGGTCAATTTTTCCCTTGGTGTTGTGGTTTGCGAGAGGAGTGTCATACAGTAGGGTGCTAAGAGTCCAATCTTGAGCGGAGAAGAGTGCAAATCAGTTTTTCTCTATCTTTTAATGAAAACTCAATCAATGATTTTTTTTTCCACTTGAAGTTTGGTTATACTTCTCAAGTGGAGGTTCCCTCTGGAAATATTTTAATATGTGTTTCAAAAGAAAGATCACGGTTACTCCAGGGTCTCTGATTGAAATACTCAGAGTTGTAGAAAAATAACATCTACTACAAATTCTGTTGTCCTCTTTCTTTAGGAGTTTGCTCAACAGTCCAGATTGTTAGATTCCAAAAGAATGACCATCCAGTTCTTTTTATCTCTGCTTGCTTTTATGTAATGCTTGCTTTTAAACTTCATCTTAGTTTAATGCCACCTATAGCTCTGCATCTGCATAGCTATGAAAAATTACACCATGTCTGCATGTAATAATTGTTAAAATATTCATGAAAAAGCACCCATTAATTGATGGGTGAGTCTTGTAATACAGCACATTTGACTTGAATAAGTTAGAATGTGCTTATATCTGAAATATGAGAGCATATGTGATACATGACCATGTGTATCTGTGTATGTATATCTGTTAGAAATATGTTTTTTTTCATTGGTGAGTAATAACTATTTATCTGTTGTAGTGTATGTAATATGTAGTTGCTATGGGTGAATGTGAATAAGAAAGAATACTCTTGTAGCTGTCGCCTTTTGTGTTTATGAATATTAGAGTGCGAGAGCTTGTTTGTGTTCGTATGTGCAGTCCTTTGTGATCATGTGCGTTAAAATGTGTTTTGTGCTAGCAAGTGTTTATGAGCTAATGTGCTAACGTGTGTGTGAGCAGGTGAGTACATTTGCGTGCTGTGCTGTGCTGTGCTGTGCTGTGCAGTCTCTCCGTGACAGCCGGGTCCTCAGTGGTTATCACAGGAAGCGCAGGTGACAGGTGTGCTCACCTTTGTGGTGCTTTTCGATTTCTCTTCCCGTTGGGGACAGGCTGGGATCTCGCAAACGGAGACTGGTCAGAGGAGCGAGGAATCCGAACCCAGCAGAGACGTAACCCTCAGCCAACCTTATTTACTTGTGCCTCGCCTCAAACAGTACGTGGAGAGGACGTTCACCTGGGGCCTCTGTTCACCTGGCGGCCCCTCGGAACTTTAAAAAGCTGCCCCTGCAACTTCCTGAAGAAA
The DNA here is from genome assembly GCA_019176425.1 of Megalops atlanticus. Lineage (NCBI taxonomy): Eukaryota > Metazoa > Chordata > Actinopteri > Elopiformes > Megalopidae > Megalops > Megalops atlanticus. Next base: position 30,612,766 of record CM032883.1, on the reverse strand, counting down.
ACATCTGACTTTAGAGTCTCTCTTTTGACCTGCCAATACCTTGTCTGAGAGAGGAACAAAAGGAATAAAAAAGCCTATGTCTGAAAATGGAGCTCAAGGACCACAGTCCATTTTAAAGTATGCTGGAATGCAGAAAGCTTGCTGCTTTTATAACATACATTTTATTTTAAAATATCAAGTGTGGAAGTATGGATACCATGTTAAAGGAAATTAATCTATTCCTCATGCTTATTAGTTGGGCCCGTACAACTGATTTAAGTTGATAGTCACTTCAAAGTGATGCTGTAAAGACACAGCAGATTTGTGTGTGACAAATAGGATGAATAGAATCTGCAGCGTAGCTATTAGAAACTATAGAGAAAGAAACCTGTCAGTGGTACATAAGAAATGTAAAGTGACGAACTCTGCTCGGGCATTAACATGAATGATGCACATTTTTCTGGCTGTGAGTCTGCCTTTAAACAGTTTCAGTTTATCTGGTCTGGGGTCAGAGGTTCGGCTGGGGTTAGCCCCACCAAGAATGTTGCCCCACCATGGCACTCGATAGCTGTCTAATCATGACAACAGCAATAATGTGCTGGAGATGTCCCAGGGATCAGAAAAGGTGGGGTGTGGTTTGAACTCTGTAGCTCTCATGGCTGCGGGGTCATGTGATGTGTGTCGGTTGTGTGCTTGGTCGAAACGACCCCCTCGAAACAGCTGTTCATGTTTTAGGTGTCACACACGCTCATCAATCAGCCAGGAGCAAGAGGCAAATTACTTCAGTTTCAGAACGTCCCATGAACGTTTTGCCACTTTACTGGCTGATGAATGGCTCACAGGAAATAAGAGAGGCTGGGATTGGCTGGCTGGTGGGATGGAGGCGGGGCATTGGAAGATGCTGTTGCTCATTTGATCCAGGGTTGGTTGGAGCTGATGTTGGGTGCTGTCTGGACCAAGGTCAGCAAGTTATTAAAGGATCAGTGTAAAAAAAACAAGAGCAATGAAGACTGTTTGACCTCTTGTCAGCACACAGAAGAATGTCCTGAGTGTTTGCTGGACTCCCCCAGATTGTGTGCTCTGGGGCGGAAGTGGGGGAGGGGAAGCTCTGGTGAACATAGACTGCCTGTCTTCTTTGGGTCATTGTGACAGGAGAGGGGTCAACGGTACTGTTAATGCATTTCAAGAGACAGCTACAGTAAAGCAGACTCTCCCCATTACAGAGTAAGCAAAAAAAAAAAAGTGGTGTAAAAGCCATTTTCTCTCTGTTCTGTTGGTGTAATGGGGATTAATTAGGCTGGCAGAGGTTATTTCGCTTGTGTCTGGTCGGCTTCATGTGGATGAAGGGACGGTACCTATTAACAGCCTGTGCTCTTGTTAGTGCGTGCTTTCCTGCTAATGTATGGATCAGTGGGCTCTCCGAGTAATAATCATATCATTAACCCATTTCCATAATTGATAATGAGGGCATTGTCTATGGACAATACACAATGTATTGGCAGCTGTTCACTTATAAATCATACAGTAGCTCAGCTCAATGGCTGTAATGGACATTGCTACAGTGCAAGCACAAGTTACAATGACTTTAAGGATATGAAAGTACATTTTAGCTTGACCTTGGCTTTGAGATCTGAGAAAAAAAAATGTAATTCATAAATTGTTGCTGTAGCCACTGTTTGTTGGCCTTTATCCAAGGTCATTTAACATTGGTTATGAATGAATAAAATGCCAGTAATAACTGTGCAGCAATCATATTGCCTCCTTCTTTGGTCATTTCAGCTTAACGGTTTTCTTATTTGAAATAAGATCTGAAGAGCTGCAGGCAGGCTTGTGATCGTATTTTCTGCTGTGATTGGTTTTTATAGTGGACATTAGTCCATCACACTGCTGTTCACAACTCGAAAGAGAAGCGGATGGGCTCTCAACATGCTCGGTTTCTAAACGCTGCAGGAATTCAAATTTGGTTTCAATTTGATGCATTTTCATGAAAAATGTTACCAGCTGTTAATGTGAGCGCTGATGTCAGAGTCTAATGCATCAATGGATTATTGCTTCCCCTCTGTCAGGCAAGGCCGCTGTCTGCCCACGTAGGTCTACAGCGAATGTCACTGCCGTTCACCTCTTTCCAGGAAGGGGACTTGTGTCTCTTGTTATTGTTAATGAGAACGTTTCCACTTGGGCAAGCATTTCACAGGCCCAGTGTGAGCTGGGAGCAATGAGGTAAACATTAACAGGCAGGAAACATTTTAGTAAATTGCTAATCAGGTATATTTTATGAAGGTTCAGATAAAGTTCATCAGTGATGTCTGAGCTCTGATCTTCCTGGCCGGGCTGTGTGTTGTGGTAACCTATGCTGGAGCTGGAGCTGAAGCTGGATCAAAGGGAGAAACAGACGCTTCCTGTTCTGGTTAGCCTCTCTTCCTGCGGCCACAGGCCAGGGAGATTGGAAGACAAAGACCAGGGACAGGAACAGTGTTTAAATATCATTGTGTCCTTTGGCCTAAACAAATGGAGATCCTTGGCTTTCATCACTGCCTCACCGTCAGCAGGGCACTCATTGGCTGTGTGTGACAGAACATGTCACAGCTATGTCTTGTGGTGCCATGTCTGATTGTGCCACCTCTGTCTGTTATGCATTTCATACAAAGTCATCTCTACCCAGGCACGTTCACTCACGCGCGCACACACACACACACACACACACACACACACACACACACACACACACACATACATGCTTGCACGCAAGCATGTACACACACACACAGATAAGGACATGCCCGCATACACAAGCGTGCATATACACATATAAGGACACGCACACAAACAAGTATACATACACACAGGGACGCACACAAACAAAAGTATGCACACACACGCACACGGATGCACATAATGCACATGGATAAACACATACTGTGTGTACACAAGGGTACACACAATAACACCATGCACACGGACACACACATGCACATGCGGGCACATGCACAGTTGGCAGTGATCTTGGACAGTGAGGAAGTGGGGTTCATTGAGCCCTTGTTGTTGTCCTGCTGGTCAGGTGCTGTGAAGTTGTTTTTATGAGATTGAGTGCAGCCTGCAGTGTGTGGAGGTCGTCTTGACATTGTCACTGAGGCACGGGGAGGGGGAGGGGAGGGCCTATGTGTACCCAGCAGTTCAGGGATAATTTAAGATGACCACCGGGCTGCTCGCGGTTCCAGGCAGTGGATCTTACAGCACTGTATATTGAGGAAAAAATGTTCTCTCATTTGCTTTCATGGACTGAAATCCAATGTGCCTGATTGTTTGCATGGATATAGCCACCATATCCGCCTCTCAACATATGAACTACAAACCCTATAAAATACATAGCCTAATTCGTCTTGATATATTTCACTTAAGAGTGTCGGGATAGTGTACAACAGCTAATTTGCACTTGCAGCTAAACTGTAAATTTTCTCCAGACATCTTGCTACTTTGCTGGTAATTACAGGATGTTGAAAAATACGCATTTCAGTGTGTGGTGCTTATCCCCGCTTTATGGTGGAGAGTGATTTATGTGAGTGTTTTTTGTCTTAAAATGTGTTTGTGAGAATTGTGTGGGTTATTCCGCAGCGCTGCCACTGTATTTTTCCTGAGAGCTGAATTGCCTGTAGAAGTCAATGTTTTGTTTGACAGATTACGAGATTAGATTACAGATTAGAGTTGGTGGCTGGCTTTAAATTTTAAACGATGAAGACACTGCTTCATTGAGCCAGGGAGGGGATCACACTGTTTCATGGCTTTAATTATTCCATTATGTCTGTTTTCACAAGGTGGACACTTGGCCTGTGTTTCACTCTTAAAAAGTACAGGTAGCTTTCAGATTAAATGTGCCTGGATAGAAATTCGTGAAATGCACCGCTCGCGTGTCTGTTGGTGAATGTCTGTGCAAGGGACTATGGGATAGTTGCCCATGGGTGTGTATGTATACAGTATTTAGAAGCAAGTATGGGAGTGTACCCCATTTGTGAATGTGTATGTGAGTGTGTGTGTATGTAGCCCATATGGGAATGAATGTGTGTGTGTGTGCTTGTTTGTGTGTCAATATGGAGAGTAGCCCATATGGGTGTGTGTGTGTGTGTGTGTGTGTGTGTGTGTGTGTGTGTGTGTGTGTGTGTGTGTGTGAGAGACAGAGAGAGAGAGAGAGAGCATGAGAGGGTAGCTCTTAGGGGTGACTGACTGATTGTATTTGAGCGCAGAAGTGAGCAAATGTGTGTTGTGATGGGGTTGCAGTGAGCCATGTGTGGAGGCCATGTGTCAGAGAGCGCGTCCCATCCAACCCCAGGGCATCTGGCTCAGACGAACCATGGCACAGGCAGTGCGTCTGTGCGGGCACGGTCACCCAGGCTGGCGAATCAACCAGACATCGCCAATCGCTCTCTGGCTGTTACTCTATGAGCCCTTTCCAAGTGTGTGAGCCACGGTTTGTGATACTTCATTCTTTTTCTGTTACTCAGTGTCTGAGCCTTGATGCCTTCTGGGCCAAGAAGAATGGGTTCCCTAAATGTGAGTCCTGTGAGTCTCCTGATGACAAAGGTCTTTCAGTGCAATCACAGATTTTTCACACCCTGCACCCAATCACTCTGTTCCGTCTCTCACCTCTCTCCAGTAGGCTCTCTATAGATGAATGTTTGTGTGAGAATATCAGGATTGATGTAGATAGTAGAAAGTTTTTTTTCATTGGTCCCTGGCATCTGTTTTTTAAAGCTGAGGGTTGGGTGAGATATTACTAGCAATAACACACTGTACAAGCTTATTGTTGTCTTTCGGTGACAAAACAATAGGCCTATTGCCTGTTCTTCAGAGTGAACTGAGGGAGTTTAGAGGAGTACATGACCCCTTTAAAGATAATAAATGGCCTCATGGGGAAATATTTGATCTAATGTGCAACCAAATGAACTGTGATGTAGAGCCCTGAGCCACCATGATCACCATGCCTCTCCCCAAATCTAGCACTAAAAACAACCAGATGTTTTAATTACTCCTGTCTCATTACATAAAGTCTGTCCTGACCCTCCTGGTCCTTTCTAATTGATTAAAAATTATGTGTGTGTGTGGGGTCACAGTTGGATTTGTTTTAACCATTTAATGCCATTTTTGTATCCCATACAATGAATCATCCAGTGAAAAACAGCTGGGCTAATGAGTGATTCTTTAACAACCTATAACTTTGTCTACAATCAATTGGTAAAATGTACAATTACTCAAACCACTTATTAGTTAAGAAATTGCCCTTGATTGTATATTATAGGAATAATCTGTTCTGACTGCTTTAGTTTCTAAAATTAAGATTTTGGCATTATTTGGGATATTGTGGAATCATTACTCCACAATTACTGTTACATAAATGTGTATAAAACAGTTGACTTCAAAATTGTTGATTGGATTCAGTTTACAATGGGTCCTTGGTTAGTTTCTTTTTTAAAATGTTATGATACTGTATTCAAGATTGCTACTGCAACAAGTTTTTTCCCCAATTATACATGTATGTTTCATAACTGTTAATCAGTTATTGTAACTGTACCCCTCCTGGCACCTGCAGCCATTTCATAATGCAAAAAATGCTTTTGGGTGAAGAAAATGCCGAACAGTAGACAGTGTCATCTCTTGTGGTAGGAAGATTCAAATGTTATTTGCTTCCCAAATTATGGTTTGACACTGTGATATGTTATTACAGTAACATGTCTTATCGGTAAAGTGATACTTGCAGCAGGTGTGTATATGGTTCTGTAGCAGCAACCCTTTACCGCACGGCGTTTTGCGGTGCTGCAAGTTTGTAATGCTAGCTATTATGCAGTCTCAACAAGACGTCTGCCTCACAGTGGGAGGAGAGAGAGAGCCAGGAGGAAGTGCAGTCTTGCCTTCTCTAGTGTGTATAGTATGCAGACAGATCTTATGACACTGTCAACAGGGATTATGATGATGTTTCTAGATATGTTCTGTGTCTGCCAAATGCAGACAATGCGTAGCGTAACGTCTGGAAGGAGTCTTTTTTTGTCTCGTAACTGTGCCATATCAGGTACGTTTTGCAGTTTATAGCATGGTTCTATATTGGCAAATGTGTGTTAGCTTTCTCGTCTATACCATTTGTATCAGTAATCTGAAATGTTTTTAGACATAAATTGGAGCTGTGTTTTGACTGGCAGCTCTGGAATGACCCAGTCACATGTTTTGCGGGTTTGAAGACAATAAAGGAGGAAAAAAAAAGAGTTTTCCCATGATAATGATTTGCACATCCATAATATTCCAAACTGCCCGTGTGTTCCTCTTTTTTGCCGCATATAAATCATTGACCTTTTGTGCTTTTTTTTTTTTTTTTTTTTTTGATCCTGTTCAAGCTTTCCTCCCTCGTCCCCTGAGCCACCGGCTGGCTTTGTGCACAGCGCCGTTTGGGGACCCCACGCTGTGAGCCGGCCCCCTTTGTTATCTCCGTCGGTTTTCTCAGCTTTTTCACTGCCATCTGTCTTCCCCGATCGGAGCCTGGGAACGGGAGTCGCACACGAGCCCGCGTATGCCAACAGCCTCAGTTTTTAGACTCCGTAAACAACGCTCCTGACACACCCGCCGGCCGCTCCTTCCTGTCATGTTCTCAGTTTATTGTTAAAGGCTGTTGCCTGAGCTCAAAGCTGGTGGGTCTTGGGAGAAGCATCACAAGCAAGCTAATGTTAGGTACTGTGTTCTATATTTCGTGCTAGCGCACACGTTAGGTGCTAGCTTTTGTCGGAGGAGTTGTAGAGTTGGTAATGAGAAGCGGATGCTTCCTCCTTCCTGTGAGGAGTTCTCTATGAGGCTATGACATCCTTGTGGTCTGGAAGGGCGGAGTGCCTACTCCAGAGGCTGTGTGTCCCACCATGCTGAAACTGGTTTGAGACAATCCGTCGGACAAGTAGCAAGCAGTGTAGAATTACATTTATTTAATACGTTCTGTAACAACTGTGGAGCTGATGAATTAATTAGGGTTATGAAGTAGACTTAGTTCACAAAGTCAGTTAAGTACTCATATTCTACTTAATAACACTCCAATGTGTGTGTTTCCAGTGTTTTCTGTAAGCAAAGCCCTGTTTTATTGCTTTTTTGGCTGTGACTGGAAGAAGAGGCCTTAAGAACAGCAGTATGCTGACTGACTGATTTATTGACTGACTGACTGATTTAATTCACTAACTCACAAAGGAAGCGGCTTTCACTGCAACAGCATTTTACCACCAGAGGGCAAAAAGGCTGGCAGAGTAGTCACGGCCAGTGGGAGTTGACACCTGTTGGGTACTTGTTACATCAGGGTTTGGGCCTGTCTCACGTTGAGTCGCGAAGGGTATTTTCAGTTCTTCCCACCCTGGAAATCGTATTTTCTGTCTTTCTGCACACACGTGTGTGTGTGTGTGTGTGTGTGAATGTGAGAATTACTCTGCAGCAGTGCACTCCTCCCCCGGGGAATGCCAGCTTGCCCCACAACTTCATGGAGTCCATTAAAACGGAAGCCTACAAGCTGTGTTGATGCAAATAATTACATTGCAGATCAAATAAGAGAATAATGGAGGCATCCATCACTGTCTGTTCCCAGGGCGGTGTGGCATGTGCTGCTTTTCCCCAAATTGGATTCCACGTGTGCAGTGCCACTGGTTCTCATTCAGCCCTGTGACGGGAGGCCTCTTTGGAGGCCAAGTGGCCCTCACCAGGACTGTAATTTCAGGTGGAATTATTCCTCCCCCCCTTCCCCTCGGTCTCGGGACCTTTCTCTGTGTGTTTATTCATCCACTCAAAGTCTGAATGGCCTCTCGCAGGGTTTTCCCACCACAGCTGTAGGCTGTGTAGGTTTGCAGAATGAAGGTGCACTCACTGTAATATCATAGACCTTATATGTATGGAGCAGATTTCTACCTGTGCTTGACATTGAAGGTTCTGTCTCTGGCATCGTTTATGTTGTATGTGTACTGATTTTTAGGCTATGTGTACTGATTTATTGGAACATTTTTGAAGTGTGGTGCTCTAAAACAGAGCATACATAATTAGCATAGTGAAACAGACAGATCTGGACTTTGCTGGCTCTTCATCAAATTTCTTCGATACTGAGCAACAGCTGTGCCAGTATCAAGAAGTTTCCAGGAGGCACTCATACAAAAGCAGAAGCTGGTTTTGATAGTTTTCTTAGAGAATGAATGCATCCCTGTTTTGTGGAATGGCTGTAGTGGCTCATGACTGAATTGCACAGCAGAGTCTGTAGTAGACAAAGTGGTGGGTGGAGGTGTATAATCATGGATCTCTCGCAAAGCCTCACAGATGGTGTGTGTGTGTATGTGTGTGTGTGTGTGTGTGTGTGTGCATGCATGTGTACGTGAGAAGCAGCACCTTGGCTCAATGTAAATTATTCATCCTGCCTTTAATTTATTTTCCTGCTCCAGAATGACAGTCAGGATTGAGGGGGAAGGTGCTGCTGGGTGTGAAAGATCTCCCTTTTCCTTCTCCTCACAACCTTGCTAAATTGAGCTCTTTTTTCATTTTAATGGAGTCTTATTCCCCGGATGAATAAAATGTTTTGCTCTCTCCTTTATGGGCTAAATCAGTGGTGGAAAAGTGTGTTTGTAGTATTTCCAGTTTCTTTGCATCCTGGTGTTTCTCCATCTACACAGAGATCTGGTTATTGAAGGCAGAGGTGAGGAGAAATTGGGCCTTATCTACGCTGTACTGCAAGTCATTACAGATTCTGTACGGACCATGACTCTCTCTCTCTCTCTCTCTCTGATGGTGTGATCTCTGAGGCTGTGCTATATCACACCACTGGAGGATATAACAACATACAGCCAGCCACATGGAAATCCTGTCCTCTCAAAGGGCAAGATAATACATGCATCCAATTTCAGCCTTGAAACTGCATTGAAATGAGATGGGGAAATTAGCACTTCAGGAGCGAACGGGTGGAGGACAGTGTGATGGAGTACGTGTTTGGTTTCAGGGTCGGGGTGTGGTTGGAGTTTGGCACAGTGTGCCGTGCTGTGAGTGAGGAATTTGGCTGATGTGGGGGGGGGCTGTTGCCATCGGTGAGGCGGGATCCACCCGCGGGGCAGAACAGAGCGGTGCACAGCCCTTTGTCCCGGGGTAATAAGCGTGATGTGTCCACCGCTGACAGCAGGGGCAGGTGGGATGTCTGCCGCTAATTACACACAGAGGAAAGGGGTGAACCGGCGAGGGGGGTGGGGCAGGAGGAGAACAGAGGAGAGGGGTGGGTGGTGGAGAGGCCAAGGAGAAGGGTAAAGTGATTCAGGGGTAGGAATGAAGGAGGATAGAAATGCAGTGTAGGTATAGGGCAAACCTGTTTCTCATGTAGGAACAGAGGAGGATAGGAATGCAGTATAGGTATAGGGCAAAGTGAATTCTCCTATGGGAATAGAGTAGGATAGAAATGCAGTATAGGTACAGGGTCAACCTGTTTCTCATCTGGGAATATGAAGGAGGACAGGAATGCTGTATAGGTATAGGGCAAACCTGTTTATCATGGGAACGGAGGAGGATAGGAATGCAGTGTAAGTACAGCGCAAACCTGTTTCTCATGCCTTAATCGGCCATGGATCACTGCCTGTGTGGTGGAGCGGCACTGAAGTCTGGGCGCTCATGGAGATGAAGCTGATTGCTGATTTAACAGACTGCGGGTAAAGCCACGCAGATGTCATCAAACTGGCAGTGCAGATGAGGTCAGCACTCCCCCCTTCTCGATCCCTCTGACTGGGAGTGTTCGAAAGAGATCCTTGTTGCAGTGTGAATGTAATCACCACTGAAAGCACCACACATGGAATGCATTGTAAGGCTTCCCTTAAATAGTAAAAAAAAGCAATAGTTATGGTAATAAATGGTGCTTATGAGAGCAGTGCTGCCGCTTGCTGTGCTCTCCGTTCGGCCTTGTGCACCCCTGCTGTTGGTGCCCGCCATCAGAGAGGGAGGCAGGCAGTGTGTGCCCTGTGAAGTCTTTGTTTCGTGGGGCTGGAAATGTTTAATGAGCCCCCCAAAAAAAAACAAACAAGGAGAGAAGAGCCTACTTAACCCGGCGGGTTCATCCCATCCAGGGCCCGCATCGCTCTTTCAAGTGAGAGCCGTCGCCGGGGGTAATGTGGCCGTAAATGCAGTTTGCAAGAACGGGCCTGAAGAGGTAATTAATCCCGCTCTCCCGCTGTTTGAACGCGCGCCGGCTCGTTGGATGTGCTGATGATCTCGGAGACGTAGCCAGGTGACGGTGCCGGAGAGAGGGACAGGTGCGGGTGTCACTGCCACACTGCATATGGGGAGATGTGGCGTGGGGCTCTGTTTGACATTGACTCTTTAAAGCCCCCTTCCTCTCCCTTGCGGTCGGCCTTTGGGGTAAATCCTGGAGTTTTCTGCAGGTGAGCTGTTAAGCAGATGAAAGTCCTTTAACCTGTTAAAGGACATCTGCTTATGATCCGGGTGTCTGACCTGGGCCCCTGGTAATTGTCTCAAACCCCACCTCACAGATTTGAATGTGGGTGTGTCTGAGGAGGGTGCTGAACTGGACCGAACCCACCTGCGGCATGCAAACCCGCCTGTCTCCCCGTCCTATCAGCTGTGCTGTGATCACCTCTGAGAGGCAGACCAGCAGTGCTGCTGTGCTGGCTTTGCTTGGTTTTTTTTAGTTTGTTTTTTTAACTGATCCTTCACTTCTCTAGAAATTGCTCCAATTCCCTCTGGTTCTGGATTTATTTTGCAAATTAATTGTGGATGGCCTGGCATTATGTCAGATGGGAAGTGGATTGGAGCGATCAGAGAGACAGGAACAGTGCACATTAACAAGGGCCTGACAAAAAAAATCTTAATAAGATTGCAGGAAAGTGGAAGCACAACACTCTTCCTGTGTGTGTGTGTGTGTGTGTGTGTGTGTGTGTGTGTGTGTGTGTGTGTGCGTGCGTGTGTGCGTGCTTGTGTGTGTGTGTGTGTGTGTGTCCGTGTAACTCTGAGTGTATCTGTTTGTCCTGGACGTTTGAAGAAAGCGCTTGCGGCAGTGTGAGATATGGCAGCACAGTGGAGTCTTCCACAGTCTGACAGCTGTTTTACTTACTGCATTTCTTTACTGGATCTTTAATGCTGTAATTTTTCACTGGCTGTGTTCCCATCTCCGGGTGAGATATTCTCCTTTCCTGCTGGAACGCAGTGCGTCAGCAGCACGGATACCCCCGTACCCCTCTTTGGCAGGCCGCCCTGACTGAGCGCAGTGCACCAGCGCGGATACCCCCGTACCCCTCTTTGGCAGGCCGCCCTCTCCCAACGCAGTGCGTCAGAAGCATGGACACCCCCACCCCAAAGGAGAGAGCTGGGGCGCCCCCCTCTGAGCACCCCGTCTGTCCCACGGCTGGATTTCCTGCAGTTTATTACGCACTGCTCATGAACTCTGTGCGGTGCGGGGTGCTTGATGGTGCGTGTAACGCGAAATTACATTAGAGCCGAGCAGGATTAGGGCAGATTTATTAGCGCATGCCCCGCGGGCCCGGGCGCCGGGCAACGCCGCGGAGAGGCAGCGGGGATGGGGGAACATCGGCAGCCGCCCGCGCTGACACCGGCCCCGCTCCATTGTGTCCTTGGATTACGAGGGGGCTGCAGTGGGGAGGGGGGTTGGGGGGTATGGGTCAGGGTGAGGTGAGGTGGGGTGGGGTGTGCGACTCTAGTGGAAGTTGGCGGCACGTTTGCGTGCTGAGTGCAAGAATGCTGCAGCTTTGTGTCCTCAGAGATACGGGAAGTGTCACTATGCCTGGCTCGTTTGAGGGGAGGGGAAAGGATCAAGTCCTGCTCGGGGGTGGAGAGATAAAAGAAATTAAGCAGGCCAAGCACTGGCGAGCTTTGGCCTGAAATGGATACGCTGCTTAACGCGAGTACGAGACAGGCCAAGACTGTTACTACAGGCACTGCTGCAGTGTCAGGGATAGGTGCAGGCTCGGAGCTTGCTGGATGAGTGTGTGTTTTCGGCAGATAGACGAGCTGGCGCTTCTAATGAATGCATTACCATACCAGGGTTGCTGTTCAGTGCAGTCTCAGAGACTGCCTCATCATTGACTCTGGTAGGGAAACAACTCCATGTTCACTGCAGTCTTGGAGACCGGGTGCTCCCTTGTCACTGACTCTAGTACAGGACCGGTTGTATGTTCACCGCAGTCGCAGAGATCAAGCGCTACCTTGTCACTGACTCTGGTACAGAACCAGCCCCATACTCACTGCAGTATCAGAGATGAAGCGCTGCCTTATTACTGACTCTGGTCCAGAGCCGACTGCATGTTTCATTGGGACAGTGTGCTGCTGGTGCAGCACTGATTCAGTCACTGCTGTACTTGTAATTATGCCAAATATTCTTTCATGGCATCAGTATAGCTGTCATGGATACTGGGGATTTCCTTTGCTGCAGCGTTTGCTATTATTTGCTTCAGACACAGGCTGACAGAAACTTATACACTGATACTATTATGCAGAGTTTGTTTTTCCTAGAGAAAGCAGCTTCATTGTTTTCCCCAAATGGCATCTGCTGTACATGGGAATCAGTGATCTGGTGCCATGGATGGCCTAAATCTTACTAACAATGGCAAACCGAGAGAAGTGTCCCCTCTTTAAACCCATGTTCCAGCAGCAATTCCACCACAACGCATATTGTATCAATATCAGCCATTGTAGCTGTCTTTATACAAGAATGGCTTTTAACATTCACTCTGGTGGAGGAGCATGTTTTTGGTACTTCTCTCACTGATTTTTTTGTTACTTCTTGCTGCACATATAGAGTGACACACTAAGGGAATGGTGACGTGCACTTGGAATGCAGGTAGGATGAAGTATGAAAATGCAACGCTACAGAGCATGACTGCCTTTGTCACCTATAGTGCTGTTAAACTATGTGGAACAGCATTGTCAAGTATTACCTGTGAATAGTATAGCATAACATCTAATAGTAATTGCATTGTTTGCTAGGCATGGCAGCATCTGTGTTGTGCTACATCAAAGATAAAAATGACCTCCGTTGATTTGTAGTGTAGAGTGATGGTAGGGTACTGCAGCTGTTTTGTGTGTGACTGTGTGTGTGTGTGTGTGTGTGTGTCTGTGTCTGTGTGTGTGTGCCTGTGTGTGTGTGTGTTTGTGTGTGTGCGCGTGCCTGTGTGTGTGTGTGTGTGTGTGTGTGTGTGTGTGTGTGTGTGTGTGTGTGTTTGCGTCATGCTGACCTGTTCCACTCCTCTCAGCCAGACTGCATCTGCAGCACTGATTCACCTGCATACTAATACATATTAATACCTGAAGCAGAGAACATCCCGCCCCTCCCCATAGTAATCAGAACATGGCACCTTTCTGGGTCTGCAGAGGGCAAGTAAATACAGGGAGGGCACCTGCTTTCTCTCTCTCTCTCTGGCATCTTACAAATACAAACTCACACGTTTTCATCTTTCTTTCATGCTCCCTGACACTCATACATACAGCTATTTTGTCTACTCATCCTTTTATCTTTCTCTTTTTCTCTGTCACGAACATGTACACACTAATCTTGTTGTCCCTTTCCGTCTCACACACACTTACCGAGCTAGCATAGAATATATGTTCCCATGCGTTCCTTTCTCTGTCTTTGTCTTTGTCTCTCTCTCTCACCTGTGCTGTCTGCATTGCAGTGTGGGGCACTCACTGGCTGCCTCCTCTCCTCCCTCTCTCGCTCCGTTTGTAGCAGCAGGGGGCCTTTTCGTGACCAGTGATCGTCCCGCCCTTTTCGTCTCTGCCGTGTGGGACAGGGGCTCGGGCCGTAAACCTCGCCCGGAGGCCGGCCCCCGCTCTGACGTGCGCCGCATGTCGGTCTGTGAGAGACATACAGAGAGCACATGTTCCAGGGCCGTGTTACACGCTGGAGAACCGGCTCCCCATCCCCGGCTCCCCATTCCGGGGAGCCTTTCTCCCCTCCCTGTGCTCCAGCGCGTGCGGCTACACCCCCCCGCCATATGTCCCGCGCCTCCGATATTATTGTAATAGGTGCAGAAACTCAAGGTTAATGGGGTTAATGCCTGATCACAACTGTTTCTCCATTTGGTACGCGCTCATGTTGAAAGGGTAAATGAGCTTAATCGGGGAGGCGTGGTTTGCATCCGGAACGCTTTGGTGCGTAGTCGGTGTGGGCCTTCGCCGTTTTACCGAGCTCCGTAAAGTCAGCTTTGTGCAAGCGCTGCCCCCACCAAACCAGGGATGAAAAACGACACACGTCTTCACCGCAGCGTACCCTCCAAGGCGATCCTGTGTCTTATTTGTTTATGAGCTCGGTTATGTACACCGTGTATGCGTCAGAATGTTAATGTCCTGGTGCTTTTATCCCTTGCGGGTTGCAGGCAGGGTTCCAGTTTCGAATCACGGTGTGAAATTGATTGTGACTGATAAGGTCCAGAGACGGTCCCCCCACTTAGCTCCTAACCCCCCCGTCTTCAGTAGCGCGGTAGCTAGGCTGTGTCAGCCTCGCATAAAGCATATGCTAATGTCTGCGCAGGTGTCATATCTCTGTGTAAGCCTCGCTCTTCTCCGGGCAAACCGAGCGCTCGCACGTCACTCAACCCGGGCCCCGCTCTTCCGTTGGAAGCTGTTTGTTGGCGAGCTGTGCAGATGGCCCAAGGCCTCGTCGTCCTCGTCCTCGTCGTCTCAGCCGCCCCCGTCCGCGGCCTCGGGAGCCAATCACAGCGGAGACGTGAGGAGCAGACGGCAACGAGGAGCGAATCCCTGCGTTTTCATCACCGGAGGAAGGGCTTTTGTAATTGAACCTGGCCGATTGAGATAAGATGGAGATCACCGAAGGGGGGCCTGTATGTAATGGATCCATCTGGAGTGAACTCCACAGTAAAAGCGGTGCTGTCATTCGTGTTGTGGAGAAGCCCGCCCCATGCGTCTTTGCAGTAGGAATGTAAACAGCTTGGCTTCTGCCTGCTTTCAGCACGCTGGAGACAGCTTTGTCACGTTCTCTCTGATGTCACTGCCCCCCGCCCCCCCGTGAGCCGGCAGGGGAGACCCATCTCCCGTAGCCTCTCAACAGGGAGGCTTGAGGGGCTTGCAAATTCACATTCATCTAACAATCATGTCGTTGCGTTCCTGAGTGCTAGGTAGGGTGACACGATCTTCGCACAGGCAATTTGAATTGCCTCCTCGTGCGTGGAGTAAAATTAACTTCTCTGCGATTTTTGCTGTGGATAAGAGCATCCTCCAGCTCCACAAATTGTATGAGTGAGTGTCTTATCAACAATAACATTAGCAGGGGGGGTCAAACTGGATTAAATTATTACTGCGTGCTACCACGTGCATTTATATTCCAACTGTAGATTCCCCAGAAACATAGGCTACGGTTGCAGGTCTCTGCTGTGGGATTGGCAGATAGGTCAGTGTAATCTGACTTAATCCGAGGGATTCTTTAATCTGAGGCTCAGATTTATCTTGATCTTTAACCATTTGGAATGTATGGGCACAAAAATGCCTTAATTGTTGGGACTCCATGGATATACTCATGGGTGAGCTGGCCAACGTTAAACAGAAATAGTAACATTTACATGTAAGCCACAGAGTATAATGTCATAAACCGTGTGTTTCTGTAAACCGTAATTGTCTTTCTCAGTCCAGCCATTTTGCTTGCTTTTCAATGAGCGCTGATTGGGAGCAATCACTCTATAGCTTGGCGGCATAATGTTGCTAATGTTACAATGTGATGATAATTAGACAGAGTGTCCCGCCGTTAAAATTAATAGCCAATGAATTCTCATTTTCATGTGGCTGTAGTTACAGTGATGATAATCAGGGATGAAATGAGTAGGTAAAAGACCTGCCTGTGAAATATCCTGTGTTACTGGAAAGACTGTGCAGGTGATCGTGACTGTGCCCTGGTTTAGCGAGCTACCTTGAAATTAGAGCTCTACCAATACTGCACCATTGGTAAGTGGAAACTAAACTATAAAAACAATTTGGAGTTAGCAGAGTTGAAATCCCAAAGGCATTGCCACTGTCTGAGATGGAGAACGCATTTTAATATTCCGGTATGATGGGGGTAATTGTTGGCCATCTCTTAGTTAAGTTACCGCACTTAGTTACTGCTCCAGTGATGAAACTGACCTCATGCTTTACTATTAGCTCAACTACATTATTAAACAAAAGAAAAAAGCACAGGTAGTAGTGCTAGCTAGTGACTGAGAGTACTTTTGATTCATGTATTTTCAGAGACAAACATCTTGGAGTTGAGTTGGCATCGTGGATCCGGATGGCACAGAATAAAACTATGACAAAGATTCTTCCCAGTATGATGTCTGAAATGGCAGCAAGTAGCATTAGCTACATAGAGGCCTTTCCGTGTCTTTTAAAACACAATGTTTTTGAATGGCCAACCCACTGAAGCCTGCTTGTGAAGGACACTCCTGATTGGTTGGTCACTGTTGCCCAGTGTTGCCTAGTGTTGCCTCAGCCTGTGCTTCATATGGTAAAAAACAGGAACTGTACATTTCCTCATGTTGCACATCTGATTTTGGTTTGTTTTCATAAAAATGGTGACAATAAGTCTTTATATCAGAAAGAGCCAAGACATAAATTTAACCTGCATGAATGTGTTTGTTTACAAGGCAGTCTAATTCCATCGTAGTGACAGGTATTGATTTCTGGCAAAGCAAGCATTATTCTTGCATGGGGTGTGGTATGTAACAGCTGATACCTTCCTGCAGTGGGACCGGTCTGTCATGTGACCAGGGAGGGATGATTGTGTCAAGGCCAGGAGTTTGGGTGGGGGGGGACGGGGGACTGGGATGTTACTGGGCTGGGAAAGAGGTTTGGAAGCTCTGGATAGAAATGCATGGGGGGGGTGTGAAAGGTGTTGGTAGAACTATGGCTGTAAAACACTGCTCCTGAAAACAGCTGATTTCCAGAGATGTCTGGTCTCTCTCTGGTGGGGTAAACATGCAGAACGAACACCCTGCGTCTAGATTTGGAGATATGTAGAGGGTTGTCGACCTCCCAGCTCACCCTGTCTGCTGGGCTCCTCTAATGAAAGCAGATAACAGATGCATGGCTCTACTTCCTAGGCCTGGTGAAAACTGGAGGGCGCAGGAAGAGTAATAAACAGTATGCAGCTACAGGGCACTAATCTGCTGCCGCTCCTCCTGGTTCCACTCCAGCTGTTATTCGCTGATGATCAGGGGCTGTTGCACTGCAGAGCGTCTCTCCTTCGTAGGAGCCCGGTTAGTGGCAAGGACAGTGCGGGGGGATTTAACTCGCCGGAGCCTGCCATGTTCCTGTCATCTCCAAATATGTTCCGTCGGTGATCTCCGTCCGATGCGTGTCGACTGAGCGGGAGGGGGCGAACCGCGCGGAGGGAAGCGAAGGGGAGGGCGGAACCGGCCCGTCTCAGCCGGATCGAAGCGGCACGCTGCCATGGCTACGGGGGCGCGCGGCTCGTTTGTCAAACTCAAGGATGATGTTGGCGCTCTGATCCGGAGCGTCGCGCCAGCCTTCGCTTGGTCCGTCGTTCCTCCCGCTCCGAAAGCCCATTTATTTTCACTGAAATGGCTTTTTAATTTTCTCCCGCCACCTGTGAGTGGCAGCGCTGTGACCGACCTGGTTGCTGGGGGCAGAGGCCGGGGGTTGGGGGTTGGGGGTGGGGAGGGACACGGGCCAGACCGCTCTGATGGGTAGTGCTGGCAGTTGCATGTTTATCGATTTTATTAAATAATTGTGACTACATTGCGGTGTGTGACGCCTGCCTCCGGAGCCCGGACCTCCGGAGGAGGCTGTGGGCTGTAAGGAGCTCTCGACACCTTGATGCTGATGTTGATCGAGTGGATGGGGCTCGTCGAGGTGCGCTTAAACACTCGAGCCGAACAAAAGCGGACTGGCCGTTCCCTCCGTCACCACCGGTGCCTTTAATAGGAAGCGGAGCGGGATTTATTGAGGCTTTGATCTCCCGTTTACTGAAAGCGGAGTGTCTTTTGTTCCAGCCGGAGAGCCGTGGAGTTTGAAACGTGCCACAGATGAAAGGCTCTTCTTCACATTCGTTGGTTATTCCACATGACTGGCCCGTGTTGGGGCGGGGTTGGGGGGGGCTGACGTGCTCCAGATATGTCTTCATCTCTCCCATTGTGGCTCATTTCTTTTTTTTTTTTTACCTGATTTTAATTGACGGATTGTTTTTCGCATAAATCTCACCCTGCTGAAGCGGAGGCGTCCTTACCCGTGTTGTCTTAGCGGACTTGTTTGGACTGGAGTTGTCTCACATGATGGTGGGCAAGCAGCGTGTTCCTCGCTGTTTGCTTTGAGCAGAATACAGAAAGCATAACCGTCATCCCGCAGTTACAGCTCTGTCAGAGTGTTGGTTTTCCTCACAAACAGAATAAACGCGCAGACATTTACGCAACCCTGTCACAGGAAAATCTTTTTTAATTGCGCTGAAGCCGGGGTTGTGATTACGTTTGAGCTGACGTGAGACGCGGTGATTCATTGCTGTAATTGCAGTGTTTTGAGGAAATATAGTTTGTGGCCGATTAGTGACAGGTTCATTTGAATGATAATGAGCAGGAGCAGGGGTCCAGTCTTCTCAGGCAGAGGTAAAGATGGTGGCTTACAGTTCTGATGTAGGTAGGAATACTTCACATGGGCATACTCAATGGAAAAATAGCATTTTGAAAACGAAGGACTTATGTTTAAATTCAGATAAACATTAGTGAAGTAATCATTTCTGGCTAGCCTGCTGATCCAATTACCAGCTTGATTGCAGGCTGTTTAGCCATGTGCAGAATTTGAGAAGTAATTACAGTCACATATCTTTAATGTTCCAGATTGAATTTCATGCTGTAGACCCTCATTTTAAATCACATGCATTTCATTAATTTTAAATATGCTTAATCAACAGAAGTGTATGTTGTCAACAAAGTACTAAAGAAATATACATAACAGAAACATTCTTGAGGGCCAGAATGAGGTTTTAACTAATGCAAAAAAAAAAAAAAAAAAAAGTTGTGCGGAGTTATCACAAATGGCAGTGAGGAAGAGAAACGAGTTTTGTGCCTGAAGAATGAAAAATGCAGCCTTTCCCTGCTCGTCCCCTCCTTTCAGGTGCACTGCCCTCCCTGCTTACTGAACTGGAGGCAAGAGGAACTGCGCTTCACGGGGCCCGGGCTTCACGCTGCAGTGGAGCTGTCCGAGGTTCTGAAAGAGCAGCCCGCGTGCACTGTGAGCTTTGCACTGTGAGCTTTGCGCTGTGAGCTGTGGAGGCAGCACTGTGCCGCTGTGCTCTCTGCTGTCGGGCTCCTTCCTGTAGTTCTGTGTTCTTCTGCAGTGCTGACTTTGTTTTTCTGCTTTTCCTTTGCTTCCCCCCCTGCGGTGACGGAGGCTTTGCGCGATCTCCTTCGAGTTCAGCTGTGTGTGCCTCTGGGCGATGACTCACTGCTGTTGTGTGCGCTCCCCCATTCTCTGGATAATGGCAAACTTCCACGACGCTTCCCTTTCACTCAGGTCTCATGCTATTCTTGCGCTTAGCCTTGATCAAAGGAATCCAAATGTGCATTTTCTACTTCTTTATGCGGTACCTCTCAGCACCCGAAAAACACTGTGCAAATGACTGTGTGTACATTTGTAAACACATAATTTACAGCCACAAATGTTTTTGTGTTGGTTATTGTGCGCTTCTGCACAGGTACAAGGGGGTTATTCTGTATTTCTGTACAGCTCATGGTTTGGAGGGTGATTGTTCAGAGTAGCACAGAGCTACTTGGGTTTTGGAATGGGGACTGTGCAGGCTTCCCCTGCAGTGCTGTCTGGCCTTGATCACAGCCATGGACAGGGACTCAGACTCTGTCCTCTCCTCCTCCCCTGTTTAAAAGCAGTCTGTCAGAGGGCTTCAGAGCAGTCAGGCCTGTGTTCTCAGTTGTCTTACAGAAGCATGGCTTCCCACTGGAAGCTGATGCTGTTGATTTCCACCCCCCCATCTCCCACAGACAGTAGTCTAACTCAGAACGCTGTGATGCTGTTGAGAGAACTGTGGGCTGTGCTCTGGCTTCCTTGATGCTTTTCGGAACAGCTCCCAGATCTCTGGGGCCTCCAGATTTCCAGGGCCGCCGGATCTTCAGGGCCTCCAAGACTGCCAGGCTTCCAGGGCAAGAATTTTCAGTACCCAGAATTGTCCAAGTGGGAAAACCTGACTAGGATTCTCCAGTCACTCGTATTGCGTTTTCGGCACCTGATTCCAACAAAATTTGCTAATCCTTGGCTTTCACACTGTAAATGCTTGTACAGACTGATCTGATAAATCTTATTTTTGTACATTTGTACATGTATTTTTGTGCATGGAAGCACCAGTTTATTACAGTCTGTTCCTTCTGCATAAGAGGTAGGAGGTGCTCCTCTTTAAGTTCATGTCATCTTGTTTCATGGGGTGTGGGGACATGGTCGGCGAAAAGTAGCCTTTTTTTCCCCATTTAGAACACCGTTTAGTCCCCGTGCACAGATGGCGAATTTGGCATTCAGAACATGTGTCTTTGCTGCAGTGAGTACCTGTTCTCCTCTTAAATAAATCAGAATCTGTCGCGCAAGCTCTTCCATAGGGGACTCGCTGATTTAATGTAATTTTCTGTTTGATAAAAATGATTGTGGAGAGCGAAACTAACCCCACGCGGTGTTCCGGATTGGGCGAGCGCATCAGAAACATCAAGAGCCTGTTGTGCTAATGAAGAAGTCGAAAGCTACAAATGTGCAGGAGCTACGCTAATTAGATTACGTGCTTCACGGGAAGGAGAGAGAGAAGTTGTTGTGAAGTTATGAAGCAATTTGATCATGTTCGCATGTCAAGCCTTCTCTCTTAAGCCTGGTAATTTAGACTTTGCCTGGTCATCACAGGCCTTTGTTGCAACCCCATCAATCTTTATTGGCAAACACTTTCTTTCAGAAACCACAGGAAAGAAATATCCTTGATCCATTACTTTTTAGAAGCCAGCTGTTATACCCTTACAAGGCTCAGATGATATAATGAAGACCCTAGCAGTTAAATAAAGAATTTCACTCTTAATATTCTCTTCTCAAGACATGCTGTATAGCACAAATGAAAATGGCCATCTGTTGGACATTATAATGCAGCAGTAGAAGAAACGAGCTGCTTCCATTACTAACTGTATGTGTCTGGTCTGATGGCCGGTCATTGCATTTTTCTGGAAATTAGAAACAATGTTTATATTAACTTTGTTATTAATAAGCTATTGATCCCGGTTAATTTGCACTGTGTTTAAATCCACCGATAAGGTATTTGGCGTCATGGTCAGACTCACAAGAATGTTTTTGCACAACATTTCTTTGAAATTGTTGTTTAGCAAAGTTTCTTGAGTTAATTTTCACGTCTTATTGGTTATTTCATCCTGTAATTTGTGTAAAATGATAGTATAGAAAGTATAGAAAAACAGATCACACACAGTTTTGCATTTGAACACAGGAATTTGTGAGGTTATCTGTGAAACATTGCAGGTTCCCATAAAGGACTCTGACACTGACAGTGTTCGTGTGAGAGGAGGAGTGACACACAGAGCAGGAAGCGGGAGCTTAAACGGGCTTCACCGCTCCCCCCAGTCGAGCTCCTGTGTCAGACGGCTTTGCATTGTGGGATAATGCAATTCTGCCCTGTATGTCCGCAGGAAGGGAGGATAAGATTAGAGGGAGAGAAGTAGGCCAAGTTCCTGCCTGCAGTGATCGTCTCTGCCGCTCAGACGCTCCACTCTGCCCACACCACAAAGTCAGGGGCCGCGGTCCAAGGCCGGCAGACTGGTGTGGGATGCGGGTGGGGGTGGGGGGGGCGTCTTGCAGCGGATTCACAAGGCCAGGGGATGGAGTGCGGAAATTCAGCAGCGAGAGTGTCTAGCAAAGGAATTACTCTGAGCCAGGAAGCCATAACAGAGAATTGGAAACGCGCCGTGTGCCTGGCTCCCGCTCGCACACTAACACAGCACCCCCTCCCCTGTGTACACGGACGCAGAGAAGAGCACAGATGGGGTGTGTCCCGTGCAGTGCAGGTGCCTGCCTGCGACGCCCGGGGGAGCTGTGCGACACACGAGCTGTGAGGTCACTTCCTGGCCTGCTTTGCCGGTGGGGTTTGCATGTGTTACTCGCGCGGTGTGGGCCGTGTGGTGAGAAGCACACCTCACGCGTGAGTCTGTCTCTCTTCCACGGGAAGGAGGAGATGCCCTAACCCTTCCTTGTGCTCACCCTGCTTTAAATCCCATCTGACACACTGTCAGGTTGGATTTGAAAGCACATTTCCTCCCATAACTCTCCTGTAGAGGTCACTCACAGACGCGCACTGTAACTAACGAGGCCCCTGAGTGACAGGGACGAGGCAGTCCTGCAGGGTCCTGTCATCGTCAGTCATCCAATGCCCTCAGGGCGTGCTCTGTAACCTCCAATGAAGTGTGACTCATAAATACCACAGCAGAATCTTCCAATGGAGTGTCCCGATTCGCTGATTGACAGTCTGGTGGCCACCCCCACAAGAGCTGGATGGAAAATGGAAGCGTGAACAGCTAGTGAAATGTGCTCAGAACGCTTTTCAAGTTTCTGTGTGCGTTGCCCATTTGCTTGGCAGGCAGCCTCATCCAGGAGGAACATCCAGCTTTGGGCATAGAACCTGCAGCCTTCTCATTACAAGTCTATTCTCTATTCAGCCTGAGCTTCAGTGCCACTCTGTGCCGGCTGATGTCGAGGTCTTGAGAGGAGAGGATCACACTCAGTATGGTCACAGCCCCCTTCTGACGGCTGCCTCCATCTTTCCCTGTCTCCTTTCTCACCCTCTTTCCTTTCCTGTCCTCTTTTTCCTTGGCTTTTCTTCTGTTCTTTACCTCTGTTGTGTCTTCCTTTCTCACTCTCTCCATTTCTTTCCTCTTTCCCTCTCTCCTTTTCTCTCAAATCCCTCCCACTCCTCTTTTCCTCTTTCCCTCTCTCCATTTACCCAGCTCCTTCTCCCTCTTTCACACTCTCTTTTTCGCCTCCTCTCGTTCCCTCTCCTCCGTCCTGCCTTCTACACTCTCTCTCCCTCTGTCCCTCTCTGATTGAGTGTTTGAAGTTGCGCATGAAGTACTGGCATAACAGGCCCAGTAAGTCACTCTGTCCCGCAGCTGCTCCGGAACGTGGCCCCGCATCGTGCACATGATTATTTACATAATCCCTCTCTCCCCGGAGGCCACGGCCCGCAGTCCCCCCTCATTGGCTCGCTCGCTAAGCTCTCTCTCTCTCCGCTCCACCCCTCCTCTTCCTCACACCGCTCGGGAGGCGGGGGTGTCTTGGTCCCTCACAGATGCAGTGCAGAGGTCAGGCCACAGAGCAGCGCCCGTAAATCACTCTGCATTCCCCTTCGCTGTCTACTCCTCGGCAAGGACGGCGAGTAACTGTCCAGCAACAGGCTGGTACGTCCTGTTCGCTGCCCCTGGCCTGTGCTGATTTAACTCCTGAGGTGTTGCCTTTGCTGACTGCAAAGAACAAAAACCACGTGTCCGCATGTCAACGATGTCCTCTCCGTCAGGACTGTCATTGCCTCCGCTACCTGTTTCTCCATCTTTAGAAAGCATTAAAGAGACTGACGTTACCTTCACTTCCTGTTTCTCCATCTTCACGAAGCCGTAATGAAGCTGTCATTTCATCACAGTCAAGTGCTCATTACACCCTCACGTTTATTTATTTTGCGGGTTTGAAACCGACTCCCACAGAATGTCAGTAATTGGCACTGCGTACCAGTGGTCCGTCACCTTGCTGTGCTCGGTGTGGGAGTGCATGCAAACGGCTCCGTTTGACATTAAAAAAAGGTTGTCGTCGTGAGTGTGCACTTGACAGTTTTTTGGCTTTGGCCTCTTGGACCGTATGCTTGCACCCTGTGGTGTTTGCAGTGTGTCACTGAGGAGACGATAGTGGCACAGTGACGGCAGCTCCATAAAACCTCCTCTGATGGTCTTTCCAGGCATTTGGAGCACCGGCATACAACTGCCTGGTGGTCCCTTTGGTGATTTGAAGCACCAGGATAAAACGCTGGCGTGAAACTGGCAGGGGTCCCTCCTGTGGTTTGGATACAAAACCGCCTCGTGCTCTTTCCAGGGATTTGGATCTGGTCTCTGGTCCCGGGTGGCGTGGGCAGACAGGTGCCCGTGACGAGGTGGTTTCATACCGCTGTCAATCTGCTGATTAATTTGAAGCTCCGGACGTGCTGAGCAAGGACAGACGGGCGTCAGCACGTCCCGCGCCGCACGAGGCCCTCACTCCGGGCCTGTGCAGGCAGCGGCCCTGCCACTCACGGGAGCTGTGGCGATTTATCGGGGCAGGGCACGTGCTAACAGAGCCAGTCTGGGGGCCGGGCTCTGAGCAGCGCTTCATTAACTCGGGTGAGGAGGACGTGTCACATGTTACAGGTGGGCTTTTCAGAGGGCTTACGCTGTTTGAACAAGGCCGTACCTGACTGGGATTGTCTGTCATGTGGGCTAAGCAAGCTCAGCTTCATCCCCATGGGAAGTGTCACCTGGCAACCAGAGAAGACTCTCAGAATGGAAGCAGATTTCACCTAGCCTTTCAGTTTATGCGTTTAATTTTTATATGCCTGTGGGAGAAAATATTTGTGCTATTTGTGTCATTGTTATTGAAGGGTTTAACTGTGGAGCAGACTTTCAAGGAACAGCCTTCTGATCAGAATGTATGGTTTGATATTTTATGTGTTATGGTTTCCGATATTTCAGGCGCAGCTATAAGCGCTGTAAACACTCTGGAACTGAGTCACTTTTCATGATGTGCCTGGCATACCTGCATCTCGCAGCGTCTGCAGTAACTCGGTCGTAAAAAGTGGATGAGTTTCGCTACGTCAGTATCGCTTTGTGTCTGTGGACCGGCCATGCATGAGTGCACTGGAGGGGAATAAATCTACGGCCCAGTCTGGGTCTTTAACAGACCGCAGACTTTTCTGCTGAGAACGTAACACGAGCCAATGTATTGTACATGATCATATTACAGATGGTAGACATTTCTTGCGTTTTTCTATATTTATGTTTTCACGCCAGAATGGCTGAAAGTTTGTCGCTGTGACCATGTTTTTTTCCTTCTACTGTTTTTTCCTTCCTGTTTTCCCCACCCGTTATGGCCAAACAGGTTTTTCACACATCAGTCACGTTTGAGAGCGTAAACGTTTTTTGAAATGTATGCAAACTGCTGGTCAGTGCTGTAGGTATGTGGCCACACCCCTGTCATACCTTACATGGTAAACAGCGTAGTTGTGTCTAGATGTGCCCAACCAATGGATGTTTCACCAGGATTCTTGAACAATTTTGAATAGCATTCAGTTAAATTTGTTTAACGTGTAACTTTCACATAACATCAGGTTCACATTTGAACAGAGTTGTGGCGAATCCTGACACCTCCTGTACTCTGAAGCTAACACTGTGCTCTACCCATCCCTGCTGTGGGGTGCAGGGGAGACTTACCAGTCACATACCAGCCTGTGCAATCCAGGGGGAAGATCTCATGTGTCTCTTTGCCCCACGGGCACTGCTGCCACAGCTGCCCTCGATCTCGATCTCGATCTGCGCATGAGCCCTTTGTGTCTGTAGCTGGAAGCTTCCAGGTCTGCGTGTGTACGAGAATAAGTCTGTCTCAGTCTGAACTAGACCGGGGCCCACAGGGATCCTCTCCTCCCAGTGAGGACCTCATCGGGGCGTTTCTCCTCTTTCTCTCCCTGTGTGAAAAGCAGTCCGGCCATTTGTTGTCATTAACCCCCGAGTGTCACTGGTGGGAGTTTGACAGATGGGAATTTTGTGTTTGTTGGGAGGGACAGTCAGCGGGGTCAAGTGAGAGGGCTGTGCTGTACAAGCATCACTCTCTATCTCTCTCTCTCTCTCTCTCTCTCTCTCTCTCTCTCTCTCTCTCCCTTTCTCTCTCTCTGTCTTTTATTCTTTCTGTACTCATTTCACCAAGCAGCTCTCACTCATTCTCTCTTCATCATTGTGTGTGTGTGTATGTGTGTGTGTGTGTGTGTAAATTTGAGTGGTTGCTGCTTTTATGCTGTAGGCCTCTCTGCCCTTGGACTGACAGACCAATGCTGTCTGCATTAAACTGAATGCTAGAAATTCATATGAAGGGTACAGTATGCACCTTTAATTTAGAGGTCTAGAGGATCATGGGGTTGATACATTTGCTGAAGGTTGCTCTCTGCTGGGTATGCTAATGTTCTCATTTGCATTGCTTCTGCTAAGAGGAACTGCTCTCCTTCTCCCGACACATTAGTGGAAGCTGTGTCTTCCTCTTGCTGTCTGCAGGTGTGTGTGTGTGTGTGTGTGTGTGTGTATGAGAGAGTGTGAGACATATTGAAAAAGGAGAGTGTGGAAAGACAAAGACATCTTGCCTCTAACAGGTATTCCTATTCCTCACAAACTGTCATTGTAATTGGCAGGAAGAGATGAGGTCTTGGAATCATCTCTTGTCTAACTGTTACTCATTATCAAAAATATTGCAATCAGTGGAGCACCTGAACTCATTTACCAAGTTTAATCACACTGTGAGTCGTAAAAACCAAAATGCTAAATTGATAGGTTGTAAAAATCAAGCTTAACATGGTCTATTAGTACTGAGTTTCAGAATGCATAAAGCAAATCCTAAGAACGAACGGTGATGGGGAAACATGACATCACTCACTTTACCCCCTTCTCTCTTCTGGATTCTGTAATTGGACATAGTGCATTGGTGCTGTGTCAGGACTATAGTAAAACTGCAGAGAGTGCAACATGCACGCACATTCATTCATATTCCTGCACATTCTATATATAAATCTTTATTAACTCTTTCCCTTCTCCTGGACCACACCACTGCACCAGAAGTCCATGCACTGTGGATGAAATCTGACAATAAATAGGGCGTGAGCTCCCAAATTCTATTAAAACTGCAGACTTTCTCTCAAATGGGGCACTGAGAGACTTTTACCTTTACACAAGAGTAGCACTTCCTACGATAGAGGACTTTTTCTGTTGGTTTCTTAAGGACTGAATTCCGCCAGCTTTAAAGTTTAAATACATGCAGCTCTGATTCTGAGTTTTGAAATAGCAGTTTTGTTAATCTTAATTTAGAACAGAGGAAAGTTATTCAGAAATAAAGACGCCGAAAGCATTGGGAAGGACAAAAAGAAAAAGTGTCGATGCAGTCAATTTTTTCCCCATCAGTGTATTTCCTGAGAGCAAACACGGCTCGCTGTAAATGCTTGTCAGCAGTAAGACAGTCTGTGAAGCGTCTCTTTAGCACTGAACGTCTAATGAAAGGAACGTTTGCTCCTTCCATCGCACCGTTGATGGCAGAGTTTCCGCAGCAGATGCCACTGAACGTAGTTCTTTTGATAGGTGGGTGTGGTGTTCCCGTGTGCTGCTGGGAGCCTGGCAGGATAAAAGCAGTCTCAGGCTTCCTCCATGTTTACAATGAGGAATGAAAATGGCATGCCTGTAATAGCAAGGGCCATTCCAGTCCTTAGAGATGAACTTACATTGAGCTCACTCTGATGTCCAGTTAAAGATTGTCTTTATACCCAGAAAATATATGAGTGTAGCATGCCCAGAAAATCCAGTATAGTGTTGTCTAGAAATATATGAATGTAAAATCTAAGTGCAGAGGTGTTGTGAAAAAGTAATGTCCTATTCATGTATTGAAATCTGTTTAAACGGTATACTTTGGTATAATGTCATCCTGCTTTATGGGTATATTTGATCTGCTGTAGGTTAGATCTTTATTTATTATGTATGTTTTGCAGTGTAGGAGCCTATTTTCCAATTGACTGTGCAGAGACCTCGGCTAATGATGCTATAGTGCATTGAAGGTGATGGGGAGAAGTTTGGAGTGCAGCCAGAGTTACACAGCAAGATATGACCGAATTAGAATAAGCCCTGGAACGCACGTCTCCCTCGTGATTAAGCTGCCTCGCTGCATGACCGTAAACCGTGAAAAAAGACGGCGCCCGGGCCCCTGCCGCACGCCGAGATCGGATCGCGGCTAAACGCGTCAGACAGCGAGGCGGGGGCCCGGGGACGCGTTTCGGCGCTTCCGCCGGAGCCGCGAGCCCGTTTGTTCCTCTGATCTCTCTCTCACCGCTTTGACCTTTACGGTTGTGATTTTTTAACCCCGCCCAATTCTTAAGCGCCTGCGGTGAAATCCCTTTGAAGTCCGCCTGCGCTGTGCACGGCCCTACCTTTTGCATGTCCTGGGCTCTTAAAAGTAACATGCATCACTTTTTTTTTTTTTTTTTTAACACAAAATGGTACCAGGGGGATGAAGTCCTCATTTCACCCATTTCACCTCTATTTTTGGAGATGTTTGGTTCCTCACCCCCCACGATGCTCTTCTCTCTGTCGGCGCACGCGATCAGAGAGGGGCACCTACTCAAAAAGGAGAACTGAAATCGTTTTGGAAAAAGGTTAAAGTTTCTCTCCAGCATTTCCCCGTCGTTTCTGGATGCTCTGTCCCCTCGCGGTGCCAAGCTGAAGCCGGCCAGCCCGGGCCTCAGATGCACTGCGCAGTGTTAATATGTGGTGTCTGTGCAGCAGAGCTCTCTCTGCGTCCTCTCTCAGCTCAAGCACGCTCTCAGCTTCTGTAACTAGGACATCTGTTCCTTTTATATTTCACCCAGTTTAGTGGCCGCTGAAGGCTCGCCTTGAAACCGACTGTGGTCCAGTCTCTGATGCCCGTCACCATGGATACAGAGAGTCTCCGAGCCCCCCCCGCCTCTCTGCATCATCCCCCTTACTCTCTCAGGAGTGAGGAGAAAGTCTTAAGGGCTGAGGTGCAAGTATGCTAATTTCCAGACAGAGACAAGGGCGGATTTGATTTTGTTTGGGGTTGGGGGAAATAGAGAGGCTATCTTTAATCAGGAAGTGTGACACAGAGAGCGTTTAACGCACCAGCGCGGACTACAAGAGAAGCCGCGTACTTAATTTCCTGCGAAGCGGAATGAGCATCCCTCCTGTAGCGCCCGTCTCACGTTGTTGTTGATGCAGTCAGCATTTCAGCTGCGTTGACACCACCGCGCAGCGCAAATCAAAATGCGATTCTTCGAATGGCATGATTTTCTTTTTTTTTCTCTCCTCCAGACGCTGCAAACTTTTAAAATAACATCACGCAGCGCCGCATTCAGAGTGACTTTGTCTTTCTTCCCGGCTTGAACGCCGCTCGAAAGGCCTCCTGTGCGACTGCTCTTAGTCCTCCTCCCAGGGCTCCACCTTGAGAACATGACTAATTTTAAATCGGCTTGTGGGATGTTAAATGAGACACGGATGAATGCAGACGGGTGCTAATGCCGCTTTAAAGACACTAATCTAATTCCTCCTCCATACCTTACATGAAAGTCTTAATTTTTTCCCTAAGATTTTCTCAACATGGGTATCTTTACTGGAGGAATGGGGAGAGCCAGTCACAACCAGGTACCAGTCCTGCGCACTGTAAGGTGTTGCACTGTCTCATGGCCGTGGAAGATATCACCTGGGCAGAGGGCCGAGATGTGTCCGCACAGAGGGTCTGTGCTGGGTCACGTCATTGCACGTGCATGAGCTTTCAGAAGATGAATGGAGTTTAGCAAAGGGGGTGGGGGGATGAAATGATGCTGTATTGTTTTTGACAGTGATAGGCCATCGCTCAAGACTGTTTATCTTCAGTGTGTGGCCGCAGGGCCCGGCCTCTGTGTTTCACCGCAGCTCCCGCAAAAGCACACCCCTGCCCCCCGCTGCTCACCCCGGGTTTGTGGAGCTGCGCTGTGTGTCACCGTGATCGCGGCAGAGTATGTGTCGTCTGCCCGTGTGGTGGTGGCGACACGGAAAAGAACGCAAAGTCCGTGTGCTTTAAGTCTGTGCCCAAAGACAGGGTGTGATGTGAGGAGCTCACATGATGTCAGAGGAGGGAGGGAGGATGAGAGAGGGAAAGGGAAAGACAAAAATCTGGGACATGAGAAGGAGAAAGAGAAGCTTCTAGCTGATCTTGTGGCAAGAGGGCATACAGACTGTCACCAGTGGCAGGAACATGTTACTTTTGATAAAAAAAACCCTCCATTTTCACCTTGATATCCTATGTTCTCATTAGTTCTGAGACAGACTAAGTGTCCATGGCACCTTCCTGAGTTCTGATTGGTTCAGAGAGAGTTCTCTGTGCCACTGCTATTCTGAATTCTTAAGCGGCATCCTGTCAGTCAGACTGTATACCAGCTGCAGAAGGGCCAGGCTCTGTTCCACACCATTTATTCAATCCGTGGTCTTATCCCTCATTTATTCGGCACTAATGTCCTTACTTGGTTTCCTTCCCTCCTAAGTGTGTCTGAGGTACAGCAAGAAGGATTATGGCTGTCATTCTACATGTAATCCGGTATACCTGCAAACCGCATTTTACCCATGATGATAACTCACGAAATCCATTGAGGCTGATAAAGTACACCCAGTGATAATATAAATAGTGTTCTTCATCGTCATCTTATTCATTTGATGATTATATATTCATAATTGAATTAACAGATATTCTTACGCCCAATGACTTGCATATATTGCAATTGTTACATGTTATTATACAGCTGGATATTTCAGCTGGAGGTGATTCTGGGTTAGGTACTTTGCCCAAAGGGTCAGCATCAGTGCCCCACCTAGGAACCTTACCACTATGACACATTGCTGCACAGTTCAATTCATAATTTAGTATTTGTAATTATTTTGCATTGTATGTTTTCATGTTCATTCAGAAGCATCTTTTGTTTAATTTACACATGTAACAAGCTGATGATGACTAGCTAACCAACGGTTTCTACCTAAAGTGAATACATGGAATCTGAATGATTAAGCAAATAAGAACGGTTACATAACACATTGCAGCCTTTAATTCTAATTAATCCGATGAAGTGGCTAACTGTGAGCGCTCTGATTATGGGTGGCATTGAAGGGAGATAATGATTTAATCTCAGCTATCCTCTACTCCTGAAGACCCAGATTAGAAAGCTGTTAACTCCATAGCTGCATGAAAGACCCCATCTTAGTCTTTATGGTGTTAAATAGCTGTAGAACACTTTGTCATGTTAGAGGTGTTCATTGTTTTGCTTTTGTTGTAACTGTGAAACTGTGGAAGTTGTTGACTCAAGACAGTTTTTGATCTAGACAAATGCTTAGATGTTGCACAGAGATTTTGTGTCAGATTTCACGCGGGAAGTTGCAAATTTTATTAGCAGTGTAACCTACATGTGTTTCTGCACCTTGGTAAGCACTGTCAGAATGCACTGCATTAAATCATAGTTTCAGTGATTGCCAGATTTTTTAAAACTCCTGTTTACATTCATGTTCATCTTTACAGAGTGTGACCACAATAAACCAAGCAGTAGGATTAAATTAATCCTTTTTATTTAAAACCTCTAGCTCCAATGGGAAAGTTATTCAATGCATGTTAGCATGTTGAAACTCTTGATATGTTACCAGGGTGTAACTCTCTGCTCACTTCCTTTGTCACAGGTTCGTGGTCTGGTCATGCTAGGTTTCTCCAGTCAAGACCCATAAATTAGCAGAGCATTGAGATAAAGGAGAAAATAGAAGTCCTTTTTTTAACCCACGAAAGGTCAAGAGGGCACGAGGTCTCATGACACAGAATGGCAGCAGAGCATTGCAGGGAGAAGTGGGCGGGGAAGCGGTCTCTGATTGGCTGTTGGGAGACGGCATGGCAGGTCCATGGCAGGTCCAGGATCTGGCTGCGTTTAACAGTATTTATGTCTCGCCTCGCCGCTCAGAGCTCCGTATCCGGGCGATCCAGTGACAGCTTGTAAGTGCGCTCCCTGTTATCTCCAGCTCCCTGGCAGTGTCCTTTTCAAACCCCGCTTTTTAAGCCAGCCCGTCCCATTGTGCCGTGAGCAGTGATGTCAGAGGCAACACACTCGGGCTTTATTCTTTCCACTCTGTGAGGTCTGTATTATCCCCCTCCCCCCCCAACACAGAGATGGAGATCAGCAGTGCCGCATGATAAAGGTCAAGTGACACGTATTTCACCGCGATTTCAATATGAAGTCAAAAGCAGGCTATTGCCTCGCTGCTGTTGATAAGATGTTGGAGTTGTGTGTGTGTTTGCACGCTGTGTTTGTAATAAACAGGTATGGAACCGAAAAAAGGCCCCTCTGGAAGTTCTGTCACTTTTCTTCAGTTCCTTTGTTCTTACTACACTTACAGATCCGGGCAGGATGTAAACTGCAAGATGCTCTGCCGATGCTCTGCAGTTTTTGCTATGTTGTTTATAATGCCTTCATCTGGCATCTAACTCTACACTACACCTAAAAAGAGAAAATACCTTCCATAGTAAACTGTCCTTGTCTTTTGGAAGATGGAAGTGAGCATAGGGGTGATTAAAAGGGAAGGTGAACGTTTCTGCGACGGCCGTGCAGGGTGAGGAGTAATCGTCGGGTAGCTCGTCTGATGGCGGTCAGTGAGTGCTGGTCTCAGGGGCTCTGCAGTGAAATCAGGTCAGCCATCCTCCGGTCCAGCGCGAGGCACAGTGTAGAGCCTGATTCAGGGTAGGCCTGCATCCTGCCCTCCTCTCTCAGGAAGTGCTCAAGCTCCTCGGCTGCTCCGTGATGTTACCGTCTTCATCTCGGCCCCGCATGCTGTGCTCAGCTGAGACCTGTTTCCTGCCCCACGTTTATTTAAGCACTTCTGTCTGCCGTTTGTCTTATCAATCAGAAAATCTTAACATACAAACATGCAGTTTCTCGATGGTTATAGCTGTGATGTCAAAAAGGACAAAGCTCATACGTGATTTCACCGGCGACGGTCCAGAGTGTAGACTGCGCGTGAACATAAGTGTGTGTGTGTGTGTGTGTGTGTGTGTGTGTGAGAATGCGTGTGAGTGTGTGTGTGTGTGTGTGTGTGTGTGTGTGTGTGTGTGTGTGTGTGTGTGTGTGTGTGTGTGTGTACCCGTTTGTGAGTATGTCTTTTTGTCCCGGATAATAAATGCAAATTGGAAGCTGCGCGGGGACTTTGATAGATGCCTAAGCTGACACTCGACATGATGACTGACAAGCCGTCTCCTGCCAGAGCCCCAGCTGGGTGTGAGGACCCCGGGGGGAGCCTCGGCCTGCGCCCTGTGATGGCTCGATGCTCATCTCTGAGCCAGAGCTAAAGAGGGAAGCGAGCGGGACGAGCTGGGGGCGAGCTGGGGCCGCACCGCCCCCCCCACCCGTGGTGTGCTTGCCCGCGTGGAAGCGCCGCGGTGGATGTGAGCTGTACCTCCCCCCCCCCGGGCGTTTTCTGGGTCTTGAACATGTCCGTGTAAAATGTGTCCTGTGCTGACTGCGGTTCTGTTCCCTGTGTGTAATCTGACAGGAACAGCCAATACTGCTTATCATTTTCATTACACTACATTTTTTTAATGAATTTTTTTAATGCTAATATGAAGCTGCCTTCGTGACCGTACTCTCTCTCACAGACTGACTGAATGACCGACTTCCTCAAAGAAAGACCCATGAAATTGCAGGTACCAGGGGTCGAAAAAAAAAAATAATAAGGCCATCAACCAAAGAGATCATCGCCGCTGAAAAACGCCAGTTTTTGCTCTTGTTGCGCAGTGATTTCCCCGAGGATCTGCACTCTCAAACTGCTATTGAAGAGATCTCCATAGTGTTTGTCCATTAGTGTCAGAAAATTGTTTGTGTAAACATTTAAGCCACATATTTCAGCAACAGCACACAATTGCGAGCCTTACCACCCAAGAGTGGCATTCACTTCAGCATTGACAGCAGCGGAAGCAGGCATCGATCACTGGGTGTCAGGAGAGTATTCAATGCAATTTACTGTATCTTGCCGAATGTACTTTCCAATACAAATCTGATATCTTTTGTTCGCTTTTTTTTCTTCCGAGTAATTGTTTGAACATGAGTGGTTTATGGCAAACTGCTGTGGATTGCCTGGCTACTACTGGGTAATATGAAGCTTTTTGGAAATCATTGCCTTAGGTTTCTCGCCTCCTTCCCGGGGATTTAAAGCTTTTGTGCGTTTACTAAGTCCGATGAGAATGCAATTGGATGCTGGGTGCTGAGTGTCTCCAGGCTATTACAGTCTACGTTCAAGACTCCCCCGAAAGGCTAAATACGTGCAAATTGAGCAACAAAGACCTTGGTCTCCAAAACAATTTTCAGTTGTTCCCCTTCATAATGGAAAATTACATTGAAGTTTTTTTTTGTGTGCGCTTGCAGCACAGGAATTAATTTTTTTGGTGTTGCTCATTGCTCATGCTGTCAAGGATAGAGGCACGATCGGAGTGGAATCGGTAACCTCTTGTGTCCCTGGCTCCCAGCAGTGCAGTTTTCTTGCAGTGAAAAGCAACCTTTATTGGCTCTGTGAGAGAGCTGAAATCCATGTGACGTGGCGCATGTGAGGCGGGGCTAAGTACATGCTCAGTTCAAATAAACTGCCAAAATACTGAAATATACTACTCTAGTAATCCAAAAACTTTTTTCCAAATTCCAAATGGATGTGTGTGTTAAATGATCATTGTAAGGTGAACTGCTGATGCCTCATGGAACAGCCCTGGTTGTCCTTTAAAGTTCAAATGCAAAAAGGAAATGCAGGGTACCAAGTGGGGTGCTTGCCAGTTTGACGCTTTTATCAGCTGACATTCTGCCTCTTGATTAATGTCTAGTTCATTCCCATACGCTGAAGCTCTGTCAGAGGGTAGCAGGATGACCGTGGCCACACTCCACTCACTGAACTGGCACTGAAAGTGTGCATGACTTGTGTGCTTTAAGCAATGTGGAGAACAGATAGGATGAAAAAGAGCAGTGGCTCACTGTTTCATGCAGAGTGTATTATGTAAAGATGCTGATTTCTTCATGGTGTGGACATTATATGTGTGTATGTATGCATTTATGTGTGTCTGTGTGTGTGTATGTATTTATCTGTGTATTATTCTATATTTTATGTATGACAGATTATTCCAGTAAAAAAAATCACTGCATTATTCATTATTTCAAAACAACCCAACAGAGCAACCAAACAGCTTTTGGTGTGGGTCTGTTTCTCGAGTTTGTCTAATTTGCACAGCTTGGCCCAGTAAGGAACAGTTTTCCTGTCACATTCTAAATAAAGGCCTCTTGGAAGAGCTTTCATGTTTCAAGGTTTTGTTTTTAATTAAACTTTCAATCACCTTTTTTTGCTGGTTGCTTCCTGCTCGCTGGGTGTTTGGTGCAGCTGTCTGTCCCTTTGAAAACGTCTCATTTGATTCGGTCTCATCGCGCATCAGAAGATTGAGTGGTGCCACCGTTTACTTGCAGCGTGACGCCTTACTGACACAATCCTGCATTCGCTCAAAGTTTGTCACAAAACTCATTTACACCCCCCCCCCCGGTCTTTTTTCTTTTCCTCAAGATGCTTTTTGTCCTTTTGCTCAGAGAACAGGGGTGACCCAGTTGTGTCCGCTCTTCATTTGTGGATCATTTGTAAAAATCTGCGCTCCCGTCTCCCATGTAGCCCCCTGTTTACACGGCGAGCCGTCCGCGACAAATGAATCGCTCGGTGCTGCCAAAAAACACAAATGAACCAATTACCTTTGCCTTCGCAGGGAGTACTTTCTGGGCATTCTTTTTAAAAGTGACACATAATTGGCAGGCATATTGAGGGATGGGGGTCTTAAATTAGATTGGAGTAATAGAACGAATGGCATGTTATATATCTGCAGTAAATATATGAGCAGCAGTGTGGCAGAGTGGCTAAGGGACCAGGCTGTAAACAGAAGGTTTCGGGCTTCATTCCTGCGTTTTGCATTGCCGTGTACTTGAGCAAATCTTGACCTAATCTGAATGGCTTTTTCCAACTGCATAAACAGACAACATTTAAGATATGTGTTGCAAATAAATAATTGTAATCCTCATCATCATCATCATACAGTCATATTCATCACTCTAATCACAGTAATAGTATGAACTGATTATTTTCTCCTTTCTTCCCTCTTCTTGAAACACTGCTGTTTGACTACTGTAGTCTGCAGTTGTCGTATAGCAATAAGATAATAAAAAACGATTTGAAAGAAAACTTTATTCTCCCATATTGTTATAGCCTATTTCAATATTCTCTGAACATAATTGATATTTGTTTCAAAATATATACAAATCAAATGGCATCCTTAGCCTTTTATGATGTGAAAGACACAATAGTCACAAATAAGATTTGGTATTTTGTGTTACCCAAAAAGATATTTTCTGTGATCTAGATTTAATTTGTATACAGAAAGCAGTGTGCACTCAGCACAAATGACATAGATGCTGTTTATATCAGGATTGAGCTAGCATGAATAAACCATTGGGGGTTGATTTTGCGGTGAGATTATACAGCATTTCAGAGAGTCCTTCATTCAATTACAACCTTTTATGTTCTTCCAGGAGAGCGTTATTACTTAAGTTAAAACCCCATCAAATTCAAAGGCTAAATTATCAATAGAGACCGCAGTGTTTAATTAACTGCATTCAGGCTCCATCGCTGTGCCGTGGGTGCAAAATCGGCATTTCCTGGTGCCGGGGCTTGACTGAGCGGCGCGCCGATCTCTCCGTCATCGCAGGGAGAGTCAGAGCACCGAGGGAAAGCACATCACAGCAACCGCATCCGCCGGGCTGTTCAGAGCAGGCAGAGGAAACAGGCCGGGACTCGGAGTATTCCCTCATCCCGACGCCTCTCCGCCTTCTGAAATTGACACTTAGAGCTACGCGGAGGGCTCCCCCATTGATTCGCCACAGCACCTCAGACGGTGAATAAACACGCCGCCCAAATGTCTTTATCGGTTCGGGAAACGTGCGCGGCGATTTCCCTGCAAATGTCACTTTTGCGTTTACCGCAAACGTTCTGCTGAATGCAAAATGGAGGCCTACTCTGCAGTCGGTCAGCCTTTGGGGACTTGTTTACCCTTTTTTGCCTTTGATTTTTTTTCCCCCTACTCTGTCTATGGATAGACTGGGACTTTATACTGAAGGGATTTTTTTTGTTTTGTGTTTTTTTTTTTTTTTTTTTTTTTGCTTTGGAGGCATTTCTGAGATGGTAAAGCTGTGCAAACGTTTGAAAATTTCCACCCCAGGTCTCATTAGGTGCTTAGTCCACATATCCGTAATTTAGTCTTTGAGCCTGATTCAATTAGGAGGATTTCAGAGGCTGAGAGGGAGAGAGATAAAAACTACCATCAGGTCGAAGATTCAGAGCTCTGTATTATTAATCTATCAGCAAGCAGCTCAGTGAGTATGCTTTTAGCTACTGTAGCTTTAATGAACTACTGTATTATAGCACTGTGGCCTATGTGTCATATCTCAACTTTATAAAGTTTGTGCGTAACTTGTGATGAAGGTTATGCTGTCCTTGTTTACTATTTATGCTAAAATGTTTTTTTTTCCCCTGGTGCAAAAGAGAATTTCCTAATGGACAATAAATGTAATCAATCAACCGAGGCAGGCTTTGGTCTCTGCGTCTGCAGGTTTTCAGCCAGCATCATGTTGGCTGGTGAGGACTACAGGACTTGGCACCACAGACTGAATTTCCCAGGGGGCTTTGGGCCACTGGCTGAGCAGATGGCAGCTGGGACAGAATGCAGCTTCTGCTAATAACACCTAGTTAGTGTTGACAAAGGCCTGTACGTCACCTCCTGGGTGTTGCTCGGGAAGGCGTGCGCGATGGACGAGATTGGTTTTGGCTCTTAGTCACCTGCATGCCATAAACATTTGCAGTCAGACGCCGTGGGAATACTCTGAGAGGGCCATATAATAGACTGATGAAGGTGCAGGGGTTGATCCCCTGGGTCAGCACAACAGCTGCTCAGATGGGACCTGCACTGATTGGAAGTTCTACTCCAAAAGATGGATGAGAGGTCTCTCATTGTTGAAAACGGGTCAGCGTTCCCATGCAGATATGAGGCCTATATTTGCAAATATGTAGTGGATATAGGCTATTTTGAGAACGATGATGAAGTTCTTTGCCAGTTTTTTTTCTCTGGTATGTGGGAGGGATCCGTGCTCAGCTGGCAAGTAGGCAGTATTATGGAAATGGTAGTTCCTCCATTAATTATAATTAGGCTACGAGCCTTTTTATAGATTCCTTTTTTTTTGGTTTTTCTTGTAATACTGCAGCTGCTGCATATTAACAGGGAACAATGTTTGGAATTTCACTTGGGCTCCTGTGGAGGAATTTTGTGTAATGATAAGGCAGGGGATGATTTGAATTCCGTGCGCTGCGGTGCAAATTTGAGTTTGACAGAAACTGCTAGTGTTTGATGTCTGTGTTCCGGCTCCTGCTCCTTGTGATAATTCCATTAAGTGAAAAACCTGGCAAGTCTTTGCTCACCAAATCTGTCTCTTCCCCGTAGCGGGCTTTGCACGCCCAACCTCAGCACACCAGACACACCTGTAATTGACTTAAGAAATTTCATACAATTTAAGCCTCTTCTAGGTTAGATGCAGAGATATCAATGGCTTCAGAATCTAATTACTAGAGGCACGTGGTTAAGATGGAAGAATTTGTCTATATAAACAATTAAGGATCAATAATGCACACATCCATACACAAACCACCCCCAACAAATAGCTTGAAGCTCAAATTAAAACATTATGTTTTTGATAGTTTTAAAATGTACAGCAATGTCTTTTGTCGGGTTAAAGTGGGAATGGTGATGGAAATGAGACGTAATTATCTCTCTCCGCCTAATTCCTGGTTGGCCGAGAAGGTGTGCTTTCCGCGCGTTAAGTGCATAATCTGCGATTCCATGTCTTCATTTACCTCTCGCAGCACAATGGGTGCAAATTACTCCTGAGATCTGAATCCATAATTAGGCCTCTCTCTTCAGATGCTGCTGAGCCCCCAGCTTTTGAATCAAGTGATTAATGGCGCGGGGAGGGGCGCTGGCACGGTGGAACCCGGGCTAGGGCAACCATTGTCCCCTCCGCCACGGCACAGCATGTGCTATAATTCTGCTGCGCCAGGGGTGTTACACAATAGGCTAATAACAGATGAGCAAAGCAAGGCCCCCAGCTTCTGCCACGTTTGATTTGTGTTTTATGACATGGAGAAACAGGCAGCTTTTTTTGGTCAAGCTTTTTTTTTTTTCTCCCTTCTGTGCACCAACAAGTGGTCAGAGTTTACCTAACTGGAAAAACAATCTGGATGCCTTCTTATTATTTTTTGCTGTTTCTGTAATTTTATGATTGTTCTTGAAGCTCATTTGCTTGTTCTTTTGAAGGTTCACATCAAAATTCACTGGCGTTTTATCCCTTGATCTTAAAAAAAAAAAAAAAAAAAAAAAAGAAATGCTCTGGGGTTTGGTATTTCCTGTTCCTTCATGAGAATTTAGAACTTTGTATTCCTGTCCGTACCCAGCGCGGAGACAAATTTGCCCTTTAGGTAGAATCACAATCACTGCGGTTCCAGCTCTGTCCTTAAACACGGGTTTTATAGAAGGGCATTATTTCCATTTGAGTGAGTTTGTAGCTGAAGTCATTTTGAGATGTTTAATCTACATTGAAGAAGTCTTATCTGGAGAGGTCAGTGTCATCTGAACACATGTATCTGCGAGAATGATCCACAAGGGTGCCTTTTGGCTACGGGCAGATTTAGATTACATTTTGAACTCTTTAAAAAAAAGAAGAAAAAAATCAATAGACAGTCAGAACAGCTCCCCTGAAAAGAAGCTGGTTTGGACTCAGGGAGTGTATGTGCAGCACGTGACACCAGCTGTTTAATACCTGCTGAATTTTCCGTGACAGACATTGAAGTGCAAAAATCATCATTGATAAGAAATTGCCTGTCCAAAATAATCCTTCTAAAGCAGGTCCCAAGGGTCTGTAATTCCAGGTAAATTATAGTAAGTAAAGCTTGTCTGTGAGTCGAGTTCTCACCCAGCGAGATTCTGTCTGCAGAAGCTGTCAGGCTCTACTTGGCGTACTTTCTATACCAAAATGACAGCCAAATTGGGGATGTTTTCTGACCATTCCCTTTAAAGCCTTGATTATGTTTGGATAGGGCTGCAGATGGCCTTGATTTTGTGTGATCACTGTCTCAATTTCACCAACCAATGAAGTAATTTGGTCAATTTGGTCAGAATGGCATTGAGAACTTGGTTAAGTGACCTTGGATGACAGAACCTTGTAGATGGACTGGGAGGACTGGACTGGAAATGTCTGATCATGAAATGGTTAATGTTTGCTTGAGAGGGAGATCTTATTTAAGTTTAAGTTTTATAAACAGGATTAGAAGAAATTCGGTAACAGCGATGAAAACCCAGATGACATTCTTTAAAGTCAAAATATTCAGATATTTTGCATATAATCAGCATATTTCCTTCATCAGTGAAATGTTGATGCTCTGTTGGCAATCTTTATATACCTCTAAAACTTCACCACAGGTGTACAAATTAATTAGAGAGCTATTGCCAGCAACTGCTTCTATTCTCAGAAAAGCAAAAAAAAGGGGGGGGGGATCCGCACACAACCACTAAGCTTCATGTGAGTGAGACCTTTGATCACTGACTTTATTTATAGCAGCCTTTCTGTTACAATTTACTGCCTCTGAGATTCCAGGCTGCAGAGAACCTCCACACTTAGTGAGCTTCGGGATTAGGACCAACTCTAGAATGGTATTAAAAACCATTGATTTTAATATGTTTAGCCCTATTAATTGATATTTAGGATGCATGTTTTCCATTGATGCAGAAAAGAACTCCAGGGGAGTTTAATCCGGTCTCTGTAGTCTACAGAAGTAGTCCAGTGCCTTGCATTCAGCTAGCTCCCAGCCTTCTGCCTTAATACCATAGCCAGGAGCAGCAGCAGCTAAAATTCCTGAAAGGCAGAAGTATTATCAGAGGAGACACTCTATCAATTTTTTCGATGTCACCTCAAGCTTACTTACTTGTTTTCATTTAATATACATTATTAGTCACTCTGGCTCCCAGCAGCTGCCAAATAAATAAATAAATGAATAAATAACGTACATGCATTTATAAACGAATGTATGTAGGTGTTAGACAGGTCTTATTTCTTTTGGTACTGCTGTATTAGGGGGGAAAAAACATAAGATTTTGTATCTTACATGTAGTCAGCAGTCCTTGTGTATTATTGTCATTATTGTTATTGCTGTTGTTGTCGTTGTTTTATTGTTGTTGTCATTGTTATTGTCTTTATTAATAGTAACGATAATAATGATGATGGTAATTATCATTATCATCATCGCACATTGGCATTCTGAAAACTGTGTGGTGTACCCGAGCAGGAAGAGTGTCTTTCTCAATGAAGGGAGCTCTAATTGATGGGGATAAGATGTCTGTGAGAGTGTAGGCCACACAAAGACGAGGGGGAACCCTTGACTCCCATTTAGCAGGGCCTTTTGGAGGTGGCACAGCCCTCCAAATTCAGTGGGCCTGCAGCGATGGCGCTCTTGTTCTGTCCCAGGCAGCTGACTGCCTCCTCGCCAGGCCGCCGTGTCTCTACATGAGCCTATTCACTGCGTCCGCCTCAAGGGCCTCTCTCTGTCCGGCGTGCGTGCCACACGTGTCGCGTGTAAAACACACTGGAGCTTTGTGCCAAGGGAGGGGGGGGGGGAGTGTTGGCTCGCGAGCTCCTTCCCCAGTTAGTTTGTAGTGCTGTTTTGTTTCTGGAATGGAGATTTCTCCACCTCAAGGGAAAATGAATTTGTTCAGTATAAGTTTTTTTTTTTTTTTGTCATTAGTGCTTAATGGGTAACTTGATATCTTTTTGAATGTCTTGATTGTATTGTTCCTCGCCTTATGACAGACATCGATATAAAACTTTGGTTGTGATTCTCTTTGATTGGTTTAGAACATGCTTACATTTTAGGCCTATATAAATACTTTTGTGATTTCTTAAGCAACTTCATACTAACTAACCCTCATACAAAGACCCAGAATGCATTGCTCTAGTTTTTCTCTCTGCAGATTACATTGCAGATGTGGGCGTAGTCAATGTTACTTGTTCTTTGTAGTCTTTGATATCTTAAAAGCTTGCAGGGTCCAAATGCTTAGTCACATTGTAGAATTAGTCTATTTTTTGTCTGTTGAACTGTTGCAAAT
This sequence comes from Megalops atlanticus, assembly GCA_019176425.1. NCBI lineage: Eukaryota > Metazoa > Chordata > Actinopteri > Elopiformes > Megalopidae > Megalops > Megalops atlanticus. Next base: position 30,570,700 of record CM032883.1, on the reverse strand, counting down.
TTGAATATGCTGTTTTAGCCAGGCATGGTAACAGGCAAAAATATATATATGGCTGAGTTCAATGGAAATTCTCGAAAATTGGAAAAAGACAGAAACAAAGTGAGAAGATCTGTTTGGTAACCTCTCAACTTTTAAAAAGAGTAAATGGCTAACATGGTTCCCTACAGCCACTGTGCTTTTTAGGCTCACATGAAGATGAGAAAACAACTTAGAGCAGGATTTAGAAGACCAGTGTCCACTTATTACACTTGCATTACAGCAGAGGAAGTCATTTTGTGACATTTCTGTCAAGGGAAATGGGGAGTTCTCTGCTGCAGAACCAATTTCTTGCTTTGCAATATGCACACCTACTAAATTACAAGTTAGACTATGCCTTAAGACTGTGGACGTTTAGGTTCATGCAAGTTTTTGTTTTCAGTGCAGAAGGAACCATTAATTGTGCAAAGATATGTTCTGGAATTTATAAACGAAAGCTGTAGTAAATTTTAATGTATTTTGCATCCAAGTGAATAATCACAAATTACATAAATTAAAAAGTAAGTGGGGAAAATGCATCAGCTGAAGTCAAGTAAGAGGCTGAGAGATTTGTTGGCTGTTCTTCATTGGCCTGTGGGACTGAGGCTAAATTAAATTACTGCTGTCCAGAAACCCATCATGCTGAAAAAGCTGAGACCAGAATGAGACAACATTAGAGACTAGGCATGAGATGATGTATTCACCTCGAGGTACAACGTGTTTCATGAAGTGGAGCTCACGAAACACAATTATTTTGAAGCAGTACTCCCCCCAGAAATAATGCTGATAAACAGACAAAAGCATGATTGAACAAGTTTTATTTTTCTTTCTTTTCTTCAGATATCAAACCATTCCATTCCACTATTTATGATGTACCACAGGTTTGAGTGGTGAATTGCTTTTATAAAATGGATCCATAATTGGCTGAACTCTACTTAGCTATTTTCCTAACATTATCTAAATTGTTCCTAAATTACCTGTCTAGCCACTGAACAAGCTAGGTAAGAACTTAGGTTATGAGACATCTTTGTTTATTTCACAGACCTGGCTTACTACAAGAACTTCTTACTTCTTGCAAAATATGGTAAACATTTCCATCATCAATAACTTAACTCTTGGTGATGTGGAATGGGCAGTGACAATATCTATGTTTGTGAATGTGTTATGTTCTCAGGGCCACGATGCATTTTGTCATTTTTTTGTTTCATGAAATTTAAAATTACAATATTCTGTCTCGTTAGAGACCATGGCTCCTCCTCCTTAGTGTTTGTAAATGAGGACGAGAAAGGGGCGGGGACAACGTGTGGGGGTTGGGAGCCCTGATGCCTCTGATTGGGTAGAAATGAGATACATATCCAAAGTAGACCAATCTGTCAGACCGTTAATACATTGTTTAAGTAATGGAATTTTTCTTCTGTTGTACTCTTCATGACTAATTTTCACAAAGCCCAAAAATACATAATGTTTGAATAGAGTATATAGATATATATTTCAGTGTAATTGCAAGCCCTTTCTGCTGAACTTTGAGTCATCAATTTCAGTTTTCAAATTTTCATTTCATCCCCAGCATTTTTTGTCAATTTCAGTGACCATGAATCTCAAGAAATGGGAAAAATGTTAATAATCTTGACTTGGGAGATTTTTTCAGGTTATACACCTTTTGTTTATACTTTATTTACTATATTTCTGTAGTTCAGATGAGTTTTTTTCTGTTGCATTGTGTTTATTACCATGTTGTGTTTGATTTTGGTGACAGCTGAAATAGACAATGACACAGATTAGTACTTCTGTCCTGGCAGTTCATTCCTGCACAGATCTACACAGTCTTCTCATAAAAAGTCTGTACATTTAAGAGTGACCATGTTCTGGTGACCTTCCCTAACTGTTATGTTATTCAGGCTTGGTCACCCCAACAGTGTCTGAAAAGCCCTCCAGCTTGTACAAACTTGAAGGCTTGAAACATATACTTTTGTTTGGCCCTCAGAACCCCACTGGCCAAATATATAGCAAGGATCTTTTTTGTGTTTTCTCCTGATGGAAGCATTCCTGTACATAATTTTGGATTATGGATGATGTCAGATGAGTTTTACATGTGCTCTTTTATTGTAGGGGGGAGAAAGAAAGAAATTACCTTTAAGATTAGTGTATTGTACTTTAACTAGTTTTGAATCTGAAACACCGCCAACGTCTTCAGTCAGAAGAAAATTGAAGAGTGTGAACATGTTATGATATTTGAAAACTGAAAACAGTCAAAATAACTGGTTGTGGCAGTTCTGGTATTAGCTGAACGTTGTGCTGTATTTGCAAGAGTCAATGAGACAGCAAATTGCTGTCTTTATTATGATATTAAGCCGTGTGGAAGCATTGATTCAGAAATGATGGTAAGACTCCCTCAGTGAAAGTGTTTTCATATCTCAGACATCTAGGATCTGAATGGAATTTTCATCTGTACGTGCTGTTCTGTTCCGATCGCTTTACATATTCTATTGACTTGAGACCTCTGAAGCCATCTATTTTGAATGTTTTTACTGAGCTGAGATGAGGCGATCCAGGACAAAAGGATGAATCTGGATGGGATTGCGCAGTACGCTTTTGGCATACCTTTGCAATATTCAAATCGCCTTTCCGCTGTCCTGTCACATGGCAGATTCCCTGCGATACCTCATACCTCACACATTTCACAAACAGTCATGCTGTGTTATGCACCAGATTATATACAGTGTACTAAGACTCACTGTTACCTTCTCTCTTGTTTTCATGTATCTAAAATTTACATTATAATCTGCACTAATAAAATGTAGAAGGCAAAAGGTTATTAACATACCAGATACGTTGTTTTACAATTTAAAATCAATGAATAGGGACAAATGGGAAATGCATAGTTGAAGGTGTGTGTAGGAAGCAAATGGATTCTTTCTCTTTATGCTTAATTCCTCCAGTGTTTGCTTAATTTCACCTAATGAATTTTGTGTGCAGAAGAGCCGTTTCCCGGTTTCAGAGCTGTCTTTTCACTAACAGGTCTGTGGCTTCATTAATTCATTAGCTGGAAATTTGTGTGAATAATGCTTTGCAGTGGTTCTTGATTATGTTGCTACATACTGGTGTAGCCCTGGCAGACACAAACAGTTTAGCGTAGCCTTCTATAACAGTACAGTAATTTTTGGAGCTGTGCACTAAAAAGATGAGGTCTGAACTGTATAATTTTGTGTCTACATTATTACCTACAAATTTAATAATACTGCATATTACGTTAAACCCAAATAGGGTGGTTCCTAATAAAAACTGAGAAGTGGTATATTGAGTTATAATATCATTGAGTTACAATATCTTGTGCGCTGAAAAATGCCATGCTCTTAAATATGACAATGACTCACACCATTTGGTGGACTGCCTTCAAATGGAATATCCAAGTGAGCCAAATTTCTATTAGATTCATTTTGCTTTGTTGAGCAGCATCATCTGCAAGTCTAATGGTGTGATCTAACCTAATCTAATGGACCTCAAAAAGCATTTACTAAACAACAGTCGAGAGGACCCTAATAGATTATTCATCCTTGTTGTGCATTGGGCGTTGAAATTTTGGCAAGCGATTGGATGTGTGAACTTATCGTACATGAGCCTAGTTAGAGTTGTCTTTTGCTTGTAAAATCCAAACCCCCGTCCAGAAATTTGCGGTTTATCAAAGGGAGACTTATGAGCAATATCCAGTTCCAAAAAAGAGGCTGTACAGAGGAGTGAAAATATATAAACAAGAACAGGCCAAACAGCTGTAAAGCGGGCCTAAGACATATTGTGTAGATTATATTGGTCTGGCAGCAACCCCCATGGAAGGTGGAGAGCACTTTTCTATAAAAACAGAACACAATGAGGCCTTTCTCGAGGAACTTGTCTTTCATAAAAAATTAAAAAGAAAACAAACAAACAAGCAAGCTAACCACGTTTTATTCAATTTCTCCAAACTCCCACCGCCTGTAAGTTGTGCCTTATGATGTAGTGAGATCTCGGCATGGTCCCCTGTCCCTGCTCCCCACTCGCCCCCCCTGCCCCCCTTGCCCCCCCCATAAAAGTATACCACGGTACCTCTTCGCAGTCCCTTGCTGCACCCTAGGCCCACCTGATTAGATTTCCGTGCGCATGCAAACAGATGTGGCGGGGCCCTGTCTGTCAGAACGATTAAATCCACTGAACATCAAAGCAGGATGTTACTTTATTGTCTTTGGGTAATAAACACATGTCTGCCAGGCTGTATACAACAGCACGGGGAGAGTTTTCTGATTGGCTGGCCTGGAAGGTGGACTGAGGGTGCCGTTAATGAAGTTGTGCAGCGGTGTGAAGGGGAATCGGGCTGCCTGAGCACTTCACGTTCTCGTTAACGCAGACTATATTTAGAAGCACTGTGTATGCGTGTTTGTGTGTGCATGCGCGCGTGCGTGTATCTGCATGTAAATTGTGTGTCATTGTGTAGCTCAGGATTGTTTTGATGTACAGTAACCTGTTGAGGCAGGACAAGCTCTACCTGACAAGCATTCTGTGGTCTCCACTAGTGTAAGTTCTGTGTTTGCCTCCTACTCGACCTGTGTAGCTTTGTTATTACTGTAACTGAACAATGTGTCTCCCATTGTTAATCATCAGCTTATTTTGGGCGACTGCAGGACAAAGGCCTCTCCCAGTTCACCTTGACATGTTCCATCCCAAAATATACCAATCCCTGCTCTCCATATGGTTCCCTGTCTGCCTCCCTAAATCAATCAAATGTATGTTATGATTCAGTAATTCACAAATTCATAAGTGTTCACTTCCAGTTTTTAAGTCTGAGCTTTGACTAGCTTCTAAAGCAGTTTAAGTGTCGCACAAGGGGAGTTATTTTTTGTAATGCTGTCATTGCTCAGCCCTTGACTATCAACTAAAGATGTCTCATTCTTTTTAAAAACAGACTTTGCTAGTTTTAGAAATCCCAGGATGTGTGTTCTAGCATCTAGGAATTAAATGGTGACTACCGAATGATAGCTAGCAAGTGACTGGTCAGAAATATATTTAGGTCTAGTTAACAATTCTCTCATTTTCATCAGAAAAGAGGGTTTAACTTTTTTGAATTATTAAAAGCAGTGTGTGAATATAACATACTGTTTAGCTTTAATTGCTAGCTAGTAGCGCTGGCCATCTTGGATTTAAATTTATGGGAAAAAATTCAACAGAATAATCACCAACAATGATGCTGAGCAGGATCAGTGGTTTGCCTCCCTCATCATCAAGACAACACTCCATTCGCATTGAGAGCTCTCTGAATTGAGCTACACCTTTAAGCTTGGCTATATACAAATTCATGCTAAACTTTTTTTAAGAAAAAATTTTGAGATGGTATTTGTACCAGTAACATGTCAGGGTTTGTTGTAGCTTGTACCCTAACTTCAACTCCTTTTCACACAGTGTGGGACCAAACACTGCAGTATACGAGCTATGCATAGTGGGTAATTTGCATAGTTGCTTCGATGCTAACTTCTCTGGTCTCTGTGAGATGAAGTTAATTAAAGAAATCTGTAATGACAGCCCTTGCATCTACCTCTCAGTCAGCACAACCAAAAGGAAATCATGCAGTAGTGATTTTTACGAGGAGGAAGTGGATCATGTTCGCTGGCTCTTCCCTCTCCATTCCCATGCTAGACTGGGCAGTATTGCGCTGTAGTGCTTCATTAGCGGACCGGCTGTTCTCGCGCATGCTATCTTTCGGATGAAAAGCCATTACCAAGATGGGTTGTCATGGCGCCCATCAGCTGTTACAGTAGGAGAGCGGTACAGTACTTATTCGTGGAGGTAGGAGGGGGGGGACTGTCAGTCAGTTTAAAGGACCAGAACAATCTCGTTAAAAGCGACCTCATTGGGAGGGGAGAGAGCAGTGACAAACGCAACATGCTGATTTATACGCCGCACTCACGCACAGCGGAACAATAACTTCCACCGCGCTGGGATAGGCTGTCTGTGATTCCGGCCGCATATCGTCTGTCAATCACGGTTATGTTACTATGAGGCACTGGGGCGGTATTTTCTGCATGCCTGCCCGAGCGCTCAGCATCCAAAGTGCTTCGGGTCCTCTCTCCATGCACCAGACTGCGCCCGAGGTGGTCAATTTCATGCCTGTTGAGCTTCAAGAATGAAATCATTGATTGTTGTTTACTGCGATTTTAACGATAATTGTTCTGTGTGAGTAGAAGGGGGTGATTGTTTGGCTCTTTTTTTTTTTTTTTTTCCTCCTTCCTTTACCACCAATGGGGGAATTAAATTTTCCATTAAATATCCAGCGTCCTTGGATCTCAGACTGTAATCAGGATCTTAGAGGTTGAGGGTTGGTCTCCTTTTTATTGACAGGCTAAACAGCCCAGTAAATCTCTCGCGCTCGCTCGCTCACTCATTCGCTCCCTCTCTCTCTCTCACCCCCTTTCCCCTCTCTGCAGCTGGTGGGTGGCGAGTTTGACCTGGAAATGAACTTCATCATCCAGGACGCGGAGAGCATCGCCTGCATGGTGGAGCTCCTGGAGCACTGCGACGTGACCTGCCAGGCGGAGATCTGGAGCATGTTCACGGCCATCCTGCGCAAGAGCGTGCGGAACCTGCAGACCAGCACCGAGGTGGGCCTCATCCAGCAGGTGCTGCTCAAGATGAGCTCCGTGGACGACATGATTGCAGGTACGGGGGGCCGCGTGCTGCGCACCTGTTGCAGGTGGTGCGAGTTGGAGCTGATCTGACACATGAGTAAACACTAGTGCTTAGAGAACTGTTAGCGCAGGTGTGAGGCTTTGCACTGGTTTGGAGGATTTATTGCATGCATGAGCGATACAAAGCAATACAGGTTTGGAGTGGCGCGTGTGGAATTAATCTGGCACACATGACCCCACTCATAAATAAATGAGTTTGGTTACTGGACTGTGATCCAATGATATTAGACCCAAAATCAGTAGCACTCTTAATGACCCCATTGTAGTTTTGCCAACACCTTTTATGGGGGCAATTGTAGAGTTGATGCTACTGACATTCAAAGACTGGAAGATACTGTATTCCTGTCACAAGCATACATGTAGAGCGCACCTAACAGGTAAGGTTGCAGAGAATGCACAAGATGCTATTCTGCTGATGCTGGGCTGCACATTAGAAATGACACGTAAATGGAGGTGCAGATAGAGTCTGCGTGCATCATTTACAGATGAGATGATTGCTGCAGTATCACAGTCATAATTATAGGAAAGGTAATGCGCATAGACACACAGACATTGTCACAAACATGCAGGCTCTGGAAATGCAGTCAAACTGGAAACAACTAACAGTATGTACATAGGATTTTTATACCTGGAGAGCTGATATTTGACATTACCCAGAACTCACCCTTTAGCTTTCAGAAGATAAAATATAACGGCGAATATTATTTCCCCTTCAATGAATTTTTTTATTTTTTGACAGGTCTGTCCTAAACAAGTGGTTGTGTGATATAAATCAATAAACCTTGTTAAAAGGCTCAGGCTGTGACCAGCGTCTGCAGAGGTGGATTAAAATACTCTCATGTCCTTGTGAAGTTCCTCAGACTGAGAAATGGAGAGGAACGATTGAATAAAAAAAGGAAAAAAAAAATCTCATTAGTCACTGGCTGTTTCATAATAAGATTGAAATATGGCGCTTAAAGTGAATATTAAAATTTCAGCTCCATTCAAGAATGAAGAATAATGGAATTTCATTTTTGTTATGGTCTATATGTGACTGCAATTCAATTGCAGTCTCTGGTGTAGTCTCCTTTCCATACCTTTCCCTCTGATGCAATTCTCTGTGTAATATTAACAAAGTGGCCCCTGCTTCCTTGCAGTATTGCATTGTGTGTTATGTGGTGAATTTGTTAGCACTGTCAATGGGCCATGAAATAAAGACATTATGTGACGCTGATGCGAGAAACTTCCTTAACAAGCATATTTTATCGATGACATTTAAAAAGCAGTGTATGTACTTACTTTGGAGCTACTGTACACTCACCGAAGTGTGCGTGTCTGCTAATGCTGTTCACAGCCTATAGCGACTCTGTATTCGATGAATACTGTACATGTAAGAAAATGATGTTGGGTGTTATGAATATTGGGTGCTATCAGTGTGAAGCTGTGTTTTGTCCAGTAATGAAACAGCTAATTGTCAGATAACTGTCCACATCCACTGGCCTTGAATTTTGGGTTTGATTCCAGTACTAACCACATGTGGGAAAAATGTTGCTGTATCAAAAAAATTAGCCAGAATTCCAGAAGGACAATAGTGTTTTTTAACCCTTTGAAGGCAACATATAAAACTTACAAACTGACATGCTTCAGGTGTGATGGAATATCACCTTAATACAACAGCCTGAAAAGAAAACAGCAGTTGAAATATCCAGTCCAAACTGGAGTAGTATTTTTTGCTTTTGTCATAGCTTGGTTGTATAATTTGTAAAATTTTGTATAATTGTATAATTTCTGGAACAGCATTTCCTAGTGAAGTCCCACAGCTGCAGCAGTCAGCTTAATAATGAATTATGTGCCGTATGTTTAGTGACTGGTATATACTCTTTTTGTCAAACAGAATGCATTGTCAGATTAGCAGATGACATTTCTGGCTCTTGTTATTTGCTTGCTTTCTTCAGCATTTATCTCCCGATATTACCTCCATATTTATGAGCTTGATTGCATGGTATAAACTGAAGATATGTAGTTTCCGCATTGTTGAGATTCTTAGATATCCGCCTCGTTTTATCCGCGGACTTGCTGCTTTCTGTAAAATGTTTTTTTTTTCTTGTGTTATTTTTAGAAGCAGTATTTCTTGGTTGCTTTCAAATTGGAATTTCACAAGCGTGTCATTCAGTTACAGCGAGCGAAAAATAATTCAGTCTCAACTCTCTAGATTCTCCACAGGCGACTACAAGCAAGCTGCAGCAGACTAATGCCTTCTGGTGTATCTTCCAGAGAGCAGGGGAGGGGGTGGAAAGCATTTTAAGAAAGTAAAGAAGAATGCTCGCAGACTGTTCTGTTGTTCCCAGAAAGTTGTTCATTACACACTCTTTTTTATGGAGCAACAGAACAGTGTATTTATCTTTTCTTTATAGGATTCTTTGCTGTGTGCAGGTCCCTAAATATTCTTTGGTTTCTCTGTATGCAGTTTCTGTTTAAAGCAGGTTTTTTTCCGAGGTGCACATTAAATCAGTAATAAGCCCTGCATAAGCATGTAATATCAAATACACACCGTTACACACCATTCACCCATGGGATTCCTGGGATCAAAGCCTCTCTTTCCCAAGGTCGTGGTCCAGCCGTGCTTTGTAGGGCTGCAGCTGTTTCCCACCTCTCCGCAGAGCTCAACGCTAATCAGCCGCTCGGTCTGAGCTGAGCCGAGTGTCACCTTGGGTCTCCCGCCACGGCGTCCGACAGCATGCATGCTGATGTTGACACCTTGCGCCCCGGCCCTGTCTTTCAGATCTGCTGGTGGACATGCTGGGAGTGATGGCCAGCTACAGCATCACGGTCAAGGAGCTGAAGCTGCTGTTCAGCATGCTACGAGGGGAAAACGGCGTGTGGGTGAGCACGGGGGTGGGGCCGGGGGTTGGGCTTGGGGGTCAACCAATTCTGGGAGTCGTCAGCGCCTCAGAATCTCCGTTAGGCCTGGCAGCCCCTGAACAGCGTCCTCAGGGAGGGATCTGTTTGGGGCTGCCCGGTTATCGACACTCCTTCGCGGGGCGGTGGAGGTAATTAACAGCCTATCGACCTGCGGAGTTTGCAGCGGTGAAGATCGTGTCGCAGGCGGTTTCACCTTTTTCCCCCCCATCCTGTCCCCAGCCCAGGCATGCGGTCAAGCTGCTGTCGGTGCTCAATCAGATGCCCCAAAGACACGGCCCTGACACCTTCTTCAACTTCCCAGGACGCAGCGCCGCCGTAAGTCTCGCCCCCTCTCCGGCGCCATCTAGTGACGGTGAACTGCTGGGCATCAATTACTCAGCAGTAACTACAGTAACTGTACAGCCACAGGAAACTTGCCAGGCTTTATTTCATCGCAGTCGATTACGTTCCGCTAATCTGTATTTAGGACTGAGAGAATTTGATTTTGCAGAAGGTTTGTGATGGCGGAGGGTGCCGGTGAGGATGTTCTGTGTTTTATCACGGGATGGGAAGTTACATTTTTCAATGCGCAAGTGAGGCACTGATTTATGACTCATTTAACGGCTATGGTAATTTGACTCCTTTGCAACTGGGATTTGATATGGGTCTTTGTGATAAAATCTCGCCATGTGTTTTTTATCGTATTGAATACTCTGTTGTAATGAATTGAGGTTTAATGTTTCTCGCTCAGAGAACTGGTATGCTTATTGAATTCCTCTCTCATCCATTACTCTAGATCCCCACTGATGTAATTTTTCCTCATTCTTTTTGCAAAGAAAAAAACAGCATAATGTTTAGGTTACCACTTAATTTTCTTCTGTATTAAAGAGAACCCTTGAGTCTAAGGTGGCCTGGAGTTTATTAATGTTGCTCGAACTGAAGCTGCCTCTTTCTAGGTTTCTTCATTTGTGGTGCTTGGTGCAGTCTCTTTGCATATCTTGACTGGATGCTGTAGTCTCATTTCTCTTTTCTCCCCTCTTTGCACTGTAGGCCATTGCTTTACCTCCCATTGCTAAGTGGCCTTATCAGAATGGTTTTACTCTCAACACCTGGTTCCGAATGGATCCTCTGAACAATATCAACGTAGACAAGGATAAACCATATCTTTACTGGTGAGTGCGGAAGACGAGCTGCTCGCATTGATGGGGAATAGTTACTCAAGACCCCTTTGACATCATCTGAGTTGTCTCTTCTTCTAAAGACTTTTCTAAAATATAAAAAATCATAGCACTAGAAGAGAGGATGTGAGTCCCTAAAGTTAGATGATTTGAAATGAGAAATGCATGCTTACAATTTTTTTTTTTAGCAGTTGTTACAATCTCATTGTCAGACGGGATATTTTTAAGATGCGGTTGTGGCAGAAGATTATTGTGTTTCACCTGATAGCCTTTTATTTCAATCAGCAAGAAGAAATGAATGTGTAATTCAAACGGGGTGGGGAATAAATAGCAGGGACCCTCTTCCACGACATCATTCATTGACGTTGCATAAACGGGAAGCAGTAGAGAATCCACCCTGCCGAGAAGTGGAGTCTTACTGTTTAGGACCACCTGGGGCTGTTCTCTGAAATATTACCCATACTTTACCTTCTGTCTGTCCTTTAACACCATTCGCTCGAGTGCAGGAAATTAGATATAAGTTTTGTGTTGGGAGAAAAAAAATCAATAAGCACTCGAAAATGAGCCTCTGGAGAAATATTTAGTGGCCTTACTGTATGGAGGAACACACACAAGGAAAATAGTCCTTATAAGGCAGACTTAGATACGTCCAACTGAGCACTTTTTCTGGATTTTTGTTTCCTCATGGAACTACCTTAGGTGCCTATTTAGGATTGTTGAATTGTTCCTGTATTTTGTGTAACTTACAGTAGCAATGCATAATGGCATAGTTTTCTTCATACTTCAAGGTACTGTATGTTTACACCAGAGGACAGGATTGACAGGATGAACCCAGCAAACTGTGTTTCATACATCAATCTTTGCTTCTGTATGTTGACCTACATAGATGTGAAATGATAACTCTGACACACTCCCTAACCATTTGCAAGCCTGAGCACTGTGGTGTACTCTGCAGACCCCAAACCGCCATAGGGTTTCAGAATTCCTTTTTTTGGACTGAAATTGTCATAAAATCGAGCCCTGACTGCGTGGCGGGGGCAGGATGCAGCCAGCCGCTCGGACGACTGATGTCGATTCCGCGGATGCGGGGTTGCCATGGGGAGGGGAAGATGCCAATTTCACGGCAGGTCTGTATTTCTGTGTAAGACGCGTGGAGAAAAAAAAAAAAGAAGGAGAGGGAGCCGGACAAAATCATTTGCATTCATATGCTTTCCGCACGACATCACAGAGCTGCGTAGCCGCACGGATTTTCCATCTCTAATCCTGTTTGTGCACCACGGCGAGGGGCCGGTGGTGTGGCACTGCGGGCGAGGCGAGGGGCGCGGGGCCGCTGGAGCAGCTGGCCGTCTGAGGGCTCCAGCGCTCATGCTAATTCGCAATCTAATCTTCCAGCGGCAGCCCCGACGCTAGGGCTGCCTGGCTGATTTTGGGCTGCCACACCTGGGATCTGTGCCCCCCCCCCAAACCCCTACCCCTCCAACCCCTCTCCTGGCCAGCCCGTAACAGTGCAGATAGCCCCGCTCAAGTGCGGTCAGTGTTAATCTGATACAAGGAGAGAGCTTCCAGTGATTGGTCCTATGGATCCATTGAAGGATGGGCGACTAGAAAGAGGGTAACTCGCACCCGTGCTGAGGTGGGGGGGGGGGGCCAGGGAGTTGACTGCAGGGGCGGGGGGGGCTGGGCAGACTCTCAAAGTATCGATGCCCACTGACAGGAAACCTTCAGCCTGTGGGTCGGAATGGGGAGCAGTGTGGAAGTGGAAATGATTTAGTGCGTTGTTTCCTGCCACGAATTACAAGGCTGTTACGTTTCTAAATAAGGGAAGGACGTGCCAGGCAGTTTTAAGTGCCGAACGTTTGTCACTTGTGCCCGAGTCACTGGACAAAGAGCACTGCCAAGACTTATTGCTCTGGGCCCTTCTCAAGAGGAAGGTTCTCTGTTTTCTTCTCCTTCCTGTGGTGATTTTTCTGCTTCAGTTTCTCCTCCTTTTGCAGTGCTGTTGTTGTATCCATACTTAAGTCTAGTTTCACTAAAATGTAAGTTTGGCAAAGAACCCGAGGCTGAGATCAGTTTTTTGTGGGGGAGGGGGATATCCACAACCACTAAAAAAGCATAAAATGATTACATTTTTTGATAAGGAGAAGTACCAGATGTACCTGCCCAGGGGTCTGGAAGAATTAACCAAATAATTAAAATGTGAACAAATAAAATAGTGTTGTTTTGTCTGATTCACTGGCCCCACCCTGGGAGAAGAGAGGATTCATCACTGAGAGCTTTTTTTTGTGTGTGTGTGTGTGTGTGTGTGTGTGTGTGTGTGTGTTTGTATGAGAATATATGGATGTGTGTATGTCTCCATCGATCCGTGTGACTTACTGTAGTGATAATTAAATGAATTTCAGTGATGCCAGTCATGCTGTTTCATCTGTGGTGAGTCATCTCATTAATATTTCATTTTCAGCTTTCGCACTAGCAAAGGAGTTGGGTACTCTGCACATTTTGTGGGCAACTGCTTGATAGTGACGTCACTGAAGTCCAAGGGCAAAGGGTTCCAGCACTGTGTGAAGTACGACTTTCAGCCTCGGAAGGTGAGTGCGCACGGCCTTTTTATTTATACTGCAAAGATGGCGACTGTGCCACAGGCAAACTGAGGCCAACAGTTTTGTCTAAATGTGTTTTGAAGTACCAATTATGGAATAACAGCATCCATTTCTCATAGCTAATGTTCCGTTTGGTATCACAGAGAGCATTACAGATTAATACCCTCTTCACTGTGCAGAGGAGATTTGGGGGATGCCTTTAATAAGCAGGTTGTGATACGAGCATGGTTTATTTAATAAGAAAAGTATATAGCTTTTGGTTTTCAAATAAACATGATTCAGAGGTTTTCGTTTTATACAGTGAGGGAATACTAAGCGGATTCATCTATATGTCTGTTCAGCTGCAGGATTTTGTGTTCACTTCTCTATATTATGTAATGGTGGATTAGATGCTTTCAGAAAATTACAGAAAGCCAGAATTGTGATCAAACTCTGCAGTTTATTAATAATCTTTTACAGGTCAGGGGAAGGAGACATTTCGCATCTGTTGCGTGAATGACAAACATCTGTTTGAGGGGGAAAAATGCACAGTCCTGGCCTTTGTCTTCAGTATGCAAAAATGACCAAATCCTGAATGATTCTGATATCTGTGGTTTCATTTGACTAAAAACTATGATTTAACATGGGCTCCTCCTTAATCATCCTTATGTCTGCACAGTATCATCTAATGTCTGGTGTGTGGGCTCCTGCCTCATACTCATAACTGTGCAGCAGATGTCGTTGGGAATAGCCCGGGAGTCATGCTCTGACACGTTCTTCCCTGGTCTCGTTGCATCAGGAAGCGTGTTGTAATCTGTGCTCTGCTTTATCGCCCACACCACGGTTCACAGCTGCAAATCCGATTCCGTCCCGTCGGTTTTGGAGAGGTCTGCTTGTGCCCTGTCCCTCTCCCCTCCTCCTGCATGCAGAATCTAAAGTGCCCTTGTGTCCTGTTACCTTTGGGGAGTAGACTCATAGACTCATACTGAGGAAATAACCCCCCTTGTCCGGTTAGTAAGTCCTGATAAGCCCAAAATGGTACCCATGTCCCTGCCCAGGTGGCTCCTCTCAAGCAGTCTAAATAAGCCACTGCTGCAGGAGGCCCCGGGGAGTCTTGCTGGTGCAATTGCAGATGTTTTTCAAACGGGAAATGGGAAAAAAAAAGTAATTTGGCAAGGAATATGCGGGTATCGTGTCTGTGCAGCTGGGTCTCGGTGGGAGAGAGCACTGGCTCGGGGCACATGTCTGTGAGTTACAGCCCACACCGGGTCTGGCCTCCTGCTCCGCCACCAGGGCTCCGTGTTCGGGTGGAGCCGAGCGGAATGCGGATACCTGTACAAGTACACGTCTCTCTCGCGGTTAATTTCGGAAAATCTGCCAGCCTACGTGTTTCGCAGTGAGTCAGTCATTATCAAGTTGAGCTCTGCGGTTCAGAGGACTTGTTGACTCTCACTAGCTCGCATCATACTCAAACGACCCAAGAATGATCCAGTTGGGATTTTGATTAATTAATTTTGTGTCTTTGCTGGTGAGCTGCACTAATCTAATTGGGCATTTTTTAATGTATCAAAGAAATGAACACACTGAGCTGCTGTTGATTTTGTCTTTTTTTTTTTGTCATTTTTCCATTTTTTTTCTCTCCCCAATTTGGAATGGCCAATTTCCCGAATTTGGAATGCCCAATTAGTCATCGATGTTCGGTCCCATTGCGCAACCCCCACTGTCAATCCGGGAGAGCGTAGACAAGCATGTGCCCTCCTCCGAGACACGTGATGTCAGCCGCTGCTTCTTTTCGCTCTGCAGTCCACAAGCCAAGCTAGCAGAGAGATGAGTCGGAGGAAGACATTTCATATGCACATTTCATATGCAGCTTTTGGCATGCGGACCACAGGCGCCCGATCGACCAGCAGGGGTCACTGTTGCTAATGGGACTGAAGCCCCTGCCGACGTACCCACCCCTATCCCCGGCGGAACGGCCAATGTGTTCCGCCTGTGAGCTCCCGGTCACTGTCGGCTAGTGACACGGCCGGGATCGAACCCGGGCCGTAGCGTTCAGTCTACACTCGGAACGAGTGCTTTTACCGACTGAGCCACTCGGGAGCCCTTCTGCTGTTGATTTTGATGTGGGTTTAGGCCAGTGTGGTTATGTATGTTCTCTCATTTTACTGTAATAATTTTATTTGGATGCACTGAGGGATAATTGCTTCTCTGGGTGGGGTGGTTATTTCATAAAGCAGGTTCATACTTTTTTACTGGTTAACTACTGGTAGTGGGTAATGATTGACGAGCAGCGAGTAGCCAGTCAGGGCTTATCAAATCTGGTCAGCCACCATTATTTGATACAAACTAGTGGACCCATTTATGCAATAGACCATTTTGTTTGCCTCAGGTTGTCCCCAGTAGACAGAATATTTCCCTCAATGTGCAGCTGTGTAATATACAGGTAGATGGCACCCCCTTGTTGGGAACAGGACACCTTAGGCTGGGCTTATGGGTAAATACTGCACTGGGTAGAGGCTTCACGGCCACTCTTACCCATTTTCCATTGTAGAGCTACAACCCGACTGGCTTATTTAGAAAGCAGCAGATGTGTCTAGTTTTAGGGGGAAGCCTTAGCATTGAGTGCAGATGCTGTCCAAATCATCCCTAAAAGTAACATTTGAAATACTGCCAACGGGAGAGGGCTGCTCTAGGTCAACTTTTTTTTTTTTTTGTCTTTGCAAGAATTCATTTGCGAGGTTCATTAAACCAAGCTAAAAAACGCTGATGTGAAGATACCCCAGAGCAATTATGCGCCCTCCACATTTAATTGTGATGATTAAAACCGATTTTAAAGAGAGGAATTGCCTTCTTTAATTTTGGCGGATAAATTAGCCTTTTCCGTTTTCGCACGCAAATGATGTGCTAAATTCTTTTTGATCTGCAGAACAACATGTTTGAGGTTTAGCGGCAAAAGCCTGGATGCGTTTTTTTTTTTATTATTTGCTGTGGCACAAATTGCTGGTCTGTGAAGGCTTCAGCCGAGGTTCGTGCCAGTAGCCCCAGTGCTTCATGGCTCAGGGGCTGTAGCTCAGGACAGGGCTTTCACCAGTCGTTTCCACTGTGTCCTACATCAGAATATTCCAGAGAAGCTCCCAGAGGGCAGTTGTGGGGAAAGGAACAGAGGATCGTTTAATTCCCGTTGCCTCTAAAATGAGCTTGGTAGAGAACCTGAAGCAGCTTTGCAGCTGCCTCAAGAAAAGCTTGGGATGCTTATAGCTGGTGTTTAAATCCACATTCAGAAGTCTTAATATCCATTTAATATCGAGCATTCCCCATGGCCACAACGGCTTTCCTGGCTTTGCCTGATCTCTCTGGTCTTCCCAAGGAGGCAATGTTGGGAAGATGGTTTTGCATGTAAATTGGATATCAACAGTCAAAGCCAGAGATCCACAAACCGCAGATTTGCAAATTAGTCTTCTGAGTCGGTTACCTTCTGACAAAAGCTCACACCCCTGTGCATAGGCAAGGCTGAGCATGGCTGCAGTTGGGAATCAAATTGAATTTTAACTGCAACTTTATTTGTCACATCTCAAATAATCAGATTTCACAATGCTACTGAGTACCGAAAGACCGAGTGCATAAAATATTTTTGACTTGTTTGAAAGAGGGTATGTTGTCCTCCTCTAACCTCCCTTAATAAACAGGCAAAATATTCTGAATGTATGAAATAGCGCATGAAATAGCAAATGCTCTTCTCTTGGAGAACAAAGCACCCTCCAGGTCCCTACAACAAAGCATTCCATATTCTTCATTAAGTTATGAAATTGAAATAAATTATTGTAACAGAGGCAAACATTCGTGCATCATTCTGCAAAAAATTACTTTCCGTTAAACAGTTCCTGCGCGGATTACCAATTTTACCTGACCCACCACAGAATGCAGCAGTTGGCGTACTCTGCTACTTTGGGTACCCAGGATAAGTGCATTTCTACATAAGCTTACTCTAATCCTTAAAAATGTCATACAATATCCCAAAAAGCAGTATTATTCTTCAGCAATCATGAAAACATTGAAAAAATAATTTTCCTTTTTGCACAGAATGGGACAAATAACTAGTGCAATGGGATTAACAGCATTGATACCATAAAGCACCCGTCACTGCTGGTTCCCAGCTCTCTTAGTTGCCATTGGCTTATGTAATGCTGCCAAACGACGGCTAGCAGTCCTCCATTAATCCCAGCTTTGCCCTCCTCACAGTATCAGTTTGTGGCCCCAGCTTGTTTTGATTGAGGCCCTTACCACACCCCTTCATGAGAATAAGTGATCTGCAGTGACCAAAGACACAAACTCAAGCCCTCTCCAAGAGAGTGTGACCATCATGGTCTTCCTTTTCACCTGCCATGACCAAAGAAAACGCCCTCAGAACTCTCAGTGGTCCTGCACTTCCTCTGCAGTGACATAATATGGCACCTCCAGCTCTATCAGTGAGAGTGTAGGTGCTCCTGTCTGTGCACACTGAACTGCAGTGAGGGTAGGAGGAAACGGTCTGCCATCTTAGGACTAAAGACCCCCTATGGCAGCCTCTAAAAATGCTGTGTGGCCGGGCTCCTCTGTTCCCCAGCCCCCCCCCGCCACCATGCAGTGCACAGGGAATGCAGTCCCATCGTTGCAGAAGGAGCCCACACGTCCTGCATGCCTTGCCCTCTAATAAGGGCCTTAGCTGAGTGATCCCAGCCTCAAAGAGCCTCTGGTGCGGGGGCAGGGAAGGGAGCATGAGGGATGTCAGAACATGAAAGATTAGTGGCTCTGCTAATAACCGGAGCTGTGAGGACGGGTCTGTGGGTCCCTGTACCCTCATCAGTATCCCAGCCTTCCTCACAGTGCGCTGGAGCGGAGGCGGTGCGGTCAGATCCGGCCGTCTGCAGAAAGCGTAGGACATGGATCCCGTAGCGGTCTGGAGTCCCTGTCGGAGCTGGTGTCCGGGTTACCTTGAATGGGAGATCTGTGAGAGGCGTCTCCTCTACAAAACGCAGTTAAGAGGAGGTGGCGTGGTGGGGATGTCGATGGGCTTAACTGAGACAGAGCAGGTGACCCCTGTCTGCGTAGTAAGTGAATCAGCCGCACACTGTTTGGTGTGTATAGAGCTCCCTCTGTGTTTTTATTGAGTCCGACAGTGATCACTGAGCTCTGTTGTATGACTCTGTCTGCGGGTGCTCTGAGATTGTTCTTTCTTCAGCCCAGTTCTGATCTATTATTAATGTCCCAATGCAAATTTTAGTACATTAGGCCTCGAGCCTTACTGCTGTTTTAAAAGCAATTTTTGGACTCCACTGAAAGCATGTGGTTAAAAAAAATGAAAAAAAAACAGCCAAAGTGGAAAATTGAGGACGCTGGGGAGAGATTCCGAATATTTTCCCACCAGAGTTTTACACTGCTTAATTTTACAGTCGATATTAAGTGCTAGCTACCTCATGGACATAAATTTAGGTTGGTGAGATATTAAAATGTTTGAATGTTTGTGGATTTAACTAATAATGGTCTCGTCTCTTCTCTTTTTTTCCAGTGGTACATGATCAGTATCGTTCACATTTACAACCGGTGGAGGAACAGTGAGATCCGGTGCTATGTTAACGGTCAGCTGGTTTCCTACGGTGACATGGCGTGGCACGTCAACACCAATGATGTAAGCCCACCCTCTCTGCGGCCCCGCCTCCTCGGTGTCGGGTTTCTCCGGGCTGTGATGCCGTTGCTTCAGGAGTGACAGAGCGCTGTTTGATCATTCCGTGCAGTGTGGGACTGTGGGGAACAAAGCTCCTGTAATTCTTCCAGGAAACACTGTAAATGACAAAAAAAGTGTTTTTTTTTCACCGTTTTGGCATTGATTTCTCAGGGGAGCCTCGTGGGGATTCAAAGTCACAATTTGAATAACCATTTGTCACTCTGATGATGAGACAGGCGCACAGAGAGAGAGTGGGAGAGAGAGGCTGAGCAGGAGAATGAGTGAGTGAGGGTGAGAGAGAGACTGACAAATGGAGAGAATGTGGCCATGATATGGAGGAGAAAAAGCTCTGTATTAGGAATTTCAATAGCTGGGAGGGATGCCATGGTTATCGTGTACCAGCACATCGTATTAGGAAGAGACATTTCTGCTGCAGTCTGAATGAAATCGTCTCACTCTCCCCCTTCCCTCGGTAGAAAAGGCTCCCCTGGAGCACCCCACTGACCCCACTTATCACTGTTGCATGGACCCCGGCTTTAAAATTTTACTACCTGTGCCATAATTCTAATGATGCTGAACGCGAGATTCACCAGGAAGTTCCCTCTCCTGAACATTTCATCTTAAGTGTTTGGTTTAAAAAGTCCCCTTTGTGGGATCCTTGCGACTGGTGGCCATGAATTTTAAGGCTCCGTAATTACCCTGTTTATTGAGATTGCTTTCATATGACTCGTTCCTCTTAATTGCCTTCTTTCCAGCATGCTTTGAAGTTGGGAGGACATTTTTTTGCCTCCTTGCCCCACTCCTGAGTACATTGTAACAACATGGCCTTTCCCCCTCTTTTTTTGTCCTTGTTGCAGAGTTATGATAAATGCTTTCTGGGGTCTTCGGAGACGGCGGACGCTAACAGAGTGTTCTGCGGACAGCTAGGAGCCATCTATGTGTTCAGTGAAGCGCTGAATCCGGCCCAGATATTTGCAATACATCAGCTGGGGCCCGGCTACAAGGTATGTACTGCGGCCGCCTAAATGAGATTACTCGCGAGGACCCCGCATCACCTATCAATCTGCGAAATCAATGGTTCCCCTCCGCCGTTCCTTTCCGTGTGTCTATATCCTGTGACCGATGCAGGCTTGCTTAGATAAACGGCCGAATATATTACGCCCTCCCAAAGAATAACGCAACAGCGGCTGCAGTAAAGCTGGAGACACCGAGGGGACCCGGCACCAGTGGCTTGGTCTGCAGTGTACGGCTGGAGCTCTGGATTCTCTGCAGCGGTCCCTGGTTGTGTCTTTCTGATCGCGGTCCATTTGTGCAGACAGCACACCCGGGCCTCTTCTCATCCAGCTTGACGGAGGGCCTCATCCTGTTTGTGTTTGCTGTTTATTACACCATGAAAGCTGCGTGGCGTTGTTTTAAATGGAGATGTGCTGATCATTCACCCCCCCAAGACGCAGCACAGCGCGTCCAGCCTTGAGCCTTTGAAGATTAATATTCAGACTTTGTTTCGTGAAGCCTGACCTCCCGGTGCTAATGTTCAGCTAGTCCACCGGTAGCAATTAGTGTTTCTTCAGCGCTGATTACTTCCAGGGGGGTAACTGTTTGCAGTGATTGAAATTTTTGGTAAGGGTGCTCATTATATTTGCTGTGATTTTGACAGCGTGTCCCGGGCAAACCATAAAAACAGCCAGAAGCTTGGAGATTGGGTCCGTCCGACTGCAGTGTAGTGGGTGATCGATTTAGAGTTTTGATGTTGTTTGGTTTATATGCTTCCTACCTCGTCCCCTGAACTGCTGGACCACAGGTAGGCCAGAACATCTTTGGTGCTGTTCAGGGCTGTGAAAGGTATTCTAGGGGAAAGTCTGTTTTGGCCAGCTGTCCAGGCTAGTGGATCTGTGGACTGCTGGAGAATCCCCCGAGTGGATTTTTGTCTTTGTTGCCCTGTAATCAGTCCTGACTTGCCATTTCCCTTATTAATTGCGGTTCCAGACCTCCAATTACAGTGCTAACATACCCCAAGCATCTGACCAGCAGATTGCAGGAAAAACCTTGCAGGAGTTTTTTTTTCCCCTCTCTCCACGGGAAGCAATTACCAGGATTTGATGAAGTTGTGAATGAAGTGGCGAATGGGATTCCTCCCAGCCAGAGAGTCTGCCAGGTACGGGGTAGGCGGGGGGTCACGACCCTGCCAGTCTCCCTGAATGGCTGGCTCGTCCGATATCCAGTGTCAGAGGAAGCAAATAAAAAAAAAAAAAAAAAGTCTGTTTTCGTCTGTCTCTCTGAGCTAGCCGAGCCAGCTCAGGCAAACCAGAGAGCCGCGCGTTGGGAACACTCAGTGCGTCTCCAGCTGCCTCACCCCTTAAAG
Source organism: Megalops atlanticus (assembly GCA_019176425.1). Lineage (NCBI taxonomy): Eukaryota > Metazoa > Chordata > Actinopteri > Elopiformes > Megalopidae > Megalops > Megalops atlanticus. The sequence continues at coordinate 30,549,278 of CM032883.1, read as the reverse complement.
CGAAGCGACGATGACGAGAAACATCAGGGCAGGGAGATACAATCAGTCTGAACAATACACATCCCTCTGCTCTCTTTGTTTCATCTGGCCTCGTCTTGAAGGTCCCGGAGCAGAAAACTTTACCCGTGGCTTGATTTCAGCACAGTTGTTGAAAAACTAACTGATTTTGCAGAAAGGAAAGATTCAGTCTTTCCTGAATGAAATGAATCCACTGACCAAGAGCAGGCATGGGCAGCCCTGGTCCTGGAGTAATGGAGTTGTGGCTGGTTTTTGTTTTTGTTCCACCTTAGCTCATAGTGACATGATTTGATGACTTAGTCAGCTAAAATGAATTGATGGTATTGATGGCATTTTTGGAAGTATTCCACATGTGACCATATTGACTGGATCACCCACATTTGGCATGGTAGCTGGTTCAATTAATTGGTGTAAGTAAGAGTTCAGATGGAAGCAAAACAAGAATTGATTCTTGTATGAAGTTGAACTTTGTGGGGCTCTGTCTCTGAGGTCATCGATTACATAAGGAGACCTGTAAAACCAAACTATCCCAGCCCTCCGGGGCCAGGATTTATTTTACGCAATCCAGGACCGCTCTCCTCCTGGAGGCTGAAGAGTCACGCTGCGACATTTGAGGTTTACGCTCCTCTGGGCTGGTGCTCGTGAGACACATCTGCTGCCTGAGGACAGAGACGGGGGAGACGAGACGTCTCTGACGGAACAGGAGAGGACAGAGGCTCCGGGGGAAGGAGGCTGGGAAGCGGCCCCGGGACGGCTCGTTTGCGTAATCGCTTTGACGCGGGGACCGCTCTCCTGACGCAGGCTGTGACGTATGAAGTCACGGTAGGACCTGAGGTCGACGCGTAGCTGGCGCTCGTGGGCCGGCGCCAAACGCTCGAATGGAGCGTGGAACTGGCACCGTGCGGCCGCACGTCCAACACCTCAAGGTCAAAGTCGTAGCGCTGTTAAAAGTGACAGGACGCATATGGCCAGGCTCATCTGCGGCGAAACACTGAACGCTGCCAGAAACGATCAAACCGTACATCTCCAGCGTCAACAGTAACTCTTCTGAAACAGAGTCTGTTTAATTACGCACAGACTGAAACCCACCGGCTGAGGAAGACCGGAGAGCCAAACGCTTCCCAGCGCTGGCTTATCTGTGCCACGCGTAGGCGGATATGGGTTTAATTGACTTCACACTCCTACTGTAAAAACAAGGAAAGGTGACGCTGGATGGCTTTCCACTCTTAGAGCTTCTGCGAGAGTCGGGCTGTGTTGTGACAGGAAGTACCTCCCACCCGGCTGACTGTGGGACCCACTTTGCTATTGCCATAACAACAGCTGTATCTCCTGTTCTGCAGTTTTGAATCAGAAAATAAGCCATAAAAGATACAAAGTATTTTCATTAAACTTTCACTCCCCATCTACTCCGTTAATTATGACGATGTGACCTTAAGAAGTCATCCACATCATGTAAGAGGAAATTGCTTCAGTGGAGTTTCATATCATGCGTGAAATCCAGAGCACTCTGAATCACACACATGAGCATGGCATGATGGTGTGCTTTGGGATGAGGGCAGGTAGTGCTAAGGTGTAGTGAAAGCGCCTACTGTCACTGCAGAGCTGTAACTGAGCCAAAATGTGTTAAAACTCCAAGGGTGCTTAGAATAAAACAGCAGTCAGAGAGTGCTTAATCACTGTGACCCATGCTGTTACCTGAGCTTACGTCACTGCTCCATGCATTAAATGTTAATTTTATGTGTGGTAGTACTATGTGTTATGAATTTGTGTTCTAGGACTTGTTGTATCGTAGTATACTTCGCGTTTGTGTACAAGAGTACACAAGTTAACTTGTGGTAGGGCTTGAGTAGCGTTATGCTCAGACTCACTGGTCTTGGAGTGTTGTGAGCCTGGTCTGACACTGTTGCTTGTTTGAATTGAATGGATCCACTTATGTTGTATTGCGATGGAAGTCGATCTGGCTAAGAGCGTCTGCTAAATGCATGCAATGTAATGTAATGCTCCAAGGTGACCGAGGGTGTGGGAGGGTTTGTAGTGGTACGCTCGCTTTTAGCTTTTTTATAGTGCAACACCAAGCCAACCTGCTGTCTCAGCTGGCATGATCTGAACATCAGGGACAGGAGGGGTCAGCGTGGGTGGGGTCTGAAAAACCAGCAGCTTGGCTCCCGGGCAGCCTACCCCGCTCCGCAGCGTCGTCCCCTTTGACCTCCCCCGGATGGACGAGACAAATGACATGTGCCAGTGAGTTTGCCGCGATGGGGTATCAGCGAGGCCTCAGTGCCGCATTGCCATCATGCGGTGTCAAGCGTTTTGAAACACAGAGGAGGGAGGACCGCAGTCCGAGCATGTACTCTGCAGGTTGCCTCGGTTTGGAAATCCTCCCCTTCTGCAGAGTTGTTTGCATTGCTCTCACTCTCTCTCTCTCTCTCTCTCTCGTTCTCTCTCTCTCATTCGCTCTTTCTCTCTCTCTCTCGTTCTCTCTCCCTCTCTCTCACTCTCTCTCACTCTCTCGTTCTCTCTCCCTCTCTCTCACTCTCTCGTTCTCTCCCTCTCTCTTTCTCTTTCTCTCTCACTCTCGTTCTCTCTCTCTCTCTCATCTCTCTCTCTCACTCTCGTCTCTCTCTCTCTCTCATTCTCTCTCTCTCCCTCTCTCTCCCTCTCTCTCTCTCTCTCTCTCACTCTCTTTCTCTGTGGTCACATGAGCTGATGGTGTTCAGGCAGGATGCCTTCATGCGGCGCGCATTTTCATAAACATTTATTATGTGTTTAATTAGCCGCCGAGGCCTCCGGGCCTCTCTTCAGCGCGATTCACAGATGTCCTCCCTCTCGATCCCGGGCCAGCGCTGACTGCGGCGGGCACGCACCTCCACTGCCCGCATGCACGCCGCGTACGCTGCAAGCACGGTCCGCTCGATCTCTGCGCCGCTGAGAAGGACACGACCGCAGACGGCGCTCTCAGCGGCGTGACGTCAGCACCGTCTCCGTGCGGCTAACGAGGGGCTGTTATGCCCTTTTCGGCGGCAGGTAGCACTTAATTTGTGGAGGAGAGCGGGCGCGATCGAGCGCTGCATCAGAGTCTAAATGGAGGAGAGCTTTCAGCGGAGTGCTGATTTAATGAATGAGCCCCAAATCTATCCTCCTGTTTGCCATTATATTTTTCCCCCCCTTTGAAAAAGGAATAATCAATTTATACATAGTAGATACATCTGAGGGGATGAGACGGGGCTGAATTTGTGATTCACTGAGCTTGTTCTCCGCTCTAACTCTCTGTGCTCTGATACCATTTAGAGGATCCTAATGGCCCACAGATTGAATTTATCGTTTTTGAGTTCGAAACCATGCGTGATGCGCATTGTAAGTTTTCAGTTTTGCATGACATTGGTCGACCCATCAACACATTAGTACGCGCAAAATGATACCGGCTATGTGTGTTTTGACAGCTGGGGCTGTAAGTGATGTGAGAATAGCACTGCTTATTTTTTAATGCCCTGCATAGTGTAATTAAGCTGTGCACTGAACATCTAATTAAAATGCTTGGAAAGAACGCATTTCTCTCCAGGCCTCAGCAAAGCCTGGGAATTTCCTGACCCTGAGGCCAGCATGGGTGAACCCCAGAGACAGCTGGGAGCTGTTGGCTTCCGGGGTGCTGGAGACTGCTCCTGGCCTGCTTTGCCTGAATCAGCGGGGCCTTCGTCCTTTGTTTGTCCGCATTGCTGGGGAGACCGTGATGCATTTTTAGGGGTGGGGGGGGTTGTTAACAGCATCCTGCAGGATCATTATTTTTGAACCCTGTCATACTCCACTGTGATGTGGAGTGTCAGCAACTGCAGCTTGTTATTTCACATCTGAGTTTATGTCTGATACTCAGAGGGATAGAGAAGGGCTTGAAGGAGGGCACACCATTAGAAGTGAGTGCTGATATATACTAAAGGAAAAAAAAAAAAAAACCAAGGCTCAGATATCATCATTAACATTGCAGTATGTCTCATGTTGAGGAGAGTGTCTTCATGTTTTCATACTTTGGTGTATTCTACAAAAATGAATAGTGATGTGTACTATGAAAGTTTCAAACAAATTGTTTCGTGCTCAGTTTGAGCAGACCAGCAACGGGACTATTACCCTTAATGATGTAAACGCAAAGCCAAACCTGAGCCGAAACCCTGAGCAATTTCTTTTTTTAAATTTTATTCTCAGAAGTCTGCACCTGGGGGGGACACGACGCGCGGGGACGGGCTAAATCTCCGTTCTTTTCTCTCGTCTGAGCGCTCTTTGGATGTGCGGCGGGGAGTGTCAGAGGGCCGTGTCACGCAGACGCGTTGAAATGCTCTTTGCATGTGGAGAGACCTGCTCGTTTCCCTCCTCCCTCTTTGTCTTCATAGCTGTCACAGCACCAGAGTGGGTGGGAGTGAGAGACCCACGCACATGAATAATTTATCCGGCTCCTCTGACACGGCGATGGCTCGATTTGCTTTTTCAGGAATAAGTGCAGACCAAACTGGGTTTTTATTTCTTTTTATTTCATTATCGGCGCTCGTGTGTGCTGTCAGTCAGCGAGGGGGGGAAATTTTCCCCAACACCGGCAACCTGATTGTCAATATTCATCTCGTCACATTCATTATTCAAGCAAGCCCTTTGTGTTGGGTAATTCTGGTTTGGGTAATGCAGAGAACAGTTAGCGTGAATGTGGGCCTGTAAGGCTAGCCGTTGCACGTCCGGCTTTTTAGATTTGAATAGAATTGTCAGCGGGCTGTGAAAGAATGGGCCGAGAAATGTAGAGGATTAAAAAGGCGCATGAATCACACATTAGATGAGTCTCCAGACCTGAAACCCCAGCCCACTGTACGATGTGCAAAGGACTATATTACATCTCCCAAAGGTGTCATCACACCTGCTCCCACAATACATACAGTGGACTGGAACAGCACAGCAGTAACCTTTTCTGTTTTCCTTTCTCCCCTCTCTCTCTCTCTCTCTCTCTCTCTCTCTCTCTCTCTCTCTCTCTCTCTCTCTGTGTCCCAGAGCACCTTCAAGTTCAAATCTGAGAGCGACATCCACCTGGCTGAGCACCACAAGCAGGTGCTGTACGACGGCAAGCTGGCCAGCAGCATCTCCTTCACCTACAACGCAAAGGCGACCGACGCCCAGCTCTGCCTGGAGTCCTCGCCCAAGGAGAACCCCTCCATTTTCGTCCACTCGCCCCACGCCCTCATGCTGCAGGTCTGTGCCCCCCGCCCCCCTGCCCTTTCCCTCCACCCCACAGCCCCCCTTCCCCCCGCCCTTTCCCTCCTCCCCACAGCCCCCTTCCCCCGCCCTTTCCCTCCACCCCACAGCCCCCCATCCCCCGCCCTTTCCTCCTCCCCACAGCCCCCCATCCCCCGCCCTTCCCTCCACCCCCAGCCCCCCATGCCCTTTCCCTCCTCCCCACAGGTCTTCTCCTCCATCTCAGGTGCCAGAGACACTGAAAGATTTCAATGGAGGCAAAGCACAGGGTTGAGCTTTAATTTAAGGGCCGGGTAGTACTGTAAAGGGACGGGTGATGCAGAGGACATAATGTGCACATTCCAGTTTTTCCAGATGCTGGACAGAAAGAGGTGCAACAGTTATCCACACTGTCTGCTGCCTAAAGCAGTTAGCAGTGAATCCAGGACCTGGTTTTGATCCAGAGTGGATCCTTGTCAGCAGTTTAAGGAATAGATGATCAGCACATTACTTCCAATTGTTTAACTGTGAATGTATTTCTTAAGGTTTAAAAATGGGTAAAATGATTTTAAGCTTGTTTAGGTTGTTTTGTTCACTGCTTTGTTTGAAAGTGAGTAGATTGTGGAAATCTGTGAATATTAATGGAATAATATAAAAATGTTCAAAATAACAAATCTACCCTTATAAAAGCTATATTTCAGAAATCATATTAAAGATCAAAACTGCTCATTTAGCATTTTGCCTGTTTAGTCCCTATTGTCTGCTTCCTATATAATGAAAATCTTGCTTTATGAATGAACAGCGATATATTTATTAAGTGCTTTCTAGTAGCATAAATAGGCCCCTCGGGAAAAGTGTCATGATAAGCAAGATACAGACAAAATGAAATATGAGGACAGAACCAGCCCAGTAAAATAATTTGAGGGACTGTGTGGTTTGCCAACGCTCAAGACTGTTGAACTTAGAATTGCTAAAGTGATTTCATAAGCTGTGAAAAGAATCTTCATTGATTTCATAAGGTCAGCCTCATGTTGCTTTTCCTTTTAAGTTCTTGTTTGCTCTCATAAACATGCAATGATGTTTTGCTACATATTAATTTATTATTAATAAGGCAAACTGTAATAAACAGATAAATAAGCCACTGGTTAAGTAGTTAGTATAGTTTCCAAATTACTAAAGTAAGTTGTTGAAGTGCAAATGTCAATGCTAGAACTTGATATTAGTTAAAAACACCTCTGAAAAACGGAATCTGAACAGTTATTTCAAAAACACTCTCTAATTGAAAGTTTATTACCTGTTTACCCTCAGTTCATTATTTGTTTGCCTGTTGGCTAAAAAAAGTGATAATTAATGGGCCTCAGTGTATTAATTCTCTTCTTCAGAACGGTATAAATAGACCCTGGAAATAAGGTGTGACCCACATTGCTGTCGGCGCGTGGTTAGCGATCCTCACGCCCTGTGCGTGACAGTGACACTCTCCGCGTCGGCTCTGTTCCGCAGGATGTGAAGGCCATCGTCACGCACTCCATCCACAGTGCCATCCACTCCATCGGGGGCATCCAGGTGCTGTTCCCCCTCTTCGCCCAGCTGGACTACCACCAGCAGAACGACAGCCAGGTGGAGACCACCGTGTGGTGAGTGGGCCCCTTTCTCTCCCCCCATTACATTACATTCTATTACATTATTGGCATTTAGCAGACGCTCTTATCCAGAGCGACTTACATCAGTTACATTTTTTTTTACAATGTTATCCATTTATACAGCTGGATATTTACTGAGGCAGTTGTGGGTTAACCACCTTGCCCAAGGGTACAGCAGCAGCGGCCCAGCAGGGAATCAAACCGGCAGCCTTTCGGTTACAAATCCTGCTCCTTAACCACTATGCTTCACTGCCACCCACAATCCCTCGTCACGTCCCGCCGGCGCTGGATTCAGTCAGAGCTCCGCCATAATCCCGTCCTGAGGTGAATGACGGCAGTGAGGTCATGGCTGGCATGACATGGCGGTGTCCCCGGCCATTACTGTCCGGCTCTCAGGACCCACGCGTCCTCGTCCCTGCCGGGGGCTCGGTGGCGGGTTAACGGGGGCTTAGTGCGCTGAAATGAAGCGGCGGTGCCAGAGCCCGCTGTCGGGCGCGGCTCGTCCTGGCTGATGGGGGTTAGGCCGCAATGTCGGCAGTCACTCCAGTGCGAGAACAAAGTGTTCAAATACAGATTTAGACAATCCAGATGCAGACGCTGTCACTGCACCTGTTAGCGTCAATTTGCAGATGGATCTTTTTAGTTACCTTAGCTTTTCAGGCGCCTTCTGTGCAGACCAAACAGACGCCGCAGACACAACAAGGTTACATTTCAGACAGACATGGGTGTCCTTGTTGCCCAGATCCTCTTGCTGTCTGAACAAAATGAATGAAGTATTAATGTCATGATTCAGGCTCCGTTTTGATTCGTCTCAAATGGAAATTGAGGAGGTCGGGCCTGTATCACCGATGGTGGGGTGTTACGCATCGGGAGGGGGGGGGAGCGGGGATCCAGCCGTTTTCCGACCCGTTAGCCTGGCTCTGACCCAGTTTCTCCCAGCATGCATTGCGCTCAGAGCTCTGAAGCGCTGCGATTGCATCCTGGCGTTGCAGGCTGGCCCTGGAGTGCAGCCCTGCCAGAGGATGTGGAGGGAAGCTGATTAAGGAGAGCGAGGGAGGGGGCTGTCATTTATCCAGAGCTGGGCCTCCGTGGTGTCCCCTGCTGCTCCCCCCCTCCCCACGTTCACTGGGGGGTGCAAAATGCATACAAATGCGTTGCATACTGTTTGTTTCATTTTCAGTTTGCTGGGCACTTGACAGGAAAAAAAGTCTTGCAGTTTATCCCTTGAAGAAGTCAATTAAAAGTGGGTGTCTTTGTGACATTGTGATAGTCGATTTCCAGCTCTTTGTTCACACTGTGACTTGTCACATTTAACAGAGTCTCAGTGGTGTGTAAGTTATTTATTTATTTTTTCAGATTTTTATAATACTGTGCTTTTGGCAAGGTCCCACTTTTGAAAATTATATTTATAATATCAGATGGACTGCCTGGTTAAGATTAGAGGATTAAGATGAGAAAATCAGTGTTATGAATAACATCTGTCCTGGTTTTTTGAATCAGTTGACATGAACATGTCTCATGCGACTCTTTCTGGTAGAGATGAGGCTATTTGTGTGTGTGTGTGTGTGTGTGTGTGTGTGTGTGTGCATGAGAGAGAAAAGACAAGCCTTAACAAATTATGTTAGCGTTGTTCCCTCAGTGGTAAAAACTGACGCATGTGTGTGTTTTAGTGCCACACTCCTGGCTTTCCTGGTGGAGCTGCTCAAGAGTTCAGTGGCCATGCAGGAGCAGATGCTAGGAGGGAAAGGCTTCCTGGTGATTGGCTATCTCCTGGAAAAGGTACCACCCCTGACACTGAGAATGACAGAATACCCCCTAACTAGGACCAGCACGTTTCATATTCCAATGAGTATCTACACTGTATGGTCTCTATTCTATAATCCAGCCAAGAACAGCACTGTATGTTCTAATCCTGAAACCCAGCAGTGAACAGCAGTTAGTCAAATTTCCACGTTGGAGTGGTCCATCTGACACATGTCAGTATAGTGTTTCACATAGTGTTTTTTTCAACTTTCTCAGCTTCACTCCTTGTACCCTCTGCCATCCTAATATGTATTACCGCTGTGGCGAACTGCAGTCAATTTTGAATCCTATAATTACGATGTCATTTCCCGTCCATCACATTTGTTAGAGGCAGTTTGAAAGACCCATTGCCAGTCAGAATGAATGAAAAAGAACAGCTAGTTATGCAACTAGGTTTCCCGGCTATTATATCCATTCCTGGTGAAGTGCGAGCCCCACTTCCTTTTCATGTTTGAAGGATTTTGTGTTTTGCCGGAGGAGACCATGGAAGGGGCTGTCAGAGACTGCTCTCCTCCGTGCGCCATGTCTTTCCCCTGTCTAACATCTCACATCACATAAATCAGAGCCCCGGAAACACGTTCGCCCAGGTGATCCTGGAGCACACCTGAAAGAGCATCATCGCTCACGCGCCGAACAGGTGTTTGTGAGAGCGCCGCGGGGTTCGGGCAGTCGGCAACAGAGAGCAGCGAACGGCTTTCTATCGCTCTGACCTCGGCGGCTGTTTTTAATGGCGCTCCCGGGCACTCTGAACGCACAGGTGCTCTCGACTTTGAGAAACGACCCCGCTTTGTCACTCTGCGGCAGGCTCTAGCCTTCAGCCGCCGGTAACTAAGAGGCAGGCCGAGACGACACCTGAAGGTTGCCAGTTCCGCGGGGCGTCGCCTGCCGCCAAGCTTCGCGCTTCATCATTTTGGCCATCTGTTTCGGATCTGTTTTTTTTTTTTCTTCACTTTCTCCTCCTCTCTTCACATTCTCTCTGTCCCTCTCTCTCTCTCTCTCTCTCTCTCTCTCTGATAACACCTGCGCAGGGCAGAAATTCCAGACAGGCGCAATAACACCACAAACACTCTTCAAAGTTAATCTCCTGCCTTACTTGGCTTCAAAGTCAAGCACATCACACCTCACCTGTATTTTTCTAGAATGAGAAAAAAAACTACACGGATTCAGTTCAGCTCACAGCATACATGCATACACAGTGCACATTAATGACAGTGTTATTTTTCGACGAATTGTTTCACTCTTGTCTGGTTCCCCCCCACCCCTCCCAGTCATCTAGGGTCCACATCACCAGGGCGGTGCTGGAGCAGTTCCTGTCCTTCGCCAAGTACCTGGACGGCCTGACCCATGGGGCACCCCTGCTGAAGCAGCTGTGTGACCACATCCTGTTCAACGCGGCCATCTGGATCCACACGCCCGCCAAGGTGAGCGCGGCCAGGTGGCACCTAACGCAGGTGTGCCCGGGTCCCGGCGCATCCTCATTGGCTGCCTACAGCCAACCGGTAATGGAGAAAATGCATGTGAATGTGTTTGTGCTGGGGGGGTTCATGTCCTCATTACATTTTTACGGGTCGTGACAAGATGATGAAATAGGGGGGAATCGCAGTAGCTCCCGGTCCTAAGATCGGACATAGGGGCTATAGGGATTGGCTCCACGTATCGCAACACAAAAGGCCACTTTCAGTGTATAAACACCCTGAAATGAATGAATATTGCTTTGCGTGCATCAAAGATGCACCCCAGCATATTGGTTGACTGTCTACCGTCAGAATGAACGCCGTAAACCCGTAGAAGTTTGTGAGACTTTAAAGAGCCCCCCCCACCTCCCTCCAACCCCCAACCCCCGTTTGATAATGACCCGTGAAAAGTGGATGAGGGATATCAAAGGAGCTGGGTTTGTGTGGAGAATACATTCTCTTCACTGGAGCCGTCGCCGAGGCTCTTCATGAATAAATAAAGAGAGGTGAGGAAGCAAACAGAAAGGGAGGGGGGTTGCCGGTGCCCCTCCGAAATGCTGCAGGGAGAGGGAGGGGCGAGAGCTGGTGAAGTGGGTCACAGTGACCGTAAACAAACCCCAGACTGACTGGGGTGTTAGGGCGAAGTGAGTGAGAAGTGAGGGAAGATTTCTTGTACCCCAGACACCTCTCGCTAATCAGCATTTAATCAGCATCAGTCCATTAACGACAGCTGTGAATGACATATCGTGTTTGCACATTATAATGTTGTAGCAGGTGCAGTTTTGGGGCCAGTTCATGCAGGTGGTCTGCTCGGGTCCTGAATGGATTCTTAACCTAGTGGGGTGGAAATCGGACCAAACTGGGTGAGGGAGAACAGGCCATGTGGCAACAGCAGTGGCATTGTATAAATACCATGCACCATTGGCTATAATTGAGTGCTGTTGTATTTTTTTCTAACCCAACAAAGATTGGTTGGTGTGGCACAGGTCGACCCTTTCCCTACAGAGCCAGGTCGGAAGAATGCTTCTGGTTATATGTGTTTTTAATCAGAAGATCCCCCAGCATTCTTGTAGCCCTCCCTTCACCCAGCTTGATTTTATCAGTCTTACCTAATCATAGCATTTCATGACCTACCAATTGCTCGTCCTTGTAGCTTGTTTCCACATATTTGGATTGGAGCATGTGTGTTTAAACAGTCCTTGGAATGTTTACTTGATCCAGCGTAACGGAAAGAAGAAAATGAGAAGCCTGCTATACACCATAGCTCCATCTGTCGGGAAGGGACAGTGATACTCGGCTTGCTGACTCTGCTGTCACCGGGACAGATGAAGTCCTGCAATCATGTTTGTGTTTTCATTACCAAATGAAGCTCCCTCTGTTGTGAGGATTTATAAAGAGGCTTTGTTTATTTACATTTTGTTTAGATTGCATATTCCTAGTATTTGAAGAGATGCACCTACCACAAAATCAAACTAATGAGCAGTGGTTAGGACCAAAATATCGACATTGCCTGATCAATTAAAGGAAATGATTTGTGGAGTTACAGCAAGTGAGAATTTTTAGGCCATGTCTGTTCTCAAGGTTATCAAGATGACAGCTTTTTTCTGCATGATCCAGTGTTTCACTGTCTTTGGTTCATCTGTTATGCTTCAGCATCTTGATGTCTCCAGTCTTTTAACCATATGTTTGTGTGAATGCGTGTGTCTGTGTACATGTTTGTGTGCGTGTGTGGATGTTTACGTATGCGTGTGTTTATGCGCGCGCTCCTGTGCCTGTATCTGTGTACATGTACATATGTGTGTGTGCGTGTGTGTGTGTGTGTGCACGTGTGTGTGTGTGTGTGTGTGTGTGTGTGTCCCCTGCAGGTGCAGCTGTCCCTCTACACGTACCTGTCGGCGGAGTTCATCGGCACAGCCACCATCTACACCACCATCCGGCGGGTGGGGACTGTGCTGCAGCTCATGCACACTCTCAAGTACTACTACTGGGCCATCAACCCTGCGGACAGCAGCGGCATCACCCCCAAAGGCCTGGGTAAGCACCACACACACACACACACACACACACACACACACACACACACACACACACACACACACACTGCTCCACCGCATGGGGGTGGTCTGTGCCCCTGCCTAACCTTCTGGAGGTTATTGGTTGAGTACCCAGGCCAGGGGCAACCGCTTTACCCATGAGCAAGGAGTAACTTAGCTGAACATTTCACTGCAGCAATTCAGGTTGTTTCATGTATGGTAATACATTACACTGGCATTTATATGTACGTAACTATGCAAGTCGCTCTGCATAGTGGACAGTGAGTGTGATAGCAGACTAGTTTTCGCTGCTTTCTTGTGTCCTTTTGGATGCATTGTTTGAGATCACAGATTCAGTGAAGGGTACGGTCTCCATGTTTTTTTGTTTTTTTTTCGGCTCTGGAGTTGTGAGTGAGTCATCCCGGACTGTGGGCTCTGGCTGTCATTAGCGAGGATAGAGGCCATCATCAGCCCTGACAGCGAGGCAGACGAGTCACATCATGACTGTCAGCTCCTCTCGGGGGTTTGGGGGGGGGGGGTCCAGGCTGTTTTCTGTAAGGACGGGAGACATGACTGGCGTTCCTACTGAAGCAACAGTACATCAAAAGGCTGCCCGCGCTGGAAGTGAAAGTATCCTTGAACCGTCATCTCTTATTTTTCCTCTTTCTTCAGTCTTCTCTTTTTGTGGATTAATAACCGGCTAGGAGACCATCTGTGATCAGGGCCGAAGCCTTGCGTTCAATATTTATACTGAAGGCTTGTATTAAATTGATCTATATTCATACTGTGGGTCAGCAGTGTGTCTGGGACACTGGCAGGGCTTTGTGTGTTCTTTGTCACCATGATGTGGTTTGCAGACAGTGCTGGGCAACAGTGGAGAATTGGAATCATTTGTCATAGTTAGACTATTAGCATAACACACTGGCTGAGGTGAACATGTTTTCTCTTCCCTGTATTGACATGAGTGGATGATTGGTTGGGGCAGAAGTGATGGTGTCCACCATGTCCGGTTGTGCTAAGCTCCCGCTGTATCAGTCTACGGTACAATACCTAAAAGTCTGGCATTAATAAATTGTGTCCTTAATGAACGACTCCAGGTGCCATTTATCCCTCACTGTTGCTGTGTACATGCTGTAGCACTAATGACTTCTCATAAACGCAAGCAAACACCACATTAACATTGATCATTAGTACCCTGAATACAAATACAGAGTTATTAGTGCTCTGAGACAGAGAGAGGGAGAGAGAGAGTACGAGAGAGGGCACATGCCATTCTGAATCTATTTAATCTCTCCATAATGCGTTATGTCAGAAGCAGTTTTTGAGTTTTTAGCTGAGGGAAGCTTGATAGCACACGCTATCTACAAATTGTATTCTGTGTCATTTACACTGAGAATGCCAAATCAGCCTCAGCTGCTGGAGAGGACATTTCTGTATCTGTACTGTGGCTCATTGAAAGTAAGAGTCTTTGTAATGTTTGGTTTCTGTATTGTGGCTCCTCAAAGTATCGTGTAGAGATTCAGTGATAGTCATTCCCTAATAAACGTGTCCCTTTTTGAGGGAATGGAGATATTAAGATATTGATGCATATGTTAAGGTTATGGTGCAGAGCTCGATGTAGTTGAATGCATGTGTAGTTGAAGGACATTTGAGAGGGTAGTCCTATACTGCACTCTGCTAAAGGCCATTGGCTGCATGAAATCGAGAAGCTGGTTCATATGGACCGTAACCAACGGTGTTTGCCAGCTTTACCTATTAGAGAACTGGATCAAATGTACTATTGATATGTAATATGTAATATGCAGTATTTGAATACTATTGATTGTATTTTATTGCATTCTAACTTATGGCAGTTTAACTTCAGCTAATTTTGTTTAACTGAAATCAGGTGACCCGAAGTGCACTAAGTCCTCCAGCTCTGAATCTTTCCTTATTATTAAATGGCCTTCTTTTTCAGCCGGTGCCAGAAATCTTTTTAAGAGTTCGGATTCGTCACCTTGTCAGGGCAGAGGGCAAAGGGGAATAACAAAAGGGGAGACGCGTGTCCCTTCGAGATGGATCCCTCCGCGCTTTCTGGCTCCACTGCCGTCCTCCTAATCCTGCCTTTATCCCCCTCTTTCTGAGTGGAGAAAGAGAACTTTACATGTATTAATAACAGATGAAAGCCTGTCCCAGTCTGAGGCTCAGCCACTGACAGAGCGGGCTATATTTAGCCGCTCGCTACTCTTACGGGAAAAGTGTCCCTTTTCTGCACGGCTCCCCCGGCGCACTTTTTGGGGGGAGGTGCACGCATGACAACTTTTAAATTTTCTTTTCTTTTTTTTTTTTTACTTCCAAAATGCAGTTCTGAATAATGCATGCCCTTATATAGATCTGTGCTTTTGTAAATCAGTTTTAATTTCGAAGGCTCTCGCAGCTAAACCAGTCTGTGCCAGATTACAGGGTTGAGAAATCGGCAGCTCCGTGAGGATAGCATTGGGCTGAATGTATTATATCTGTGCATAGTTTATATAAAGCAGGTCCAAACACAAAAGAAAAATGGAGCTGGCTCTTGACAGGAATGTCTGCTGTGCTGAGCAACAAGCTAACAGCATTTTTCCCATGATCCTCCTCTCAGATTTTGTGTAGCCAACAGAGTAACAGTCCGTTACCTGTCTATGGGGGGAAGCGAACATGCCGGTATTGAATGTGGCACAATTTCCCTGTTCTCCTGCAAACTGTTGTGTATGAGATGGTCAGTGCACAAGGAGAGAGGTCACAGTCACTGTGACCTCCTGCTTCATTGTGGGGGTGTGACAGAGTGCTGTCACTACAGTTGAGTATGCGCTCTGACTGCCATACCAACGAGCCTCGCTCTTTGGCGTCGCGGTCAAAGTCGCATGTTTGGTACCCCGTAGACACCAGGTGTCATGTGACTGAAAGGTGCCATGTTTCACACTTCTGATTTAAGGTCAGTCATATGCAAATGAGCAGGGACCACTGGCAGTCTTAAGCAGGTGCTGTTATACCACTGAAGAATGGAGAATGCGCTTAGCTCCCACCCCCAGAGGCTCTTCTGAACTTTAAAGATCATAAATTTTAAACTGTTTTTCTCCCTCTCGCCATTATGCAGTTCCATAGCGCGTTAATGGTGCTAGCTGGCCTGAGCTGTGCTGGGGAATTGGTTTCTGTGGTGAACGCTTGACTCAATTACAAGTATGTTTGGGATTCGTCTGTCTTACAAATGGGAAACCAAATGCAATGCGTTGCCCGAAGACTAAAAGGTTTGTCCTTTGAAATGGCGATAGCGTATGAGTTCTTTTACCACTGAGGGAACAAAGCAAACGTAATTTGTTAAGGCTTGTTTTACTGCAGCAAGGCAGATTTAGCATAGACTTTGCATAGTTTGCTGAATCTTTTCTCTGTCACATACACAAACACACTCACACACACACACACACACACACACACACACACACACACACACACACACACACACACACACACACCATTCTGGCACGATTTAATGCAGATAATCCATATTTCCAAACCAGATGTCTCTCATAGAAATAAATAGACAGGCTTTATGCTTAAGCCTTTCATATAGTCTTTGTAAACACACGGCGGTGGAACAGCTCTGGATAGTGCTGCTTAAGTCAGGGTCAGTCCCTTTGAGCTTTGGGGGAGTGGCAACAGTGGATGCAAAGCAGAGACAGGCTTTAATGTAAAATTCCCAAAACAAATCACTCGCCTGTCTAAGGAATATTCGCAGTACCTTCTTCTGATTATTTATTCTAAATTTATCAAGTTAAGATGTTGATTTTTTTTTTTCCTTCTTCTGAAGAGTGATTAAACAGCAAGGCAGACAAAGAGGGAGACGGAGGCAACAAGATAATGAAGTGTTCAATTATAGGAACAAAAGAGAGCCATTTAAAAATAGAGCTGCTTCAGGTAGCTCAGTTTGTCTGGGAAAGAGTTTTTTTCTCTTAGGCCTCCCTGAATAACAGAAGGCTTTCAAATTAAAGCAATACGTCTTCTGTATGTTCGAAATGACCACAGGCATACGTGCGCACACACTCACACACAGACACACACACACGCAAGCACACACAAATGCACACGCACACACAAAGAGTTCAATGTGTCTCTCCCTTATTGGAGAGCCTAACTCTTGGAAGTCACTGAGGAACAATATAATGAGGTCAGACTGCACAGAGCAGGGAAAAACAGAACACATAGATGTCCTGGTGGGGAGAAAGTAATCCCTGCATATTTGGTTTCAGTTTCTCAACATTTTAGACAACAACACTGAAATAGATAAAATCTTTGTTGCCGGGTTCCAGACGGATTCCCCAGGCCTCTTCGCATAAGGCGGACCTGATGTCCGTGGCAGCGGCAGTAAACCAGAAAAAGAGGAAGGCAACGAGTGTGGAGGGTTCCCTCCAACTGGAGCGGAATTACAATATGGAGATAATTGGGAGAATCAGTGGACCTGGCTCCATTGATTTCCGCGAGCGTCACCGTGGTACAGGATTAATATTATGTAAGGGGCTGATCTCTGATTGTGGCGTGCTCGTGTAAGGACCCCTGCTTTGATCTGTACGTACTGCCAAGGAGAGGATTTCTAATTTCATGTCACCATGCGCTGCGAGCAGATCAATTTGGATAAGGGCCCAGGCAATATAGGGGGTGTCTGACGCCGATCGAGCCTCTCCGTAGCCCGATAAGAGTGATGTATCGATTCGGCGTTTGAATTAGCGGGCAAAATCGTCTGTTTCATTTTGTGGGGGCAAACAAAATAAAAATGAACGCGTTGTGAGTGAGCGCGTTGAAGAAGGGGGGGGGGGGGTGGCTCACCCTATCGTCAGGTGTTCATCATCAGCTGCAGACACATCCTGCCACATGCACGATAATGTTTGGTCATTACTTACCGCGATAGCTCATGTATCAAAAACTATCTCGGAAATCCACTCTGGGGCTAATGGCTGGGAGGGGGGGGGTGGGGGACACGAGGAAACAAATTGAGGAAGCGCGATAGCGATGCATCATGCGTGAATCTAATTGCCTGTGATTAAAGTGGTCGCTCGTGGAGGAGTAATGACAGGACAACTGTCTTGGCCCTATCAGA
Source organism: Megalops atlanticus (assembly GCA_019176425.1). NCBI lineage: Eukaryota > Metazoa > Chordata > Actinopteri > Elopiformes > Megalopidae > Megalops > Megalops atlanticus. The sequence continues at coordinate 30,532,024 of CM032883.1, read as the reverse complement.
CTCTGTCTCAGCGTAGCTTTCTCCCTCTCACTCTATTAATCAGTGTCATCGCTGAAGCCAGTTCGCGGCAGTCTGAGCGGCAGGGAGACACCTCATTAATTGTGTTGCCAGGGGTTGCCCTGTTACCCCGCGAAACCCGAGGAGGGGCTCGGTGTCAAATGTAAGAGAGAATGTTCACCTTCACCTTCAACCGGGACGTTACAGACCCTATGTCTGTCTGGTCGATGGATGTGCAGGCAGCCAATGGGATGCTCTATTTTGACTCTAATACAGAACCTTGCTACTGCTCTCCCCAGTGCAAGGTGCTCTACTTGGATTGTCCTAGTTAAATTGCATCTAGAGTTGTTCTGGGATAAAATTAAGCTATAGGAAAGGGTCTGGTTGGATGTACCAGTGTGCTGGGGCACTGTGTATGTCAGCTTATGACAAGGGCCATTGACTGGTTGAGTGACTGGTACATCCCTCAACTCCTTCCCTGGAGTTTCCTTTCAGATACTTTTCACCAGACTTTTTCTCCAGGAAGAAAATATAATCATGTAAAGCTGAAATTCATTGTCCGTTGTTCATGTTTAATATTTAATCACCTTAAAAAAAGATTTTTCTGGGAAAAAGCCTTGCCCTGCTTTAAACTTGTTTTGGCTTTTTGGATACCTGAATCTTGCTTTGTGTTGAAGTGTCTGCTGAAAGTGTAAATAAAATATAAGATAATGAATATGTGATACCACTCTCCTGCCACACAGAGGAGTCAAAATGGGGTCACTGTGTTGTTTGTGGAGTCTTTCCCCTCTACCAAAAGGCAAGCGCAAATTTCACGTGTGCTGTCTTTGAATGTTTCATCGACATTTGCAGACTTGGATTTCGTTTTGGTTTGTAGCTGTGGTAAATGAATGGCAAGGTACGGTATTGATTACATTACGGCTGCAGTGCATCAATAAAAGACCAGATGGATCTATTGGATACCGTTGTGTGCATGGCTCCATTTAGAAAAAAAAAAAAGGGAGGAAAAAAAAACAGGAGAGGAAAACAAACTTAATGGTTCTTGATGGCATCAGAATGAAAGGGCTCTTGTGGCCAGCGTTCAGCTGAAGATGCTTCTGCAAATATGACGGATAATCGATGCCTCCTGTTGGGTTTCTCGTGCACATGCCTTCTGCGCTGGTTTCTTTCTAACCCCTTTGATGAAGGTAGTGGATTGAGAAAGTTGGTGTCTGAAGTTTGTGTCGGCGGACACCTGGGTGACTCTGAGTGCCCCCCCCCCACACTCACACCCCCGCGAGGGGGGGGGGTGCAGACCTCTCCTGCGGAGCCGAATTAAAGCCGAGTGGTTGGGTGTTGTGCAGAGGCCGAGCGCGTTGTGCTCTAATGACATGCCCTGTTTTCACAGATGGACCCCGGCCGTCTCAGAAGGAGATCATATCCCTGCGCGCCTTCATGCTGCTCTTCCTCAAGCAGCTCATCCTGAAGGTAAGACACAGCAGTGATGCTGCTCGGCCCGTCTGTACGCTCCCACCGACAGAGCCTTTTATGACCTACATTTCACTCCTATTTGCTCCTCCAAGGATTTATGCGCTCTTGGATGGATTGCCTTTTTTTTCCTTCTGATTGTTTTCACATTTAAAGATGCGCATTTGCGAGATCATTTCGCCTCCTGCTTAAAGCAAAAAGCGGCGGAGCGCTCGGAAAATTTTCAAACGCATGCCGAGAGCTGCGTCGTGGGTAATGTGAACAAATTGCGTATCGCGTAACTTCTGTAACTCAGGGTTTGTTTTTTTTGTTCTTGAAGTGTAAAATGCTGTTGTTTAGCGCCACTTTAATGCATCTGATTTCCTTGCGTGGGCTGTCCCTGCAAATAATTATCCCTCCTCCCCTGCTCCGCAGCAGCAGATCCACAGCCTGGGGGCACGAGAGAAATTATGTGCTTTCAAAGCACAGAAATACAAATACTACTCAATTCCAAGCCATAGAAAACTAGCTGAGTCCTATCCAAACAGCAATTACTTTTCAATCTACTTCGACCCAGATCAATAAAGGAGAATTTGGGTTTTCATTAAAAGTGTTTAAACTGTAAGCTCCTCAATAATGAAAGAGCAAAACCAAATGAAAATGTGCATGAAATATTCATCTCAGAAAGGCGGCATCTGTCGACTGAAGCGATGGCAGCTTATCCCAAATTAGGAAAACAATCGGCAACAACCGAAAGCAGGTGTCCTGGGAAATTGTGCTCTTCAGCGCCTTTGGATGGGGCTCCTTCACTTTCAGGATGTGTTTACCATAGGAGTACCTGCAAACACTATACAGAGTAGCTGATGGCTACTGATGTTGAATGTGATGTGAATGAAATGTGATGTGTGGGACCCTACAGCGTGTCGTCTTGTCGCAGGATAAATAATGTAGTGCTTATTTTTCAGGATCGAGGGGTGAAGGAGGATGAACTACAAAGCATCTTGAACTACCTATTAACAATGCATGAGGTGAGTCTTCAGCATCGACTCTGTCTCATTGGGGGCGCAGATCTCCTGTTATTGGTTCTGTGACATATGGACAGGGGCCCCCACCCATAATAGGTTATTCCATTGATCCATAAAAATATGCAGTAAACCCACAACTCAAGCATTTGTCATTTGTCATACGCATTGAATGGTAATGATAAAGATCACTCAGACTGTGGTTCCTGTAGCTGCTGTCCCTCCCTAAAAAAGGATTTCAGAAGACCAGACTGATTTTGATCAGAGAAAATTGCTGCTTCTGTAATATCCGCCGGTTGCTTGATGTTACGAAATCCATATCACTTCATTATTTCCTGAAAGTGCTATTTCCTTGGATACAGAGAAGCCCTTTGATAGGATAGATTGGAGCTAGTTATTCACAGTAATAAACAGACTTTGGTACGACACTAAATTTATTTAGATGTGTTTATATCTGTTCTATTTTCTCTCGAGTACATTAGCGGTTGTCATAGGGAACACATTCAGGTTGCCCCATATTGCCCTTGCTATTTGTGATGGCAGTTGAACCTTTATCACTCTCTTAATGATTTAGTACTCATGCTGTATGTGTTGCAATAGGAGACCATTCTGTGAGTGTCATTGCACAACTGGTGTCCTCTATTATACCTGACATATCCATTGACAAGGATTTCTGTAATAATGATGCTTCTGGGAGAGTCCTTGCTGAGTTTAAAGTTAAAATCTAAAGGAAAGAGGGTTTAAATGCCTGGAAGGGAAGGCAGTTTCTGAACTGCAAGCTTTCCATCTGTGGATGCGCAGATAAAACACCAGCTTCTGACCTTGGCCCGCATGTGCCTTTTCATTAGGGGTTAAATACAGTCACTTCTGAGCGTGTAGGTTCTCTATTTTTATACCTTTGCCAGAGCTAATCAGATTGGTTCTCCTCACGAGTCGCTGCTGTGTTAAATGTTAAGCCAGCCCAAGCGATTTTATCGTTACCTGCTCCATGATGGTTCCTGCTGGATTGGCTGTCTCTGAATGCTTTCCGGCTCTCGCCGCCTCAAAAGCATCATTTTGTTTTGATTTTAAACTTGGAAACAGCTGCTGTCAGAGATTGCAGACTGTCGCCCCTTTCATACAACCTCGCTCTCTTGTGGTAAAATGTAGTACTCCCTGCACACCTTTGACACGGGCAGACATGAACTGATGGTGGAAAAACAATAATTTTGAGGAGATCATATTATACAGTATTGTAGCGCAGTGTCTGGTAAAGTGTGTTTTCCCGTTGTGGACCTCCCTCTTCTGTCTGCAGGATGAGAACATCCATGATGTGCTGCAGCTCCTCGTCGCCCTCATGTCTGAGCATCCTGCCTCCATGATCCCAGCCTTCGACCAGAGGAACGGGATACGGTGAGCACCCCCAAACCGTGCTGCTCTGGCAATGTCATGTAAATGAGTGATGCTGGGTATTCCTCTCCAAATTCCCAGCAGGCACTCTGGCTTCTACTGCTGGTCTGCGTGACACGCCCGATCAAACAGATGTACCATGTTTTCTGTAAAATACGAATGTGTCGGATCTCGTGATGGCTCAGTTTCCAAGTCGTTGGCCTTGAATGGAAAGCTGAGTCCCGTGGTTTGGGTTTGATCCCAGCCACGTCATCTGCCAATGACTGGGAGCCCACGGTGACGGAACAGTTTGCCCTCTTTCTGCTGCAGATGGATGGGGTGGATATGTTGGCAGCGGTTGCTCATCTCGCCATGCTCAGGCACCCTGCAACTGGAGCTTCTCTGATGGCCTCAGTGGAGGGGTGCCTATCCTCCAATGGGTGCTGGCTCCACTGCAGTGGACTGCAGTACATTGCAGTGTAAAGAACATGCTCAGTGTATCAGAAGAATCACTGCTCATTTCTCAATTGAACCTGAACAAGTGCAGTGGTTGTTATGCTGAGATGAGTATATGATTGCCAGTTTGCCAGTTTCAAAACAGGGTTTCATGAAAGGGGTGAAAGCTTAATCAGACTTCTAAGAGAAACTTGCCTTTTCTGCCTCGACATAGAAATCCAATACATGTTCCTATTGACTTGCAGTTAAGAAGCATCCACACGTTGTGTGCCTAGTAAGGGTTGTTGACATTTTATTAATACAGTAATGCAGGCCCTGGACTGCACTGCAGTGTGTTCAATTTAGCAGGGGGTGACTATAATGAATGTTTTGTTTCCAGGGTCATCTACAAACTGCTGGCGTCTAAGAGCGAGAGCATTCGGGTTCAAGCACTCAAGGTCCTGGGCTATTTCCTCAAGCACTTGGGTCACAAGTGAGTACTGGCCGGGGCCCCAGTATAGCCCCTGTGCGAGAGCCAATGCACAGACACATTAATCCTGTGACGATGGCAGGATGTCACTGCACTTTTTCTCTGTTAAATGTGAGACATTGAGATAATAGTTTAATAATACAGAGAGGACTTCCTTAAAGACTCCATTGAAATCACACCCATTTGTGAGATTGTGTTGTTTTTAGGATGCATGCTTGCAGATGTATGTGTGTGTATGTCTGTGTACATTTTATGTGTGGTTATAAATATACAGTAGTATACATACATGCATACGTATATGTCTACGTATATATATGTGTATATACACTCAAATTCACTGTTGAATGGTTGCAATCATTGTCCTTAAATTACGATGAGAGTGATGAATTCAGGAGTAGCAGGGAGTGTTTGGCATGGACGCCGTTGCAGGAGTAATTTAGACAGAGCGTCCCCTCAGCGAGGCGGCTCTCAGATCAGGAAAAATGATGCTGGGAGGAAACCTCCGTCATGTTTGCCATTGATTGTCGGAGGACCAAAGTCTGCGCCGAGCACCTGGATCTGCCGCCTTTACCCAGTGCGCTGACGGAGATTTACAATTCACGCCAGCATCCGAAAAGCTAAGTGAGTAAATAAATGAGAGGAAGAAAGCGAAGCGGAGAGACTGTGTGCTGGAGGAGTGCACACGGAGCCCTGGGGCTCTCTGTTTAAAGAGGCAGGAACTGAGGGGAGGATGTTCTGGAAATTTATGGGGCGGCAGGTGTTCTGGTGCCAGCAGAGCCCCTGATAGGGTCTGGGCCTGGACATCTGTCAGCCAGCGCACGCAGCAGGAAGTGTCCTGTCCCGAAATTGCTTGCCCTGTGAGTGCTGTCACTTGCACCCTGTGAGTGCTGTCACCAGCGCACGCAGCAGGAAGTGTCCTGTCCCGAAATTGCTTGCCCTGTGAGTGCTGTCACTTGGGGGCTTCTGTCATTGCTGTTGTTTTTGTCAGTTGCTTGCTCTTTGTTTTGTCTTACTTCACACCTGCTGGATGTCACTGCAAATGAGAAAAAAAAGTGTTTGTTAACTGTGATCTTTAAAAATACATACCCAATAACAGCATGGAGACGGTTGATATTAAATTTTAAGCTCAGCCTTTGGTGGGTAACATCAAAGTTGTTCCACATGAAGTTCTGTTAGGTGCTTTGCACATTCAAGCAAGGTCTAATCCTTGGTTTAAAGTAAAAGTTGCTGGGCTCTGATTGCTATAATTAAATGATCATAATGTTAATATGCTTCCTATTTATTCTGGTATATTTTGAAATATCTTGGGATATGTGTGGAAAAAACATCAGGTTGTTAGCCATCAATTCTTCATGTTGACCTGTTGCCATGCTCGGAGGACTTGAGTACGTGGCTAGACTCGGGAGTTGTTTCCTGAGTGTCATTCAGAAAGTTTCTCTTGGTTCAGAAGTGTCATGGTGTGGCATCGGCCTGTTTGAACTTCCACAGATGCAGAGGATGAGGACCTCAGTAACACAAGTAAAATGTCTGCATGTTTTACACTGCTGCACAGCGCAATGATGGGTGTGCCATTTCTTTACCTCTGCGCACTTCCTCAGCATGAATATGAAGGGTCCTCGACAGAAGCTGACACCCAGAAGCCTTTATAACAAGCAGTGTTGCTCTGGGTTTACGGTGGCATTTTACACGCCAGCACACACTTGTAAGAACAGTGTGGAGGCAGAGCATGAATCATCTGCTGCCGTGTTTTTCCCTCACATTTCCATATTTTTACGTGCCTCTCCCCACATCACCAGGAAGTTCAGTGGAGGCATTCCTAAGTGCCCAATTTACTGTCTGGCCGAAGCAAAAGCGCCCTGCTTGTCAGGACACCCGAAGTGCCAGCGGTGGCGGCGGCGGCGTTGCCACAGTTTGGGTGATTGTTGTGACAAAACGCCATGCCGTCGGACGCTCGCTGGGGGCGGGTGACAGTGCAGAGAGCTGTCGTGTGTGACACCCCCCCCCCAAGCGGACGGGGGCCACTTCATTACTGTGCGTCTTGTACTGCGTTCCCCAGTAGCGGCGCGGCTCCTGACAGCGGAAGGTTCCGGGCTGACGGGCTGGCAGCTTGCCGTGCGCGGAGGCTTGCCGTACCCTTTGGTTGGTGCTGGAGCGCTGACGGTGTGCTTCTTTGTGTGCGTGCGTGCGTGCGTGTGTGTGCGTGCGTGCATGCGTGTGTGTGTCTGCAGGAGGAAGGTGGAGATCATGCACACACACAGCCTCTTCACGCTCCTGGGGGAGAGGCTGATGCTGCACACCAATACTGTGACTGTCACCAGCTACAACACGCTGTACGAGGTACGAGACTCAGCGCCACACTGCACTCTGACGGGGAACACACCCCTCAGGGAAACGTTTGTCAGAAGGGGCCTATGGGCCTGCTTTTGTGCGTGTTTTCTGCTCCATCGAACACTGACCTTTTACAAGTGTATGTACCACAAAGTACCCTTGCTCTGATGGGTCATTGTTTGGCACTATGTAAACACATGTGCACAGTATAAGGTAATGTTGATTTTGTTGATCATTATTAGGCTCTATATGCATATTATTATGTGGTCGGTATTTTACCAATAAGAATAATTGGTTGCCCCTATGTGCAGGCAATGGATGTTGCGCCCTTATTTTTAAGAACTGCTTTACAGTTTGGTGCTCAGTTACTGTGTTGCCGTCTGTCCTGTTTCTGATGTTATTGCTTTTTGCTCCTGTGATAAGCGTTTAGTGCGTTTTGCTCTGACGGCCTTGTAAGTCACTCTGGATAAGAGCACCTACCAAATGACTAACAGCAGAAAGGCATCACCTGGAAGTGCGGCAGATCTGAAATGAAGATATTTGGAGCATAGTGTCGGGAGCCTTGTCAGCTCCGCGTGATGGATGGTTTTGACTGATCTCTAAATGATGGACGATTTGGACTGAATCTGTAAATGATGGATGATTTGCGCTAATCTGGTGCCCTTCTCCCCTTCAGATTCTTACTGAGCAGGTGTGCACGCAGGTGGTGCACAAGCCCCACCCGGAACCAGACTCCACGGTCAAGATCCAGAATCCAAGTATGTACTCAGCATAGAGGCGGCATTTCCTTTCACTGTGTATCCCAGAACCTGACACCCTCAGTACCAGGGAGTGAAAGTAGCACGACGGATGTTGCAAATATGTTTATTAGTGAAGGCAGGTGTTTTTCCAGCTTTGTAGCCTTGGGGAGGGTTGTCGTGTTGAGTATATTTAGGTTGGAACATGGTTTCTTCTCATGTCAGGAGCTGTGAAGGTGAGTTTTCAGTGCTGTGCAGCTGTAGGTTAAAATATGGGTTTCTCTCTCTCTCTCTCTGTCTCTCTCTCTCTCTCTCCGTCCCTCTCCCTCCCTCTGTCCCTCCCTCCCTCTGGTGTCAGTGATTCTTAAGGTGGTGGCCACTCTGCTGAAAAACTCCACACCCAGCGCAGAGCTGATGGAGGTTCGCCGTCTCTTCCTATCGGACATGATCAAGCTATTCAGCAACAGCCGGGAGAACAGGCGGTAAGGAGAGCTCTTCCCTGCTCCCTTTCACCCATTAAAACAATTAGCGCTGTGATTAATGTATCAAAGAAAAGACAAAGAAGACATTGTTCACACGCTTTGCTTCTGTTTTAATGGGCTCCCCTGGATGCTAAATCTTCCTTTAACTCTCGTCACATTCCCAGGAGCAGATGTTGCATAAACACACACGCACACATCTCTCTCTCTGTAACGCATGTACAGACACACATGTACACGCGCACGTGCACACACACACACACACACACACACACACACACACACACACACTCTGTTAGAGCTGGAATCACACATCTACAGTGCAGTGGTAGCAGAGGCTTGTCATTAGTTTTGTCAAGTAACAGCCAATCAGTCAGCAAAGATAGATTTAATGACCAGCCATAATGATGCAGCATCCTTCAGAGGTTTAGTCAATATCACCCAGCTTCACTCAGTATGTTGATAATGAGATTTTGCTTTATAGATTATTACTGCACAAGTCTCAGCCAGACGGATCCTGAGTGATGATTTAAAACACAGGCCTTGGTGTGACTGCTTTGTGTGAGCCGTACTGAGGTATTGATTATGGATCTGGATTTTGGCTGTTCCCGCCCGCAGGTGCTTGCTCCAGTGTTCCGTGTGGCAGGACTGGATGTTCTCGCTGGGGTACATCAACCCCAAGAACTCGGAGGAGCAGAAGATCACAGAGATGGTCTACAACATCTTCCGCATCCTCCTCTACCACGCCATCAAGTACGAGTGGGGGGGCTGGCGTGTCTGGGTGGACACACTCTCCATAGCACACTCAAAGGTAAGGGCCTCCATGCTGCCTCAGGAAAAGCAGGGAAACACTCCCCTCTAGTGTTCAGGAGGGGAAGTACAGTTTTACCTCTTGCATGAGCTGGTAGTGCTTGGTATTGCACGGAGATGGTCATTGAACCTAAACACAGACTTTCGTGTGAAATTACGGCTTCTTACAGTCATAGCCAATTTGAAATTTATTAGAGAAATTTTGTAACAGAACTAACCCTTACTTGCCATCTGAGCTGAAAGACAGGTCATTTAAATTCCATGCTGCTTTCTAATAATATTTTAATATTTAATACATTTTAATATATTTAGCAGCACTATTTAACAAAATCTACCATTTAATAATAGCAGACATGTATTAACTGTGTCCAGTGCTTCTGAGGTTTTAAGAATAAGCCGTAACAGTAGCCATTACTTTTGCCAGTGCAGTAGTTTTAACAGTAAATTATCTGATAGACTAGAGTCAGAAGAAAGAGGAATTTATGTATTGTGGTGAAGATGGCAGTGTGGCAGCCATGCTAGTCCTCAGAAGAGGTGTTGTTTAAACAGTGGAGGTGCTCTAGTGTTGACTCTTGATGTTCCTGTGTGTTTTTTTGTACCCAAGGTGACATACGAGGCCCACAAGGAGTACCTGGCAAAGATGTATGAGGAGTACCAGAGGCAGGAGGAGGAGAACATCAAGAAGGGGAAGAAGGGTCTGGTGAGCACCATCTCGGGCCTGTCCGCCCAGGCCTCGGCCATCAAGGGCGCTATCGAGATCCGCGAGATCGACGACAACTCCCAGACGCAGACGCCCGAGAGCGAGGCCGACTACCCGGAGAGCGCCGACTCCCGCAACCTGCTGGCGGAGGTGAAGGGCCCCGAGGAGGCGCTGGCAGGGGCGGAGCGGACAGTGGCCGGGGTGCGGGTGGAGGTGCACGACCTGCTGGTGGACATCAAGGCGGAGAAGGTGGAGGCCACCGAGGTGAAGCTGGACGACATGGACCTCTCCCCGGAGACGCTGGGCGTGGCGGAGAACGGGGCGCTGGTGGAGGTGGACTCGCTGCTGGACAACGTCTACTGCGCCGCCGTGGAGAAGCTCAACGGCAACGTCAACGGCGCCCTGGCGCCCAAGGAGAGCGCCGAGGACAAGAACACGGGCCCGCTCATCACGCTGGCTGACGAGAAGGACAGCGTACCCAGCGGCAGCAGCTTCCTGTTCGGGAAGGTGGGCGGCGGCCCCGACGACAAGCTGCTGCCCAAGCTGGCGCCCGCCGAGCCGCTGGTGCTGCCCAGCCCCGAGCCCCAGGTCCACACCAGCGCCAGCGACGACCTGGGCCTGCTGGCCCACATGACGGGCAGCTCCGAGCTGGCCTCGCCCCCCAGCATCCTGGAGGACAGCGAGTTCAAGCTGCAGACGGCGCTGGAGGACATCAGCGCCATCGCCGAGGCCGAGTCCGCGGCCGCCGCGGCCCCCAAGGGCGCCGAGTGCGGCGAGGAGGGCGCCGTGGGCCCCGACGGAGACCCCTCCGCCGCCAAGATGGGGGGCGGCGCCGACGCCGCCAGCACCATCTCCGACACGGAGCGGTCCGATGACGGCAAGGACAAGGAGATCAAGAAAATCCAGACCACCGCCACCACACAGGTACGAGGGGCTGGCAGCCAGCTGCTGCCTCCTCCGTCTTGGTTAAACACTGTTCACTAAAGCATTTTCAGTGGGAAATTTGACCGTGCCTAAGTGTGCATTATGAACTTGGCATGCCACGGCTTAAATCAGGAATGTGTGTTGAGGGAGTGTTCAAGTTGTGAAGGACGAATGAAATTTCCCCCTGATGGTCATCTAGCATTTCAATGAGAAAACAGCCATCTAATCCAGTCTCCTAACTTCCACGAGAATTTAGCTGGCCCTTTTGCCCTCTAGTGGCAGAAGTCTGTTGCTGCAAGAGCAGCTTACTTGGCTGGACAAAAAGTCACATGGTGAGACAGAGAGTGAGTGAAGGTCATTAACTTTTGTAGTTTTCTCTCCATTTGTCCATTTGTGGCCAGAAATTCTGAAAACATCACCACAAGAAGATCACAAGGACACATTGTGTTACAGCTGTGCGTGTTATGAGCACAGCTTCACTAACAAACATGAGGAGATGATGTTAGCCTCTTTAACGCTGTCCCCAGAGCTGAAGAGCTGGAGCCAGCATAGACGCTGGCGTTTAGCAGAGTGGGGACACAGAGAGCTGCACTGTGCTAAGCAACTACCCCCCCCTCCCTTTCTGCCCCGTGACTGAACTGATTTGGGCTCCACTGAAGTGATCTGTAGAAGCAGCATGACTGCTGCCAGGCTTAGCAGACACATTATGGAGCCAAACAGTCACTTTAATGGAGGCTGCGCGCGGGGAAGGGAACAGTCCTCAGGGGAGCGGCGCTAAACTTGCGACGGGAGAAATGAAGGAGCGGTGACAGGGGCGTAGCTGCTCCCCTGCGCTGCTAATTTGGGCGGCGGCGGCGGTTCCGCTCTGCTCATGTTCTGTTTTAAAAGTTTTTTTTTTAAAGCAGTTTTGACCTGGGAAGCGTTGCTAATGGAAGACGAGGTCGTTGTTAAGGCACACATTTGCGTGGTCGTGCTTTCAGAGTTTCAAGTCTTCTGGGTTTATCACACTTCTGCTATTCATCTTCCTGTACAAGTCTGCATCTCTACTTACATTTAGGCTGAGACTGCATTGTCAGGTCTAAAATACGAACAAACAGTGTAACCTTATGTTCATATTTTACTAACATCCTCTATACACCTGGCTATGAGTCTGTCAGATACATGTGGATGCATGGACCATAAACTTACTACAGCAAGGACCTCTAAGTGTAATGGTATAAGATTGTTGTGAAATCATCCACAGTTTTGCTTACACAGTGAGGTTGGTGACACCAGAAATATACAAAGTATGTTATCTAAGTAACAGGAATGTCCCAGGGTGGGTTTCCAGTCTGGGGCCCCTTCGACACCAGGTCCAATATTTATGGATGGAATTTACACTTGTCAAAATTTTTAAATCCTCCAGTCCAAAACTGTCATGCAGTGCTACATGAATCAAATCAAATCAACTTCCTTTTTTGCCCTTCTTAGTGCGACAAAGGTCTCATGTCCATTGAGAAATTACTTTGATGTTTGTTAGACATATTGTAGTTGGAGCTACTGCTTGAGTTACACTTCCCCTCTATTACTGCACCACCCACTTCATTGACGTCGTTCTCACTTTTGACCGACAATTACATGACTCAGTTTTAAAGATAAATACAGAATAAAAGCCCAATAGACTGGGAGTGCAGCAGCCTTTAGTTTGTGTGTATAGTTCCACACCAAGAAAGAGGCCAGGGAGGAGTGTGGTAATGAGCTACAGTTTTTATGGGGGTAGGTCATCTTGGAGAAAGGGTGTGGTCGAGAGCTATATCAAATATGGAGATAGTTCAGGTAGGAGGAGGAGTACAGTATTGAGCCACAGCAGGTGTGGAGGTGGGTCAGGTAGGAGAAGGGATGCAGTAGAGAGCTATAGCAGGTATAGTGGTGGGTCAGGTAGGAGAAGGGATGCAGTAGAGCCCTATATCAGGTATGGAGGTGGGTCGGGTAGCAGAAGGTGGTACAGCAGAGACCTGGTGATGGCTGCAGGGTAACGCCAGGACGTGTCACCCCCTCAGTCCCTGCACGGGCGCTCCGGCAGTCAGATGGAGAGGGACCTGCGGGTGGACCTGGGTTTTCGGGGCATGCCCATGACGGAGGAGCAGCGGCGGCAGTTCAGCCCGGGCCCGCGCACCACCATGTTCCGTATCCCAGAATTCAAGTGGTCGCCCATGCACCAGCGGCTGCTCACTGACCTGCTCTTCGCCCTGGAGACCGACGTCCACGTCTGGAGGAGGTCAGTGACCCTCAAGTCAGGGTTAGCTAACCAGTGGCTCCTTTAGAGTGCAAATTTCTGATTTAGCCAGAAAAGCTGTTCATTTGTTTCTGTGTTTTATCTATTAAATTCAGATGCTTCACACATAACACATAGAGTTTTGAAATTTATCCTTTAGCAGTTGTCATGTAAGACAATCACTGATCATTGACTTTCATAAATGTTTCCCTGCTTCTGTGCCTCATGTTCCATTTTATATACTGTACATGTAAAGGTGTAGAGGTCAAAGGTTTTGGTAGTTTCATTTTTAAAATGCTGGAATACCAGATACTGAATGTTTTGTTCTTTTGCCATGTTAAAACAGTGGAAGCTCACTCTGTCACCTCCTGTTGACTTTGTATGCTTTTTGTTGCCTCTCTTGTCGGAGTGACACCTGTTGCGTGTTTAACAGTGACATTGAGCCCTGAATATGTTTACTTTTTTCCTTCCCCTCGTTACAGCCATTCGACCAAGTCAGTGATGGACTTTGTGAACAGCAACGAGAACATCATTTTTGTACATAATACGATCCACCTCATTTCTCAAATGGTCGACAACATCATCATCGCCTGTGGTGGAATACTGCCCCTGCTGTCTGCAGCCACCTCTCCTTCTGTAAGTGGGAACAAGCCTCCACCTGTGGGATCATACTGCCATCTAGTGACATATGCGTAGTACTACATGCAGAGGAAAGTACACAGAATCAGGAGGACAGAATGACCTCTGAGGACATCGCCATATTAAGAAATAAAGAAATATTTAGGTTAACATTTTATACGTGTGTCTGCTTAGATACTGAAATTTACTTCAGGGTCTATGGAAGTGAAACATTTTTGCATATTAAGGGAACATGCTAGACATATAAAAGTCACAAGTCGATGAGAAGATAATGGTAAAATGCTTGACGTGTCCAAATAAACACTTTCCCAGGGTTTAAATCATAGAGAAACCTTAAGAGCCTTTGAATACTTTCTGAACAGTATCTATCTGCATATGCTTTGCTTCATTCAGCTGTGCTTTTATAGGTTAACTGTACCTTAGCTGAGTCTTGTGTTGTCATAGCTACTTTATGGTTTAATTCCCTTTTTAGTTCAACTAATCAATCTTCAGACTTAACTACCCAGTTCTTTTACTTGCTTGACCTGCGGCCTTTTTTCGACTTTAATAATTTTTTTGTTGTTTTTTAATGTTTGTTCTATTCTGTCGTCCGTTTTTGTCTGTTGCATGTCCAGAGTTCTAAGGTTAGTACCCATGCTGTAAGTTTCATTCTTTTCTACTTTTCTAACACTTACTAATTGTGCTTATTGTTCAATCAGCATGCACTTAAAGAAATGCAAAGGCTTGTTTTAAAATGCTCTTTATTAGTTGAAATTACTTACCAGTAACCCTGTTCGCATTTTAATTTGAGAGAAATACTCACATTGTCATTATGTACAGTAATATCCAGAACTGTTTTTAAGGGTGTTTTGTCATCTCTGTGGTCTACACTTCCTTTTGTGTCAGCTCTTTGAGTCAAAGATGGAAAGCATTGGTAGTCCCATCCATTAATGTTACAGGAAATGAACAATAACCTCAGCAATCTTCACATTCCTCTTTATTGTCTGTTCAGTCCCATTCAGAGGATGAGTGTACTTTACCTGTTTCAGTTTAGGTGTTTAGTCTTAACACCCATCAGAATCTATAGGCCATGAGCCTGGAGTTCAATGCCTGATTCTCCTTTATTGCAGCATTTCCAATAGTATATCTCCGAAATCTGTGTATATGTGTAGATGTAGATGTTCACACATTTTTAAATATACAGTATGTGCATATTAATGTGTAGCATATATGGTGTAAGAAGGGTTGAAGGAGACCAAAAGTCATGTTTAGTAGGGATTATGGGATAGCTTGAACTTGACCACCACCCCCCCCAGAGTCTGTCTGTTATGACATTCATTCAGCAGAAGGACATATGTAAATGTGGAGAAATGATGTGTAGACTTATCAAGTTCAGCTGCATCATAACTGAAGGAATAGGACAGCTGTTGTGCAGACCCATGCAAATGCGGTATGGATATAAGGCCAGTAGGACACTGGTTCATTAGGTCTGTCACTCTCGGACCACACACTTAATGACACCATGTCACCGTGCACCTGGTACAATCGCTTGCAATCCGCAGGAAGTAAATAGATATTATCCATTTTCACAGCAAAAATGCACATCCATGTAGATGACATGGAGCTTAATGGGTTACTGCCAGGGTGAACAGCAGGTGTTCAGGCCAAATGAACATCTGCTGGTCACCCTGGCAAACCATGTGCTAGAGATACAAGGAGTTGATGACTTCCAACCTTCTGCCGCTTATCTCAGACAAAGAGGCCAAACTCAGTCTTCATACCCCTGAAAAACTGATTCAGCCCCTCTCACTAGTAGAGAAGCAGCCTGATCCGCACCCTTGACGCAGTACTTTGCAAAGATCTCCTGTGAAACATTTAACTACATTTGAGAACATTTGATGAGCCTGTTCAACATTGCTTCATTGTCTCCCTGTAAAATACTGAACTGATTTGGAAGTGCTGTTCTTAACATTCTGTATTGGACTTATACGTGTACCTTAAGGACCTCATAATCTCTGACCCCCTCTCCCCCTCTGGTTAGCTTGTTCCCCACAGAGGAGTACAATAGGTGGGGGAGCCTATTGCTATTGAGCAGTGGCACTTGGTCCTTAACTTAAAGTTAAACATTTATGCAGATGTGTGTTTTTCTGACTTATGCAATAATTGACTGCAGAACCCATGATTACGTGCATCTAAAAAGCAAAGCAAATCTAGCTCAAACTGATCTCTTTCCTTTATTCCTACTGCTAATCTGTGGGCTGTCCAGTTTGTCCGTGTTATACTTCCAGAATACCACAATACATGCTGTATCAGTATTTTGTAAAAGGCTTTAACTTGTTAACGCTCTACAGTTTGTCCTCCTTTGATGCCTTTGTGGCAATCTCATTACTCAAGGCTCCCCGTAGAATGCAGTTTTTGTTAGATTTATATTGAGGTTGCCGCTATCTTATGTTTACCATTTGCAACTGTTGTCATTGAAATAGACTTGTCAGAATGATGTACAGGAGAATAATTCCGCAGGTGAAGGGAGAGTGCGGTGTAGTGATTTGTAGGGAGAGCTGAATTGTGTTGCGTGTGTACACGGAGCGAGGCACCCTGGTGATAAGGATGCTTAAAGTTGTCTCCCTGTCTTGTCGATGTGAAGAAAGGAGGTGCTTGTTCTCAGAAATTGGCAAAGAGTGGGGAGGCCACCCCAGTGTCTGAGAGCGTGGGCACTGGGGGTGAGGTGGGTAATTGTGGTGCACCCCCCACCACATGCACTGTGTTCGGGCCTGCTTACCTGAGTCATCCTCCCGCCTCCACCATTACTGTCTCTCCCTTGCCCACCCCCCCCCCCTTCAACAGACTGAAAGAAATGAAAGGCAAATATTAGCCAAGGTGTTGAATATTCCGCTGTTAATGCCTTTTTTCTGCTCTGCGTGATTGTACAAATGAGCGAATGACTCACTCGTCAAATGCAAGACTTCTCACTGTTTTCTTCTATGATGCAGTAGCAAATTACTGATCGTTTCGGTCAAGGTGACCTTTTTTCCAAGATTCGGGCTGAATCTCGAAAGAGCTGACATTTTTTTCCCTGAAATTTTGATTATTTTTTTCCCTAACAAAAGAAGAGAGGCGTGTTGGAGGCAAGAATCTTTTGCTCATTTTCAGTCTTTGTACAGGGAATATTTCTCCACGCTCCACAGCCTAGACATTATCACAGTATGCGCTGCAGCTTTGTTGATCTGTGTGATTAAAATGTTGTGTCATCTAAGAATTAACAAGCCATGGAGCAGAAGTGAGTTGCCTGATTTTGAATTTAGAACTATTTTTGGAAATGTCTATATCTATGCAATAGCTTTATTATTCTGTCGTAGTTCCAAAGATATACCTGTTACAAGGTGTTATGCAGTATGTACCTACCTAAAATAAGACATTTTTGTTGCCATAAAAACCACCCGAACCTGTGCTAGTTAGCTGTTGATAGAGGGAGAGGATGTAGGTGGGGGGGCACAGGGACTCTAAAGCACTGACCCCCCTTCCCCCAAGAACCATCACTGTGCACTCATACTGTTACCACACACATGAGCACTGTTCTAGGATCAGTCTGTGCTGCACCTGTGTCAGTCCTCAGTGATTTCACTGCACCTGGCACCCTCTGCACATTCTGCATGACCTGGTCGAGCAAGACTCACCTTATTTGCTGTTTAGAACAATCACTGCACATTGCTGTTTATGCTAATGAGCACCACCTCTGTGTCATGTAGTGACCTTATGAACCAGCCGGTTCCTGGTTCACCTCACTCTTAGTCATGTTGTTGGCATGGTATGTGTTGAGAGAGTATGATGTGAATGTAATGGACTGGCCTGAGCCTCACTGTAGGCTTTGGGGTTAAGTGATGCAGGATGATATTGATCTGTGGTGCCCCTCCATACAGTGCCTGCTTAAAGCTGTGTCTGATAGGCCACGTAGGGCGAGGTGCTGTGATTCAGGCCTCTCCTGTCTTTGCTGTGCTCTCCAGACGGAGCTGGAGAACATCGAGGCGACGCAGGGCATGTCCTCGGAGACGGCCGTCACCTTCCTCAGCCGCCTCATGGCCATGGTGGACGTGCTGGTGTTCGCCAGCTCCCTCAACTTCAGTGAGATCGAGGCCGAGAAGAACATGTCCTCCGGGGGGCTCATGCGGCAGTGTCTCAGATTAGGTGGGTGTGTCTGTGTGTGAGCATCAGTGTGCATCTGTATGTGTGCGTGTTGACGACTTTTTATCCAGGTCTTTCTGGTCCCTGCTGAGATATTCATTTTAGATCTACCTGTTATTAAAGAATTCATAATTAAGAGTGAGGCTCATCTGGTATTCTGTGTGAACGGCATCCTTTGTGTCTTGTGTTACTGTGTGTTAAATGAGGTCCGCAGGGCTCTGCTGTTGGTATGTGAAGGCAGTCCTCCACAGTGGAGCGGTGAGTCTGTCTCTGTGCTCTCACTGGGGACTGCAGGGGGTGAGAGAGGACAGGAGCTGTTCGCTCTGACTCACTCCTTGCAAGCTCTCAGTCCGGCACTGTAGTTGGAGCTGTTCCGTCTGTTCCAGCTAGCTCAAAGGAGTTGGGTTGATACTCATAAAAACCTCAATTTTTAGGACGGCTTGACTAATCATCTCTATCTCTCTCTCTCTCTCTCTCTCTCTCTCTCTCTCTCTCTCTCTCTCTCTGTCCCACCCACTATCTTTCCTTCCCTCTGTCTTCTCTCTTTCTTTCGTTCCCTCCCTCCCATCCTTCCTCCATGTTTCTCCCTTCATCTTTCTCCCTCCATCTTACTACCTCTTTACCTCCATTTCTTCCTTTGCTCCCTCTCTGTCCCTCCTTCTCTCTCTCTGTCACTCCCTCCCTCTCTCCCTCTCTGTCTCTCCCACCCTCTGTCCCTGTCTGTCTCTCCCTCCCTCTCTCCAGTGTGTTGTGTGGCAGTTAGGAACTGCTTAGAGTGCAGGCAGAGACAGAGGGACAGGACGACCAAGTCCTCCCTCCCTAACAGCAAGACCCAGGAGAACCTTCAGAGCGCAGCGTCTGCCAGCAAGGTACCCGCGCCTGTCCCCGCTTCACCCTCATAGACCTCACTGCCTTCCTCTCTGTGCTCTTCCTCCTCCACAGTACTCTTACTAAACCATCACAATCCACTGTGCCCTCTCTACTCCAGAAAACCAACCTGTTACACTTTATTCTGCCTCAGATCCCCCCTCACTACTACCAAAGGGTTACACTTTTCTATGCCCCTAATCCTCCCTTACTACTACCAAACGGTTACACTTCCTTCAGCCCTGAATCCTCCCTCACTACTAGAAAACCGTTAACCTTGAGTAAATCTCTACTGTTACCAAACTGTTACACTTCACTGTGCTCTCACTTCTTCTTGATTCCCCTGCTGAACCTCTACCCATTACACTGCATCCTGCTGAACTCCCAGCATGACACTCTTCCATATCCATTCCCCTTAACATCAGTACAACTACTCAACTGTGTAACAATACAGCTGGCTTGTCTATGTATAGGGCTGCTATTACATTGCACTCACTTCCAATACCTGCAAAGTAAAATGTGTTTAGAAATATAAATGCCTTAATTTAGCTGTGCTTTGCTTGTTTCATCAATCTGGTCAGTTATTGCATATATTCTAATGAAATTCATTAGTAGGCATTGTCCAGCGAATGTACTACTTTAATCTGGAACTGTAATGTTATCTGTAGTATTTTTTCCACCCCTTATTTGCCCGGTATATCTTTGCACACTATAAAGCTTCAATTTAGAGCCAGAAATAGACTGTATTGTGTGTCTAAGTGGTACATGAAAGTGTGAAAGAGAGGTGTGCTGAACAGAGGGGGGTTTGAAAGATGTACTGTTGTTGTACTATTTTCCGCTTTAGACTACCATAGAGAATGTCCCCAGTAACCTTTCTCCCATCAAGGACCCAGACAGGCTTCTGCAGGATGTGGACATCAACCGTCTGCGCGCCGTCGTTTTCCGTGACGTGGTGAGTGTGTGTGTCTGTGTCTGTGTGTGTGTGTTTGTGTGTGTGTGTGTGCGTGTGTGCATGTGTGCAGGTAGGCGTGTATATTGCAGGGAGAAATGATCAAACTCAGTCAATACATGTATTTGTATATATGTATATATGTGTGTGTGTGTGTGTGTATTGCAGGGATATAAAACGATGCAACTCTGTGCTGCTGTTTTTCTGTGCTATGGGCTATTGAGACTGTGCTTGTTTGTGTGTGTGTGTGTGTGTGTGTGTGTGTGTGTGTGTGTGTGTGTGTGTTGCTGGGCTATCAGGTGATGTAACACCACGAAAGAGCAGATGAAGAGATTCCTGTAGAGACAGAGCAGGAGGGAAGGATTAGGCATTCTGATGGATGTTCAAAAGTGCAGTGCAACACAACACAACACCACATAATACCATATGACTTTAGTGCTGCCAAGAGGGGCAGAATTCCTTTTGAACCATGAGAGAGTTCACGCACAATCACATGAAGTCATACACTTATAACGGCTTCTGCTTAAAATCATAATGAGTAATCAATGTGATCACACGCATGTTGCTGAGACTAATAAAAAAAGAGGAAAAGTGAAGAGAATCCAGTATGAAAATATTACATACAGATTGGTTAAAGCACCACAGAATTAGACACACACTGTGTGTTTGACATCAGGATGAGATGAAAAGGTACACAGTAACCCGTGAGTCACACCAAACAGCGACATATTTAAATAGAGATGGAACAATGGAGAGAGTCTGTTACCACTTATGTCATTATAATGATCATTCTAGTCAAATGGTTTTCCAAATAATATTTTCCAATATGAAATCCTGGGAAGGCAGTATGTTGATTGTCCTCTGAAGCTACAGCCATTGATGGGTGGGGCGTGGCTGGGCTGAGTTGGGATTGAGCTAGGTGTCCTTTGTGTGTGTGTGTGTGTGTGTGTGTGTGTGTGTGTGTGTGTGTCCTTTGTGTGTGTGTGTGTGTGTGTGTGTGTGTGTGTGTGTGTGTGGTATGTGTGTGTGTGTGTGTGTGTGTGGTGTGTGGTGTGTGTGTGTGTGTGTGTGTGCCTGCCTGTGTGTGCCATGGTCACTCGGTCCCACGTGTCCCTCTGCTCTCCAGGACGACAGTAAGCAGGCCCAGTTCCTGGCGCTGGCCGTGGTCTATTTCATCTCCGTCCTGATGGTGTCCAAATACCGGGACATCCTGGAGCCCCAGCGCGAGATAGCCAGGACCAGCAGCCAATCAGGGAGGAGCATCCGGCAGGAGATCAACTCACCCACCAGCACTGGTGCGACCTCACCCCCAACGCCCCCACCATCCCGCCCCCCCCATGCAGCCCCCCCTCCTCTGGTCTTGCTCCCTGCTCTGATTTCAGAGGGGTCGTCTGACACCCAACAGCTCTCTGACCGTGGCATCGTCCTTGTCCTGTTCACCAGGGCGCTCCCACTTTGAAAGGAAAAGGCATTAAAGAGCTGAAATCTCTGTCAGGGGCGCTCGGCAACACCGCATCCCCATGATTAATTCATGCACTCCGCTAATTGCAGCGCATACAATTAACTCTGACAACAGGGGGCAGGGTAGGGAAAAGTCACACCAGCATTCATCATTGTGCTAAAACAAAGTTTTTAAGCCCCGAGAGATGTCAATGCCTCATCCTATTTCGTAAATATGTTTTAAAAATGAAGCTTTAAAATATTTATCAAATCCCTTAGCTTGGGAAAAAAATGAACGTTTTAAAGTTAAGGATGAAGACGTGATCCAGATGTTTGTGGAGCTGGGGTTTAAAGGTCAAGGTGGAAGGGGCATGACACTGCAGCCCTGCTGCTGGTACTGTCTGTGAGCCTCCTGGTAACCAGCTGGCCGGGGGAATGGGAAGCTGAAAAGCTGGTGTGTCGGGAAGAGGGACAGAGTGATAGAGGGGGAAGGAAGGAGCATGGAAGGCAAAGGAGAGAAGCAAAGGAGATTAAGGGAACGAATAGGAGAGACGCAGGGGAGGACAAGGAGAATTTAGAATAGGGGAGAGAAGAGCAGGAGATGAGAGAGGCAGAGAGGGACAGAAACAGTTCAGATTGGAGGGTGGGGGAGAGAATGAGAGTGCAACAGAGTTTGGATTACAGGGAGGGGAGAGAAGGAAAGAGAGGCAGAGAGAGAGTTTGGACAAGATGGAGGGGTGGAGGAGGAGGAACAGGGAGAGAGGGACAGGGGGTTTGTGGGGGAAAGGGGGGAGAGGGAGAAGGACAGAGAGTTTGGAGGAGAGGGCGGGGGAGGAGGAGGAGAGAGGGGGATGAAGCGACAGGGAGAGTTTGGACACAAGGGAGAGGCATTCGTTCTAGGCAGGGCGGCATGGAGTCGGCAGGGCTATTTCGAGCCCTATGTGTCAGCGCCGATTAAGCGGGCAATCCACCAAAGGAGAATGGGATCATAGAGGATGGCGAGGAGAGGCGCAGCACTGCCCTCATAAATTGGAGGAAAGGGGGAATCTTTCAGACAGCATGTGGCGGACGAGTGTCTGTGATGGCCCAGGAAATCCAGACGTCTTCTCCCGCTAAATCGGGCTCCGCTGACCTCGTTAGTGGCTGATGATGAATATCAATGAGGCCAGTCTGGCATCTGGGGAACAACTGGTTCGGGTCAGGGGGGGTTAGTCAGACTCGCCTCATGTAAACTTGGTAGTCCTACTGGTCTAGGTTGAAAGAGGGAACTTGACCATGCTTTCCGGAAGATTCCTTCTGGTGGATTTTACAACGTGCCATATCAAAAGGCATTTCATGGGTCTTCGGACAGATGACATCCCACATCCTGCGGGGCTTTGAGTGATCGTTCCCTAAATAGTATACATGATCCTCTGCAATAAATACATTTTAGCAACCATATCAAGCAAGTATCAGGAAATATGACCTGCTGATTGTTTTACAGAAAAAAGATGTATCACATCAATAGCATTAACATTAACATAACAATAACATTTATTGTTATAAATACATATCTTGTAAAGGGGCAAGTTTAAGAAGCCTGACCAGAGTTTCGTCAGGTATGCTGGGCAGATTAGTCCTAAATTAGAAAATACAGTCATAGTTTATGACAATCTCATTGGCAGTAGTGCTGCTTAAACACATCTATCACTGTTGAAATATTGTTATATGATTGCATCAAAAGCTTCAAAAGCTTCATAAGTTTGATTTCTAATTCTGAAACCATAAAATGTGATAAAAACCCCTTTTATTCACAGTAAGAGAGTGATGGGATTGTATATTTGCCCAGTGGGGCTGTTGTAGCCCAGGAGTTTTCTTTAGCGTGGAATACAGTTGATTTGAAAGGGGAGTGTTCATGAAATGGGCCCCTCCTCAAAGTGGCCAGAGCCTCAGTGTGCAGTCATTTGTGGATGGATTTGAGCCAATGAAAAAAGTTTGCCGCTTGCAGCCCGTGCTGTCCAGTTGACTCAGGTCTTCGGCTTCCATTAGATCAGTGAACAGATGATGGCACATGAAAACTGTGTTCATCAAGGGGTCATGAAGCTGTACCCACCTGTCACTACAGATGGCCATTGTTACAATAAACTGTGAGGTGGAAAAGCTTCAATCAGTGGATTTAAATACAGGGTATCTGTAAAATATGTTCTGTCTGCAGGATAAAACAGAAATCAGTTAGGCAAATCACAGGAAATGCACAACGGCTCTCCTTGCCCCGAGACCATCTGTGTGGCAGAGGAGACTCCCTCCTCATTGGTTACTGATCTCTCTGGCTGTGCTGAAGTGGCAGTGTTTCTGTTCGACCATGACTCCATCACTAATCCTGCGCAGATTCCATTACCAGTTCATATCCAGCAGAGCTGGCACTGATCAACTTCAGCGTTGGATCTCATTAAGAAGCATTCAGAATTTATCATTTCTATCTCTCTCAACTGGATTTAAATTGAATTGGGGATTAGTGTTTATTAGCATGGAAAGTGATCAGGCACTTTGCAGCAAGGGGCTTATCTCCACAATAAATATATTTACGCTCAGTGGAGATATCAAAGTCATCGTGTCAACATTAATCAGCCCCAAACGAGCTCTGCAGTGAGTCGTATTTGGATATTGTAGCAAAGGAGTCCGCAGACACATTGTTGGGAAGGGTGTTTCGGTTGTTTTTGAGGTACTGTTTACCAGTCTGTCTGAAGGTCAATCAAAACTTTACATCTGCTGATAGCATTTAATTAACAACTGTTAATCTGCAGACGTGAAGTGCTGTTTGAAAAATTGTTTGTGTTTTGATAAGCGTTTGGCCAGGTGAGGTCATGAAAAGATGCTGAGGAGGCGGCAGTGTAGCACAGCGGTATGGAGCAGGGTTTGCGCCCAGAAGGTTGCTGGTTTGATTCCCTGCTGGGACACTCCTGCTGTACCCTTGGGCAAGGTTCTTAGCCCTGAATTGCCTAAGTTAATATCCAGCTGTATGAATGGATAGCATGCAAAAATCGTAACCTGTGTAAGTCACTCTGGATATGAGCGTGTGCTAAATGACATATAATGTAATGTGTTTGGACAAGGGTGTTCACAGTCGGGTGCCTGCCCTGTGTGTGTGCCGCAGAGAACCCCACAGTGTTCGCGGAGAGCAGCAAGGAGAACCCCACGCCCGTGGAGGACCTGCACATCGAGAGCTCGCTGCCGCACACGGACTCGGGCATCGGCGAGGAGCAGGTGTCCAGCGTGCTGAACGGGGCGGACCTGGAGCAGAGCGCGGGCGGGCCGGACGCCATGAGCGAGCTGCTCTGCACCCTCTCCTCCGAGGTGAAGAAGTCCCAGGAGAGCCTGGCCGAGTCACCCAGCGTGGAGGCGCTCAAGCCCGCCTCCTCCATCTCCAGCATCTCCCAGGGCAACAAGGGCATCAACGTCAAGGAGATCCTCAAGAGCCTGGTGGCCACGCCCGTGGAGAGCGCCGACGCCGGCCCCGAGCCCCTGCCCTACCCCGACCCGGCCGTCAAAGCACAGGCCCAGGCCATCCTGCCCATGCAGTTCCACTCCTTCGACAGGTGGGTGCGAGCCGCCCCCCTCGCCTCCCCGAACCCACACCCCTGCCCCCCAGACCTTCCTCCTGGTATCACTCATTCTAGATTTGTCTGGCGGTTGCATCCAAACCTGGCTTCCATCTCTCTGGAAGCCGAGCGCATAAATTCCGTGTGCGTTAATCTCGTATGTATTCCATGCTTTTTAGAAAGGGGAAAAAAGTCAAAGTATCACTGGTCAAAAAGAGCTTTGTAAAACCCCCCTGCATTAAGCGTTCTGTGGTAATGGGTCATCTGGGTTAACGTTAATGTTTTTTAGCTTTAAAAAATGATTCCTTTTAGCCCCAGTTCCAGTCATTTCCCCTTGCCAAAAATTCCTGTTTGAAAAGTTCTTAAAGTCGTCCGAGGGAGTCGTAGTTGACTATTTACATTCCCAGGGGAGATAAAACCTCTAAGTGATCAGTCTTGGGTTCATTTAAAGTAAACCTCCTGTTCTCCGGCATACAGACCTCTCTGCTGAAACAACCTCTGTCATGGAGCCTTTCTGTACATCTCAGGATCTCTCTGCTGCTCAAGAAAAAGACCGTTCCCTGCACCTCAGTCAGAATTTGATAATTTCTATGAATGGCCTTACGTAAGAAGCAAAATGTCTCCAAAAGCACTACATAAAGGTTAATGAACATTTATAGCAGTTGACATAGACTTGCATAGGGAGTGCTTTGCCAGTGCTTCTGAGCATGTTGTGTCATGTAGGCCCCCTCTCGGAAAGTGGTACTTTATTCTTTATCATGAAGCGTGCTTTACCGTATGGTATTTTAAAGGATTTTATCACAAGAAACTGAATATGGTATAGATGTTTAAACAATAATAAAGCAAATTAGTTTCTGCTGATTTAACACCAGCAATTGCTCTTTCAGTGTCAATCCTGAACAGAATGGTGACACCCCTCAATTGCTGTTTGAGTTTGAATGAATGGCTTGAAATATCTCATTGAAACCGAAGGAAACTGCAAAAAAACGACAAAAAAGCCCTAGAGCGCTTAAGAAAGGCCCAGCGGCCCTTTTCTTTGTGTGCCGCACGGCAGGGCCTGCAGCCGAGCGGCCTTTGTGCCCGCCGTCAGTCAGCCAGCGGCGGGGGCCGGCGTGAAAAGGTGGAGGACACGGCGAGTCAGAGCACAATGGCCGCTCCCCTGGCTCTAATGCATGCAGCTGGGCTCAATGAGGGGGACGAGGTGATATTGATGAAGGGGAGCTGGGAGGGGGTGGGCGGTGGGGAGATTAGGGTCTCCAGGGCGTTGATGACAGATTAAACAGAGGCGGCCTCGCATCACGCCGCGGCCCGGCCTGTCGCCTTCACCGCTCAGGCCAGTAATGGGACCTGGCAGCCCGAAAATGAGTCGCCACGGCAAAGTGTATTATTTTTGAAATGCTTTCACACAGACCGGGGCCCGGCCCCGGCGCATACAACTCTGTTTCATGCTTTAATGTCATCAGCGGCGCGCAAATTGCTGTGTCTAATTGTTTGCCACCTGCCAGAGAAATGAGCTGCCAGTCCAAGGCGGGGGCCTTTCGATTGTCTGTCAGGCCCTCAATAGATTGGGAGTGACAACATCAAAAAAAAAAAAAAATTCCCCCTTCAAACTCCTGAGCTCGCGAACTGCCCGCCTCACCCCCGCTGTCCACCGCCTTCAGGGGAGTGGATTTTTCAATTAGTGTTCAATACTCGGGTCCCCCTCTCCTCATTCGCACAGAGCGCACGGCTCCATGACAGATTCAAATAAACCTTTTCCACCTCATCTTCGCCTTGTATTGTCCTAAAAAAAGGGAAGGAGTGGTTTTTTTGTTTCCCCTAAAAGTATTCTCAATAACATTTTCCAAATCTAATCCAGAAATAGGTACTATATTTGTAATAATACACCCTTCCGTGCTAGTATGGATTGTTTCTGTGATGCTTTGCCTCATAACATGCACAATCAAAGTGCTTTAAGTATGAGAATTTTAGGATTCTATACATATCACTGCATTGTAGCCGATTAATGAATTTAAAGGCCTGTAAGTATAAGCGCTGTGTTTGTTTATTCTCTGTGCATTCATATTTTGCCTGGCCTTTGACCACAGTGCTCATGAGACTGATTCCAGTGATTAACAGTGCATTATTAGCGGCTATTCTTAAACCAGCACAGTGTAAACGATCGTCCATCTTTTCCCGCCACAGCTCCTGTTAATATTCATCCGAAGATGAATCCTTTCTTTATTCAAGGCAACTCAATTAAGACAATCCTATTAATAAAATATATGTTGGATTATCTATACATCATTCATGAGAGCTCGGCAAATTAATTATTCATTAAAAGTATTCATATTTCATCAACAGCCTGTATATCACCCTGCGTGTTGTGGCTCAGACCTGTCAAATATCTGCAGGAAGGTGATGCTTTGTGATTCCAACAACAATAAAAAAAGGAAAATCATTAAGGAAGTAAGACCTTTTCTCCCCGGGATGTTTGTTCTAGCGTGTGCTGATGGTTGTCAGTGGGATCTCGGAGGTTGGGGAAGGAGAGAGAGTGAATGAATGAAAGGATGAATAAATGATGGTGTGTGTGTCACATGTGCTTCAGGAGGAGAGGATGTCTGTGGAGTGTTTTAATATTTCAGTAAAGCCTGTCACTGACAGGCCCCTTCCTCTGCATCTCTGGCACTCTGGCAGACTCCTTCCTCTCCCTCACTGTCTGTATGTTGGTGAAATGCGTTGTGGGAAAGCACACCCCACCAGCACTCTCAGACAAAAAAACTCAAGAGCGTCCTTCGTGATGTGTATCCCCTGACCTTCATTTGCTCCCGTCATGTTTTAGGAAGCAACACATTCGATAAAATTGTCAGTTTTCCACAGTTCATTAAGAATTAATAATGTAATGTGATATCTTTTTCTGTCACTGTGTTAGGAAATGTTAATAACAATAGCTGATTGTGATAATATTGGTATATTGGGTTACTTAGTTAATGAGTTGCGTGTCAGTGGCTGATTTCTGTGTAACTAGTATGATATAGTTATACTCAGTGTTGTCTGTATTACTGTATGCCCAAAATATGTTCAAATTATGTTTTTATTTATGTTATGATTATTATTATTACAGGAATTTAGCAGACACTCTTATCCAGAGCGACTTACATGGTGTGTCAAGTGTCGTATCAGTTCCTGTTCACATTAAACTCATTACATGAATAACTCATTAAATTAACTCATTAAATACATTAAATGAATATATTAATTAAAATTAAAAAAAGGAATTTTACATTTACATTTACATTTTCCACAATGTGCAAAAACACATACTGTTCATACATATATATATGTGTGTGTGTGTGTGTGTGTGTATATATATATATATATATATAAAATTTATTTATATGTATATAAAATTAACTAGATAGATGGATAGATAGGTATAAGTATACATACAGATATGCAATTATATTCGATTTTCTGTGCACAGATTTTTTTGTTTTTGTTTGCAGCCGTGCGTCCTTCATAAGATTCTTTAGAATTCGCGACAGTGGTGCTGAGTGCTGCTGTCAGAGTACACGCATCACGTGAAACTGGAGCTTGACGCGTCGGGCGGAGTTACAGAGCACTCCTGGCTCCATCGTTCTGACTCAGCACTGTGAGACGCCGCCCTGGCCCCTCGCAGACCCCGGAGCCGATGCGCCTCGGGATAAGCTCTTCTCTTCCGTCCGTCGCTGGCGAGTGTATCTGCGTAGCCTCACCGTAATCCCGATGTCTTGTTTGGCAGCCTCGCAAGAGACAGCGTATCTCCAGCGGCTTTACAGTAGAGTAAAGGTACAAGGCGGGGTCAGTGCTTTGGCACTTACTCCAGACCCCCCTCTGCCTCTTCCCCTCCACGCTGCTGCCACTCACCGACCTTGTGATGTGTGCGGAGTTTCCACAAATAAGTGGGGCGGCTGGAGACATATTTTCGGCCCCTGCTAACGACTTAATGTGTAGATTATTCATGTGCCGCCCTGTCGCTTCAATTAGCTCAATCCCAGCAGCTACAATTAACCTTGTTTGTGTGCACTTTCTGGGAAGGCCGGAATAAGCGCAGGGTCACATGAATGTCTAGACTGTCGTTTTCGATGTGGTGCGGAGTGTCAATCCCAGCGCGGCACGTCCATGAGCGACACGTGGCACAGGACGTGTTACAGGGGTACCGGCCGCCTGGGACCGGGCGGCGGAGCACACGGCCCAGTGTGTGTCAGAACTGCCCGACGCAGGGGTTCTGGAGAGTTTCACCTTGACGGAGAACAATGTTTGACAGCCAGTCCAGAGAACAGGAAGGCCCAGCAGCAGCTACAGCTGACCAGCTTCCCTGCCTGTTACCCGGTGGTTTATTTGTTCTGGCTTCACACACTGTACCGTCCAATCAGGCCCGACAGCTTTGGTCCAAAGCTCAGAGCTGCCGGGCGGGATGTTTACCTTAGCCGAGTGAAGTCTGGGCATGCTCACTGCGGACGCCAGCGCTGTGACGTCGCTGTGACATCACTGTGGCCAGCAGGGCTGGAAAAGTGACAGTGTCTCCTGTCGACTCTTAAGTACAGACACTAGTGGCTGCTATAACAGGTGCTCACAGAGCTTTTTTTGACCAGCCAGCCCTATAAGGAGAGATTTCTATTTTTATCTCCTCCCCATCACAAAAAGAGTCTTAACCATGAAAGATAAATATAGCTCCATTCATGTAAGCCTTAGTATGCTTATTAGTGGTTTAACTTGTTTAATTATACATTATAGGAAGGATAAAAATAGGGGCATGTCTGACTTCTATTCTTGGATTACTTTCCTTCCTTTATTTAATATAGACTGAAATCTTGTTCGGCAAATTAAGCTGTTTGCTGAAAACTGTTTCTTGGAATGTGAGCTATGCATATCGTACTGCAGAATGAAAGGGATTTTTTTGGATATTATAAAAACATTGATGGGGGCTTCCTTTCCTGGGCTTCAGAGCAGAATTGCACATTTGTGAGCTGATCTATGAGGTGAGAACAGAGACAGACCTGCGCAATGAAACCAGATCCAAAGTAAAACCAATTCACCGGTGAATGATGTAGAGGTACAGAGTTACAGTCTCTATGGAGAGCAAATATTGGGAAACCTGAAGTTGCTTGCACCGGCTCGTCCCTTTTCCAGCTGCTCACTGCCTTTGATAAATAACATACCTGGGTTTACACGGACTTGCTTTTTCTGGCTTCGCCCTGCTCTTTCTGAGCCAGTGGTTCCCTTTAAAATTATGTCTTGCGCACAGATCTGAAGATTGAGATTCCAAATATAAGGCTCCAGTGCTTTTTCCAGTAAAGAGAGTGTTCCCAGTTAAACATAATTTACATTGTCATCGACGTCTGCGGTTCAACTTCCCATTCAAATGATGGGCAGTAACAGGCAAGCTGAAAGATTGACCGCGTTTCAAATGACCAAAGCATTTTCCTCTCCTAGGCTCATTCACATCACGTGGAGAGCAAGGGAATCTCAGTGTCCAATGTGCAGAGTGCTTGTACAGGAAGGAACAAACTGCCCTCTTAGGAGAAAGTCTGTGTCTGGGGTGAAGTCCCAGAAAAGCCGAAGGAAATTTTTGTTGACAGGTCAGACAGGGATTTGTATAATATCTGGTGTAATTCGTGTACTGGGTGAACCCTAGGTCCTGCCCACGTTTTCCACTCACCTGCAGCTGAGTTACATTCCAGTTCAGTTTCAGGACTCTTACTATGGATTGCCTCAGTGAGCTGTTATTCCGTATGGTATCAGCCTGGACTGAGGGACTCAGAGTGACTCTGCCTTGTATCTGCCAAATGACTTTCTAGTTTGGGTCGACTGACTCTAGAGTCTGCTGAATGATTCTCTCGAGTCTAGTGAATGACTCTCTAGTGTGTGCTGAATGACTGTAGTGTCTGGTGAATGACTGTCTAATGTCTGCTGAATGAGTAGTGTCTGCTGATTGAGACTCTCTGGTGTCTAGTGAATGACTCTAGGGTCTGCTAAATGATTCTAGTGTTTGCAGAGTGACTCCACTGTCTGGTGAATGACTCTCTAGTGTCTGCTGAATGACTCTCTAGTGTTTGCTGAATGATACTAGTGTTTGCGGAATGACTGTACTCTCTGCTGACTGACTGCCTGTGCTCACTGAACATGCGTGTCAGCTGAATGACTATCTGTGCTGACTGACCCTGTGTGTCTGCAGACTCTGATTCGTTGTGAGTCATTCCTTGCTTGAAAGAATGAATCACTCATTGATTCATTGTCTGATGAGTGACTTCGACTTCTGTTTGCTGACTGACTCCGTGTCCCCGCGGGCTGACTTTGTGCCCGGCCCGTGCCCTTCTCCCACAGGAGCGTGGTGGTCCCGGTGAAGAAGCCCCCGCCGGGCAGTCTGGCGGTCAACACGGTGGGCAACGCCAGCACCACGGGGGGCCTTGCCTCTGGCAGCACGCCCAACATCTTCGCTGCTGCCTCGGCCACTCCCAAAAGCATGATTAACACTACAGGTGAGCCCAAACACGCACTCCAGCACTAATGATCAGGGTTTTCAGTAACGTACAGGGGGAGGGCTCTGAAAATCCCCCCGGATTCTTCTTAATTTCACGTTAAAAGCAGTTTTTTTTCCCGTAAGTCAGACACTGTGACTGGCTTATATTAACAAAGCCAAATATTGTGTTACTGTCTGAAATATATTTGAAGGCACTATTTCTCCCAGGAATTCTTCAGAGTTTAATTTGAATAAGCACTGCGAAATTGATTCACCTCTGGAATTAATTTCGCCTTTTAATTCCATTCAAAGAATCACATGTGCATTTTTATAATTATTAATGGAAGTCAAGGGGGATTAGAAAATTATTAGTTAGCAGCACTGAAAAGTGGTCTAGAATTAGTGGAGGGACTTGGTGTAACCACTAGATGGCTCCCTTCCCCCCTCAATGCACTGGCCTGTATTTCAGGAGCTAAAGGACCTCCCAAGGGAGTTATAGAATTTAGGAATTTTTTTGAACGACCAGCTTGATGTTGTATAAGGCACGCACAGTTATTTCCTGTGGTTTCTATTTGTGTACTGTATATGTGTGTTTATAGACATCCCCTCTGTTTAACCCCAGTCCAGTGTGACAGCCCCATGTGCACTCTTCTGACCTGCCCCCCATCCCCTGACCCTGCACACTATTGGTTCCACCCTGGGGCTCCTGTAGCCTGCCGCTCTGAAAGGACCCACTTAATGCTGAAACCATTAGGAGACCAAACACCTATTAAGTGCATTGCCATTAAAAATACCCAGTTCTCCCTGGAGCCCCAGAGCAGGAATGTGAGAAATGTATCACAGTCAAAGTGTGCTTTCAGCTCCCAGTGTTCGACTCTCACATATCTGAGCACGCTCAGGGCCAGGGGCCGTACCACCACCGCTTCTATCTTTTCACACAGAAAGAGACTCGACACTGTAGCGGCTATCAGTCAGTTGGAGCAGCAGATATGACAATCATTTCAATAACGAGCGCTCATTGTTAAAGGAATAATATGTCAGGGGTATTGAACATTGCATTTCCTTGAACAAAACCACAACTGGCATGATGAGTTGTGGATTGAAATATTGAGCAAACAGAAACTGTGCGCGCTTGAAAGAAATGAAGCTATTGAATATGCTGTTAAGAGATGTTTGGCCCTAGGAGACAGCAGAGGTTAGTGAAAAACAGTTTTCATGTGGAAGGTGGAGTAGTTAAATCCACAGAGTAGAAATGAAAGAAGACAGACTGGTGCTCATGCACTCATTCAGTTTACACGGCTCTTTAAATGTGTCTTTTATAATGTGGAGTTTTGATTTGTCCTGTTACACTGATGCATTTACACCGATGCTTTATGCACATTCCTTTCTTGTGTGGAAATTTGGAAGGAAAATTACTCATTTTTTTAATGCAAAGCTGTGGGATATGGGCAAATAAGAATACCGAAAAGTACATTTTCTATAGGGTGCAGGTGAAGTGACCCTGTGTTGTATGTGTACACTGTTTTTGTGTGTAGATGTGTGTATGTGCTTCCTGTATGTGTGTGTGTATATGTGTGTACATGTTTACATGTGTATGTGTGTGTATACACGCATGTATGTTTGTTGCAAAGGCTCAGTTGGTTGTGTACTCTTTTGCGGTTTGGCTGTCAGCTCCAGCTCTTTCTCCTGTCCCTCCAGGTGCCACAGACTCCGCCTCCTCCTCATCCTCCTCTTCCTCCAGCTTTGTCAACGGGGCCACCAGCAAAAACCTGCCGGCCGTGCAGACGGTGGCACCCATGCCCGAGGACACTGTGGAGAATATGAGGTACGGCCGCGTCGTCCCAAACTGTGGCCTGCCCCTGTCCCCTGTCCCCTGCACCCCCCCGTCATCCATTACCTCACCTGACTCCAGTCCATCTGACTCTCAGATTCACGGTCACCTGTCTGTTTACATGCGTGTGTGTCATCTGCATGGCATCCCACACACCCAGCTCCTCTCAGAGGGGACAGGAGTCCCGCACAGACTGCAGCCACCAGAGGGGGTCTTTCCCCAGCAGCTTCACTGTTCCCTCTCATCTCCCCGTGTTTGCACTCGCTCTCCTGAGTCTCGGAGTCTCCTGCATTCCCGTGTGCCGGGCTGCACACAGTTGATTCCTATCAGCATATTAGACAGAAAGATAAGCATGGGGTCTGACCAGATTTCATTCCGTTAAAAATGATCACCTGGACTCTACACAGTATCTGGTGGGTTTTTCTGTTGGTTGCAAAAAAAACCAAAACAAAACGAGAGTGATACCTTTTGAAATCGCCCCCCCGTTTGGAGCCGTCCTCGATCTGACAGGTTTCGTTCCCGCATTGATATTCCTCGTCCCTCATCCTTCGCCTAATGTGTGTTTGGGCTGAAGGACGGGGCGAGCCGCAGCAGCAGCAGCAGCGGGCGGTGCGGTGTGAATGATAATGCGGGGAGAGGCGGGGGTACGCGTAGCTGCAAACCCCTGCGGACACGGCGCCCCTCTGCCCTTCAGTCCTCCACCTCACCCCCTCTAATGGCTTGTGACACGCACATCCCCCTCTCCCCCCCCACCCGTCCCGGAACGCAGGCAGACTGCAGAGAGCACGCGTGTGCTCTCCCGGACTCCTCCGCGCGTGCTCTCCCGGACTCCTCCGCCCCCCGGAAGGAATCGCAGACAAGTTGCTATGGCAGCGGTAACCAGCCTCACTTACCGTGGCAGCTGAGTCGATGATGAAGCTGCCTCGGCTGCCTGTGCTGTCTGAGGCGACAACGATGACAACGACGATGGTGATGATGATGATGATGATGATGATGATGACAGTAATAATGATGATGATGATAACTGCAGTGATCAAATCACTCCCCTCTCGTAAGCTTCCGCAAGCTCCGTGGCTCCCCAGAGCGACTGCAAACACAGTGAACGAGTCACACGTCACACGAGCCGCTGAGGCGCGCGGTCACACAGGCCTGTCTCAGCCTCCACCCCTTTAGAAGGAGCATTAGTAACAGTAACGGTGAAGAATGACCAGTATAAATAAGCTCTTGTAATCACTGTCTCTCTGTGCTAATTTTTGCATTGCAGTGCCTTTTGCGAAGTGGACCAGTGTCCACTCCGACCCGGGCTGACACCGCCAGAACTCAAACCCTTTAGCTCCCTGACAGGAGTCCAGGCAGCCCCAAGAGGTGCAGGCCAGTGTCATAGGCAAGGACATTTCCCATTGGCCGCGGGGGCCGCCCCCCCGTGGCCCGTTCTCACTCCTCCGAACCCTCGCTGTCTATCCCAGGGGCCCGCGGGCGGGAGGGGCGCGGTGCTGACGTGTTGGCTTGTAGATCCGCCCTGATCCTCCTGCTCTGTGTCCCTGTTCTTCCGTAGGGGCTTTGGGGACGTGCGTCTGTCCATGTCTTGCGCACACTTTCAGACTCATTGTGACTTCACAGGGGCTCAGTTAGCAGGCCTTAAAGAGCACCATGAATGGGTCTCTGGAAACAGCCCTAAAACCCTGGGAAAGTGTTCTCTGGGACCGGGCACAGAACTTGATATCGTTCCAGTACTAGTTTTCGGAGCCATTGATTTGATGCATGCTTGGTGCATCCAATCAAAAGCTGTCGTGGTGATTTTGTACCTGGTGGGTTTGATTTTCATGCCCTGATTGGCCTTTCCACAGTAAACTTAGATGTTTATCTTCAAAATAGTTCTTTATCTCCAATTTGATATGTATGTTTAGTGATAATAACAAAGGTCAAGCATGGCTTCTTGTCCAGAGAAACACGTTTGGTGCCTTTTAAGAGGACACGTAGTGCTTTGCTATTGTGATGTGAGAGACAGACACACACTCTCTTTTTACATTACATTACATTACCTTTGCAGTCCATCAGCAGTCTAACCCAGCGCTGTGTACACAAAGCTTGGTAACATTTCAGAACAAGGGATGCAAGGGACTTCTGTCCAGGCTGCTCCTAGAGTTAGTACGCTACCTTCACCTAGGGTTCTGTATATCACATTAATGTCATTCAAAAAAACACTCTTATCCAGAGCAAGTTACATAGATTATCCTTTTTCCCATTTATACAGCAGGATATTTACTGAGGCAGGTATGGGTTAAGTTCCTTGCCCAAGGGTACAACAGCAGCGCCACAGCGGGGAATTGAACCAATAACCTTGTGGTGACTAGCCCTGCACCTTACAACTACGCCACACTGCAGCCGCCATAAACGCTAAGTCTCTTCTTGAAATATACTTCAGTCATTTGCATCCTTTTCACTGAAGTGTTACCCTGTGCAGCTACGTAGTACCATGGCAGTGAGTACAATTAACAGCAGTGCTGCGAGGCCTTCCTCTGTCGCCTTGAGAGGCTCTCGTAGGCACTGTGAGAGAGGAAGCACTGGTTGCCCCTTGACCCTTACCATGTACTAACAGAGATGGAGGGGACTGTGTGTGTTTCTGATCCATGCTCTGCACTGCCACTGTGCTGATTGTTGGCTTCCTCTTTTCTCCTTTCTCTGCTTCTCTCTCGCTCTGGCTCTGGCACACTCCACCCTGCTCTGTCTCAATCTCTTCTCATGTGCTCTCTCTCTCCCCTCTGTCTTTTTCGCTCTCTCTCTCTCTCCCCTCTGTCTTTCTCGCTCCCTTGTCATCTGTCTTGCTCTCTTGCTCTCCGTCTTTCTCCCTGTCTCTCTCTCTGTCTCTCCCTCTCTTTCCCTTTCCCCCTCTTTTCTGCACTGGTTCTCTTGCTCTCTGTGTTCCCTGTCTCTGTCTCTCCCCCTTTCTCCCTCTCTCCCTCTGTCTTTCTTCCTCTGTCATTCTCACTCTCTCACATCTCTCTTGCTCTCTGTCCTTTTCCCTGTCTCCGTCTCTCCCCCTCTCCCTCCCTCTCTCCCTGTCTTTCTCTCCTCTCTCTCTCTCTCTCTCCCCCTCTCTGTCTGTCATTCCCTCTGTCTCCCCCCCGTTTCCCCCTCCCGCAGTATCACCACCAAGCTGGAGCGTGCCCTGGAGAAGGTGGCTCCCCTGCTGAGGGAGATCTTCGTGGACTTCGCCCCCTTCCTGTCGCGCACCCTGCTGGGCAGCCATGGCCAGGAGCTGCTCATAGAAGGTACAGGTGCTGTATACACCCTTTTTCTACCTCAGCTCTGTGTGGAGTCCTCACCACCCACTGTCTGTGCCGCTGCTGGCTGCCTCACTGATGGATGAAAAGCAGGTATGAAGAGAGAGAAGCTATTCTGCACGCAGGCCTTCAAACCAACCACGTCTCCTATGGGGGAAAACAGCCCAGAGATAGCTGAATCCTGAATCCTTTCCCTCCTCTTCACCCGAGCCCACCCTTCCTGGTCACCTCTAAATTAAATCCTCATCCTCACCCCCCTCATCTCTCCTGTGTGTTCTTTCTGTGTCTCCCCCGTCCACACCTGCACTGTTGTTGGTACCATTGTCTGTGCGCGACCTTGCTGCGTTGCCTCTGGTACACGAGTGTTTTCCCCCCTGAGCGATCAGCAGGCGAAGCTCTGGGCGTCTCCGGGGCTGTAGGCCGCAGCGCGGGGGCTGGACTCCCCCCAGGCCGCGGCTTCCGGCACCGGCGCCAGCTTCGGGGTGCCGTGCAGCTGGCCCACCCCGGGTCTGTGTGCGGTGCCACGCCGTGCCCATGGCTTTTGGCCGGGCATCTGAAGAACTGCCCACTTCCTCTTTCCTGCCGCTCGCGCCACCCTGGCTTCACGTTTCCACCGCCTGGGCCCGCAGTTACGGAGTCCTTTCCAAAGGGCTGAGGGCTCGACGTTGCCCGTTAAAGCAGAGAGCTGTGTTTATTCAGGAGAGCTGCAGCAGAGTGAAAAATGCACTCCCTCTGACTGCAGAGGCCTGGCAGTGAGGGGAGAGCCCAGACGCAGTGCTGCGCTCCTCAGTCTGCAGCTTAAACGGGTCTGACACCCCCAGGTTGCCTGGGCCTTAGTGAGAACTCGCCTCCGCTTTCACTAACAGCACCCCCTAGAGGAGGTAACAGCAAGGACAGGGAGTTGGCCGCAGCGCCTCCCTTTAAAATAAAAACACATGCCTTCTTAACCTTTCAATGTTCAGGGTATCTTAACTGCAATGTACCTAAAGCTGTCTCTCAGATGGCTGAAGTAAATATTTCCAGGCCGCCATGGTGTAGGACACGTCTAAACTCCTGTCAGACGGTAGCGCAGGAACAGTCAGGCTTTTCAGACTAACATTTTAATGGCCATTAGGATTCCATTTCAACCAACTGACGGTTAAAATGTTGCTTTGCCGCCGTGTGTTATTTTTCTCTTTCAAGTTGGATGAAAATCGAAATGTTTCCATAAATGCAGAGCACATAAAACTGATATTCCAGATTCAGTTTATGCCCCCGAACAGTGTGTGAGTCACGCTCTTTTCGCCTTTTATCGCCGTGTGAGAGGCCATTAAAACTGCGGTAGGAAGCAGGTTTTATAATGGGGCCTGGCGGAGCCGGTTTCAAAACCATGGCAAGTGGCTTGTTTTCTTAGCAGGTTCAGCCTGGCCAATAAAACCCAGCCTGCACAGGTGAAAGAAGTGCACAGAACATTTGCAGAGATGTCGAGCACTACAAACACGGTTGTGTGTGTGTGTGTGTGTGTGTGTGTGTGTGTGTGTGTGTGTGTGTGTGTGTGTGTGTGTGTGTGTGTGTGTGGATCACAGTGGGTGCCCCAAGACAGACTCTTTAGTTACCTCTGCCTGGAATGCATCCTCGCGTTTCAGTGAGGCTAAACGTAGAACGAGTTACAAGGGAAGAATAAAGCAAGTCATAGCCAAAGTAAAACCTCAAGCACACACACACACACACACGAAATACATAGCGTTGAAGGCGAGGATATACTCGGTCAGTCTGAGACAGACTCTGTGGTGACCTCTGCCTGTGAATGCATCCTCACGCTACTGTGAAGCTGAGCACAGAACGAGTCACAGGGTGGAAATAAGAGAGCAAGTCATAGCCAGAGTAAAACCTGAAGCACACGCACCCACATCCACACAAAAACACACCCACATGAAATGCATAACCTTTAAGGTGAGGATACACTTGGTCAGTTCTGCCTTCACAACTTGCTTAGACTCCTGTTTCTACTCCTTCATCAGCAAAATAATGGCTGTTGTGCGCAAAAGGGAGCTCACAGTAGCATGCAAACACTGCCTAATTTACAATGGTTCACATTATGGGTCAGTGCATATCAATATGATACATATTCAGTCCGTATGTAACAGAGTGACAGAACAGCGTATATGCTTTTGCAGTATGCCGTGCTCGGGCTTGAGTACTCCATGAAAGGACAGTATTCTGCAATTTTGACAATAGTCCGTGACCTGGGGTGCAGTCAGACAGATATGAAACATGAAGACAGCACGCGTGGGCCTTAGTGAGGGGGAGGGGGTGTCCTGTACACAGTCAGATCCAGCTGAGTCATTAAGCCGGCGCAGACGGCCCTCGCGAAGAACAGCTGTCCGTAACCCGCCGTCATCGGCTGTCACCGAGCCCACGTGTCGCTGGCGTGACGAGATGGATCGCACCCTGAAAAGCGGCGAGAAGCGGGTAGCGCCACCGCCCAGGAATTAATCACGCAAACGCGAAAGCTGGCCTTCCCGGTCGTTAGCCGCGCCCCAAGCTGGGGAGCGGGGAAGAAAGGTTGTCCCCCAACCCCCCCCTTTCTCATCCGAACAGCCGACCCCCCCCCGCCCAACTCCTGTCCCACCAGTGAAATACACTGCTGCAGTGAAAAGGCACTCCATTTGCCGGTAATTACCAGCCATCCATCACCCCTCAAATTACCGGGGGTCGCGGCCCCTGTGCCCTCGGACATGTGGTCAGCGCGGCAATTACGCGCAGTGCACCCTGGGCCTCTCGCGCCGGGGCGGGGCGCATCGGAGCGCCGAAAACACTGCACTTGTTGTGACGGAACGTCACCCCCCCCAAGCGGCAGAGCCCGGATCGGCCCAGCCTCACAAACGCCGCATTCACCCGCGGGTTTAACCCCGCGCCGGCCACAGGAAATAACCGCCGGCCGCGTGTTTAAAGAGAAGGAATCCAGTTTGTCTATCAGAGTGGCGCCGGGGTCACACAGCCCGCCCCCTCTCCCCCAGCGGGAAACGTCAGGGAGAGCTGAATTATGGGACGGGAAAGTTGACCCTCTCGTGTAATGGGAGGATGTCTGCTCTGACAGCTTTAAGACAAGACCAAGGTCATTTCCTCCTGGAGTATGTGTGTGTAGAGAAACCTGGAATAGCTCTGCTTGTACCCAAATAGGTGAAGCTGATCGCGCAGTCAAAGCACTGAACCCACACAGATACTCCAGTATCTCTGTATTGGAAACTGGGTCAGCTGCTTTGTTAAATAGTGTTATTTTGCCTGTGGTATAAAATGCACTCAATCAGACAGCAGTACCCTTTTTACTGTGGAATCTGATTAGCACAGTCTGTGATAGAAATAGTGGTGCCTGTTAGCTGAGCTGGAAAGGTCCTAGTCACTGTTAATATAAAATACCACAGTACAGTGTACTTAAACATTAAAGCCATTATGGAGGCTCTTTATGACCACAGGCAAACTTTTGAAGTTGTGCAGCTTTTTTGGGTAATGAAAATGCTTGTATTTTTTAATTGAATCAGAAATAAAAATGCTTTTGTACCAGAACTTTGAAATCAGATTGAGTAACATCTGAATTTTGTGTAGCTAAAACAAAAAAAGTTCTTTTCATATTCATATGAAACTTCACCACAAAATCACATGTTTGTGTGGGTTGCTGTATAGACCCCGATTCTCATTTTGTGTCAGTGCTCTTCGCCGAATGCCATCTTCTCATTCCCTCATGTACAAAAGGTTGGGAAAGGGGCAGTCTCCTCCGCCCCTGCCCAGCCTCTCAGGTTGCCCCCCTCCCCCTCCCAGCCAGCAAGAGGCTCCTCCATTAATGCCTCTCACCTGTAAGAGCTGGAAGTGCAGAATAGCGGATCAGACAAGGCCGTGGTTTCCACAAATGAGCTTCTCGCACCTGCTTCTTGTTTCATTAGTCCACTGTCTGCTTTCAAATCCACCGTTTGAGACTGGAGACCCAGGGGTGTGTGTGTGTGTGTGTGTGTGTGTGTGTGTGTGTGTGTGTGTGTGTGTGTGTAAGGGAGAGAGGGAGGAGGTAGAGAGAGAGAGACAGAGAGAGGGAGGGAGAGAGAGAGAGTGAGAGAGAGACAGAGAGAGGGAGAGAGAGAGACAGAGAGAGGGAGAGAGACAGAGAGAGGGAGAGAGAGACAGAGAGAGGGAGAGAGAGGGGCAGAGCAAAATCGGGGGTATCAAGGGAACCCAGGTGGCTTTCCACTGGTTCCCACAGAGAGAGAGTGCAGGGCCCAGAAGTGGAAGAAGTCTCAAGAATCACTAGATGTCTGAGGTCTGAGATGCATCATCTGTGTGGCACTTGCAAACTGTCCTCTGTGTTGAATGCCTCACCGCACCTGCGTTGTCTGTCAATGACACAGCGTTATGTTTGTCTAAGAGGGGCTTCCATACTTGTCAGGGCCCCTGTGTAGAATGCTTGGATTCATGTCAAGCTTGCACCAGAAACCTCTGACAACCAAAATATGTGGATTTTAATATACAAAAAAAACAATGGAGCTTATGTGTGTGTGAGAAATCATATGGTTAAAATAATAATTATAATAAATTTTTGGTGCAACCTTACACTGAATCTTAGTGTGCAGTCTGTCAGGTTTATTCAGTTTGACTCTGAATAGGACAATGTTCAGCTTTGATTCTGGAAGGTACTGTATCTGTTTGTAAACGAGGTGAGTTGCTTTCTTTGCGTAATGCGTTAGCAGAATGCAGTGATGTTCTTTATCCAAATGCGAAGCCGCTCTCTCACGGAAAGAAAACCGCAGTCATATTGATCCCACTCACCCTGACACGCAGTGACCTTTAGCCACTTCAGATACATTAACAGACTAATGTGACTAAAAGCAGGTGTGGGGGGGCATCACTGGACTGGGGGCACAGCCATTCATACTGTGTGACTGAAGCTTGTGTGTGAAGGTTGTCATGTCCTTCACATGCCATCTTTCAGTGAAAAATCCAAAACTGTCAAGCATGTTTATTTAAAATGCTTAAAAATAGGGTGTGCTCTGTTTATATTCACTCAATCTGTATCTACTCCAAGGGCCTGAATTCCAGTCTGTAAAATTGGCTAATTGAGCTGTTGTTCTGGGAATGTGGTGTTTTAAATCCATTATTGTAGCTATGTGAAATGCCATCTTTTCTTATTTGTATATCAAAAATCTTAATGATGTAATGAGTGCACTCTCAAACCCCCCCACATCAATTAACAAAATCTGTTCTCATTAATGATTTCACTGTCCTCTGCACTCAACTGTACTGCTTATAAGAGAGATTGGTCCCTCTCTTCTCCTCTCGTCCTGTCTGTGAGAGTGGTGTGTTCCTCTTCTCCTCTCCCCTCCTCTTTTTTACTCCTGTTTGTAGAACAGTGGTGTGTCTCTCTCCTGCTATCTGTGAGAGAGTGAGGTTTCCCTCCTCTCCTTTCCTCTCTTCCCCTCCTGTTCTGTGAGTGGTGTCCCCCTCTTCTCCTGCCTATGTGAGACTGATATGTTCCTCTTCTCCTGTCTGTAAGAGTGTGTGTCCCTCTTCTTCTCTCCTCTGTGTCTTTCCTGTCCTGTCCTTATGTTGTGTCCTCATGCTCTTCTGTCCTCTCTCCTGTGTGTGTATGACAGTGTGTGAGAGCACATGGTCTAGGCTGTGCACAAGAGAGCCTTAGTGCAGGTGTTCAAGGGCGCCTGTGTATATGAGTGAGAGTGTGAATGAGTGAGTCAGACAGAGAGGCTGTGTGTGAATGTGTGTGTGTGTGTGTGTGTGTGTGTGTGTGTGTGTGTGTGTGTGTGTGTGTGTGTGTGTGTGTGTGTGTGTCTCTCCTCTGCGTGTCCTCACTCTGTCCTGTCCTGTGCTCTGTGCTCCTGCAGGTCTGGTGTGTATGAAGTCCAGCACTTCAGTGGTGGAGCTGGTCATGCTGCTTTGTTCCCAGGTGAGGTTCTGTCCTTCTCCTCAGGTATCTGTCTCTTCTGACCCTGTGCTGGTTCTGCTCCGGCCTGCTCCAGGCAGGCACCTGCACCACTGCCAAATGTGGCTATGGTGCGGCTTCACAAGAGTCAAGGACCAGACAAGGCTTTTACTTTGCTCTGGCTCGTTGATTTCAAAATCTGTCTCTCTTTAGGCACTCAGTAGCCAGTAGTAGAGTTTGTAAATTTCAGAAGTGCAGATATTTGTATTAAGAATTGATTCACGACACTACAAGTGCATAACAAATAATAAATTATGTAATATGATGGTCAAATGGAGTTGCCAGTCAGAAGGAAAAGATGGTTGTAACAGAGGCCAAACATCCAATGCACAAAATCCACAGTTAGTAACAGCTAGTTATTTTAATTTTAAATATGTTGTCTGTCATTCCGAAAACAAATTTTAGACATAACATTGGGATTGCAAGATATTCTGCATCTATTATTTTTGCTGCAAGGGACACAAAAACATTTCCTAGATGGTGGAAGCTTATAGTCACAGATGAGGGGCGAGCCAGAATACTTCATAATTCTCTGTGGTTTCTGTACAGTGTAGTTTTTGTACAGTGTAGAGCTTTGTCTGGGGGAACCCTGTCACTTTGGAACAAAAACTTTGGATCCTCCCCAGCTTATATCAGAGTTGTGAAAAAGTGAAAAAAATGGTTTTGTCCGCCTTAAAAGAGGAAAGCCTTCCTAAAAAGGAGAGACATTGTTGTCCTTTTCTGTAGATCTTATCTGTGCATTTAGTCTATCAAAGATAACTGTCAGTGACCAGCCAAAGATACTTGTATTCCTTCCACCCCTCTACATTCTGACCCTTTATCTCAGTGGGCCCAAATGGAGTTGCTCCTTTCCCGAAGTCAGTTAACATCGCTTTGGTTTTTAGTGTTTGTAACATCAAAGATTTGAACAGATTCATAAAGTACAGCTGTGTGATGCTGCTCAGAGTGATGCATTAAGCTGGCCTGTGATGCCTCTGTCCACCTGAAAGCCTGCAGACGCAACATGAACGGAAGCGCATCTCTCAGAGGCCGATTCATACCGGGGGAGTCTGGTTTCAGACACATCCATTATTCCTGTGCAAGCTTGTTAAACCCAGCTGCCGAGGCTTAACAGTGTGTACATTACATCTGACATTCACAACGATGCATTTCAAGGCATTGTGTCTCTGCCAGACAAGCGACAATGGCACGCGTAGTCTTCCGAGGCATTCTTTAAGGTGGCAGCCCTGGCAGGACTAACTGTGATTGGTGTGCTCCAACACCCTTGGATCAAGCCATTGCTTTCAGTTTACCCATAGTCCCTTGCCCTTTCTGGACTTTCGCTTTAGCACCACCTCCCAGCTCAACACACACACACTCACACACACACACACACACACACACACACACACACACACACACACAGGATCTGCCAACCACTAATTTATGCTTAACACCTAATCAACACCTTTGTCAAAATGCCCTCCATATACCATGACCTTTGACCTCCTCATCATCACTGTGGCTGTTCATATCCACCCACGTCACCATGTGTTTGTAACGCCTCACATCATACCCACAAACCCCCCCCATGCAGTCTCATGTATCACCCATCCATATAGTTAAGCCAGCAAAACACAGCATGCATGCTAATACAACATTGTCTTTCTCAGTGAACTCCTTAGATATGGAAATAAACTGTTAAATGTAAATATGAAATTAAATTGACATCATTATAAGGTATCTTTACAGTGCACAGGATATTGTCCTCCTAGAATAAAATAGATAAGCATTTCTATCAACCATCAGTCTTTTACTCTGATTGTAGTTAGGATCTCCCATTTTGTCTGTGATGGACAATTAAATCATAAGCTTAAATCATGAGCAGAGCTGGTCATGGCCAACTAGCAGAAGTCAGGCCTTGCATTTTTAAACCTCATTTTAATTTCATACAGAGATATGTTGAAGCTGGTACGCTCATTTAGAGTAAAGACTAATTATTTAGCATCTCCCATGTGTCATTGACATGTTGAAAGATAACTATAATAGGATACATTTTTGCCCACATATTTTGTGATTCGTCAGATTTTTTTTTCTTTTTGGTATCTATTGTCTGCTTCCTGTTTTTCAACTCTTTTCACTGTTTACTTTTCATGGGCTCTGTGTGAATTTGTCAAGACGTACTATTACTGAAATGGTTTAAAACAGCACACCCTTCTGTCCTCTGTTTCCAGTTCTGATTCTTTAATTCTGAAGAGAAGCATCATCAAGATCTCTGTTAATACAGTTATTTTCTATCAGGGAACACATATCTAATGATTAAGCAAATTTTTCAGTACGTGCCAGTATTTAGTTGAAATATAGCAGCATGTCCTTTAACAGAAAGCCCCAAACATTTATGTTGAATTCACATGTA
The DNA here is from genome assembly GCA_019176425.1 of Megalops atlanticus. Taxonomy (NCBI): domain Eukaryota; kingdom Metazoa; phylum Chordata; class Actinopteri; order Elopiformes; family Megalopidae; genus Megalops; species Megalops atlanticus. The sequence continues at coordinate 30,487,450 of CM032883.1, read as the reverse complement.
TGCGTTAGCAAGTGCACTACTCTGTACCCTACTCAAAGGAGCTCCTTGCATTCTACCCTACTCAGAAGAGCCCTCCACACTCTGTACCCTTCTCAAAAGAACCTCTCCTTATGCAGTCCCTACAGTTTCCGTTCCCTTGAACGCTAACGACAAACAAACCAATTACCGCTAGCGCTAGCCCTGTAAATCTCTCCGTAAGCCTCCATTTTGGGAGGGGGTCAGAGTCCCGATGTTGCAGTTATTACAGGAGATATTTAACATACCTGCTGTCAGCCCATCAGTCTTGCGCCGGGAGAGCATGAGGAAGCCATTACAAGGCTGCCGCTTCCCTGGATCCAGCTGATCATAGAGTTCAGGGGAGAGAGGCTCCGTGAGGAACATCGGCACCTCCAGGGTGGCTCTGCCGTGTCAGGATCCCCAGCCCCGGTCCAGCCCGGGGACCGGCCGGTCCACACCCACACGCATCTGTTATCAGAGGGCAGACGTAGGAAGGGTCATCCCTCAAGACGCTCCAGAAGGGCCTCAGGGTGGCGGGTCACCCTGCGCTCTTCCTCCCTTTGAAGTTCCCTGGCAACTCCACTCCGCTCCTCTGGAAAAAAAAAAAAAAAAGAGGAGGGAAGAAAGGATCTGTGGGATGCTGCTGTTCCCAGCTCGTGGATTTATTGCGGAGAGGAGAGTCGGCGCGGCGTTAGGGGGTCCTGGCTCATCCCCTCATCGCAGAGATAGCATTACCGCGGCTCCGCCGGTTCCTGCCATTAGAGGCTCCAGGGATGAAACTTTGCCTGAAATATTGATCCGCAGGAAAAAGGGGAATGTAACCAGAGCCCTCGCCCTGTGTCCTTCCAGAACCATCAGGGTGAGAGTCTGAGCGGAGTATGGCTCTCCTGCAAACCCTCGCACTCCCAGCTGAAAGGGCCTTCTGCAAGATTAACCACACAGACTAAAGCCACACAGCATTTCAGAACTAATCAGACACACAGGCAATTCTGGGAGCACCAGGTGGGGGGGTTCAGACTGCCCTTAGAGGTAGAAGTACAATAAAAAAAAGGTAACGGTTGGAAAAAGATAAATAAAAAGGCAATAGTTTAACTATACCACTATTACCAGGGTTGGGGTACAGAATGGGTCACATGACGTGCACTATGTGTTGGCCTGCAAACAAGTCCCTTGGGGCTCAGTGCAGAAAGCAGTAGAGAGAGGGTGGGTAAATAGCAACTGTATAAACTGCAGACAAAAAACAACAGCAGGTGAGCAGGATGTCATTTAGTGGTGAATGCCAAGCGATGTTTCCTGTGAGCGTCCTACAAAGCACTTAAAGGGAGTGAAAAACTGCCTACATTTCCCATCATTCTGTGAGTTTGCATACGGTGGCTGTTATGCTATGTGTCTGTTCTCAGTGCAGAAATGGGTTCAGCTTGTGGATCCATGGTAGCTTTGTATTTAAATCCCCTTGTTGTCATTGTATGGGATCAACATTAAGATGGCTATTAATGCTTTCAGGCAGAGTTGTTGTACTGATAGTGGAGAATATTTCCTCACAAAAGCCCCCAGTGTAACAGTTGCCACATATCAGGATGAGGAATTGTGTCCTTACGTGCGTGCACAATGTTTGTGACAGCATCAATTCTCACTGCTATACACGTGTGTCAGAAGCCATCAGGGTCCTGGAAGGTCATGGCTGAGGTCTGATTTGTAGACATGTGGATGTCTCCATTGCCATCTCTGGCAGAGTGTTCTCCAAGTGATGGAGAGCGAGTGTACAGTGATTAGCCTGCAGTGTGCACAGAACTGCCCGTAATGGTTGCCTTCACATTACGTTACATTACATTCCATCACATTACATTATTGTCATTTAGCAGGTACACTTATCCAGAGCGACTTACATAGGTTACAATTTTTCCATGTTATCCATTTATACAGCTGGATATTTACTGAGGCATTTTTGGGTTAGGTACCTTGCCCAAGCATACTACAGCAGTGTCCCAGCTGGGATTCAACCCAGCAACCACTTGGTTATGAGCCCGGCTGCTTACCGCTATGCTACACTTCCCCATTCAGATGTCTTCATGTTAACATTGTTGTTTATGTAATGAGTCAGACTCTCAGCTGTGTTATAGCAGATTTTGAGAGCCATCAGCTTCATTAATAAATGAATGATAATAATCTGTCACTTTATGTATCCCCATCACTGCGGTTCCACACAGCCAGTCCTGGAGAGCAGGGAGTTGGGTGTCTGCATTTAGAATGCCATACAAAATGAAAAGGTCAAGCGGGTCTGTTTCTTGTAACAGCTTAAACACACATAAAGGACACAGTGCGGAGCCATGGAGATTTAGTGATGGAAGGCCTCCAGATGTTTTGCGCCGCGCTGCACAGATAAAAGCGAAATCTGTCTCTCTCTTTCTCTGACAGGTCGGATTGAGACGCCACTAACGCTTAGCACACATTAAGTTTGGAAGTTTCAAAGAGAGGGTTTAGAAGGACTAGCCAGTTTGAGGGCACCGAGGGTTAATGAAATCAAACCCAGGGAATGTGTTTGGTTGGCAGTGCCAACTGCCTAAAGAGGTACGAGGCCTTACCTTACCTTACCTTACATTTTATTTGGCTCACATTTTTGACTAAATCTCAGGAGCATAGAATGCTTCCACTGGTCTCACAGAGCATCAGCGTGTGATATTTTGTCACATGTCACAGCTCCAGGAAGTTAAAAGTGACTAGATCCTTGAGTTCTGACTCCCTGCAACAAGGACTGGTCTCACTGCGAGCCCTCAAAGTATTTTCAGGTGGCAGTCTTAGAGCAGTGGATCATGTATATTTTCACAGCAGTGTTATGTTTAATAATATTTCAGTTGAAACAGACACTGAACCCCTCTCTGTCTCCAGTCCCCAGCAGGTATAGGAAGGCAGTAGGAGATTCTTCTGTCTGTTCAAATGTAAATGGCATCCTTGGATTTGTATGAGACTTTGATGACAAAAGGCTTGATCAATAAACCATTAAACAATTTAGTATTAGCTTGTTTGGTGTATAATGAAAGAAAAAAAAACAATGGAACAACTGAACTGAACTCCTTTATCATTAGTCACTTTTAGGAAAAAGACTCTTGCTGAAATGCTTCACGAACTTCAGAATTTGCAGATACTTTCCCCAGATGGTGTAAAATTGATCTCAGCCTGAAACTTGATATAAATGATAAGTTGTAATAGTATGGTCAAGGGATGGTTTTGATTTTGTGCTGTTTTGAGAAAAATCAAAAGTTCTCTTAAAAAAAAAAAACTGAGTATAAAAAGTATCACATTTCTCTGCCCTTTGCAATAATCATACTTGAAACTGTGAGTCCACAGGCCCCATGTTTAAGCAGTCACTGTGCAGAAGCGGGCCAGATCACAGAGGCTTTGTTGCTGGTCTCTGAAGACGTAAAGCAGTGCTCCTGTCCCAGGTCGGGAAGGAGCAGTGGCCAAGGTGGGGGAAGAGGGGCGCACCGGGGGCTCTCTCTCCCCCCCCCCCCCTCACGGTGTGCCGAGCGAGCCTCCATCACGTCACAGCGCGTTGAAAATCCCATGTTAACAGCTACAGATTAGTGAGGATGTCAGCTTTTCTTATCTGAGCTCCTGAACAAACGTCCCGTCGCCAGAGGTGCCAAGCCCCGAGTCTGGTCCAAATTTACATGAGGGATCGCATTACAGCCTTCTGGAGGTGCATGTCAGTGCTAATTCGCTTCACATGGGCCGGGCTCGTCCCTTTTTTTTTTTTTTTTCTTTTTCCAAATCCCAGCAATCACACCCCCGCCCACCCACCCCCAGGAGCTCAGCTTCCTGGCTAAAATAAAATGTACTCTTTTAATCACCATTAAAGGGCCGCTCCAGACAAGACACCAGATTGGCTTATTTGCCGTAACACGGCAGGCCTCTCGGCCCGATTCTCGGAACTGGCCACGGCGTTCCCGGGGGAGCACGATCACCGCATCGGCATTTATTTCCGTATTTATTTTTGTCACGTGATCGCGGTGCTAGCGGCCCCTCGGAGGGCCGCTGTACATGATCCCCGTTTAAATGAAGAACAGCTTCTAAGGAGCGGATACCGTAGCAGGGAGAGGGGGTCAGTGGGAACATTTGGAGAGCAGATGGACCGCAGCTCCTCGGCCCTGTCTCTCTCTCCGGCTCAACGTGGGGCTGGAGGATGTTCAGAAAGCCAGAGCCCATCTCTAACATGGCACCACTCCGGCCTTATCACACACACACACACACACACACACACACACACACGCATGCATGCACTCTGCTGTGGTCAGTGTTAAGTAAGTGTCAGCAGTGTCCCTTCATAGCGCAGTCTGAGGTTTTAGGCAAATGCTGTTTTGTTTCCAGATTTGCATTGCTGTAAGGTTTATTCCTGCCTCTGAGTCCCCTTCACAAGTCTCAAGCGTGTTCATAGTGTCTGGCTTACTGAAGCGCTGTAGGCGCATTTGGCCTCCTGCATGCCAGCCTTTACAGAACGTTCTTGTCGTTCGCAAAATTTAGCCGGACCTTAGAGCTGGGAACTACACACATCCTGCGTCTGTCTTTTGAGATATTTTTTTTTCCCCTTCTCTCTTTATTCTCTGCATTTTGAACTCCGGCCCTCCTCTTGTTTTTCCCTCTCCCACTCTTTCCTCGGTGAGCGGGGCGGGAGGAGATTGAGTTCCCACAGCTACGGCGGGACCCCTAAACTGCGTTTTAATCATTTCCAGACAGTGTTGTGAGAGAGCGAGCGCTCCCAGAGTGCCCCGGGGCTCCCGGCCGCCTCGGGTGCGCGGCCCGGCTGCTGGACGTGATCCCCCCCCCACCCCCCCCCGGTAATCCGTCACTGTAAGGGCCGGAGGAAACGGCTGCGCGGAGGGGAGAGGACTCAGTTTAGTTCCTCAGTTACACCTCTCCTGCGTTTGCCGGTCCCTTTGCAGAGAAGCCCAGAAACGGTCACACGTGCAGAGCGGAGTCTCGCTTCTCTATAGGCTCCTTTCTTTAACGTTTTTATTTATTTATTTTTTTTGGAGATACATGACCGTTCCCTTGTTTGAGCAAGGGGCTATCGGATTTGCACTGTTGAGAGCCTTTTTGAAATGCGTTTGAGGCAGCTTGGTTTGCATCTTTGCAGGACTGTTTGTAGGCCTTGACTTGATTAAGAAACTGGAGTCGTTTTACAGGATCACTGCAGCTGGCTGCTTTGACATTTCAAAACCTTGAAGAAATATTGGTTTTTGTGTATTTTAGTGTTTGTTGGAAATATGCAACATTATTGCTTTTTTATATCCAGCTTATTGCCTCTTGATGATTTTTTAATTGAAAATCGGTTTATTAATTTGTTGTGCAGCTTGTATCCAATATCGTTGATCAAGAGTTTTTCTTCTGTATTCTCTTTGATTACTGTTTGTATATAAAAATGAAACGGATACAGTATATTTTTTCGTCTCTTGTACAAATATATGTAAATAAACAAGTGATCTCTCTCTGTATTTCAGGAATGGCAGAATTCCATTCAAAAGAACGCAGGCCTGGCCTTCATCGAGCTCATCAACGAGGGAAGGTAGTTAGTCTTACTGCTTACTGGGAATGACAAATGTTTATGGTTTATTCCAGCCATGTCTGTGTGTGTCCTGCTGCCCGTTATCTGTGCGGCCATCGCTGTCCTCTTCTGAAGCATCAAGTAGGTTGTTTGGAGCAGTGGCAGGGATCCAGATTAGCTCTAAGCTCCTTGCCTCTGTCGTATGCTCTTTAGGGGACAGAGCGAGCTAATGCTGGCCAGTGGGTGGTGAATTACGGAGGAACCATGAACGCTCTCTGTGAGCGTGGACTGTGGAGCAAATATCAAATTCAAATTTACATTAAAATTTTAAAAATACTAAATTTGAATGACAAGTAAGCTTGTATTGGAAAAGTTATGGACACAGTAGTAAAGGGCAAGCAACAACACAACAGTGAACAAAATGGTCAAACTAAAACGTTCACACTGCCTCTGCATCTTTTTTTTTTCTTGCTCTCTCCATCATTCCTGTTCTCCCCCATCTCTCTTTCTCTCTCTCTTTCCATCTCTCTCTCTCCCTCTGTTTGGTTGTATGTTACTCATGCCAATAAAGACATTTGCGTTGCCAGAGTATGTGCACAGTAAACAAATCAAGCAGCAATAATAATCTGGCCATCCCGCTGTCTGTGCCTCTCCCGGGCGTGCGAGGGAGATGCAGCTCAGGGAGGGTGTTTGGCTGGGCGGATCTGGGCTCAGCCTGGGAGCCCATCTGCTGGCCCATATGTCGGGAGACTCCCACTAACCCCCCCCGCCTCCAGCTCCCATGCTCCCTTGCACAAAGAGCCTGAGTCAGCATGGCCGCCCGCCGCTGTCCAGGGTGCTGGGCCGCGTGTCCACTGCAGCGCAGATCCATCATGTCTGTGCCCTGGCGCAGTGGGCACCTGCTCCGGTTACCCCGCGTGAGCAATGGGCCGATGTTGCCGGAGGCTCATTAGGGCCGGCCGGCAGGTGCGCGGGCCGCGTGTGGGACACCAGGGCAGAGAGAGACAGATAAGAGGTAAAAGGTAAAAAGAGATAGAGAGGGAGATCAGTAATGTGCGCACCTTTAGGAAGGAGGCTGTCGACGCCGTCTTCCTCCTCCTCACCTCAGTGTGTAAGTGCTGATCAGTCGTATTTTTTCACTCATTCTTCATCGATACACACGGTACAGGAGATTGGATTCTCCAGTATGTTATATCATAATGCATATCATCATTCACTGAGGTTCTCTCTCTCCCTCTCTCTTCTCTCTCTCTTTCCCCATCCCCCTCTCTCTCCTTCTCTCTCTCTCTTCCGCTCTCTCTCCCACACTCTCTCATATGCTTCCTCTCTCTCTTTCCTTCACTCTCTCCTTACCTGTCTCTCTCTCTCTCTCTCTCTCTCTCTCTCTCTCTCTCTCTCCCCCTCCCCTCTTGTGCTTTCTCTTTTTATTTTTCTCTCCTTGGGGTATACTGCAGTATTTGCTTTGTCAACTTTTCCCTAAATTTACCACACCTGGAACTGAGCTGCACTTTGTCCCAGTTTCAGGCAGTATCGTAAAAGTGAAGAGGGAAAAAAATTCTTTTGTGTGTGTGTGTTTTTTTTTTCTTTTTCCCCAGGACTCAAAATGCAATTCAGTGCTTGTCAACACTTAAGGAGACATAAACAGTTGATGAATGCGCCTCTGGATTAAATGCTCTCCCTGGGATGGGGGGGGGGGGCGAAATTAGACTCTGGATCACATGCCGGAGAAGAACAAAGCCCCACTGTAATTAAAACAAAGCAGGCTTAATGATGTGTAAAATGGCATATAATCTCCACACAATAGCCGCCGCACTTTCAATTATTAGAGATTGAAGTTTAAACGTCGGAGGAGGAGGAGGAGGGGATGGAGCCGGCGAATCGGCTGCCGGCGTGAGGAGTTTGTCGTGATCAGAGTCATCGGCGTCCGGAGCGCCGGCCAGCGGAGAAGGATGCTGGGGTTGCTGTGGGCCTCTCTGCTGTAACGATGCCTGTTTGCTGGGTAATTGCAGAGAGAGGCCTGTCACCGGTCTGTTTTTATTTGACGTAACACAGACAAATGATGTTAATTATGAGTCTGTTCTCGGCGCGTCAGGAACACTGTGCGTGCATGACATATATGCCATTAATAGAAGCATAAAGCTGTGGTTATTATTCAGCTTTTTCACCATGACGCCTTATTTTTATTCAGTGTTAAAGTTTTTTTGTGTGTGTGTGTGTGTGTGTGTGTGTGTGTGTGTGTGTGTGTGTGTGTGTGTGTCTGTTGGTCATAACCTTTTGAAAGTAAAAAGTCTGAGCAGGAAATATCCCTGTGGTTTGCAAATATGAGGTGTGGCTCATTGTTTCATTGCCTAGTGTAATATTTTGAGGTGATCCAGACTTGCTTTATAATTCAGCCAGCGCTGTCTGCCATCAGACGGGCTATCAATGCCGAGCTTTGAGTTCATTCTTTAACATAAAATACAATTCAGAGAACATAAATGAGAGCAAACGCACATTCCCTTTTTGGTACAGTTTCAATTTGCGTATGTTACAGTATATGGAAACCAACACAGCCACGCTGGAAGAGTGAGGTTTTCGAGTCTGCCTTAGCTCCGGCTCAGAGCTTGTGCTGTCTTTCCCTCTTCAGGGCTGTGATTAAAAGAAAGATAGCCTGATGAGGGATGTGAAACATCTGTCAATACACTGTAAAACACTTAAAATATATATACATATTTAAAATCATAAAACCACAGAAAATTATATATTGTGTTTTTACAGTGGAGAACTGGGTAAAAGTACACTTAAAAGTACTTGGTTTTGGACGATCAGTTGGCTTGTTTTGGATGGGTGACACCTGTCTGTGGCCTTCGCTGTTTTGTTTCATGGTGACTGGATGAACTTGAATGTCCTGAGCTTGCGCTGCAGGAAGCAATCAGCTGTTCAGCGGCGTTTTTTTTTTTCACAAACAGCACCGTGGCGGTGGGAAAAGGCGCAGCTACAGGCCTGGGAGCACACGCCACGCCCTGGCGGTCAGGCCGCGGTGGGCGCCCCCTGCTGGCCGGCTGTCTCTGAGAGCCTGTTTGTCTGTGCTTGTTCCAGGCTCCTGTGTCACGCCATGAAGGACCACATCGTGCGCGTGGCCAACGAGGCGGAGTTCATCCTCAACAGACAGCGGGCAGAGGACGTGCACAAGCATGCTGAGTTTGAGGTAGGCTTGCCCCCACCGACACTCCTGCAGGCCCTGCGCCTTCTTTACAGCCACTGGGGTGGAGTCAGAGGGGCCAGTTAGCACTCGCTGACAGAGCTCCCAAAAATAAAAAAACAACACAACAGGAAACAGGAATGCGGTATCCACAGATCTGCTCCAGAAGAAGAGCCCAGATGTGTAGGATAAACCTGAATGATGTCAGGTTGCACAGGTTAACTTGAATAGTGTTTGAATAGTGTTATGCTCACACTCACAGGTCTGGGGTGTGGTGAGCCTGGTCTGACACTGTTGCTCATTAAACTTGAATGGATACACTTCTGCGCTCTTGTGCTGGGAGTCCCTCTGTATAAGAGCGTCTGCTAAATTAATGTGATGTACAGGTACTGAGAGTTTCCCCTAATAACAATAACTAATAACATACATGTTACAACAGCATACTTTCTCACTGCTCCCATGAAATTTGTGCGAGGCTGTGAGATGTTTGCTGAAAACACCAAACAAACTGACCAGTCATCACTGTGTTTAGCATTCCCATTGTGATATTAGCATTAAACACACAGTGGGTGAAGCACAGTTGGATGCCGGCCATGCTGTTTCCATCTCTCAGTGTGTTGCTTATCTTACTCCTATACATATGCACCATGAACACGATCTGGGAGTGAGATTCGGTGCAGAAATGAAGAAAGGAATTATGGGGGAATGCTGGTGAAATACCAGCTGTTAGTACTTCCTCTGTAATCCTGTCCTTGTGTCTCCTATAGGGGATTAACAGTCCACTTATTAGCCAGCAATAAAGAGGTTTAATAACAGCGTGTGAAATGATATGCCGGTAATAGAGCAATTTGGGCCTTATGGGGCTTAAGCCTTTTCTCCCCTTACAAATCGACAGCCACTTCTTTAAATAATGAGTAACCCTTTGAGATTGAATTTAACCCCCATCTCATAATGTTTGCTCTTGAATATAACAATGAAAGGAAACAATCAACGTTCCTTTATTGAAAATATCAAAGCGGATATAATTTAGAACAAATTATTTTCTCTTGCTGTTATAACCTCTTTTGTCAAAGTTTTGTTCAAAGTAGCATCCGGTGGAATGGTAGAATGTTAAATATACTGATGATATGTTGTATGAAAATAAAACTGAGATCAAAACAGGTTGTCGGACCCCGGCAGTTGTCTCAGCTGCAGTAGATTAGAGCCTGAGATTACTCTGTCAGCATGTTGTGGTTACAGGCGGAAGAGAGTATATATCAGACACTTAGTACAGTTCATTAAGCAAGCCACACAAACATGAATGAAGTGGAGCATTCTTGCCCTTTTCCGTGTGGTATGTGGGAATATGCAGTGGTTCTGGGTGTGAACTAGGGAACCCTCCAACACACACACGTATAGTCACACACTGACATGAGCTTTTGGCGTTTATGCGTAAAATACATTTTTGCCTACAACTTTACATATAAGCATGCAGGCGCATACATGTCAAGTACAGAATCACTCGCATGCATTCGCACACACTGACTTGCATTTATAGATGGACACGTTATCAGACAAATGTTCACATTCCACGCACACACACACACACACACACACACACACACACACACACACACACACACACACACACACACACACGGGCAGGCACTCGCATTTACAGATAGACACCTAACAGACACACACACACACACAGAGTCAGTCATGAGCTTATATATGAGGAGTGATGAGGTTCTTATCAGAGAGGAGCAGCCCTCCTGAAGCAGCTGTTTGATATACTGTTCCCGAGGATCCTTGACCTGCTAGATAAACCTGAGGAGACACGCAGATAGGCCTTGTCACAGGGATATGGGGACCTGGAGCTGGCCCCGGTGCTTCAGACTGTGGGGGCAAGGCAGAAGACACTTTTCATCCCAGTCCAACACTACTTTATTACCCTTGCGAGATTGAAGATGGGAGAAGCAGATAAGACATTTTTACAATTAAGCTGGTGTCAGGGTAAACCCTCATATCCTTTTAAGTGATAAATGACATTTGATATTTGTCAGCGCGTCAGATGGTTACGTGAGATGACAAGCTGAGATTGAGTTATCTGCCATTTGAGGAATATGTCGAGGTATAATATCTGACAGAATTCAAATATAAAGCAGGAAATTCAATTAACTTTCAGCTTCTGTTAGCAAATTAGATTTTGAATATTAGCGCACACACACTCAAACACACACACGCACACACACATACACACACACAAAAGAAAAATGCCCCCAGGGAAGCACAGTAAGACAATCTTATTTTAGCAGGAGCGATAAAGTCAAATGTGCCACGAAGTATTGCCTTCAGCCCAGCTTTGGCTGGAAGGCTTTCACTCAGTCCATACCGGATAATTTTTTAAAGCACAAATTCACAGGCAATTAAGTTTTCCATCTCTGTCCCTGCATTTTTTTTCAGTCTCCCTCAGTATATTATTTAAATACCTGACACACTGCTGTCCACCTAAAACTTTATTAATGCTCATATTTTAGATAAATACTTTATCATTTCAATAAATATGCAATATTCCACAGTCATACACTGTTAATGGATGGGCTCATTTATCCATAGATATTTAATGGTCTGGCAATGCAACAGCGGACAATTTGCTCTTTCTCTGCTCCTCCACTGAAGTGAAATGAATGGTAATTGTAGCCAGGTTTTAAGTACTTGTTTTGCTGCACTCTCCCCTGACACAGTTTTCTAAAATAGATTGACTCCATTAACCTTGACAGCACACTCAGTGTCCTCAGTGGGCTTGTTTAACTGTTTTTGGTTGTCTCACACGTAGTAGCGGAGATGAAGTACCTGGCAGAGACGCATAACCTGCCCTTTGCTTGAGAGCAGAGTACCTCTGTGTGTTTGGTCTGATTTGCAGTACTGGGGTAGCTAATGTGTTTCTCCATGTCCTTTGCACATATGCTTATTGCCTTGTTTTTTCCCAGTTAAACTCTTACCTTCGTCGACAAATTGACATATGCTTCTTTGTATGTTTTTTCAAGTGTATTGTATATTTCAAAGTTAGATGCACTTTTTATGTTTTTGACCCACATAATTACTTTTGAAGTCTCTGCTTGGAAATTTGAAATGGCAGGAATACGTAATCAGATCTCCTGTATATTCAACCAAATGCACCACTCCTGAATGAGAGTTAAAACAGAGTCTGTCATTTTGGTTGCTCATGGTTACCAGTGGCAACATGAATTTAAACAGACTTGACTCAGGTGGGTCTCACAACATCTCTGTCTCCCTCTCTCTGTCTGTTTCCTTCTGTCTCTTTCTCTCCCCCCCGTGTGTCTCTCTGTCTCCCTCCCACTGTGTCTCTCTCTTTCTCTCTCTCTCTCTCTCTGTCTCTGTCTCTGTCCCCCCCTCTCTTTCTCTCTCCTTCTCCCTGTCTCTCTGTCTCTCTTTGTCTTTCTCCTCTTTCCCACTCAATCCCTCTTTCTCTCCTCTCCCCCCTCCTTTGCTCCTTCTCTCTCTCTCTCTCTGTCCCCCCCTCTGTTAGTCCAACTGTGCGCAGTATGCTGCTGACAGGAAGGAAGAAGAGAAGATGTGTGATCACCTGATCAGTGCTGCCAAGCACAGAGACCACGTGACCGCCAACCAGCTGAAGCAGAAGATCCTCAACATCCTGACCAACAAGCACGGGGCCTGGGGGACCCTCTCGCAAAGGTAAGGGGGGGCCACAGCCGGGAGGGTACAGACCCGAATTGCAGTCAGTCGGGGGTTCCAGAATCTCTGTCCCCTCTCAGAGAACGCGGAGACGGCTATCATTCCATGTAATTTTCCCAGTGTCCATTGGGGTCAAGCCCTAGGCCGGCAAACTCAATTACTATACAGAACAGCATAATCCCCTGGAGACTGTTGTGAGGCTGTTCTTATGGTCAGACAAAGGGGGGGTAGAGTTGGGTCTGCTGTCCAGACAGTCTCGCAGTGCCTCTCACTCACACACCAGCACACCTGGCTATCGTTAGGAGAGCCCCTGGGCACCCATAAGCCAACACCACTCTCTCTGTTTCTCACCACAAACCTTTTGATAAAACAACATTCAGCATGGAAATGCGGTCACAAATGAGACAGAGAATGCAACCAACTGTCAGTTTAGCTTATAGAAGTGAAAGGACATCCTTAACAATGAACTGTATTGATAAAATTAACAGCAAATAATTAAATAGCAAAAAATATTGAGTAAAATGTTACAGCCTTAGATAAGTCCACACTGAGTCTGAAAGTAGGAGTGACACGTAGCAGTGGTCTGGCCCGCCATTTGGAAACACTTCTGAAATGCTCTGCAAAAAAAATGGCTTCTGGACATCAATCAGGCCTCCTTGACATCTTAACCGGGCTGTCAGTTTAGCTGTGAGAAAGTCCAGGAGCTGAGGAGCCGGGTCCGAGCTGGGGCCTAGTGCTGAGAAGAACCGCAATCACTCATTTGCCCTAACAAATTTGTGCAACTGTCAGAAACTGCGACAACGGTTTCCTTATTGAATTTTGAAAATGCAACGCAGATGGCTAATTATTTTCACTGTACCAGCTTGTTTACCCTTGTCTACACAAAACATACATTGCCCATAGATGGACTGGTATTAAAAGCACTCTCAGTGTGGTTGTGTGTTAGCTGTCTTTTTTTTTGTTTCTGTAGACAGGAAACTTTCATTCAAATGTTTTTTTGTAGACCGACATTCTCATGGACAGTTATTGTCTGGTTTACTTTTGCACAGGCACACTGGGGATTTGTGTAAACGTCTTTATTACAGATAAAGTTGAATAATGTAGTTTAAGCATCTATTCACAATGGTATTTTTCTGCATATTCACGCTGAGAGCATCAGATATGATTAATAACTTGAAGAGTGTTCTTATCCTAGTCCCTCTAGACTGACACAGTTTTATAAATAGGCTTGGTAGGATTTGATTTAAATTTTGAAATACTTCATTAAATGTCAGACTTACAGAAAGCACCCAGTTGGGTGGGGGGGATTAAATGTGTTGCAATGCTTTTCTGAAAGCTTAAATATTTTGATGCTGAAAAGTTTAGGTATTTTAAAGTTTAGATAGAGATTTTGAGCCTGAAAGTTTAGATCTTTTGATGCTGTTCTGTGATGGGTGGAGTTATCACACAGCAACTGAAAATTATGCAATTGCTGCTGCTGCTATCAGTGCAGGTAGATAAAAATACCTCATGCCATCTGGTAGTCAAGACATCTGAAGAAAATTGTTATTTAAAATGAAAAATGTCACATCCCAAAAGAGGCAGTGTCCAGTTAGGAAAGTGTCATGCATGCATAGTGTACACTGAATACAATCTGGACAAGAGCATCTCTACAGTGACTGTACATAGTTAAATAAGAAACTAAACCAGTAAAATGATTGAAGTTTTTTAGTTTTGGATTGTATATATATGTACAGACATAACAATTAAGCATGTGCTTTCCCATTTCCTGAAAGCAAAATTAATGTTATGTAGGAAGTGCTTTTAAAAACCACAGCTTTTTAGTACATCAACAGTGGCGGCAAGAAAGACAAAAAAAAGGGAAAAAAATAATTTTGCAAGTTGTATTCAAAGCACTTATATAAACATTGATTTTATTTTACGCAACATGACGTTAGAATACGAGTGTCATTCTGCCAAGCCTGAGTAGAAATTTCATGCTTGGTTGTGGGTTGTTTTGAAGACTGCGACCGCTGGCGGTGTATCAGTGATGACTCTGGCTTGGCGAGAGGCAGGCCTGTGCAGCCGGGTGACTGTGAGGCAGGCGGGTTTGTGTTAAGCAGGACGGCGGGGACTGCACGCTGGCAGCCCTGCTGACTGTGGAGGGCTCCTGTGCCCCCAGCCTCCTCACATCCCTCTGCTGCCTGAAGGCCGGAGGCTGAAGAGCACTCCTTCAGAGCACACAAGCACATGCGCTTACATGCACATACGCATGCATGCACGCACACATGCACACACACTCCTGTGTATGCTCGCTCACACACACACACACACACAATTTGCACACTCTGTTACGCACAAACATAAATGCCTTCACACACATACCTGCATGTGCACACATGCATACACACTCCTGTGTATGCTCGCTCACACACACACACAATTTGCACACTCTTACACACAAACATAAATGCCCTCACACACATTCTCATGCACACCTGCATGTGCACACGTGCACACACACTCCTGTGTATGCTCTCACACACACACACACACACACACACACACACACACACACACACACACACACACACTTTTGCACGCACTCTGTCACACACAAACACAAATGCATGCACACCTGCATGTCCACACACGCAAACACACATGCATACTAACGCACATATACTCCCACACGCATACACAAGTTTACATACTCACAAACACACACACAGACATGCACACAGTAATAACGCTATGTCAACATCATCATGCTACTGATGATCTGCTTTTAAACTAACAGAAGGCTTCCAATGTGTTTTTCATTCTCTGTGATTATGTAATTGCCCATGGTAATGGCCTTGTCATTTTAATCAGAGTGTTTGTCGGTTTGAATCCATTTGTTTGTTGGGAAAGGTAACATAGTACGTGTTACACAGTATAAGCCAGACCGTGTTAGCCCAAGATAAGAATTGGTTTGATCTCTAACAAAAACACAGGTGTCAAAAAAGAGCCAAGTTTACACAACATCTGCCCCTCAAAATAATGTTGTTAAAGCTCTATCCACTCCCTTGGATCCATACATAAGCCACATGAGCAGCGTCATAAACCTTAAGCTGCCTAATCCTCTCTTTGCTCTTGAGCCAAACTTGGCCCAGCTAATACAGAGCTAGCAGTACAGCTTGCATTCTAGCTGTGGGCCAGCAGAATTTCATTACTCTAGCATTCTCTTCTTATCTAATTCATTTAACTGTCTAGTTACTGTGGACAATTTGAAAGCACTTTCAAAGATAGTGTTGCACACCTAAATTGGCAAGTTAAAAGCCCAAAGGATCACAGGGCAATTGGTTTGCATAGGAATTAGCTAGGTGCATTTTTCTCCTGGGATCTGATT
Organism: Megalops atlanticus; assembly: GCA_019176425.1. Taxonomy (NCBI): domain Eukaryota; kingdom Metazoa; phylum Chordata; class Actinopteri; order Elopiformes; family Megalopidae; genus Megalops; species Megalops atlanticus. Next base: position 30,471,664 of record CM032883.1, on the reverse strand, counting down.
CTGTCACTGGCATGTTTTTCTGTACCCTCTTGGTATATATACTGCTCTGTTAGGCAGCCAGCATTTCAGTAACATTAGCTTTCAAAGACAAATGAAGTTAAACACAAATGGACAGCAGTGTCTGAGGGGAAATATTATGATGCGTGGATGTGAAGTGTGTGTGTTTGTGTCTATACACATGTATTTGTGAAAACTCATATTGATGATAAATGACCATGACACTACGATTTTCCCCTGTCCAGTGCTATTAAAGTATAATATTTCTAAAATATTCTAAGGAGGAAAAATATCTGATATGTACTTTTAGCTCTTGTAGCAGGTGCTCCTAATTAGTCAGGGGTATGAATAAATATGGAGGGTGTTATACATGTTTACATGCGTGTCCAATGTCATCTTCACATACCATACAAACCCAAATGCGGTTCATTGCACAACACAGCACCAGGCTCAATTTAAGGGTCAGATCCAGTAATTCAATTAAATCCCCCTGCTGTGTGTTCTGGTGACACCCCCCAGCATTGGCAAGGTGCATAGAGCATGCTGGGATGACCTCTAAACGCTACTCTATTCATCTACTCACACAGCAGTAATGCATCTACTGCATGTGTTCGTGGGTTCTTCAGCAACTGTGCACAGCCACCCTCTTCAGACCTGTGATCATAGTGGTCTTATTTGTTCCTGCCATCTCCCCAGTCTAATCCCCTGATGTTGACACTGCCGCTGTCTTCCAGCACCCCCGTTGACTGCCCGAGTCCTGCACAACTCCAGCCACTCGTCTCCACATCTGTTCTAGCTGTTGTGATGTTGGATTTGAATGTTCGGAGGATTTCTCTCTGACTTATCCAAATTCAGGAAGCACTTACTGTCAATGAAGTAGAGCCGCCCAATTATATGGGATTTGACACGGGCATGGGCGGAATTAAGGGCGTGTAACGGCAAACGTTCCATAGCCGGCTTATTGACACAGCCTTTCCTTCTTTTCTCTTATCTGAGAATGGTGGTTTTCGGTCATTGAACCGATGAGAAGCTGAAATGAGACGATCCCTGTGTGTGTGTGTCAGCCCACGGAGGAAGCGCTACGCCACTGCTAAAGCCTGCTAAAATGGCCCTTTTCTCCCGTGGGCTGCCAGCTCGCCTCGGCTGAAGTGAAGGATGTCAGGAGAATTGAGCCTGTTAGAATCCCTCCCGATGGCACACCGCGCCGCCGCCGCCGCCCCATGTCTCACCCGCCAGGCAGGGGCAATCCATATTGTCCCTTAAGCGTCACTCTCGTCCCGCTAACTCTGTTTTCCGAAACGTTGAAAATGCACGACTACAGTTTTCTCACAATACAGTTTATTACCATCACCCGTGAGCATGCATCATGCAGTTCCATTAGACGAATACATTAAAAAAAAAAGAAAAACAAAGACCAAAATATCGATACCGCTCGACAATACATATTGGATTGAATTCCAAGCTACCAAATTTACTTATTCAAATATTTATAGAATCCATCTGAGTGGCATTCCATTTGCATGGAAACAAAAGGTTATTGAGCTCGGGCGCATTGTAAATTATACCGCAAAACTTCCAACAAATTCAAATTTAATGGTAACCTGCTGGAGAAGAAAAATGATGCAATATGTTCATGAGCTCAAGGCAGTGTTGCAGCCGAGCAGCTTAGTCTTATTCAATGCTACATTAACTTTTCCATTTATGCTGCTCTTGTAAAATATAAAGCCCCCAGGCATTTTGGAGTAGCTGTCTATTATGTTTGTGCCTGTGTGTGAGTGAGTGAGAGAGGGAGTGTGTGTGTGTGTGTGTGTGTGTGTGTGTGTGTGTGTGTGTGTGTGTGTGTGTGTGTGTGTGAGAGAGAGAGTAGAATTTTTTTTTAGCCTGGCTGGACCTACGCACAAGCAAAAGGCAGTTGGTATGTTTCATGCATAATTATATATTTTGTATTCTGTATAATAAAAACTAGTACATATTAGTGGCTATACATAGAGCTGCTAACAATATTACCTTTTTGATTTTGTGGAGGTGAACTTTGATGTTTGGATCTATGTGTGTGTATAAATATATATATGTGTGTGTGTGTGTGTGTACATATATTTATATATATATATATGTAAATGTATATATATTTATATATATGTACGTGTATATATATATGTGTATATATACATGTATATATACACATGTATAAAAGCAGTGTTCAAAAATGTTTTGAGATAAAGGCCCAAAGCGACTGGTAGACAGGGCCTGGCGGGAGCCGTTAGCAGAACCGGGTTTAGTAGCGCTGATCTGAAAGTGCAGCCGAGAAACACATCTGCAGATTGTTAGCGGAGCCGGTGACCCCTCCTCACCGCGCTCGGCTGGGCCGTACGCAGCGGAGGAAGGCTGGCGGGATTGTGTTTCAGCTTCTTCAGACGCAACGCAGCGCGCGATGAGCGCACATCCTGCCGGTCCCGCCGGCAGACCCAGGGCACCGGCCTCCTGTGGGTTTTTTGTGCGACCCGAATAAGGAATAACCAAATCCGCCAGAATAGATGTTTGTTAGATCATACTTCATGCTTGCCTGATGATGAATGTCGCAGTATTGAGCTGGCATCAGAAAATCAATAGGTTTCAAATTGAAACAGTATAGGGCTGTATTGATCCAGGCCGCTAAATCAAAACGAAAAGGCTTTGATACAGCTCCCCCGGACAGCCTTCTGCCCAGTAATGACATGCTATCAATTTTAGCTTTGCGCTGATAAATCAAGTTGAAAATTGGATGTCAGTTTTTTTTTATACTAAAGGAGTGATTTTCCCTGCCCTCTCCTCCCCGTCTCCCTTTGACCCCTGACCTGTGCCAGTGGATTATAAAGTTCAGCCCCCTCTACGAGAAGGGCTATGTCAGAAGTGGCATTTCAAATTCATTTCAGAAAAATTTCTGCTGCTCCAAAACAGCAGAGTGCTGCTTTCTGTGTTTAATCAGTATTAGCATTCCCTCAGCCTTGAGAGAGAAATGGGGAGTAATTTGTATTTATGTCTCATAAAGATTATAAAATAAAGATTTATGTCTTATAATTAGTTTAAGATCACTGTGTGGATGCTGTTCCAAGTGAGATCATCTTTTGATATGATACTGTCCCATTGGTGTTACACCATAGAAGCAGGCGTTGTAATTCTGTGATGTTAGGCTGTCTGTAACTAAATGTTGTATATGTTATGGTTCCACAGAAGATTTTGGAAGTCTAAAACACAGACGTAGGTGGAAACCACAACAAGAGAGATGTGGAATACTTGTTTTCATTGCAGTGTTGCACCAACACCCCCAAGTCTCCCAAATACCTTAGAAATCTCAAACTCAATCAGCCTGCTAACACAGTGCTCTGGTCTATATGAGCAACAATGGGGTTATTGGTCACATGACCTCAGCCACTCAAGACCATGACAGCCAATGCGGTCTGGTTAAGGCGCTCCTGTTCTTAATGAGCATGGTTAATGCCAGCATATGATCGAAATATATCTTTTTCACCGCACTGAGATTGTGTAAGATCTTGTGCCTCAGTCAATTGGGATTTGTGGCATTTCTTAACATGTTTCACGGAACACCCCATCCCCCCACCTCGACGGTTAAGGTGCTAATTGCTTTACACAGCCTTCCTAACACAAATGTAGAACAGGCAGAGAGAGACAGGCGTCCCTTTGTTACAGAGCACCGGTGTTGACATCAGCACCATCACTGACAGCTGACAGACCTGCATCCCCCGGCCCCCTCGGCAGACCTTAACTTAACCTGACTGAGGTATCGATTGTCAACATTTCTCCTGTATAATTACTTTTTGCCAGAGAGAGAGGAGGAGGTTGGGGGGAGGTTAGGGGGAGGTTGGGGGGGTGGGGCGGTGGGGTGGGGGAAGAAAGTGGTGGCGTGTATTGATCTGCGGGGAAGCACTGGCACAGTTTCCCGTTTCCCTTGACTAACAGTGAGTTTCATCTTTCATGTGTGATGAATGGTAACAATCTGGCACTGGGTAATAACTTTGTGATGGAATGAACCCTTCAGTCATGCTCCCTCTCACTCGGCGGGCTTCGGTCCCGCCTGAAAGGGTTATCAATTCTCATATCGGCCCGTGCAAGGATAGGGTCTGGGATCGTCACTCGGGGGTGGGGGGGGCGACGTGTCTGATCGCCCTGCAGGGAGGTCGTCCAAGTCCCGTCTGGGAGCAGGGTGTTTCGTCAGTGCTGGCTTGCTGGACGGCATCTCGTTTAACAGCACAATTCAGCTGATAGTTCTTACAGCCTCTGTGACGTTTCTGCCTTCACGCCAAGTAATCTCAATGGATCTTGCTGACAACAAACCTGGACACAAAGCCATAGGATGCATGGAAGCATCCCCCATACTGCCATACCGTGCCATATGCCAAAGGGAGTGAATGCATTACAGCAAGGAAATAACAGGCTGGCTTAACTTCATTTGTTAGAGAGTGCCATTAATGTTTGTGTTGTCTGCGGTTAGGGACAGAAGATTTTTTTTCTTGATCACATGGGTGTGCAGAAGCTGATGGTTGGGGTATATCTCCCAGAAGGCTGTGAATGTATTCAGGCCTCCTCTGGGCTGAGTGTGTGGCTGTCCTGAGATACTAGTGTGGTCCCCAGGAGACGCGTTCCAGCACAGTGCTGCTCACCTGGACAGACAAGTGTGAGGCCCCCCCAACACAGCCCTGAAAACACGAACAGTCGAAACACCGACAACAAAAAACAATGCACCTTCCCATGCTTCATTTAAAACCGGGAAACAGAGAAATCTTCCACTGTTAATTTGACTTAAAGTCTGTAAATAACAGAGTTCGACATGCTTCTGTGAAATCGTGTAAATTGTGTTTCTCTTTCATCGTGAAAATTGCCAGCAGTCACGAGATCATAAACCTTAAATGCAAAATAATCATGAATGAAACACTCTTGTTTTTTTGTTTTTTTTTTTTTTTTTTAAAAGTTTTCGGGTTTTCGATTGTGGAGAAGAGAAATCTGAGCAGCATATGGGAGTGGGATTCCTTTGTTCTAGCTCTTTCATTACCTCCCCTCTCATTTGTTCCTGACCTACTCAGGGCTCTTCCCCGGGGGCTCTCTTAACCTTGCTGCCTGTGTTAATTATCTCTGGAAAGGGGCCCATTCACACAATCATCAATTTCAGAAGAAGCAGAAATCGAGTCGGGCATCGCTCGAGAGAGAGTGGCCCCGATTTTGATGGAGGAGGCTTGCCTAACCCGTGCTGGCAAACGCGAAAGCGCCAGCTGACAGAGTCTGTCTCTCTTTCCCCGCGTCGTAACAGATGCTGCTGTCTTCATTATCCAAATCAAGCTCCATTTGGGCTGCATCATCAGAAGCGTTTTTAACACAATGCTGAGCTCTCCTCGTTCTCAGATGGCAACGGGCAGGGTCTGAAGGGTGGAAGGGGCCTGAAAATGATATGAAGTTCTGAGCGATGGAAGGAGAGTAATACAAACGACCCTAAGGCCAGAAGCCCTTTGTTAAGTCGTATTATTCTAACAGGAAACCGGTGATGGCTTTTAGATCATTTTACGGCGGCGGGGAGAGTAAGTGGATAAAGGTAATGTTTTAGCAATTGTGTCCGGGTGGAGCAAATGTGAAAAAGGCAGCGCGCGTAGGGAATCAGGGCCTGAGGGTGCTCCATCATTCATGTGACACGTTTTCCAGAGAGAGAGAGAGGGGCAAGAAAATTGGAAAAGAGGGCTTTGTTGCCGCCAGGCAGGCGGTAAAATGGGCCTGTTTTCTAACGCTTTAGCTTAAACCTTCTGATGATCCGTTATTTTTATTAGAGCCCATCTCAGGTGCTCTCTGCGGGCAGGTTAGGCGAGTGCAGTACCCCAACCAGCCCTGCTAGATTTTTTTTTTGTTAAATTTCATTTTTATGTTTTTGGGTCTTAACTTCCAGCCCCTTGTTCACAGCTTTGGAGTGGGATCAGTTCTGGATGGTTTGAGATGGAAGAGTTGAGAATAGATGCAGATGAAAGCCAGTGTGATCAACATGCCGTCATTCCCCATAATTGTACCAGGCCCTGGATCAGTGCGTTTTCATATTCAACGAAACACCGCGTGTTCATTAGACAGAAGATAATCCCATTCCTTGTCAGTTTGTGACGGATTGCAAAAGAGGAAATAGGATTGTATCTTTTCAATTATTAGTTGACTTTGAAAAATAAAATGGGTTCAGACAAGGCAATGGACCTGTTTGGCCAAAGACTCGGAACAATAACATGGCGTGCCGCTAAATCTTGAATCATCTTCATGTGCATTGTAACGTTTATCGTGCAATGCAGTCTAGTGGCCTCCGGCACCAAGACCCAGACCAGCAGGAAGCTGTAGTTGATACTGTAGAATGATTGGATTATTTTAGTTATGCACAGAAATTAATTGCAGACCTAGATCACCAGTGCAGTATTCCAAGACTTTTAGTGTGTTACACCATAGTTTTTCAGCTGTTTGGCTTTGAAGGAATTACAGTAATCCTTTCCACGGGAATGGTGAGGGTTTATGGCTTCCCCTGGAGATTTAACGGATCTGACTTGGAGAATTTTAGAATGAGATAGTGAGAGGTTGAACCTGAGTTAGGCGGCATTCATCCACCCCGAAGTGTATGAGAGACTAAAAGTTTCCCAGGGGATGTGGTGTAGAGGGACAGTAATAGGGGCCTATGAATGAATCTTGTGGTGTGCTGCTCGACATGGGGTTCTTCCCAGAGATCACATTTCTTCGCAAGACATGGTGGGAGAGGACCAACCATGAACCCTCCCAAGGCAGTGCCCAAGATCTCCAGCCCAGCAAGAGCAGGAAGAGAATCTGATGGGCTGCAGTGTCCGAAACTGCGTAGGGATCCAGCAATAGTAGATTAATGAATACTCATTCATATAGCAGAATCCCTTCTCCAGAATGACCGCTTGCAGTTGTTGTAGATACTGTGAGTCATTGCAGAAAAAGGAATATGAGAGCAGAACTTGACCAAAATAGAGCTGAGCTTCCTTACCTTGTTCACGTTAAAAAAAAAAAAAAGATGCTGTCATGAACATTTATTCCAATGACGGAGTAGCTAGAAAATAAATTCTCAGAGCATAAGTGCAGTAAGAGGAAGATGGTGGAAACGGATGTGGAGAGAAAGGGGATTTGTTCTCAGATCCACTGTGTGTTTGTGAAGTCGGGGTGTGTTTAGCGTCACAGTCGCGGTGGCACGCAGAGGGGTGTCAGAGCACCCCCCCTCTCATCCCAGGCCCTCTGTGTGACTCTGATGAAAACCAGCCTGTGATCGCCCCCTTTAAATAGAGCAGCCGCTGATTACTGGCATTTATTATAATTATCCTCCAATTGCGCCTCAAATGGAACCATTTAAAAGGGATATAATGGTGTCTTATTGAATTTCCCTCTTTCCTTTCCTCCTTTCTTCATTCCGTTGTTCAACAAAAGATAATGCGGTCTCGACTATTACAACAAATTGAATGTTACTTAAACACACATGTTGTGCTGGAATGACAGAAGGATACCTCATGTTTCAACAGTCAGGCCTTTGTAGCTACTGCTCCTATAGTCCGAGGTGTTGGTCCAGCAATGCAGCGTGTGTGTGTGTGTGTGTAAACAACATTTCAGTCAATGCTTTCTCCATAGATTGGATTGGACATCAATGGGGAGCAAATCTCTCACTGTCCATTATAATGGACAAGTTTGAAGGTCAACTTTTGTGTTAGTTTTTACACGCGATGCGCACTGACAGCAGTCCAAGCAATGATGAGCAAATTCACAGGATGTTTCCCAGGGGAGGAAAGTCTCACCTTTTAATGCGATGATTTCTATGCGGCAGAAGGTTTTGAAGCCATTGAGTCACCTCGCGGAATCACAGGCCTAAAGGTTGCAGTGCTGTGATTCAGCGAGGTGACAGGAATGGGCCTGGGTGGCTCAGCCTGTTTGCCAGAAATGACCCTCTGACGTAACCAGCGCGCGCTGCAGCTTAACGTTGCCGACGGGGAACGAAATCTCCGCATGGCCGAGTGTGGGAGACGCCCCTGAAAGTTAACCCCTTAAACACAACCTCTCCTTGTTCTTTCCTGTAGTCTTCCTGGGCCTCTGCCAAGATGTGCACTGCAGGTGGGCGGGGATGTGGCAGTCCCCTGTGTGTCCAGGTTAGAGTCCACCCCAGCACACGGGCTGAGTGCAAAAGGCTGCCATCCAGCAGAGAGCCGGAGGGGCCGTGCTAAGGCCTCTGAGTCATAAATCGGTTAATTTCGTTTTCCTTAAAAAAATGGAGTGACCTTGGTCAGTGCATCTGCATACAGCTGGTGGTTTTCCAGAGCAATGGGGGACGATGGAAATGGATGTGACCTTAGATGTTGCATCCGCAGCGGGGTCGTTAGTGTGAGGGGCCCATTGTCGTCTCCCCCGGACAGAAAGCCCAGTGTCAAACAAGCACTTCCAATGGACGGCAGTCTGCCCCAGCCCAGAGCCAGACGAACAGGGGCCACGTCTATACCCTGGTTTCCCTCTCATTCTTTCCAACCTTAATAAATTATCTGTGTGGAAATATCAGCGACAATAATTCTGACCCCAGCGCCCTGTGGTCATTTGGGCCCTGAGGGCCTCACTGTCACTGAACCCGGGGTGGGTGGGGGGTAGTCACCCACCCCCACCCCAATGGTCCCACCTCCTCCCCACGCTGACATGAACCCAATCCATCACCCCCGGCAACCTTGCACAATTCCAAACAAGCGTTCATATTTCTAAACGCGGGGCTGTATTTTCCCTTTTTTGAAATTGTTATCAATCTTTTTATTTCCCTCTTTACCATTTTATTTTGAGTCACTGCCGTCAGATTTTTATGGCTTATTATAAACAGCCGTATTCTGGCCAGAGTGGAGGTGTTAAATCTCACACGCCGCCTGAAGCCCCAGCCGCGCAGACATGGGAAAAGAGATATTTAAATTCAAGGGGGGGGGGTGAGGAAAGCGAGAAGCCACTCTTTTTTTTTACGTGTTTACCATAGAGCACTTTAAGAAGCTGAGAGCAGCCATAAATAAAAAGCAGCCATGTTTCCCAGCTGATAGTTTTGGTTATCTGCACTGGAAAATTAGCTTTTAAAATGCAGTTTGAAATCCATTTGGGTGATTGATGGGGGGATGTGACTAATAAATTTTGCCCGCTTTCTGGGAGTCTTGCGTTTCGCCATTTTTTTTAATGCATGTCATGATGCACACAATTGGAGAGTAGAATGAGCGAGCGTGGAGCTAATTCTGCCGAGGGATTGTCACTCAGATGAAGAGGCTGTCAGCGCTTGTGCTCGGAGGGACCTGATGTATGGGGGGGTCTGAAATTCAGTGTTTGTGTCGTTACAGATATTCTGAAATAATCGCCTCTAAACGGACAGCTGGAAGCAGTGATGAAGAGTTCAATATTTCACAGGGCTCTCCACCTGAAACAATCATGCCGTAATGCACTTTTACTGGTCGGAAAGAGAGGATGTGTTCTGATTTCATTCAGCGGTAACGCGGCGAGTGTCGGTATTGGGATGAGACATCAACCGGGTAGTTTTTTTTTTTTCCCCCGACGTATTTGTTTTGGAAGGAAGTATTTCGGTATTTTAAGTAGGCTTCTGCAGCCTTTGTTGATGTCTGGGTTGATTCTGTTTTGTATTCTCTCTCTCTGATTTGTTTTGTGATGTTTTCACTCGTGTGACATGTGGCTTTGTTCAACTCCGGCACTAAATGCAACTCAATGTGATCGATATGGAGAGCTCAGAAGCAATCAAAAAATGCACCCCTTCTTGAATGTTTCCAGACTAAAAAAAGCATGAAAGTGACACCTGCACCAATCCCCCCCGATTCTATATTCACGGAAGCAAACAAGGTTGACCTGAGCTACAGTATATTCACAGATGGTGTTTCGGGATCATCCACCATCTGCAGTGTAGCCAATAGCTTTGCTTTTCTGCACCAGACATGTAGCAGCAGACTGTACTTGAATCCCCCATTAGCTGTGTGGGGATGGTGCAGCCAGCATTATGAGCCAAGAGGAAGTCTGGGTAACAGTGAGCATTTGCAGGGACTGGACTTTCTCAGTGTCATGTTCCCTGTGCCCCTTGCCTTGGCCAGGGGGTATTAAGGGAATTAGACCACCTGAGAGCCATTGCTCATGGGGCTTTCTGTAATAGACTCTAATGTGAGGGGTCCATCTTTCCACTAAGGACCCGCAACCCCCCAAGGAGCACCCCTGCTCAGGACCACCCTCACAGAAAGGGGACTTAATCACAGCAGTTTTGGCACTCCGGTAGGGCCTGGTGCTGTCCACATGGTTTAAAGTATCCCAGGTTCTCCCTTTTGCTCTGTCTGGAAAACCACCACCAAAGTACAATCATATGCTGTGGCACAGAAAAAGGCCAAGGGGAATCATAATGTTTGTTGTCATTTAAGACCACTTGGTTCATCAGTCCTTCTCATTCCATGTTTGTTTGTTCAGTACTGAGGCTTTTATGTTTGATCTAAGAAAATTTTTTTAAAAAATCAAGCCTGTTCTTTTCCCGGCGCATAGGAATGGTTATATGTAATGAAAAGAACAGATGAAATTCATCAATTTTTGTTTTTTTTCGTACGATAAAATTTTCCAGGTCCCCCCTTGCCTCCCCCTCTAGCTTTTGCAAGCCTGTGCTGTAGTGGGATTTAGGGGTTATAATCTTTAACAGTAATCTCTCAGGTTGCCTACACGGGATTTAGAATTTTCTCCCCGTGTAATCGCACGTTTACAATATCATTTATGTGGGTTTTGCATTTCAGCCCCCCTTGACACTTCTCTCCCTCCCTCTTTCTCTCTTTTCTCCCTTCCTCTCTCTCCCTCTCTCTCCCCCTCTCTCTTTCCTCCCCATGAGCTTTGCAGAAGATTGACAAGGGACAAGCGTCAGGCTCTCCGGCTCTTTGTACAGCAGCCAGTGATGAACTTTGAGCATCCGCCCCTCACATATGTACATGCAGGCATACGCACACACACTTGATTGATGCTAAAGTGAGGCTCAGCTCTCCTCGCTGTCAGAGGCATGCTAAGTCCCCCGAGCACCCCCCACCTTCCTCCCCCCGATTTCTGACATTCGTAGATATTATATTCATGGAACGCAGAGGTAGCTTTTGTGATGTGATCCCCATGTAACACTCTAATCTGTTTAGACTGCCTCAATATTATGGCTGAGAGGGGTGGGGGAAAAAGCCATACAATGCAAACCGTTGCTGGAAGCTAAGACTTAATTCTGCTCAGCATGTCAAATCTGAACTTGGGATTTTCCTCGCATTTGCAACAGCATCCTGATATTAGAGTGGGGGGGGGGTTGGATGGGGGGGAGGGGGGGTTGCATTTTGGGTGTGCTTTTTTTTTTTGGGGGGTGCTTTTCTTTGCTTTTTTCCATTCCTTGAACAACAGATTTTTGTGTATTGTTGCGGGGTAAGTAAGATGATTTAGCAGCAGAATGTGGCTGTGGGGTTTGAGCTGCCGTTTCGGGAGCCTGACTGACCGATTGGCTCGGATATAAACACCCCCACATTGCGGGGGAGGGGAGGGGAGGAGACGAGCTCTCGATCCTGACTTTGCACACCTGTCCTCCCAACCACTCGCCCGGATGAAGCGTGGCTGGTGCGAGTGGGAATCCACCTCTGAGTTTTGGAGAAGGGCAATAATCCTAATGATCCGAAGCACTTTAAAAGTTTAGGAGGCCTTTGGCACTTTGTGTGTCCAAAAGGACAAGATTCAGTTGCACAGCAAATACAGAACGTGCTGCCACACTGTTGTAGTGGCTCAGACAGCCTTCACCTCACAATACAAATAGATATCTTTATAAGCCATGAGTTAATATCAAGCAGTCATCACATTTGCAAATTTACTTTTCTCCCTGCCCCCTCCACCAAATGTTGTTTTTTTTCCAGAGTATCTATAGACATTGGTTCATTGGATGGATTTCTCAGGTGTGCCCTGGGCAGTGTTCGGCCTACAGATAATCTAAAACAGAGGTGTAAACAACATATTTGTGTTCCATGATTTATTCTTTCAGTGTTCTTTTACAAGTCATGCAGTGCGTTGCATGAAAAGGGCTGCGCTGGCAAAAGCATTAGTTTCATATGTTTTCTGAGTTCTGAGTTCTGAGATCACAGGATCGTTTACTTGGAAGAATATTATCACAGTGGTTGCAACAGCCACATTTTGAAACTTGTGCTAGCTTCTCTGTCAGCCAGTATTCAGTTGTAGCTTGGGCCAGAGTTCAGAACGGCCCCAGTTTGTCTTTAATGGTGTCACCTTTTATAAAAGTCAGGAGTAATGGGTAAGGGAATAAAATGCCTTGGAAATATGTGATAAACCGCGGCTTTTTCAGACTTTAAATGTGGATTTAGTCATAAACCTGTCGCTTGTTCTGCTTCTGTTTTCTTAGCTATTTTTGGTAATTTGGTAGGTTTTGATATAAGGGAAACCTCATTATAAGGGTGTTACTTTTAATTAGTCTTTCTCACTTCTTACTCCAAAGAGCACTGATTTCCTTTTCTTCTCTATCAGTTTCTTGTGAATATTAAACATTAGATTATCCTCTGCCCAGGTTGAAATTCTGGAGTCTGCCTTCAAACCTCATTTGTGAGGACAAAAAAGGAATTAAGGGCACCACATTAGGAAATACGTAAGCTTGCTATTGCTCCATTTTTTTTCTCTCTCATTTTCTTGGAAATGGATGACTGTGTTTATTAAACTTATGCTTTCATAAGTCAGAAACGGAAAAAGAAGGAAGAGGTGGAATTCAAATTTCTTGTTTTGGCCGACGATGAAGACGAAGCCCATACTGAATTTATTTGACCAGAGTTTGTCCCCTGCCATACTGTCATCTGCTCCCAAAGCATTTTAATCATCACTCTCCTTCTACATATCGCTAAACTCAGTTTGGAGTAAATTAGTAGCAGTGTTTTTCTGTGCAGTCTCTCTTTGAGGAAACACAAAGCCTTTGAAATTTCTCCAACCAGCTCGGACTTGAAAAAAGAAGCACTTAGTAACCTGATGCTAGTGCTGGCTCTTAATGGTTTGCATTAGCTGCAAGCAATAAAATTATCCCAGGTCCTCACTAATGTTGGAATAATCATTTACAAAGATGGTTACCACATGCTGAAACCTTTTTTTCTTCTTCTGCTTTTTTTCGCCAGCCCTAATTCGGTGTTATTAATAATGAATAAAAATGCAATTTTCTTCGGGTTGCTGCAGGGCCTTGGGAATCATTTCAATGAATATTTCAGCACATTATTTTAATCATGGCTCCACATATGCAGGGAGGGGGGGTAGGGGGATGGGGGGTGCAGGCATATTTTATAGGGCCGGGCTTCAACCGCGGTGAGACCCCTGATTATTAAACTGCACGCTGTCTGCGTTGAGGGTCCCTCCTTTGATTTACAAGACTTGTTAAAAACACAGTAAAAAAGGAGGCAAGCTGTGCAATTTCTACTTGTAATTTGATGCTGTATTTGTTAATGGGGCTGGCTGTGATTTATGTGGGCAGTGGTTGCTCCTGCTGCTTGCGGGCCTCTTGTAGAGAGGCTTCACAGGGGCTGGTAGAAACGGAACACTGTCTCACTGCACAAATCCAGAATCCTGTTTTTTTTTTTCTTTCTTTATGGTTGGAATGTTTGGTTTAGAACAGTGTTTAACTGTTGCATCTGTAAAGTTTCCAGCATTCCTCCTCTGGTTCGTTATTTCTTGCGATTCTGTCCCTGTGTTTTTTTCCTTTTTTTTTTCTTTTTTTTCTGGGGGGTGCAGGGGAGAGGGTTGTGACTAAACTGTTTGCCCCATCCTGGGCAGTGGTGTGGCGGGGAGAAGGTTGCTAGGTCCATTCCCAGGTAGGACCCTGTTGTGGTACCTTCAAGCAAGATACTTACTCTGAATCTATTCGGTAGATATCCAGCTGTATAAATGGATGATGTGTGTGGAACTATGTAAGTCGGCCTGGTTGAGAGCACCTGCTAAGCTAATTCACTGTAATGTAATGTAATGTAACGTGATGCAATGTAATGTGATGTCTCCACAGCCAGCTGCATGACTTCTGGCGCCTGGACTACTGGGAGGACGACCTTCGGAGGAGGCGGAGATTCGTGCGCAATGCCTTCGGCTCCACCCACTTGGACATCACGCTCAAGGCGCTGGAGGACTACGGTCAGTGACTAACTGCATTGAATGTATAGCACACTGAAGTACACCTCCACAATCCCATTTCATTTTACTCATTTCCTTCCCACAATATAAAAAATAAAACCCATGAAATGTCCTAGACATGCTAATCATATATATTAGTATGGAATTTCCATTACTGTGATTGGTGTCTCCCAGAAAAACTTTGAACTCTAGGTAGATGAACATGTTTACATTATTATTGTAAGGTAAGGTAAACTACTTATAATTGTTCTTTATTATTTTTTTATCTTTGTTCTAATTGTTCTTTATTCATTCCTGGGTGATCATCCTTGGAAAGTCACAAAGTCGGGCATTTTGTTTAGAGCAGATCTCAAGTTTGCATATTATTGTCAGCAAATACGTGCTAAATGGTATAAGGCAAAGTCAGTGAAAATCCTACATCTCTGCTGTTAAAAATGGCTAATTCCCTACGCGTGTTCATAAAATCAAAACAGACCTCACCAGGCTCACTATGTGTTTGTGGAGCAGAAAGAAGTTCATTGTCATTTTTATAGGTAACATATTTATGGGCTCTGTCAATTGAACATGGCAGATCAGTTTTATTACTATTTTTTATTTCCCCCACTACATGTAGTTGGGAGCAAATTGCATCGCTCGTCTCGGTGTTTGGTTCTTTGTTTGAAACTCTCTTTCACTGACCCGTTTGAACCTGTGGTGTTGCCCACCTCACTGTGTCTGTGTTGCTTTGTGTCACGCAACATGGCTTTTTAAAGAAGGTGGGTTAGTACTGCTAAATGCAGCAGAACCTTAAATGCAGGCTGGAACTGAGCGGTGGGGGAGGTGTATTGAAAGAATAAGAGTAATTGATTGATTATTGATTGAACAAAATTTCTTTTATTTTTAATTACAAGTATGCAAATCTTAATACTGAATGAGATTACCTTTCCAGGAGCATTGAGTAAGAAAACTGTTCAGCCTGGGGCATAAAAATGCATTTCAGGGAGATGTTACTACTTGTGTTTTATTTTCAAAAACAAGTTGTTTAGTTTGGCATTGATTTATGTGCATGCTGGGAGGTGTGAGATAAATAACTAGCTATAAGCTTTTAGTCTTTTTTCCAAGGGTCTCGTGTCAGAGCCCCCTTTTTTTTTTGCCTGTCATGTGACATCAGAGCTGTCTGGGGGCGGAGCTGATCTGATGTGACCTGCCAGTGACCGTCTTGGCGTGGGGCCCAGCTGTGGGGCTACTGAGCCCAGACCTCTTTTGGGTTGAAGAAGCTAGGAGTCGGGTCCCTGCACTGTTCTGGTGCCAGGCAGGCTTTAGGAATGGCTCTGGAAATACCACACATACGCCAGCTGTGCGCAGAGGTGCAGGTGGCTTTTGTACAGGTCCCAAACACAGTAATTACCTCCTGTGAAATTAGCCTGTGGGTTTACTCTGTTTGGGTCAGAGTTCCTTATGAAGGCTCCAAATCTGCTTGTGTTATAACGCTCAGGGCAGACTCTGAATGTTTGCTGCATATTGATGTATTTATGTCATACACATATACAAATGCATTTACCTCCAAATAACAGCATGCCAAATTTTTGAGCGTCATTCAGAACAGCGCTGCACAGTGAAAGAACGTGTAATAGATATTTATGTTTTATTTTAAGGTCCTGCGTCTGGTGGATGTGATTGTCGCTGGTGTCCCGGCGCCGGTGATTGAGGACTTGTTGAAGTCTCGCTGCCTCTTGGTGGCTCTAATGAGTGGAATAATTCATAAGCTTGTCATGTGAGAGGGATTGGCTCTGGTCTGACTGAGAGAGGGAGGCGAGGGGGCACCTCTCCCCTTTTCACTGCCAACGCGCGCTTTCAAGTGGAAGGGAGGCGCTTAAGTTTCGCGAGCGGCGGTGGAAGACTCCTGTTTTGTTCTACGTTTTTTTTTTTTGTTCTTCCCTGCGCCTTTTTAATGACGGAGACAAACAGACGGCGGCAGGCACTGCGCCGCTGTGAAAGGCGGCGTCTCGGCAGCTTCTCGCCGTCTTCGTCGAAAACGAGACTTGTCATTTCAAAATAACCTCAGTTTTAAAGGCTACGGGTTCATTAGATGCTTTCTGCTTTCGGCACTTTGTTTTGCTGGAGTATCGCACTGTTAGAGTGGAACTAGTGAGGAGTATGGTGTTCTTTGCTGTTATTATTATTTTTTTTTTTGAATAGGGAAACAAAAAAAGGCCAGCATGAATCACCCTTGGGAATCATTAGTGAAGCCTGGTCTGTTTTCTCTGTTTGACAGCAGAAGGGGAGTGTGATTGTATTAATCCAGACATCCAGTCGGGAGGTTGTAGGTTTGATTGGAGGACGTCGACCATAAATACGAGTTCACTGCGACTGGAACTGGAAAAGTCTGAGGGACTAGAAAGACGTGGCACAAATCGTTCTATCAACAGATAATGATAAGAAACTGAGGAGAGGTGTATATGGTGGGGGAAGACTGTGTGCTTCAGTAAAGGGAAGTGTGCTGGGAAGGTATGTGTTTGTGTGAGGGGCGTCATATGCATGTCTAAAGGAACCAGAGGTGAGATTGCACTCTGCAGTGGGTCAACAGGTGGATGAAATCAAAGGGTTACTGGGCCACCGCACTGGTGATTCCACAGAGATTAAGCCCTTCTGCAACTTCAGACCTTGAAGAAGGAAACAAACAGATCTCATTTAACCTCTGGGAATCCTCGCTCACTAATGCTGTTTATTATGAGGGTATGTTTGGAGGCTGTGGTATCTTTCGCACAGTATAGTGCAAGCCAACTTTTAGTGAAATAGTCATGCTCGTCTAGTTTAGACCCATAATATTGAACCAGAAATGGGGAAAAAAGTCTAGAAACAAATATATTAAACTGTAAAAATGGTCTGTTTTCCTTTCTGAAATCAGTGTAGCGTTAGCATTAGCACATATCGCAGTGGAGCATTATGGCCGGGTTCATTTTTCCCCACTGAGTCAGTTCCTGTATTGAGCTGCTCATTTAAAGACACTAATGGAGCCGGGGTAGAATAAAGAGTCTTTATGTGAGCTTTAATTTAGTCTCAGTATCACTGCAGCTCACACAGTAAACCGAGGCAGTAAACCGAGGCAAAGGCCCAACATGCAGAACCATCAGAACTGAAAGTGCATGTGGGTGTATTCTGACCTCAAATAACCTTACCTGTATTTCTGGATTTTGTGTGTGTGTGTGTGTGTGTGTGTGAGACAGAGAGAGAGAGGGGGGGACAGAGGGTCCCATTTTAAAACCTGCCTCCACGTCTATTACCAGCACTGACAGCATAACAAGCGCACGCCCTTTCTGCCTCCCTATTTAATAACCTTTCATGTTACGGCGAGCCGGTGGAACCAATCAGAGTATATCGTCAGCTGATTGGAATTGGGCAAGCATGAAATGGAAGCCACGTTAATATTGATCCAAGTCTTTAACGGCCTGTTTTACCTCCCTGTGTCCTTGCTGTCTCATTTCAGGTGAGCAATTCCTCCCTGACCTGCCGGACTCTGCGACATTCCTGGTCATGGATCTTTATTGCTGATTTTAACAGGGGTGTGCGGTAGATCAGACGGAACAATCCGCAGTTTGGCCCTGTAGAATTCAAACTAACTGACTTGCTATTTTACACACTCTTTTGTAGTACTA
Organism: Megalops atlanticus; assembly: GCA_019176425.1. Taxonomy (NCBI): domain Eukaryota; kingdom Metazoa; phylum Chordata; class Actinopteri; order Elopiformes; family Megalopidae; genus Megalops; species Megalops atlanticus. The sequence goes on along the minus strand of CM032883.1, from coordinate 30,453,845 downwards.
AAAGTAGTGAATATTCTATTTTTCAGTGCAATAATTGTGTTCTTGAGACAAAAATAATACCGTTCATAAGAAAAAAGGAGTTAATATAGTGTCTCTATTTTACAAATAAAGCCTTACCAGTCTATGATACAGTAGAACAAAAAAATAGTGTTTGCTAACTTTAGCGAAGTTAGCAGTGATATGAGTTCTTTTGTGTACATGTAAGTTGCCCCGCAGGAGGGGCTGCTTGTAAGGCGAAGTGAGTAGCTAGCCCGTCGATGCAGGGCTCCAGATGTGATGTATGTCAGCCCCTCCTGTTAGCGTTTCCAGTCAGAGGGGAGATGAAGCTATCCCCCGGCCTCCAGCCGCACGGTAGACCCGCAGACCCAAGAAACTAAATAAAGATTACTGTCAGGGTGAGGGGCAGAGCAGCATAAGCCATCAAACATCAAAGTGCTTTTTTTCTTTCCCTTTTTTTTTTTTTTTTTTTTAAACTGACAGCAGGGGAAGGGGTGGAGCTCACGTCACAAATCACAACAAAAGAGGTGCATTGCATTATGGGTAGTTTTCAGTTTTTCTTTTTTTTTTTCATATGGATCCCCTGCCCCCCACCCCAACTCCACCCCTGGCTTCATATTGAGCTGATTATAAATACAGTGATGAATCCGGGACTGCTGTTGCCTTTCTCCGCCGTTAAACAGCAGCCCGCTGACCGATCGATGTCCGTGTCCTTTATGAGCGCGGAATGCAGGTTCCATGGAGAGAGGGCACGTGGGAGGGCGGGAGCGGGATTTGGGGAGGGGACGTTGCCTGGGAAAAGTGGAAAGGAGTCTTGAGGAAGGCGAGAGAGAGAGAGACAGAGAGAGAAAGCCGCGCCTCCTTGTAATTACCCCCATTTATGTTCATCTCGCCACGAAATGTAATAAACCGGGAGGCCATTATTATCTCACAGATCAGGGGTCAGCCACCGGCAGGAACCCATCTGTACACTTCCGACAGACCTTAAGGCTTTCGCCCATCTGGAAACAGATAACCCGATAAAGCCTCGGACAGAGCGTCGGCGCGAGCGAAAGAGAGAGAGCGATGCCCCCATCACTCCGCTGTAGGCTGCACATCAGAGCGATGCCTCTCGCCGCATGAAGCCCCAGTACGGGACTGCGAATCCGGCTCACGGTTCACGTTTCTTGGGCGTAATTTACGCTTGCGGCGTGGAACGCTTAGGAGACGGAGCCAGCAGCAACATGGACGTCACCATGCCTGAATTGGGGGATGGAAGTCCAAAGAATGCGTCTGTCTGTAACCCGTGCTTTAGGGAGGTTCGAGAAGATCAGAAAGACATGCGAGTATTCTAGGTCAAAAGTCAAATGCGTGATGGTCAAATTTGAGTGGGAACCTTTTTACTCTGCTTTGTTAATGAAGTATGAGTGATTTACGATTAGAAGCACTCTCATTCAGGACACCCGCAAACCACGGCAGTAGTGTGAATGCTCTCTTTCTTTTTAGTTTGAGATTCTACTTCCAGTAAGTTTTTTTGTATCTGTAAGGGAAACACACTATCACTATCAGGAAGATGTTTTTGAGCATGCTCTGTGGTTCTATATTACATCTGAATTCAAGCTTTAAAAAAATCAAGTTCAGCCTATCTCTTATGGAAACTTCATAAAGGACACTAGGACTATTTAAGTAAAACATGATGTAGAAATGTAGTTTTTGTGTGCGTGTAAGTGTACATGTGCATGTAAGTGTGTGTGCGGGGTGTAATAATTATGAGACCAATAAAAACATATGCTCCCTGACTCCGTTGGAACTAAAAAAAATCTTAAATGTATTCCACAAAAACTCAAAGGTTTTACCATTTATATAAAACATAGTCCCTTGGCAACAGTAATATTGCATGATTTATGCAGAGTCTGTGTTTCAACTCTTATCTGTACCATATTGAACAGTAAAACTACTGGACACTTAAACATTTCCAGTTTGGGAGTCAGTGGCTAAGGCTGTAAAATGACTTTGACCATGGTCTTTGTCTTCTCATGAAACTGCACTTCCTCACTATCAAAACTCTTTGAGGAGGGAAAAAAACTGTACAGTATTTTAAAGACATATTTGAAAAAGAGGGTGACTCGCAAAACTGCAAAAAGACTCATAAAGACAGCACACATATTTCAGCAGGTGGGATCTGCTTTATTCTATTTTTACTGATTTCTTTGGATGAAATTCAGAAACGTGCTGAATTTCTTCTCAAGCTATCTCTGGCTGGAAATACAAGGGAAAACAGCTGTTACTACCCAGCTGGCAATGATTGCCCTCAGTTTAAATAGTGTCTTTACATAACATTTTAATGTACCAGTGAGCCATCTAAGTTTCTAGCTGTCTAGCAGTCATTCACATAGTTTGGATTATTCTGCAGTGCTAAACAGCAAAGCAGACATTTTTCAGTATCCATGCGGTATACATACAGTAGCTAGCTGTCTGGCCCAAGAACATGCACAGTACAGTACATATTAACCACATTGAATATACATACAGTTTCAAAATGTAATTATTCTCCGTCTTCTTGACATTTTGATTTCCATCTTATTCCAAACACAGTAAGTAGTATTAGTAGGTGCTTGATATACCAAAGAAATTTGAAAGTTTGAAACACCCGCTGTACTCATGATCAGTGACAAAGATAGAAGTGGGTTTTGACTTTGGTTAGGTTATGTCAGCTAGAAAGGCATTGACTGACGTTGGTTCATTAGGAGCAGATCATTTGTGCCAGCCATTTAGCTGTGTTTTTTTCGTCTGTTAAATGTCTTTGCAGAAATAATCAAGTCTCCTGTGGAACACATGGGCTTACGCCTATTTGCTTTAATGGCTGTCCTTTTCCCCTCCTGCACTTGAATTTGAGAGGGAGATTGTTTGAACAGAGCGATCCTGTGTATGTACATGTGCTTAATCTCATAATATTTACACCGCCTGTAGACACACTGTTATTATGCTGATGAAATCATCAATATGCAGCCAAGGAAGCCGGCTCCTGCCGTTACTGTAAACTTCCCCTCGGATAAACAGAGCGACGCTATCACAACCATCTCTCTCTCTCTCTCTCCGTTATTCCCTCAAATGCCTTGTTTTCAAATAAAAATTAGAGATAAACCAGTGTTCAGTCGAAGCGATGCTTTCCAGACCCCTGGCATGGCCATGTTCTGAGTGGTAAACATGGCCAGGTCTCTGTGGGAAGCAGTTGCGGGGCTACATTCACCAATAAGCTCTGTGATTCTGAGGTGCATGAGACGGAGTTAGGAGAGGGAAGTACATGGCATGCGTTTCAAAAACACCTCGGAAAACTCATGCCGATGTGGCAGGAACATTGCACATGGCTCAAAGAGTGTATGTAACAAAGATCCACTGAAGTATATACTGAACACGAAGACAACTTACACTATTACTAACACCATTAAGACTACTAATATTATTACTTACTGCTACTGATACTACTGCTGTTACTGCTAATACTACCTCTGGTAGTAATAATAATAATCATATTTATAATAATTTAGATCCAATATCCTGAGAACAGAGTTGATTTGCAATATGTTAACACTAAATAATTTATGCATAAGGCCAATGTTTAAAAAATTGAAAGCAGAATTTAGGAAATCAGGCCTATCTTTAAATCTACATTAAAACATTTTCAAAAGACTGGTTTGGCAGCCAGTTTAGATAACAAGTACATTGCGTTTGACAGGGATCACTTTGTACAGTTGTTATGCTCTGTGCATCAGGACCACACAGGAATATTTAAAACGTTGTGTCTGTAGCTACTCTAACATAGTCATTAAGCTACTGTTGCCTCGCATAACAAGTGTTTGGCAGTATCAGATACTTGCATGTATGTTCGCCTCCAATTTTAAATTGCTTTTGTACATAGAACACATCTTGAGCCATCCCAGCTGATAAACAATTGTGTTTGGGTTTTCAGGCTAATTAAAGAAGCCCCTTGATTGTAGTAAGAAGTTGATTTTCATAAGTGGCATGTCATATATGGGCTTGTGTGAGTTTTTGAAACTGATACTTCCTGAGCTTGATTGCACTGACAGTGCTGTACAGCTGGTGCATTCCATTGGTTAATTCCTACCCCTCTGCCAGACTCTTGAGCACCACCACATTCAGTTCTAATTCCTGAGATGAAATTCATTTTTGGGAATCAGCTACAACTATTTGGATCTGATCCCACGTCTAAATTGCCTGTGCCTTTTCCAGCAGTGTGGATTCAGCCCATACATTTGCAAGAGCGTAGATATGCGATACACGCTTTTCTCATTGTTTGCTCACATTTGTAATGTACTGGCCTTGTGAGTTCTGTTTTCCTGGATGGTAATAGGCCTTTTGGGGATGGAGTAGCAGGCGAGTCCGTTGGCCTTGTGTGAAAGCAGCTTGCGGGGAAGGCAGCAGCAATGAGCTGTTTCATACAGCAGGATGGTGCTGGTATGTGCTCCATGGGACAGGACACAGCGTCATCCAATACCTGCATTTCGATCACTTAAACATCAGAGTCCAAAAAAACAAAAACAAACGCAGCACATAGTTCCTTTTGTGATTCAGCGTCTTCAGAGAGGAGAGATGGAAGGATTAAAAGCTCTCCCGACAAGGTTGGCCCTCATGCTTCCTCTTCATCTCTTCTCGTCCATAATGTTGACAAATTGAGCTCTATTTCAGGAGCGTTGCTTTGATTGGAAGACGTCCGTAGGTGTCGGTGGCTATCACTCATGGGAGAATGGCTTTACATGTCAACAGCGTTTTCCTTGTCACTCCAATTTGAAATTTGTTTTTTCTTTATGGCTACAAAATTGAATTGCTAATAATGGTTTCTACACAGCTGATACACGCACGCACACGCCCACATACACACACCCACACCCCACACACACACGCGCACACGCATGCACGCACGCACACATATATATTAGTTTGATCTTGGTCATTTGTTTGTAGAAATCAATACAGTTTATTTTGTTTGGCTCTCCTGACGGTGCTCTGCTCCCTCTTGCCAGTCTGAATACGAGTTTCCCTCATTTAATGCAACTGTAATGATGGTTTACAGAATTACAGTTTTGAGTTTCACTCATTCCTCTTTGATCCGTGACCACTGACTCGCATTTCTCTTTAAAGTTACACAGAATTCATTTCCGAAACATTCCGGCTCCTTCCCTCAGTCTGATGAAAGCGCTCGAGATATGAGACAGAACAGGAAGCTTGGTTTCTTTTTTTTTCCTTTTTTTTTTTTTTAAACTAGCAGCGTTGACAACAGTCAAACACGACCTCATCAAGACAAGGTACATGTTCCTTTGGGGAGGGAGAACCGTAATAAGAACTCCGCTGAAAGGAAACATGTCACAGGAGTGTCAGACACCTCCCTTTTCTTGATATGCACTCTTACTTTCCCACGTGGAGTTTCTGCTCCACTTTCTCACGAATGTGACCTTAAAGAGGAGTAATCCACCAGGACGTCTCAGTGCAGTCGCGTATGGCAGCAATGCACAGCGGTTTGACTAATTAATGTTGATTAATGCCTTTTGAGCTTTCTTTATGCGAAAGAAGTGTAGATCTGGCACTTAAAATAATCACGCTGTTTCGCCATTGTTGCGTGATGAGCTTTGGCGGAGTGTACAGTCTCCTAATTGTGCTGTCTGTTCAATATCATTCTCCTGTGCTGACTGAAAACAGCTACCATTCTCCCTAGATAATTGACTATGATCAGAAGACACGTTTTTCAACCCTCTATAGGTAGTTGTTTTGACAACAAACAAAAAAAATAGTTCATTTCTGACCTTGTCTGGTAAACAGCTGGATTCAGTGATTTTCCAGCTGGAAATGTATTCATACGTTTGTTTTAATGACTTGTGGCATAAAAAACTATATGATGAAATGCAGTGACCAATATAACAGCACATCTTGGGAGTTTGGGCAAAGCACGCACGCCATGCCATTTTATTCATTCATTTAAGGCCGTTTGTGACAAGTGGCATTTGGTCTAATAATGTCATGTTCATCTTTTGAAGATGTGTGGTGCATCGTGATGAATCGCTGTGTTGTTCAGCGATACTCACTGCCTCCCTGACCCTCCTCACCTGCGCAGGTACAGAGGAAGACGACGTGGTCAAGTCCAAGAAGGGATTCCGCAGCCAGTCGGTGGTCAACCAGAACCCCGAGACGGAGCTGATGCTGGAGGGAGATGACGATGCTGTCAGTCTGCTGCAGGAGAAAGAGATCGACAACCTGGCAGGTGAGTCAGCGCACCCACACCTGCATGCTCCCCAAGACACATGTAGCCACTTACCTGGTCACCCCTGGCCACTCCCCTAGTTATACCTGACCCCTCCTCCTTTCACACCTGGCCACACCTCCATTCACACCTAGCCACACCTCCGGCCTCCACTGGTGCAGAGGCTTGGACCCAGGAGAGAATTGGCTACATTGAATAAAATCAGCACCTCTTCACTTTATACTTGAATTAAATGAAGCCTTTTCCTGTTGGGTGAGTGCAGCTGCTTTCCCCTCTGTTTCACTGTTTTTTTTTAATTTAGGAGAGGCCTGAACTGTTTCTCCTGTTAACATTAAAAACCAGGCACAAGTACACACTCAGTGTGGTCAGACGCAGCTGTGAGAACAGTCTGGTAATGACTTGGCAAATTGGGCTTTATTACCACTTCATAGTCTAGAATAGGTTCTGGTGGCTCTGGTGATGCTGTAGAATATTGCACACATGGGCATTAATAACAACTCTGCTTCCTTCATCTGCAATACATAAAACAAAAGCACCAGTAAATGTCCTTGGCACTGTAAAAAATGATCAGACTGTAAACACAGCACTGGACTCTAATACATTATCTAAATTGGGATGGTGTATCTCGCTGAAAGGCTTTTTATCTCCTTAATGTCTGACTTTGTCTCACAGCTTTACTCAGATTAGCACAACTCATCAGTGCCTTTGAAATCCAACAAGACGCTTGCAGTAAGTCACAAGACCAGCCAAAACAGCGGCTAATATGTGATGCCAGACATTGTTCAGTATGCTGGATCTCCACACCTGTAAGCATGTAAAAACAGATCAACGCTGACTCGCACAGTTTCAGCAGCATGTGTGTCCCATCCACAATACATTTCTTTACCAAGAAGAGCCTGTATTTTGTTTTACCCATACAGTATACATGTAATATGTGTAGTTGTATGTATGTAAACTGAGATTGTTTTGTCATCCTGTGAAACTCTGAAATGCTGTGTGAAACACAGTGTGTTGTGTTTTCTTCCCCAGGGTCCAGGTAAGTGTCCCTGTCCTTGGTTATTTGTACCGCAGAGATACAGGGTAATTCTTGTCTTTCTGTGCATTTTTCATTTTTAGCGCGTGTACGTCCTAAAGTGTTTATCTCAAGAGGCAAGTCTTTTAATTTATGGTCAAACTAACATCAATGATCAGTTTGTAAATACTGAGCGATTATTAACGTTTTTCAAAAAAACCAGCTCAAAAGCAATCATGTAACCACTTACTACAAGAAATAAATTTGAGTATTTGAGCTAAATTGACTGATGACTAGGCATGAATGCCAACACAAACAGTGCATCTGATTTACTAACAGTCTGTATTAATGGCCTACAGTCCTGTTCAATTAATCTGCCTAAATCCAAATACTGGTAATCTACACAGTAAATCAGATATAATATAATTTCAAATCCAAAATGAGTACATTATTGAAAATGTTGCTATTTGAATGTTTTTCTGTGCAAAACTTAAGAATTTATGGCTTAGGCATCCTTTAGGCATTCAAATCAAATAAGAGCATTAGTTTTGGAATACAAGCAAGTCCATGTCAGTGTTTTTTTGTGAGGAGAATTTAAATCAAAGTGTTTAAATAATGACACCTAGGCTTTTTATGTTTAAACTTTGAAATAAAATTTGAAATAATAACTTGAAACAAACAACAGAAAATCTTTTCATTCTGACTGCCAAGAATGTTCTTAGAAGAAGCTGCTTTTCCATATAGTCTTAAGTCTGAAAAAATGTATTTTGGTACTGCAGAGATTGGACTAATAATGTAGCAATTACAGTAACTGGGCCTCATGCTCAATACTGGACCTTCATTAAGAGATTAATAGGTGCCAACCAGCTCAGGCAAGGGGAATTTAATGTTAAACCCCAGATTTATTGTAATCATAAAAGGTACTATAACCTGATTACTATTCCTTGCTCAGTGTTTGAAATTAGGTTTAATACCTTATTTGTCTGACACAGGGAAGTCTGTAGTGTGTCTCAAGTGCCAAAAAGACTGTTTTCCAAACCCCCTCACAGTTTTATGGTGACGCTTTGGAGCCTCGTGTGCCAGGCGATCAAGTGAAAAAAAAAAGAAGGCAGCTTTTGACATAATTGCCTCTCTCTCACAAGAGCAAGTTAACCAGAGTTCGCTCATGGCACAGATCTCGATCAAGAGTTATTCTGTAGCTTTCAGAACACCCTCAGACCACTGCCTGGTGTTATATAGCACTGTACGTTGGTGCCTGAAATAAGTAAGACCCCGCATTGACTGTGTGCCTGATGTAAGCTTTTTTTGCTGGAATGCAATAGTGGATTCTGGCAGCAGTCGTAAATTTCTGAAACGTTTACTATGTTCCAATCACAAGGATTATATAGCAGCAAATGGAGTGAAGTAATATTTGGTACTGAAGGGTACTTCTTCAGTCAACTGGCTTGAATAGTTTTTTTGTAATGAAATATTGTATTTTTGAACAGCTGTGTTCAATAAAACAAGCAAAACATTTGATATTCAAATTGGTCTGCCCGGAGAGCGACTATCCATAATGTATACTTCCCAAGGAACAGGATGCGTGAAAGCTTTGTGGCACAACACGCCGAAGCACATGTTAAAAAATGAATGTTATCCCAGCGAATGCTGCATCTTAAATGCAAAGTGCATCTGGATATTCATGAGCTTGGCATGTGCGAATAAGCCCCCTCGTGGACCTCTGGCCCGTCCTGAACAAGGCAGCAGTATCTCTGCTCCTATCACATATAGTGTGTGAGGTGAACATGGGGGGAGGCAGAGCACACAGGAGCAGAGGCAGTCTGTGTGGTAACTCCATGATTGCTCCCCAGAGACCGTGCTGATAGTCCCAGGGCAGTCAGGCCATTAGGGGCGTGGTGTAAAACCCTGGGCCTGTCACAGGACAGCCAAATGAGTCCCCACAGCCCCGGTCAGACAGACGGGGGTATGGGCAAACATAGTGCCACACTTTGTCTTTCTCTCACCGTGCCCAGAAATCGAGGCGTTGCTCTGCCCTGCAGTGTGCCTGAGATCATGTGCTCTCCCCAGACCGGACAGAATGGTGCCATAGAATCACACAGCATCACTGCGCCCGAAAGCCCTTCATCTGTGCTTATTATGACTGGCGAGGGTGAAGTCGTTATTGTGATTTTGTCAGAATGAAAAGGCCTGTCTGTGCCGATGTTTAAGGTCGTTTAAAACTGAAAGATTGTCACGAGAAAGGCAGAGGATAAAGTAGACTGTGCTGTACACTTTGTGACCACTGGGGGTGCTGGACCTGAAACTGAGGAAGAGAATGAGCTGGCACAGAATTAGGGTGGGTTCTATTGTGTGCACACACACGTCTGGAAGGGCCTATACAGAAGACTCATTTTTTAAGTGTTAGAAATTATTAATCAAAGGGGAAGTAAAAATAACATGACTGATTGTGTGTGTGTGTGTGTGTGTGTGTGTGTGTGTGTGTGTGTGTGTGTGTGTGCATGTGACAGAGAGAGAGAGAGAGTGACAGAAAAAGAACGAGAGAGAGATACAAGAGAAGAGAGAGCGCTCGCTGCTGAGGATGAAAACAGGCACTTGTGGGAGAGCGTCTGCAGCTGTTTGTTTGCAGCTCCATTGTTAGGTTCACTGGTGGGCCGGTGGTATCCTGAGACTGTGGCAGGCTGGTGCAGTCACTGCGTTTGCTGCACACCACGCTGTGCCGCACCAAGCCCTAATGAGAGGCCTGTGAGCACGTCTGCAGAAATGCCCCCAATAAGCGCTGGCACGGACTCGGCAGCAAAGCCACCGCTGTCACAGACAGCCCAGGGAGCTGTGGGCACAGAGCTGATTATTAGCTTTTCCTTTCCGCAAACAGCGCGCACGATTTCTGTGTTTGCGCTGGCATCAAATGAGCCGTTGTGTCTGCTGAGCAGTGTCTGAGATGAAGCGGAGAACCCGGGAGAAGAACATAGAGATGAAGGGAGGAGGAAGGGTGGTTAGGACAGGGTAGAAGTTGGGGAGCCCGTGATTTTTCAGTCGTGGTAAACTGAGGTGCTTCGCACAGAAAGAGGTGGCCTTGTTTTCTGGAAGAAAGGCTTTCTTTATTTGAAGGATTGAATGGGAGAGACATTTCAGGTGCGCTGTTGGTACATTTTACCCTCGTCAACTCAATTCAGATTCGTTAACTCAATTAAGTCCTTGCCAGAGGCCTTCTGTTGCTGGTTCACACATTTCTGGGTTTTTTTTTTCTTCGTGGACACCATCCCCGTGATGTGGACCTGCATAATACCAAAAGAATGCAGTTGACCACATGTCAGATGCCCTGATTTTCTGCCATTATTTGTTGATAATTTTCCCTGTAAGGGTTGGGTGGATCTGGTCATCCTCCTGTACAGGTGCTAATATGGCTATGTTAACTGAATTCTAACTGTTTAAAAATAAGAATCTGCAGGGACACGACCTACCACATCAGGCAGGAGTTTAATGGTGTCTCGTGGAACTAAAAATAGTGATGGGAAAAAACGATGCATATGATTGTTTTAATATACACAAACTGCCTTTCTTACCAGAGAAATTATTGCTCCATTGATTTTGGGAGAGCTGGCCTGGCTGCCTGTTTCATGGTGCTGCAGAATGTAATTTATACTGTCTCATTTAAACTGACCTAGGTTCGGGAAATTACCATGCTGAGAATAATGGTCTGATACAAAACATACAAATGGAACTGATAAGTATATATTATGCTTTATGGCATGCACTGTTTTCCTAACACATTTCCCAGTACAGCTGTGAGATTCTTGGAAAGTCCAGTGACATGTTGGATGAACCCCACATTCCTCCCAGTGGCAACTGAGGTGCAAGGCTTAATCACTGTAAAAACTGTCATAGTCCTAAGAGTGAGAGATAATGCAGTATTTATTTACACCCCAAAACAGGGCATAATCCAGCAACATTAGGAGATAATAATACTTCATTGAAAACAATGAGAATGAAAAATGGGGAAATTCATAATTTAAGCAATGAATCACTGTTGAACCAATGTGATTCATATTATTGTGAATAAATGGAAAGAATCCAAAAAATATAACTATTTTCCAATGCAAGAAATTTTGAGATATTTTTTTTACATAATAAATAAGAGTACCATATTCTCCTGTTGTTAAAACCATGCCCTTTCCTACCAGGGATAGAAATGAGACAGTTGGATGAAAGTGCCCTGTTTCTAAATGGCCCCAGTGCGACTGCAGCGGTGACACTGTAACGAACAGAGACCAACCGAACCAGCTCAGCAGACCGACGGGCAACACTCTGTAGCGCGGGTATATAAAACACAACTTGTGTTCGGTTAAATGCCCCATATTTCCTACTATCATTAAAAAAAACATTGCATAAGTTATACGTCTGATTATCTTTACAGTATTGTTTTGTTTTTATCGTCGTTTCCCAGATGACCTATATTAGAGACCGCGGCCGTATGAAAATAACTCAGTGTAAATTTAGCGGATTGAATTTTATACTGCATTGTATAGCCTACATGTAGTTACATGGAGAGTTTACAGTATTTTCCCCACTTTTGTATCTCGGTCCACACATACTGAAAAAAGGGAACTTCAGTTGAATAACTGCAGAAACTTTGAGTTAAGTGCATTGAAATTTTTTAGCTTAAAAGAAGTATATTGTTACAATTTAATGTTCATCGTTCTTATGAAAAGGGGTAAAAATAATTTATCGTTGATTACTAGTTCTGTTTGCATCTATTTTAAAAAGTAATTCAAAAACCGTTGGTTGCCTCTGGGGTAATACACAAACCGGATATAAACTGAATGCAGCTCGCCCACATAAACTGCTCTTTTGAGATCGGCCTAATTGACAGCATTTTGGCAATCACTCCAAGGTGTTGTAGACTTTATTATTTTTGCGCTTGTGTATGTCATGTTAAATACGGCGCATGATGATACACGTTTTATGTCAAGATGCTTCTCAACAGCACAGCCCATTTGCAGTCAATGTTGATTTCACCGAGGCCCGCGTGTGCTGTTTCAGACATGTCAAACATATTTTGACATAGTGAATATTACGTTGACATGTGGACTGGAGTCTTTACGCAGGGCTGTACTTGTGGTAGCAGCGTCAAGTGTGGAGATGACGGGTTAAAACCGAACATACTGCGGCTTCTCTTCTTTTTTTCCAAAAATATAATTTCCCACCGAATTAAAAAAGTCGTTGTTATTAATTTTGTACGTATTTTCTTTATGTATCATTATTATTTGTTGTCGTGGTTATTGTTAGTATTTTTAACAACGTAGTTGTCGCTGTTATTGTTATTGTTGTCCGCTCTTGTTAGTATTATTATTAATAATTGTATTGTTACGTAGAGTTATCATTAGGGTTTAATAGCCAATAGCCGGTATATTAACATGTACGGACGGTATGAAGTCACTATTTTTAGTATTAGCGCGTGCACTCTAACCCAGACATTTTTTTCCAGATACTTAAGGTTAACAGATTACACTCTCCTGACATAACGAGAATCTTGCAGTACTTTATTATGCTTTATGTAAACATTTTTAATGCTATATCCTAATTATGGAGCGACTATCCCAGAAGGGATTACTGCCTAATCCTCTCTCTCGCGGTGGATGGAGTGGATTAACGCCGTATTGTCTTTCTCTTTACAAGTGTCCCTCCAGGCGACTGCACAATCGGTTCTGTACCCCTGAAACATGTTATTCTTCATGGGAGGGGGTCCGCTTGTAATTGAAGGTTTCCAACCGACATGTGAAAGATAACATACCATTAGCAGCGAGGGCGTTATTCACAAATCAAATTTAGCACGCAAAATACAAAATAACGTTAAATAAGAAAACATGCGTGTCCTTTGTTGAAAACAGCGCCTTTGCCACGACGTGTTGTTTTTCTTGCTTTTACTTGAACGACGGGTTGAGAATGGATATTTTCATAAATAAACGCAGCACATCTTGAAACAAGATGAAGCCATAATCGATTCCTGAATTTAGTGAGAGGATGATTATCATAACAATAATAATAATAATAATAATAATAATAATAATAATAATAATAATAATAATAATAATAATAAATGTACTAATGTGTTTGAAATATATTATTTATTTATAGGATATAAATGTAGGTTTTTGCTGATACAGTGTCTGAAACTGGACTCTTCATGAGTAATAATAGTATAAATGTGACTAGCAGTGACTACTTAAGATATTATATTAAATTAAATATATTACCAGTGATGTGAAGCATTTATAATTATCTGTTTCCATGCTACGTGTATTAAATTGGACAAAAATATTGCATGAACTGGACACATAAAGGGAAAATGACATTATGTGAATATTTAGGCCTATAATGTCCAAAAAATCGGAGTACATGTTGTGTACAAGAAGATTTTATGCTTATAACGGATTAAATAGCACAATGTTTCAAGATATATACACTTATTTTCCGTTTAATACATAAAATATACAGCAAAATTGGCAAAGTTACAGTTGCATTAGATCGGGTTAAAATGCTGTAGAATTAAACCATATAATTACCATCATATCTGAATGGCATAATGTTGTTAAGAATAAACTGCGCTGCAGTGCTTAAGACATAAGATAATGTTTTACGCAACCAGCGCCGAGAGAGAGTGGGGGGAAGTCGAGTCGACCGTTTCTGAAAACCGTCTACGAGCACAATGAAGGAGCGCTTTGGGAATTGAAACCAAAATCCACTTGTAATCTTGCAACAGTATCGGACATAATTGGCTGAGCAACCTAGATTAAGATTGATGAGACATTAAAGTGGCTCTTCGGAGTTCAGGAGATCGATAAATATCCCAATTTCAAGAGCTTTCTTGCGCGCTTGAGACAGATCAGTGGATCTGCGGGCTGAGAACGTAACGACATTGTGCCTGTGCACTGAACAGAAGATGGAGGATGCAGAGAGGGGGGGAGGTAGGGAGGAGGGGCGGAGAAAACAGGAGAGGAATCACATGTGATCGCAATCAGCTGACCGGGGGTCAAAAAGCCATCGTTATGTCTAAGAAATATTAAAAGTATATCGTTGAGGATCAGGTTTTAGCACTTTGCTGTTTCATTATGGTATTTATAGTGGTCGTCTTCTGCACTAAGCATGCATGTTGCTTGAAGAAAAGCACATCACAGTTGTGATATTCCTTCAGACATTCGTGTGCAATTATACAACACAAAAGAAATGACAATTAATCTATCCTCAGATGTCGACCATCGTTTTGGAAACGCTAAATAACAGTTTCATGGCTTGTACGGCAAGAGCCGGATGGAGATCATTCCCAACTTATATTGCTATTATTTATTATTCGCGGTACCTTGATAATCACACATAGGAACAAACTCGTTTAAGTGTAGCATCGTAGTTAGGTGGTAAATAAGTAATGAATTTGTTTTGTATTGGGTAATAGTAATTGTTTTAAAATGAGCCACGGTGAAATTCACCTAAGTAGGCGAATACGAGGATGGAGGTTTTTCTAATATTTATGAAATTCTAGAATAATGCAAGAAATCGGTTTACATTACCCGCCACTAGATTTTACCCACTTTCATGTTACTGTAATGTCACTGTTTTGAATTTGATGCTGCAATGTTTCACCCAATGTTAAAATTGTATTACTGCATTTCCACATGCTTATGCACAGTGTTTATAAAATAAAACGCTACATTTACATTATTCCGTGTGGTTTCCGTGTTCAGTTTCCCAGCATCATTGTCAAATATGAAAACAGATCTTAAGACAGCCTTTGTGTCCCGCCTCAAAATAATAAGCGCATTCCCTTACAAAATATTACCAATATCCTGTATTGAGGCTAATTAACCACATATGTTAATTAGTAAAGTTGCCTGTTCCGCAGGACATTTGGTAAGCCTGAATTGTCGAGGCAAGTTCTAGTTTTGTCGGTTGTTTTGATCCATCTGTTCTGTGTGTGAAACAATCGTTGCCCTGTCACTTTCAGGCCCCGTGGTCCTGAGCACCCCGGCTCAGCTCGTGGCCCCTGTCGTCGTAGCACGAGGGACGCTCTCCATCACCACGACCGAGATCTATTTTGAGGTGGATGAAGATGACCCCGCCTTCAAAAAGATTGACGCCAAAGTAAGTGTTGAGTATTTTCCCCTTTGTTCAAAATGTGAGATTAACATCTGCCTTGTTTATATGCCACCGTGGGTTTATGTGTGTCGTTACTTTTTGCTCGTTTGTAATTCGTGCTAAAATATATAGGCCTGTTTTGTTCATTCGTACAATACGTTTTTTGAAAATAACGTATGAAAACGAACGTGAAACTCATATGAACTACTGAAAAAATGTAGGATAAAAATCACCTGCCGAAAATCCTGTAATTTTATTACTGTGCCATCCATGCGAGAGCTGTTTAATGTAGTACAAACAGACGTGACATCTTAACCTGCATGAATTTCCAAACAGTAGTACTACAGACAAGGTCAGCTCATGCATGTGTTCGTGTCTAGTCCATCCAGCCAAAAAATAACGTACCTGGTATATTCTTATGTGAATCCAAAGCCTCTAAAGATGTCAAGATTTGCATGGCAGTATAGATTGTATCATTAAAAGCGTATTACGAGCTGTGTATATTTCATTGTGATACATCTTTAGCTCCTTTGTACTATCAGATTCGTACCTTGATCCTTTTAAATTTATTTATCAATGTATATAGTTGCTATTTTATTTTTATTTGGCATATAATTTTGCACGTCGTTTATTAAAACACGCGTTTACGACAGGGAGTTGTTGAACGGACTTGTATTGTAAATGTCAAGGCCTAAATACATTCACTGATTCATTTTTGTGACCTGAATATTCAGTATACAATTTAAAGAACGATGCAGTTAATAAGCAGAATATGTCATTTTATTTAATCATAACGCAAGTGGTATGATAGATATCGTTTTATATGTTCGCCGGGATCTGTAATCTCCTTTTTAGGAATATCTTTTTTGAGACAATGTATTGGATTTTTCATAGTAAATTCCTTTTTTTCTATTGGCAGCTGTGTAAATAATTTTCTTTAAGTAAGGCAGCTGTTGAACGCAACTTGTTTCCAAGCATTTAGTAGACCCATTTAATTAGATTTTATTGCTACTTGTAGTTAAATGGAAACTATGTGGAACGCGAAACATCTGTCCGTTTGATTTTAATAAGATTAGAAACACGGGAAAATATTATCATAATATTGCATACTGTACAAATAAATGCATACTGCTTAAAATATGACATTTTATAATACACATGATGAGTCACGGTTTGGACACAAATAATACTTAAGTTTTTTATTAGCTCTTTAAATAAATTCAGAGACAGAAATTAAAAAATCAAATCACAAAGTGTTATATTCCAGTGTATTTCAAGTGCATTTTTTCAAATATATTTATATCGTTTTTTATTTTCAGGCGTTATAATATAAGCAGAATCAAAACAAAAATGTTCGAATATATTTTAAATAAGAATTCAAGTATATTTATGGAATGTTTTAAAATTGAACAGATAGTACCATCAAAATGTAAACTTTAAAATTAGACAATTTCCATTGACAATAGACAAAGTAAAATATCACGGATGTAGACTACTTTAAATTGATTTCTTCTATACCAGAAAGATCCAGGAGTATCCTTAACTGATGGAATTGAACTTCTAATTACGTGTCACAAAACAACATTCACAATTTCAGACCACTGGAAGCACAATCTATGAATGTATGTATATACAGTATAAAAACGTACAGTTAGATTCTGCCAATGCTTTCCACGGAGCTTTATTTGAAGCATTTTAGCAAATAAACGTTTCACTTATGTAGGGCACTGGAAATTAAGAAATATTAACACTGATAGTTACCCATCAATTGATTTTGATTGTTGATACATGTTTTAGTTTCCGAATAACAACGATAATATTGCTGACAAAATCAGTCTTTCAAAATTATTTTTGATAATGAGTATCATATAATCCACGGGGCATTTGCTACACAGCTTACAAGAACAAGAATAAAAACATAACAGCAGTGAGAGTTTTTTTGTCCGTGAATTCCTTGATCCGCGCAACATCATCTAGGCCTCTCATGACCCCCGGTCAGACCTGGGGGCGAAAACATCGTGTATCTGTAACTCGCCGTTACCGTTTTACCTCAGAGTTTTTCCAAGCTTTTAGGGTTGGTTAGAATTTCTCTCGCCAAACGCCAAGTCTGTTTGGCTGCGTTTTCGAGGGCTGAATGGGGCTTTCCCTGAAATAGGTCTAAATTTGGCAGAAAGTAATGCGGACATCTTCTGCACTGCAAGCACGAGATGAGCTGTAGTAAAATTCCGTTTAGTCGGTCCCCGAGACAGTTCTCGTCCCAGTCCGACTCCCGTGGATGTTTTTCGCACTCGTAGGAGACCAAAGTTTTCATGTGGTAGTTGTTAAGGGGCTGTCCGGGGAGTTCAAGGTGACGGTCGCGCAGTGTCTTTAGAACGGATAGACATTTCTTCCTGCAGCCTCCCAGCAGGAGACGGTTCTCGGCTTCGGCGAACTGTAAGACCCAGGCGTCGCTTTCCGCCGAGCTCTGTTTCCCATTTAGCGAGTAGCATTCCTTGGATAAAAGGTTAAAACCTTCGGCTTTTACCTCTGCCACCCGGTTCGGTCCTGGCCAGGGGATGTGCGGCAGAGGCCAATGCGCAGCGCTCCGTGGCCATATCCCCGTGCACTTAAAAGCCGGGGTGATCTGAACTACGTATCTGTCTCTTATGCGTAGTTTCACTTCGCTGGTGTCTGCGACCATCTTTACGACATCTCTGTAGCTGCACTTATCCACTGCCTGTGCCACCAGCGTTTGGAAGCGGGACCGGATCTTGCGGGCCGAAAGGTAACCGGAGGCTGTAATGAACTCGACCCATAGGGACATGCTTCTTTTACGGCCGTCGCTGAGCTTGAGCACGGCGCAACCTGGCAACGAGCCGTCATCCACGAAGTTGAAAACCCCCATCTGATTTAAATAGAGGACCACCTCGAATTCGGTCGGGGAAATCACCTCCAGACCCTCAAAGCGGTTTTCCATCTCATTCAGGGAGCTGATGAATCGGGGCTCCTGCACCTCCACCTCCTTTAGGACGTCCGAAACCACCTTGCACACCTCCCTGATTGTCTTGGAGATCGCCGCTTTCCGAGACTGGCATTTCTCGTTGTAGTATTTGTTAAGGTGGTACACCAACTTAGCCTGAGCAGCTATCATATTTGGGCAGAGATCCGGATTGTATACCGGAGTCTCGCAGTAAGCCGAGGGATCCAACGCGGCTGTTTGTACGGGAGCCAATTTTAGAGAAGAAAGAAAGCTATTTAAAAGAAAAAAAGTGTATATTAGGAAAGCAAGCCTACTTTATGTGCTCAAAGCACTCGCGCGATAAGCCGCTTGGTCATAAATATCAGCGTCTGCAGCAGAGCTCTTAAAAAGTAAGTCCTTCAATTTGGAGTCGAGTAGCTGATAATCAAACGTCCATTGCAACAGCAGCAAGTATTGAAACCGGACACTTGCACGGCTTTCAGTAGTCAAAACAACCCCTTCTTATTTGTGTATTCTGTAATCACTTGCCGGAGTTTGTAATCAGGAGGCTGTGAAAGTGCACGGTGCTGTGAGTAAGATCGTGGTGAAGGCTGCCGGTGTTGCTGTGTTTAAGAGCCCGGACGCGCTCCCGTGGAAATTAAGAAGGGAGGGCTACATGCGGGGAGGTCCAATCGCCGTCAGATTCGTCACCGCCTCCAGTTTATCGACAACAAATTAATCCCTGGCTTTTATATACAACTAAAACTAAAGGTAGGAGTATATCGAACAGCGGAAATACACCTACACGTTGGGAGGCGAAGCAAATAATGGTTTATTTGCTGTTGCAGACTGTCTTTTTCTTCTTGTGTATAACGTGTTGGCCGGATAAGATTTTCCTGACTTGTCATAGACGCAGGTATAATCGTGTCAGGATTTTGCAAATGACTAGTTGTCTGAATATAACAATATAATTGAACACGCGCTGTTAATTTTCTTGAATATTTCACTATTTTTTTGGAGATGTCTCTATTTTTATGCCGGGCGTGAACGCTGTGCAAAGACGTGTGTTGTTTTTATGTGTTTGTGGTAAGGGGAGTCCTCCAGAATTTGACATGATGACTGTAATGACAGGCTTAATGATAACAGGTCATCATGTCAGATTTTGTGTTTGTTCCAAGTTTGTGTGTGTTTTTTCTGCCTTCACCTAATTCAGTACCGTTAATTGTAGCTATAGAGATATTGAACATTGAATTTTTATGGAGCGTTTTTTTCTTCTTGTATTAAATGTTTGTTTGCCATGCATGCAGTTATGTAAATACATTCACTGAATGGGGAAATATGAATGCGATAGGTAAGTTCGTCACGCTTACATTTTATTGTTTTGTATAATAAATATGATTTTGACCAAAACTGTGCTTTGCCAGTTTTCTTCCCTAGAACTTCAAAATGTAGTGGAGGTTTTAGTATTTCATGGATCGTGTACAGCAGATCAGGAATGACTTTCTTAAAACGATGATCAGTACAGTGCGATTTCTTATTTTGGACGTATTATGTACGTATTTTTTCTTTAAGAAAGGCGCGTTATCTACCATAGTTATTTGCTAGGTTTTTTTTAATCTTACATTTGCAGTTTTATTGCGCTCATGGCAAAGGAGTCAGCTGTATTTTGGTTCATGGATTTTAATTTTAAGATTTTATTCTATTTCTCCAACAGCGGGAGCTCCGTATTTACACGCGCGTAGATTTTAAGTTGATTTCATCGTTTTCTCTTTTTGGATATATGTAAATAACACATTTTTCATTGTCTGAGTTTCGTTGGATAAGTATTTATATATAACAATTAGCTACAGCAAAATGAGTTACAAAGTACTGTTTTTCCTGTATTTTTGAGAAGACATATTCATTGCAGTAAAAGGTCGCCCGTTAAAAGCTAGTGATGTAGTGACATTAGAATTGCGCAATAAGAGCTACTAATTCGTTAAAATGTTCAATGGAATGGGCAGCGCTTCAGATTTATTTAGTAATTAAAATAAAAACATCTGACGTAGTTTTAATAATTCTTGACAAAGATATTCCCCTCTAACCTACGTCGGTATTTTGTAAATCCACGTTGTATATATCGTCCTTTTTAATAGATTTTTTTGTTAGAGTAAAATCGGAACGTTTCTTAAAACACTAAAATAAATTTCAATGTTCAATGTTCTGTAGAAGAAGGAGGAGAAAAAGAAGCAATGTGGAAGCATGGTTTTCAATTGTAAGTTTTAAGGCAGTCTACATATTGTGGTTTCAGCTCAGAATAACCCTAGTTAATTTGCAACAGTACGTACTGAAGAGTTGTTGTCACTTATTAAAAGGAGCTATTGCTTAACCTTTTATTTCTTTTTTTGTACAACATTTTCAGGGCTGTTAGAAGTGAAATAGATTATTGAGGCTAAGTGGTGCAACACCTTAACCTGCTATCTGGGCATGTTGCATTGCTTTCCTGGCTGTTTTTTTTTTCTTACTATACTTACTGTATTCCTGATCAATTCATGATTAGGGCTACATACAGATCCAGTATTGTGTCCTATAATGCAGAGTCATTTTGCTATGAAAACATGGAAATTGATTTAAAAGGATTAGAAATTTTAAAAGGAGTAAAATTTTAATGCTTGTATGCTGCATATCCATGACTATTCCTTATCAACAAATGCTGTCTGTGTGTGCTGGGGTGTGTGTGTCTGCCCGTCTGTCTGTGTGTCTGTCTGTGTCTCTGCATGTGTGCGGTGTCAGAATTTATGTATAATAATAGGTCATGCTCTGAAGAAAACAGCCAAAGAGATCCCAAGTTAAAACCACGCTGAGGTGCATCGAAAACAAACCATGTGCAGCACCATTTGCAAAGCCCCTCCATCTCGCATCACACGATTACCTAAAGTACGTTACTGTATGAATAGCACAGATATATATATATATATATATATTTTAATGATTTTAGCAATGATCAAAATTGCACCGAAAGGACCAAAATTGCAGAAAGGGAAAACTGCAGAGCGCAGATAGTAAAGATCGAGGCGGAGGGACGTGTTTGGTGCTGGCAGGAGCGTGTAAGGGGAGCAGTCCCCCATGGCTGGGTGACTTCCATTATTATTCCAGTGGGTCTGGCCCTCTGTCCGCATCATCTCTCCGGCCGCAATAAATATTTCCCCTCTGCTCCCCAAGACCGGGAGGATGGATATTGGCAGACCAGTTGCTTTAAGTGTGAGAAAGTATAAAATGAAGAAGGGGGGTTTCGGTAGTTTACCGCTGATGGCCTTTTAATGTAATAGCCCCCCGTGTTCAATTGATTGACTCTCTCAGTTTCTCGTCTTTTTTAGTTGAATGCACCGTCTTTGACCTGATGTTTTATAAATTGTCATAAACAATGACAGATTGCAGCTAAATACCTTTTAATGTAATCAGCAGAGGAAGGCCTAACGAAGGCCATTTTCTGCCCGCGGTGGGTAATTTTTGAGGGCTTGTTACAGGCACATCAGACAACATTAGGGACAAACTGCAATGGTTTTATCAGATCGCGGGGGCAAAACCATGCCTGGCCCTTTTAGCCATTCCTCTGTCAGAGACACACACTCAAACTCCCTCTCTCTCTCTCTCTCTCTCTCTCTCTCTCTCTCTCTCTCCCTCTCTCTCTCTCTCTCTCTCACAGCAGTAATCGGCCTTTATCAGATCCAGATCCAGACTCACCTTGTCATTCAGTGTCTCTCTCACACACTGATATCCAATGAACGTTTCATGTCTTCTGCACTTTTTTTCCCCTTCATCCCCGGCCATCCCCATGCTATGACGGTGTGCTCGCCCCTCATCAGGATTATGACTTCTTAATCTACAGCACGTACGCTTGGTCACCACTGGCTCATTCATTCCCGTCTCAATCCGACCCCATGTCCCCCCCCACCCGGGCCTTCAGAGCTACTTTAGACCCGGGCCTGACTCCTGATAGAGCTTCATAGCTCTTCATGGCCCCCCCCCCAATAACTGCATCCCTTCAGACCTGTCTACACGGGCAGCACGATGCCTGAGATCCTGAGTAACGTATGGGTCTGTTTCTCCACTGGCGGAGTACCGCCATGATTCACTACAATGAGTTATGTTGCCTCTAATTTTGGACTAACATGTGACTAACAGGGCCTCTTTATGTTCAGAGCTTGCCTTCCAGTTGCACTTCATTTCGCCCATTTTTTTTTTTTTTTTGCTCTTTTTTGGAAGACTGATTCTCCTGTCAAAAGGGTCTGGAATGCTGCTAATAGTTCTTGTCAAACAGCTGAAATATGGCACACGACACCAGACTTATGTCAGACATAGAGAATCCTTTCATCATTTGACAACATGGACATCCTGCATTAATTCAATAGCAGTTCGGAAATCGAATAGTTTTAAAATGTGTTTTGATTGTGTCTCACATTCATTGCACGACAGCAGTTGTGAGTATAATTGTCGTTTTAAGCCAAACCTTACAGTCCATTTTTTTCTTGTCATGAAATGCATTCGTTTCTTCATTTGGAGTGTTCGGAGTCTGTGGAGAGACTTGTGCTGTTACCTTGTCAGTTGAGATGCCTCTGTTTCAGACAAAGGTTAAATGTGAACGTCGGAGAGACGTTTGTTTTGAAGCGAAAGTCTCTCCAGTGTCCTAGTTGTTATTGGGTACCAGAGGCATGTGCAGTCTTGAGAACAAAAAGGGGCGCAACCCTGAGCTGATCATCAACAGAGAGATACATGCTTATCTGAACTCTTCAGCAGTTTGACAGGATAGCACCGCTCTGTTCTGTTCCTCCTTGTCTCATATTTTTGTGCACGTCGTTTTTTAAATAGTTATTTTAACCGCTGCGAAAAATTGTGTGAAAAATTCATTCCCTTGAGTTTATGTCTTTATCATTTACAGAATATGTAAACATGCTTTATTTAGTGTCCATTGTTTAGTTTTGTTTTCCAATATATACATTTTCTATTATCCTTTGCTCTCAAGTTTTTACAAATGTGTTGAAATCACTCAGTGCTTGAGGACTTTTTTCCCTATACGGTTTCTTGTAAGATTTGTGTAGTGCTTTCATAGGAGAGGGTAAAAGGATGTGAAAGATTACAGTAAGTTATTTCATCTTTTAAACATTAATTCTCAAACTCTAAAAATTGATTTGCTTAATTAATAAGAGCATATGGAGCACAACTTCATTATTAGATTGTAAGAAAGGAATACCAAAGGGGTAAAAATGGCTAGTACTAATAGCCAATTAAATATGCTAATTAGCGGTAATAAGTGTTGCTGTCTGTCTATTTTAGTAATCCAGTTATTTATTGATAAATTAACATTCTTTTCACCACTTATTTCCAGGAAATCATTGAGTCCCTGTTTGATTCAAGGGACATAAATTGAGCCTTAGTTAAAAAAGGAGAATGGCTGTGAAGTTTAGTATCTTGGAGGTCAGAGTGCTGATTATCACGTTCAGCTAATGGAGAGGCGCACTCAGATATAAATGAGATTAAGGCTGGTATCACTTAAGACCAGTGCGATCACCATTAGCATCAACGCAGTGGAAAATAATACAGCGAAATCACACAGGACGGTGACTAATTACGGCTTATTCCCTGGGTTTCCTTCATGAAAATCAGCCTAGTTACTGAGCTTATAATCAGGATTCTGTTATTTTAAGCAATGCGGTCTCTCTGTGGGGTACTGGCGTAAATTTTTCACCCCCCACTCCTGTCTGACATACTGCACCCCCCCTTTTTGGATTTTGTCCTTTCATTTGTTTTATTCTCCATGCAGTGTTAGCACCCCCATCCCCAGAGTGCACCGGGGCTGGGAGAATACAGCCAGGGGCATCTGCACACCTTGTCACGATCAGCATGGCAGGCAAAAGCCATATGTGGTTAAACCAGAAACACAAAGAAGGCAGAGGGTGGAGGGGAAAAAAAAATACAACTTTTCTTTGGTGTGTTTAGAGAGAGAGACAGAGTGTATGTGAGAGAGAGAGAGAGGAATAAGGAGAAAACTCCAAAATTAATTAATTGTCTCTTTGCTTCCGCAGCTCTCCCCCACCCCCACCCAACCCCTTTCTTTGCGGAATGCTTGTCAGCTTTTCTGATAAATGACTGCATGCATTTGCATAGATTTTACATTAATATAATTTAGTTTTATTTGCAGAAAAACAGTTTACATAATAATGCAGAAAATTAGTAATATGCTCCCTGCTCTGAAAGCTGCAAGATGGCTTCCCGCAGACAGTGATAGATTTCCCTGCCTGTGCCATCAGCGAGAAGTTGTGCTGCTTAAGCCACCGTCTTCCCCCTTTTTATTAGAGCTTTGTTAAGTGCCATATTATCTCCTAAACGACAGCGCTAAGGAAAGTGTTTGTCAGGGTCGGAGGCAGGATTCCCGGCTGGCTGTTTATTATTTTTCTATTCTTTCTTCACGGGCCTCCCCTAGCCTTGTAAGCGCCTGTTGTAAAACGTTATAACTACAGGCTTTCAGCAGGCTCGGGGTTTTGTTTGGCACTATGGTATTTTTGTTATTTAATAATGCAAGTGCATTTCCTGAATAAATTGGCGTGTTTGAGAAAGCTGACGGCCTCGCTTCCACCGGACAGCGTTTCAGAAAACAAGGCTTGCATTCGCGGGAGATTTTGTCACTTTGAAAGTGTACCACTTTGATTGTGTCCTAGCCCAGAGAACACGGCACCTCTGCCTTAACAGCGTTGTGATTAATCTTATTGTCAGAAAGACGTCTCCTGTCTAACAGTTGAGACCGTAATCATTTACCTGCTGACCTGATGGTACTTGACCAGGGAGTCTTCAACATCCCCTCAGTGTGGAACAAGCAATTACAAACTCCCTCTTGAAAATGCAATGCAATTACAGAAAACAAACACACACAAAAAATGATGAAAATAAGGCACATTCATATTCCAGAGGTTTTTTTTTTTTTTTGGGGGAGTGGAGGGGGGCCAAATAATGAAATGCTGGTGGCGAAGCCTATGATGAAATTAGGCCATGTAACCCAAATAAGGGATGAAGGCTTCATAATTGCCAGTCCTGGAGATCTGAGGTGCTGGGTGCCAACTGTCAGAGCTGGGGCTAATGATGACAAATGCCCCTCTATGCAGATTGCAGAGCGAGCAGGCGGCCGGAAAAGAAAGGGAGAGAGGAGAAAGAGAGAGAGAGAGGGGCAAAGAAGAGAAGAGAGAGAGATCATTTACACCCTGCTGCAGTGCACACAACACTTCCAAGAGCGAAAGCAAACATCAGTAATATATACGAGACACAAGTTGCGTGTAATTTTGTGTCTGCCGTACTTGCGTGTTAAAGAGTAATAATGTTGCAGGGGGCTTTTGCTGTTATGGTCCTAGTGTTTCTTGAATTCATCATCGTCATTCTTGGTGGTTGGTTGGGGTGGGTTATGACCAAAAATAATTACTTTTGGTTGACTGAGAAAATTGTTACCAAGAAAATTAACATTGGTTTTAAATTTAGGTTGTTGTTATGCCTGGTGTATGTTAAATCAGGCAGTCAAAATATCATTACATTTATTACTGAATGAGCTATATGAAATTACTGTAAAAATTAGCCTGTAGAATGGAGTTATGTATAAACAAAATAGCTGAACATGAAACATACACTATACAGAGATGATCTCACAGTAAGCTTACAAAAGGGTATTTGCTTTGTTTATTTACAGCAAGAAACACTCAGTGCTCGATATACAAGAATTAAATTTTGGATGCTACTTTGGGAGTGTGTTCCTTCAACCATCAGCCACTCTCGATGGGGAAAATGTTTATTCTGATAAGTGTTAACTTACAATCCAGAATATTAATATAAATTATAATAGACTAGATATAGGCTAGACTAAATATCATTACTGGGGACAGCCATTCTGTTTGCTGTCCATGTTTATTTGAGACTTTTACTTTTGATAGCAGCTATATGGACATATTTTCAACGTATTACAGTTATTTTAAAATGTGATTTTAGAAGTAATATAAATATTAAAAATACATATAATATATGTAGTATTTAGATATACACCTACTATACATATATAACAGAAGTCTAACTTACATTGATGGGAGTTATTACAAAATAAACTTGAAGGCCAAAATACAGTTTTCTGTACATGGCTTTGGGGAATACAGAGTTGCCTAGCTTACACAAACAAGAGTAGTAATTTTCTCCTCCTGATCTTGGAACTACTTTCATAACTACTAAGCAGCTAGTAAGTTCAAAATGTATGGAAAAGATTGCGAAGCCAGTGCGCTGCTGGGATACTGATTTTTAAGGAAGTGCATACTGCTCATCAACATCTGTGTAGCAAGAGCCGCCATCCTTTTCCAAAGTTCCCCTGTGAAAGCCATGCCTTATTTCACGTTCCGAGGAGCGGCATTGTTGCAGAAACCCATAAATCTGATTTCACTTACTGTGACGTAGCAGGCCCTGCAAATAAAAGAGCAAAAAAAAAAGAAAACCCTCTGTGTGTGTGTATAGCATGCCCAGATTTCCCCAATTTGTTGCATGAGTGGCTTTTGAAAGGGGTCCCGCTTTGTACAAAGGGAGCGTCCTTTTTGTTTGGTTTTGCCCCATCTGTGTCATCTGGTGGTCTGTGCAAGAGGGCGGTGTCGGGGGCCCGCCCCCGGCGCGGCCGCCAGTTGTTTTATGGACTCTCCGGAGTGGTGGTGGGAGTTCATGAGGTGGCCGTCCCATTGTGCGGCTCCTGCAGCTGACACGTGTGAATTAACTCCAGCATATTGAAAGATAATTTCCATTAATGAAAGAGAGGAGGCCGCCCCTGTTTCCCCACCCGACCCCCCCACCTTGTGATTTATTCTCCTTATTCACCGGGTACTCCTTCCTGAAGCACGGCGGTAATCGATAGCTGGTGTTTAAAGGGTTACAGTTACGAGGGAACTCTTTAACTCGGCACACCGTTACACTCAGATATGGACGTTTATGATGTTGCAGTGGTCTGCTTCTCCCAGCACTTGACTGTAGGGCTTAGTGTTTTTAGCCTGGAGAAGGGGCGTCTGGTGAGCAGATAACTAAAATTATGATAAAAACAGATATTTTTTTTTCAGCCTTTGTTTTCCATCTAAAATAATATTATACAAACATGTTGGATAAACAAACAGATTGTGTAATGCACTTGTGATCTTTTCCCCTGTGTTGCTGGCTCCATTTTAAAACTGGCAGCAAACCAGCCATGTGACTGGTGTGAACGACGCTGTGTTGCAACTTAATAAAAAGGCCAAATTCAAGTAACAACGGACACCAGGCAAAGCCTGCCGCTGTTTAGACAAGTATTTTGCGACCCTCTGTAGTAGGGGTATGATTCTTGGTTTAGGGATAAGTGATCATTGCTTGTGCTTTTCTGTGCGGTGTGGTGAAGCTAGCAGTTGCATCGTGCTCGTCTGCTCAGTCAGTCAAGGGGTCTGATACGCGATGGCTGCCGTCCAGCTTGTTCAAAGCAACAGCCCGCGCTGTCACTAGCGACGGCCGCGGCGCCCCCCACTGGAACTGCCACATGGACGGCGCAGTTACACGCCACCATTTTGTGTCCGCGCCTCCGCTCCCCGCAGAAGGGAGAGGGAGACGCGAGGGAGAAGGGAGAGACGGATGCAGGAGGCAGGGCGAGAGGGAGAGGTTTGCGGGCGCGCGCTAGACAAAGACGGCTGCGGGGACGTTTTGTCTGCTTTGATTAGTCACGGGTCCCGTTAGCGCCCGCCGAATATTTTCCTGTCACAAGCGTGGGAGGACAATGGGGAATGCGCCCTTCTCCGTTCTGCTGAAAAGGAGACCATATGGGGGGAAAACGGCCAGTCGCTTATTTCACATGGTCATTATCGTCTATCAAAGAACTCTAAAATATGCTCGTAATACCCATCTGACAAAGTTTAGGAGATTCACATCTACGTTTCCCCATATCTCACAGTAGTTCTGCTTTAATGCACACTGAGCCTTCCGTAGGGTGTGTGGGAGGATGGGTGTTTGTGCTGTGGAGTTGCATGCTAGTAAATTTGAAAGAAAAAAAAACAGCAATTTGTGTGCCATTTCAGCCACTTCCAGTGAGATAAGCACTGTGCTCTAATCCCTGTACCACCGGCAGATCTCCTCAGCAGCCTCACTAAATCATGACTGTCGGTCAGAGGCGGTGGGAGTGTGGTATCTGTCAGCTCCCATACCAGGTTCACCTCCACCCCACCCATGAGAGAGAGTGTGTGTGTGTGTGTGTGTGTGTGTGTGTGTGTGTGTGCGTGTGTGTGTGTGCGTGTGTGTATGTGTGCACGCTCACAGTCGAAAAGCTCAATGTTCAACTAACTCAATCTTACTTTGCCAGCCGGGTTGGAGAGCAGAGACAGAGTTGTATGTCTTCCTGCTCCATTACTCCAACACGCGACGGGTGATGGATGACTTGACATCCCCCCAAGAACTGATCCATGCTTTCCACGTTGGGTTTTCCTCCGCTCGTCCCATGTCTCGACAGCATCCGGGTTTGCTGCAGAGAGTGGGAGCCCTTGGGTGGCAACTTACCACCCTGCTCCTCCATGAAATATAATGACTCATCTCTGGGAGTTTTATTCACGGTTAACTATATCAATGAGGGACATGGCGGACATCCTCTGTGGCCTCATCGCCGTGCACTAGGTGATGTGATCCATGAGTGACATCAGAGATGTCCCTTTTGGTTAGCTTGCGGTGTATAAAAATTTGCCGGGCGAGGGCAGGCTTTTTAAGGAGGTCTGACGGAAGAGGAGCCCCTGAATTCGAAATGTGTGCCCTCGGGCTGCCCTCCCGCCCCGGTGCAGCCCTCCGAGCGAGACAGAGAGGCCCGTTCTGATGGCCGCCTGCTCTAAATAACGGAACAGCTCGGCCCATGCTGCTCAGAACGCATTGCAGGGGTTAGGGGGAGACACACTCTCAAAGCCAAATGACTTCTGCTGGGGGGGTTTTTGCACTGTACGGCTGGAACGAAGACAACCAAAACAGCTAAAAAAAAGAAGGGTGGAAAAAGGAGCAGGGTTTTTTTTTTGCGCGTTACCTCGTTGAAATTCAAATGATTTTATTACAGTGTCAATTCCCGGGTTCTGGCAGGGGCGTCTGAGGTGTCGGCGCACCAGAGCCGCGGTGCGGCGAATGAATGCGGGTGTTGACACCATCTAACGAACGGGGATTAGGCGTTTACAGAAGCAGCAATATGATAGGTCAAGTAGAAGAGGCACTTCTCCACAGCACTTGGCTGTGTAATGAATGATTGACTGGAAAAGGAGAAGCTGCCACTCGCTGGCTGAGTCCTCGACTTGACGCCTGCCGCACCGCTCCGCGGCTCCCCTTGATCACGTTTCGGCTGTGCCTCGCTCTCATCTGAAGAAGAATCCTGGAGGGAAAAGCTGCTTTCCCTCTCATTTTTCTCCCTAATTTACACATTTAAGACATTTTTGTTTGCTTATTTGCGATTCCCTTTTTTTTTTTTTTGCCAGAGAACCCCCTCTTGCTCTCTCCCTCACTCTCTCCCTGTGTCTGGTTTTTTATTTTTTTGCCTCGGTTTGCCTTGGGGCAATGAACTAATTTCAGGTTCTGTAATTACGCCGTGTTGTACACCTGTCTGCTATTAATTCCTTGCCGCCCTCCATCTTCCCCTTCTTAATTAGATATTATAGTAATTGTTGTTATTATGGTGTTTGCCATAATTAGCGTGATTGATGTTGTTGTTAAAGAGGTCCGTATTTGTATTTATTTTAAATGCGTGGTGTTGTAAATCAGGCTGAGTTTGTGCCCTCCAAAGGCAGGGCTGACCGCTCTGAATTCAGGCCCTTCGGAAAGTTTGCTCCCGGGCGCCGTGCAGAGCAGGGCGGGGGGGCTTTGTGGTCGCCGAACGGACCCGTGTTTGTAGCCATTTTAAGACTGTTAACGCAGTGAAAGGCAACACAATGGCCAGGGCTGGGCTTTGTTTCAGCACCTTGCTTGCAGTTTGTGAAATTCAAATAGCATTTTTTTAAAGAGAGTGGAGAAAGGGCAGTGTTATCCAGCTAGATTTTTTTTTATCCTGTTATCACATTAAATATTGTTTTCACCATTTTGTGTTACTTTTATTTGTTTTTTCACCAAGAACATAAATAAAAGAATTAAATGAGTGCAAAAGAACAGGCTCTCCATATCAGATCCTGCGCGCAGGGGCGAACAAAGGAGAGGGTAAAATCTCAGCTGAATAAAGTGCATCCTGCGTTGCTTCTCCGAGCTACTCGCAATCCAATTAGGAGTTTAATAAGGGTCAAATTAAGGGGGCTTTACGCTGGGGGGCCGGGGGGCATTAGCAGTGAGGCGGGGCGGTGTCGTGGGGGCGGAGGGCGGGGCTCGGCCAGACACAAAGCTGTCAGTCTCCATGCGGGGAAGGCCTTGGCCCCGTCGGGTTGGTCAGGTGGGGGTGGTGGGAGGGGGCTCCAGCTGCAGACGACCTGGCCCATTGTCCTGGGGGCCTGCTGTCATGTAGGATCAGCTGCCTCTGCGGCACTCTGGGGTTACAGGTGTTACCTGAAGCCTGCGTCCAGACTCCACTCTGCTCCTGGCTCTGCCCCCCAACCCCCCACCTGCAGTACCCTCACCATTGGGTTTAGAAGGCAGACACCACCTGAGTGTTCATTATATTCATGACTCTCTGACACATAGCTAGCAAACCTGATCTCCTCTCTCTCTCTGTCCCTAACAGTATCTGTTTATTCATCAGATCCCCCTACCATTTAGTTCATTTCATTTTTTTCATTCATTTTGTTTGTTTTTTGGCTCATTTTAGCACAGTGGACACTGTGTTACTGACTGTGTGATTCATCTGTAAATTACTGGCAATCAATTTATTCAAGTACACAGTATGTACTTGAATAAGTGTGTGTCTTCTATGTGTGTATTTTTGCCATTAATAGTTTTGAGTTGTAAGATGACCAGAATTTTAAATTTTGCAAGACATTTTCATCAAGACGAAAATATCAAAAATACATGGATATCATGAGCTTATTTCTGTTTATTTAGGCTGTCATACATTTACGCACATTTCAGATGCAGAGGTATTTTTACTGAAAGGTCGCTGCATTGCACTGTAAAAGGTATCTTCGTCTTTGGATATATAATCACTTGCAGACATTTTGTGAGAATGGATACAGCGGCTAGTTACGTTTATTAAAAAACATTAATAAATGGCCAAATTTCCCCTGAGCCCTAAACTCACACAGGTCTCCAACAGGTCTGAAATTGGACACGTTAAATGTTTCGACTCCTTCCAAGTGAAAGGTTGGAAAGGAGGGCAGTGGAAGTGCTTTAGCGTGGCTTTGTTGGGTGGCTCACATGCTGGGGAGCTTTGAGTGTCTGACAGCCGTTTAACTCCACACGACCTGTTTCTCAAGTGCCACCATTTGGGCCCTCTTGAATCCTGTTAGGAGCCACAATTACAATTCATGCGCTCCCAGCGTTCCTTTGAACATGCTGAGAGAACGCCGGAGCCAGTCCTGCCCTTGATCTCCTCGATTCCGTTAGTCTGGAACTCTGAGAAAAATTCTGAGAATCTTTCGACTCGCTGCACGCATTCCGGACCTCTCAAACCAACACATTAAATAGTAATGTTCAGAGTGGGCTGAGGCAGCCATGGGCAACAGCTTTTACTCCAAGCTGGGAGTAACAGTTTTTTAGTTCATGCATTGTACATGTAGTGACTCATTTCATGAAAAGAAAACTTTACAGAAATTAATTTTCTGTAAAAAAAAAAAAAAAAAAACTGCAGATATTTTGCACAGTGAATATTTACATGTCTTCTAAACACTCAAAAATGTTAAGCACTAGATTTGGATTCAGGGGGTATTTCACATTGTCCTTTAGCAATCTGTCTATATATTTTATCAAGCATGCAAACAAGGCATTTTTTCCCCCTCTTTCTTCTTTTTTGACAAAAATGATTGAACACTACAGCACATTTGAAGAGGCTTCAAAGAGAGTGAGAAGAAGAAGAGAGCATAATGCTTAATAGGTGCTTTAGTAATTTCAGAGTTTTCATAGCTTAATCCGTTCTGAAAAGCTCGGGAGAAGAAAGGCTGCAAATGGCCCTCAGTATTAATTTGATGTGACTTCTGTACAATGAGGGCCGCGGATCCCAGAAGCACATTTTGCAGCTTACCTTCTTTCATCGTCTCTAGCCCTTGGAACTTTTGCCTAAATGTTTCATGAAACGGGCCTGTAAGCCTCTTTGGTATTCTCTCATTATAATGCAGTCCCTAAGACTATTATTACTGAGTGTTTGAGCCGGAGGAGCAGATACAAATAGTGTAGCTACTTTTTCTTTGTGTTACATTCAGATTGATTTAGCACAATTGGGAGAGCAGTTGTATTAAAACACACACGCATTCATCCACTCACTTCCACCACCACCACCCCCCCCTTGCTATTGTAATGCTTTCAAGTTTGATTTTTTTGTGTAGGTAATGGTTATGATTTGTATGATCGTGTTGAAATGGGGGTTTTGAAAAATGTCAAAGGAAATAAAAACAAAGCATTTTATTGCTGCTGTGAATTTGAATTTGTTTATTCACATACACTGTGATGAGGGTCAGGGCTGAATTTAAACGGCATGTCTGAGTGAAATACAATTTCTCAACTGAATCGACATTAAAAATGTATGAAATTGCATTTCTTACCTAGTCGTGTGAGAATATAGTAAACTTTTCATGAACACATACATAAGTTTGTGCAAAAACAAATCCACATTGTGAGTATCCATTGCTTTCCCTGAAATGTAATTATTATCTCGTAAATGTTATCAATGACTTTAATATGCTCGCTTTAATTATTAATTTTGTATTATGTTGTATTAAATTGAAACTTCAAAAATATTATGTTATGGAAATATAAAGTGCTGCCCGTGGTAGAAAATAAAATCTGGAATTATACATTTTCACCTAGACTATTTGTTGTAGTTCATCTGAATTTTGTGTTTCAGGAAAAATTTTCAATCACATTAATTAAACAGATCCTGGCCATAAAATCGACGATATCAAAGACAAATAAAACTGCTAATGCTTTGAATGAAAATAAATGAATGGTTAAACATCCAGTGTTCAGTTGGGCCTTATGAATGTGCTTATTTGTACTGTTTTTCTTACCCGTCCTCGGGAGAGGAGGGGGGTGGGAGGAGAGGAATTCGGTTTGTTATCAGAGAATCCCCCATGGTGGGGTCTGGAACCAGTCTGTTTGGGGTGGGGGGACGGGGGTGGAAGGGGGTTCAGAGGAGACCGAGTGTCGCTGGCCGCTTGCTCCCACTGAGTTTGATATACTCATTTACTGATCAGTGAAGACGCGGGGGGAAACGGAGGAATTTTTTTTTCCCTGATGAAAAGTAAGGGCTTTTTCCCCCCGGCCTCCATAGTGTGTCTACAGGGGAAAGTTTTTCAGGAGCCTCAGTCAGCAGGTCGCTGACCCTGAAGAAAACAGCTTGCATTAATATGCTCTGGCCCGGTGTAATTAGTCAAATTACAGCACGCCAAGCGGGTTGTCAGTGGCTGTCAGGTTTGGCGAGGGTACGAGAAGGCCTGGGGTTCCTCTAGAGACACACCCTAAAGGCAGAGAAACACACTCGGCCCCAGCACCCCTCGTTTCTCCTCAGAGGAGCAGAGAGAGGAGGAGAGAGGCCTCACGCAATCCCAGGGCTCTGTTTTCTCCTTCTTTTGTCTCTCCGTTCTCTTCTCCGCTTCCTAGCCTCAGGCACGTTGTCCGCCATTTGGATTCGGGGAGAGTGCGGAGGGAAGCAGGGAAGACATGAAAGTCAGAGGAATTACATCAGCAGCCTTCTCTCCTCCCATGCTCCACGCGAGGGGGAAAAAAAAAGCCTTTGAAAGAGAGATGTAGGTCGACTAGCACTGTTGCGCATGCACACCGTACGCACATGGTTTCACGTGGCAGAGGATTAGCAACGGTAAAAAGATTTAAACTATATAATTACAAGGGGATAAAATACAAATTATCTACCGCACTCAACAGCCAGATTATCATCCTTCTCGGCAAACCCGGCACAGCCCCTGGGGGTTAGCCAACTACAAAAGGGCCTCATTAGCATAAATTTACAAGCGCTCCCCGTTCGGAGGGCCCGATAAGAACCTGTTTTACCTTTGCATTAGTGCTGAATGGCTTGTTGTGCTTTTGGCAATGACAGATAAGTCAGGGTAATTCCGCTTTATACCGCAAAAAAAAATGATGCTCTAGATTCCAGCCGCATCCCGAAGGTGTCACCCATGATAATCCTCAAAGAGCGTCCGGCGGAAAAGGGGGCCGTGTGTTTTCCGGATGATATACTGCAAATGACAGGAAGAATTATACGAGGGAAGACAAATCTGTAACATATTATTAAGCAATTTCAAGTGAATAACAGGGATAAAAGGATAATGGATGAGGGTGTCATTATTACCTTCGTGTAGAGGGGAGAGCCAAAGCAAAGGTAGAGAGACAAGATTAATTGAGGACGAGTGAAGCGCTCATTGCTCATCAGGCCCTCTCTGCTGCTCGGCTCTGTCTCTCCCTTTCTCTCGTTCTGTCTCTCTCCCTCTCTTTCCCTGTCTCTTTCTCTCCTTCTCTCACACTCGTTCTCACTTTCAGCCTCCAATCCTCCAAACCCCCCAACCCCCAAAAAAAAAAAAATGAAATCTAGGATTTGAAACGATCCGCTTTACCCTTTGCTGTGGCAGTTGGAGGAAGCTGGTAGCCAGGCCAGGAAGATTTCAGTCATCTTAAGGCTGACAAGTCCCTAAAGAAGGACCATTAGTGAAGCCTTGTTGAAAGGACCGGCTGCAAAATTACCCCATGTCTTCTCTCAAGCTTCTTAAATCGTTCTGTGTGTGTATGTGCATGTGTGTGTAAGGGGGGAGTTTGGTGCTAGATGTTTGTTTTGTGTGTTTGTGTGTGTGGGAGAGTGTGTGCATGTGCATACGTGTGTGTTTGTGTGCATCGAAAATAGCTGCGCTGTTAAGCATTTCTCCAAAGAAGGCTTTGCTTTCAGCACAAACTTTCCATGTGTTACCTATTATATAGCCCATTTGATATGTTTCTCTTCTTTATCGAAATATGGCGTTTTGAGAAGTTATGTAATGATATTTAAGAGATTAGTCCAGGTGCCAGGCTCCATGCAAGTTTTCAGATGTTGGCAAACACTATAGTTATATCTCTATATAAAAGATGAAGCCATGTCATTTATGCAGGATACTTTGCTGTTTTCTCTCTGGCTATTTATATGCATTGTGAGACAGGATTACTAAAGCTGTACTGAAACACATGAACAAAAGTAAAGTGAATTTCAGGTATGCACTGATAGAGATAATAGCAAGGTATAGCAAGGTGTAATGGGTCAAGGCCCTGGCTAATGTTTTGTACCATGTTTTCCAAACCTGTCTGATCATCTCAAGCCTCGTTAGATCATGAGTGTGACTGGACAGGAGACTGTAGACTCAGTATTACCTAAAACCATCACTGTATAGGGGTGAGTTTGAGTTGGAGAGGAGAGCAGTGATGTTTTGTGTTGTGTTCGAAGGAAGACTAGGATTCATTGGAGACCGTATTGAAAGTATATTACCTCCTAACCAAACCTAATGCCTACATTATCTCTCTAGTGGTCTTAATAAATCGTAATCCACCTTCGTTGTCCCTCACTCTACCTGATGATGGTGAGGAGGGTATGTGGAGTCAGTATAATTTAGGGAAAAACAACCCACCCCACCCCCACCCCCTTCCAGAGCAGCAACTCCTGTGTTCCCCCATAAACGGTACTGACAAACTTAGCAGGACGTTTGAGGCAGTGATCTGCCTGTGGGTGTGTGTGTGTGTGTGTGTGTGTGTGTGTGTGTGTGTGTGTGTGTGTGTGTGTGTGTGTGTGTGTGTGATGCATATTCATCCCTTTATCACATTGGTCTTGCTGTAGCGCCCGAGCGGTGTCATCACGCCACACTCGGGCTACCGCCCAAATGTATAGTGACACTGATTATGCAAAACCGCATCTTATTTTCCCCAATACCTGCATTTGGAGGCAGCTGCTTTATTAAAGTTGAGATACGGCACTCTGTGAGGGGGAACCAAGGAAGGCGCCTTTTTATGATAATCTGAAGGAATTTTAAATGTCTTTTTTTTTCCCCCTCTCTCCTCGTAACAGTTGTCACATATGTGAAGAATCAGATGAAATGTGAGCTTTGATATTTTAGAATATTTTGCTTTAAATCTGAGAAGGGACCTCGAAAGGATTACGGCTCAAACTAAAATGTCGACGTTTGTGACATGCTTCCTTCAAGGCTTTTGGAATTTCTGTTTGTTCTTATGTTTGGAAAAAGGAAGTAGATGTGTGGACGGGCTGTTTTCATGCTCACTTTTTCATATTTAGGACAAAAAAAGGCTTGCGTGCCGCTTTTCATACACGGCAACGGGTACACATACGTGCCCTGCGAAACAGAAATGAGATTCTTATTTTAAAAGGAAGCTTGATGCGGGTTGACACAAGAAGAATGGAGTTAGTTTGCAGAAGAGAAATGTTGCTTCGATGTGGAAATTGAGGTCAGGTGGGGGCAGCGCTTGCTTTGCCTGGATATGAATTAAAGAGGGGAGGTGATACAGCAGTGAAAAGCTAATGACAGGCCACTGTACAGAGAGGTGGTACAGCGGGCATACAGTACTCTGTCATTCATCACTGGTGCTGCATCCGGTGCCTGCTGTCCTGGTCTATTTCCATCCAGACTTTGGTGTACTGTGTCCTGGCTGGTGTCTAGACTCACCTGCCATCTGTGTTGCAGGCCTGCCTTCTACTGTGAGCCATACATACAGTGTTCTGTTTGCATTGATACACTTGGCATGTGGCCTGTAAGTGAGACCATTTCAGATCCATGGTCCCCTTATAAATATGTGTTGGTGCATCTCTTGGCAACTGGAGATAAATGTTCATACCCAAGCCCTGATATACCTGCTTTTTCAAAGGCCCAAGGACTCATGTTTGCATCCAGTATGTTGAGTGAGAAGACCAGGCTCCAAGATTCTCCACCCATTCACCCACATTTTTGGAGCTCTGGTGCATGTAGCCTGGGGTCAGACTTTGTTTCCTTTACTGCCTATTCAGTGTGTGTGTGAGTGTGTAGTAAAATCCGTCCCACTCTCTCCTGGGGGGGATAGTCCTTTCATTGAAAATCAGACTGCTCCGCCTTTCACATTCTCCTCGCTCACGTTTTTTCCCTACAGTTTTTTTTTTTTTGCTCTTTGTCGCGTTATATACCGACGTGAAGCTTTGCGCCAGAAGCCTATTAGCCAAATCTGAAGAGGACACAGCAGAGGTGCTATCATAGCAGGTTGTCTCTGCATTTAACATCCCCATATAAATATATCAGTCATGCTGGCTTGGGCCCTGACGGAATCATCTTAGTGCCCCATTTCAGCAGAAATTTGACATGGAGAGGGATCGCACACATTTCATATGGGGACGAAATTGCATCTAGGAAAAAGAAACCATTTTTTCTTATTCATTTTGCCCCCTATCTCTATCCCTAATGCAATATTGGGTTTGCTGTTTCCCTGTCCTTTGGAATATTAAAAATTTATGAATCCGTACCGAAATATGATTATAATTGTTTTTCTTCGCTTCAAAGCGTGATGTATTCCGTTTCAGTGTTTCTGAACTCTGGTTTCACCTGCGAGCGTCTCTCCTCGTAACGTCTGTCACAATATTTTTCCGCTTCTGACGGTTTCCCATGCACAACAGAGCCTTGGCTCTCTCACGTCTGCCACTGGGAGAGGCAGGAGACAGAGAGAGAGAGGAGAGAGAGAAGGAGGATGAAAAAGACACAAAAGTTAAAATTGCATTAAGGCCGTGCGGGAGGGTTTTGCGGTTTTTTCCGGGAAAAAAAAAAAAAGAGCGCACGTGCGTGCCAGAGGTTCTGGTTAATTGGCGCAAACGGGACACTGTCCCCAGTGCTGCGGACGATAAAACAAAAAAAAAAAAAAAAAAATGAAAAGACGAAACAAAAGGCTTGGCTCGTCGGCCATTTTTCCCCCCGTCCCCGCGCTCCCTCGGCCCCAGCCGTGACAGGCCGAGAGCTGAGCGCGCCGGTACCTTCCTGGTGGCGTGATTAGATTGGGGCCGAAATCTCCAGCTGGCAGGCCCGTCTGTGACTGGAGGCGGCCGTCCCCAGCGCGTGTCACCGCCAGACACCTCTGACAGGCAGGGGACAGCTTCGGCAGACAGGTTCATTAAATGGCATTTTTTACAGCTGGGCCTCAAAAAAAAAAAAACAAAAAAAAAAAAAAATTGAGGGCTGTGCTTTGTCAAGGACCCGAGTCTAGAGGGTCCCCTGCTTTGTTGGTTTAAACCGGAGCTTTGTTGTTATGACAAATTTTTTTTTGATGTGGGGCTGTTTTGAAAATGTGGCACTTTTTTTTTTTTTTTTTTTCCCCCTCCACCTCCTCGCCCTCCGCTCTCTCTGTTGTCCTTGTCTGGCCCTTTGGCCTGCACTTTGTCACAGCAGGGGAAACCCAAACATGCACTGGTCAGGGGAGGCAGGTGAGGGAAGGGACGATATGCTGCTTAACATGGTGACACTTTACACGCAAATTTAAGACCTTTTTCTTTGTTTATATGTGATCCCGTTCATCCCTCTCTCTCCCTCTTTCCCTCTCTCTCTGTCTGTATACTGTATATGTATGGGCAGTACCATATGGGATGTCACCGTTAATTTTTACTGTTGCTGCTTAAGCGTATTCATAATTTTTAAAATGATACAATGAAATCACATTATGAAATGCCGACCCCTGTAACCCGTAAAGCTGAGTGGCTTTCCTGTCTTGGCTGTCAACATAGGAATCCCTTTGAATGGAGCACAAGAGGATAACATTAATTTGAGCAGACTCAGAATATTTGTTGGTGTAAAATCTTTTGCTGTTTGGCAAAGTCTTCATCGGCAAATGTTTTTGATGTATCTAAAATAAACGATATTGTTAGCTACTGTCCTTCAACTGCCTCTGTATTGTACATGAAACAGAGGCTCTGATTAGTTATTATTATTATTTTTTTGTAATGTTCATGTTGTTGTCCTTTCATTTGCTATTTATCGCCCCCTCATATGGTGTCCTGGTGTCATGGGAACCATGGGTACCTCAAAATTTTCATTTGTGATGCAATTCTTAATATAAAGATTTTTTAAAATGTATTATTTTTCAAATCAATTAAATATATACTGAAAACACTAAACATCCTGTTTGTTAAAAGTACTAAAACTTTGCTAAAAGTGTTATTTATGTTATTTGAACGTAATTCCATAGACCATTGAAACTCTTGATGTTATCTGACTTTCCATTTATTTGTCTTTTCCTTTAAAATTCATCCCTGAAAATTTCCCAAATATACGTCATTTTGAAAAAACTTTCTGGATGCAATTGCTCTTGCAAGTAATACCGCTTATAACCTATACAGTAAAAGCTCTATGATAAGAAAATTGCATTTAAAACACAGCATGGAGACTGGGGAAAATATTTTAGTTTTTCTTTTATAATGCACTTAGACATGTAAAAAGACAT
Source organism: Megalops atlanticus (assembly GCA_019176425.1). Taxonomy (NCBI): domain Eukaryota; kingdom Metazoa; phylum Chordata; class Actinopteri; order Elopiformes; family Megalopidae; genus Megalops; species Megalops atlanticus. The sequence continues at coordinate 30,413,927 of CM032883.1, read as the reverse complement.
ACATTCAAAAGTGAAGTAAATATCATTTTTACAGTTGCGCTGAAATGTAGGAGAGGACCTTGAAGCAATTACATTGTGTACATACAGTATATTGATGTTTTTTGTTGGTTTGACAGCTGGTTTAGATATTTGTTTGTTGAAATGGGTACTGAAAGGGAGGAAAACGTTGGCTCTGAAGATGTAATAGTCATCATCTGAAAGTCATTGTGATGGGGGATTATAGCCGGTTGTCCTTTGGTGAAAACAGGCAGTGTATGTGGCTGTTGCTGGAAGAGTGTCTCCTGGCATGTCAGTGCACATGCCCAGAGCCAGATCTCTTTCCCAAAGTTTTCAGAGTCACCAGAGTTCCTCTTCATAACTGATACCACTCTGGTCTCTTCCCTTTGTTTCGGTTGAGCTCGGAAATAATTTATTCTAGATGATATAAACTGTCCTGAGGCATTCCTTTTATGAGCTAAAAGCAGAGAAGTTTGGGCCTTGCCTTGGCATAGCTGTCCCCAGATCGCATGTGTCCCCTTGTCTCAGGTACACCTGATAGTGACCAAAATCATTTGTATAGTTTCCAGACTTGTCAGCAGACTGGCCATATCACATGGCTGTGTGTACATGTATTTTACAGATGTTTTCAGCATATTCATTGTTTTATTTAAAAGTGGCTTTTGCATCTTAAGGTAAGATTTATTGTCTAGCTACCAATCAATTTGAAATCGGAAAACATTAAATTCAGTTCCACAGAAATGGACGTAAAATTGATGTTTGTGATGTAATATAACATACATAATATTTTTTTGTTCATTGTGACTCATTTTCTTGACATTGGCCAAATCGAGTTTGGCGAGGGACAGTTAACCTCAGTTAACTGTTGAAACATTCCTGTGGTCCGTTGTAGGTGTGGAAAGAGACGCTAAGATACAATCCTAAATTGTTGTAGCATAGCATTCTGGCCTAGCACGGATTAGGTACAGCTGAGGGAGACCAGTAGGAACAGAACCTCTGGTCTTCAGCCATCTTCCCTCTCTCTGGGCTTGGGTATGGGTCATAATCTCGGTCCAGGACCACAATGTGTCACCATAAGTGAATGTCTACTGTAGATTCTCCTCCTGACCGTAGGCCTGTGCAGTGAAGGGAATCCCATGTCGACACTGTGTGTTACCCTCCCCTTCCTCTGGCTGCTTTACAGTTCAGTCCACCCTGAAATGCACGCAAGGGCAGAAATAGCTCCTGCCGCCGAGGAGACGGTGGTCACTACGCCTGCGTCTGCAGACAAGAGCAGCGCTCTCCCTGCTCTCTTTCAGGCTGCGTTCATTGTCTCCAAACGCAAATGGCGGCGCAGGTGTTGCGGGCGCGGGAGAGAGGAGAGCTGCTCCTCTTCCCCAGGGCGCGGTGCTGCTGCCGCTGTCGTTATCCTCGTCGTTCTCGTTCCCGTTCCCGTCGCTCTTCCCTTGCCCTCCTTCGGCGCGGCCAGCCCGTCTATCCCCGCCGTCCAGTCTCTCTATCCTCGCGTTACTCCTCGGCGGAAGGGGGGTAGTAAATAAGAGCGCTCTCCTCCCGGCACGTTGGGGCCCGGAGCTCGGCACTTCATTTACAGCTACCGCTGGCATTTACCTCTCCTCCGTTTGTTAGGCGGGAGGCTTCCTCTTTAGCCGGGCCCCGTCTCTATGACAACTGTTTGAGCGGGGATGCTGAACTGTCAAGCGGGAGGGCATTACGGAGAGGAGAGCGCCGGGGCGGTGGAGCCTCGCCACAGATAGAGCATTTCAACATAATCCAATTTTAATTGAGCTCCAGAGAATGCGATGTGGCTGGGAAGGTCGGAGGAGAGCTATTCCAGTGAGAAATTAAAGCAGCCGGGCTAGCGCCGGCGCTCCCCTGGCCTGTCACCATTTTAAATGAGCATTAGCATTGGACCTAACCTACCCCAACGGAACATCTCACTCCTCGCTCCATCCCCTCCTTCCCCCTCCCTGGTCCATACTCCCTGCCCCCCCACCCTCCGCCTTCCTCTCCTCCTTCCCCCTCTGAAGCAGAGGGGCTTTCATCTCTCTGTAACACCTCCTTGATTGAGTTTGAAAAGTGTGAGTGCAACCTGGGGAGATGCGCGGCGTTCCCCGGCCCCCCCAACCCCTGCCGTCAGCGCTCGCTGGGGGGGAGACAAGGGGAGAGGAGAGGAGGAAGAGGAGGAGATCATTCTCACCTGTCAGAGAAGCGGGCTTGATCTCCCCCCAGCAGACCCGCGGTCACAGAAGGTGTAGTTCTCTAATGATCCCTCATCCCGCCCCGTGCTTGCTGTTGCCATTGATTATTTATTTATTTGCAGACCCGGGGGTTGTTTTTTTCGAGCGTGTGGGGGGACCGGTGCAGACCACCGCAGTGTATTCCGCGTGAAAGTGTTGGAGACACATAACACAGTGAGGCGTTTTCCTCTGTGAATCGGCAGCCCTTTTTCTGCAGGAGATGCGGAGCTCGGGGACAGAGGGCCGCGTTTCCCTCTGTCATGTGTTCCTCTGCAGAATCTGAATTCGTTTCCATGGTCGATCCCGCACAGCTGTCCTATTGTCCTTAGCAGCCAGCTCGTGTTGCTACAGGGGGATTCTGGAGGGAATTCTTGGCATCGGAAAACCTTATAATAGTGCAAAAATCAATCAAAATCAAATTAATAAGACTTCACTTTGTATTCACTGGCTTGTGCATATTCCCAAAGGCTTATTTTCCACTGTTCAGTCTAAGATGATGCTCACTCTCTTCCCTCCCCCCCGTTTCCTTCCTCTCTGTGTTCGTCATGTCAGGTCTTGGCGTACTCCGAAGGCCTGCACGGGAAATGGATGTTCAGCGAGATCCGCGCTGTCTTCTCCAGACGGTACCTGCTGCAGAACACTGCCCTGGAGGTCTTCATGGCCAACAGAAGTAAAGCCTCTCTCCCGCCGTTTCCTTTCCTCTGATTGACACTCAGACTGTATTTTGCCTTCCTGTCAAGTTGTGCGGGTAGCATTATTTTAACAGCGTCCTGCCATTTCCTCCTTCAGCCTCTGTCATGTTCAACTTCCCCGACCAGGCCACCGTCAAGAAGGTGGTCTACAGTTTGCCGCGGGTGGGCGTCGGCACCAGCTACGGTTTGCCACAGGCCAGGTAGGGTTTTCCGGTAAACATAATTAAATATGTAAATAAATACACAATGTTCATTTTTAGGTATCCTGCAGAAAGGAAGGAATGACACAGATATGACATTAGAATTTCTTCATCTGTCCAGTCGTTTCATTTTCCGCACAAAGACAGTTGTGCTGCATTTGTCTGTTTGCCTCTGCAGGGACTGTGAAGCGAGTATCTTCCTGTGTATCGGGCAGAGAGAGAAGCAGCTTGCTGTAGACATTATAAATCCCATTGCTCTTGTCACTGGAGTGTGTGGGCATTGACCCTGACTGAACTGGCCTAATTCCCTTTCTGAAGACTCTATACTGCAGTCCTTCTGCAGGGGTAGAGGCTAGAGGGAGAATGCTGTAGCTTCATATAGGCCACTCACAGCATGCATATACACATAAAAAAATAAAACTGGAACACCTGTCTGCACACAGTCATTTGGCAGTAAATGACAAAAAGGCATATTGGAAAGAGGGTATTTGTACTGTAGTTCCCACAATCCTTTGTTGTTTTCTGTTTTGTTCAGATGCGGCTAACACTTTTTTTTTTGTTCTAATCCTGAGATTCTGTCCCTCGTTGAACTCCCCCTTCCTGGAGGAGTTCTGTTTTTTTTTTGTGCGCGTTTGATCGGAGGTGCCAGAAATCCTGTCATCTTTGAGCACACACGCTCGCGCTAAGACTCGGGTCTGTGCCGGAGCGTTTTGCTCCAGATGTAATTTGTTTCCTCATTAAAAAGGCAGCCTGCAGTATTGGTTGGCTAATGTCGGCGAGGCCGCGCTCGAGCCTGTGGAATGACATTGCGGCGTGCCGGCTGTGTGAGGTCTATTAGTGGCAGAGAGCGCTCCAGCTCCTCTCTCGGCGCTTTATTCCCCCCACATGTGTGTGCTGAAGAGCACTGCAGCGCCGGGCCTGAGAACTGTGGTCATTAGCGAAGAATCCCATTGTGTCCCGGCAACGCTTTCATTAGCGCCGTTGTCCTGAAAGTGATTAGGAGAACTCTGACAAGTGCACAAGTGTTCCGTGCACAAGCATACACGTACAGTATGTGTAAGTGTAGAGCATGTGGATGTCTTTGTGTTGTTTTTTTTTCTTCTTTTTCATTATTTATGTCTAATTGTCGAGTCTCGCTACTTTTTGCTGCCAAAAAGGGCCCCTTCACACCTCGAGGCGCTCTAATAGTGCTGAAAGGTGTGATCCAAAGCAAACGTCCCGCTCGGTTCCAGCGGCGCTAACGAGTGGCGGTGGTTTTTTCCAGGCGGATCTCGCTGGCCACCCCGCGCCAGCTCTTCAAGTCCTCCAACATGACGCAGCGCTGGCAGAGGCGGGAGATCTCCAACTTCGAGTACCTGATGTTCCTCAACACCATCGCAGGTGAGCGCGGTCACGTCCCCCATCCTCATCCCTGCTAATGGGGTTGACTTTGTTCTGGCCCCTAGAATCAACAGACCAGGGGCTACAGAGTGGCTCAGTTGGCAGGGCGTTTGTCTTGAGTGCAGGCTGAGCCCTACCACCCGAGTTCAATCCAAGCTGTGTCATCAGCCAACAATGACCACAAGCCCACAAGAAACTGGCTTTGTATCACCAGGGATTGATGTGGTTACGTTGGCAGTATTTCCTGGTCTCACCTCTCTTAAGCACCCTGCAAAATTGTCAGGCACCTGCCAGCTGCTCAGATGACATCAGTGGAGTTGCGCCTATCCTCCAGTTGGCACTCGCTTCACTCTGATGCATTGTGGGACTGGAGGATCACATTCGTCCTGCTGCAGTGCCTGTGCACGACTGCAGAGGTTGCCATGGTGAGATGAGCCTAATGAGCAATATCTGATTCCAGAGCAGGGATCCACAAAGGGAAATAACACCAACGAATCAAATTAAAATGTTAACAGGGGAAGGTGATTTTTTTTTTCTCCTTTAAAGGAACCTCACACGCAACACCCAGAGATCCAGTCTAGCTGTACTGTTGCTTGGATTTATACATTTTGTTTTCTTTGACCTGTAACCCAGTCCAGACTGCGATCCCTCTAGAGTCTGCAGATGGTGAGGATAAATCTCTCTCAGGGCATTGGGATCTTAGCCTTTTTCCCCTTAAAGATGAGTCCCTGCTCAGAAACCATTGTTCTGAAGGAGTACCTATATGTCCGTGCTCATGGTTTACATTTACACAACAGGGAGAAAAAAGGGTGTATATAAATATTCTTCAGGTATTTAGTTACGCTGTCAAGAACTGGTTGCCGTGCATGTTTATGCTTACCGCTGTTGTTGTTTGAAATGGGAGGCAGCGATCCTCCTGGGTAATTAGTGGCTGGGAGTGAAAGCGCCCGCGTTCTGTATGGCGGAGAAGTCCTCTTCGCCGAGTCTCTGATCTGAACCGTGACAAACGGAGAGAGAGAGAGAGGCGCACACACGCACACCGCCTGGCACACGGAGTGCCACGCCGCGAGGTGCCATCCTCTCGCCGCATAATTATGCGTATTTATATTTAGCCATCGCCGCGCGTTCGATACATTATTGTCAGCTAATTAGATCTGAGGCAGACCGGGAACATGCCGAAAATTCATTAAAAATTGCCAGTAATGACCCCGGCTGACAGCGGGTGTCAGAGCGACGTCGGGCGGCAGACAGGCGGGAGAGGAGCCGCGCCGGCGAGGAGTGTTAACGCGCAGGCAGCGCTGTTCTAATTAAACACTATTTCGCCGTTATTAACATCCCCTGCACCCCGGCGCAGTCTACACCGCTGTCAGGTCTCCCCGTATCACCGTCTCCCCCTGCCCTTCTCCTGTCCACGTTATTAACCTGTTTAATTAAGCCTTCTATTCCAAAGTTCCGCCCCCCGTTACTCCATGGCACGCCGCTCCTCCGCTAGGCCCCGGTCGTTTCTCCAGAGGCTCTCGCTGCGACTCCCGCAAACACAAACGTACGCATAAGAAGCCGGCTCGTACCCGTTTCCTTAACCAAAATGCCCAAGGTTTGCATCCGTTCTGAGTTAGGAGTCTTGAGTCTTTTTTTTTCCTCCCTGTGAAGAATAAGGTAAAGGCGCAGTTTGGCGGATAATCCCTTTCGAATGTGTAGGTGTTAAAAGAAAGCAGAGCAGGGAAGGAAGGTGTCTGGGGATATCTTTGTGAAAAACACAGCGATGGGGCTGGAGGGGGAGGGGTGGTGGGGGGGTCCTGCATGGATTCAGCCTTGAATTAGAATAATGTGGCCGTATGAGCTGACATATGGGTTTCATCACAGAACAGCCCCTTTTTTTTTTTTTTTGGTGATGTCAGGGTGCCGGGATCGAGAAGGTTCACCCCTGCCAGCATCGCGCTGCCCACACGCCTCAGACTCTGGCGTATTTGCGTTAAACAAGCGGGATTCATGAGGTGCGGCTCCAGCTGGCGGTTCAGAGCCAGCGCGCTCTCCACAGACTCTGCTCACCGTGGCCATGATGGCCGACCTGGAACCAGCCGGTCATGGGCTGCTGTTTCTCCGTTCCGTTTCGTAATATCAAGTAATTTGGCTGGGAAACTCCGCCTGTAAGAGTGAGGCAACGCTGCAGAATTGCGGACGTAAAATTTCCCATGACAGTTACTCCTGCGGTCGGGACCCGCCCAGGTCTACGTGATTGTTATTCATTCCTGGGAAGGCGCAGGCAAAGGGCAAGCATACCGTGTAAAATAATGACTTCCAACAATGTATTTGGTATCTGAATCCCCTTTAGATTTATTGAAAGCAGTGGCTCCAATATTTCTTGGCTCGAATAGACGTAGTGTTTTGGTGGGGGCGGGAAGGCTCAGCAGCTGCCGGTAAGGATGCTGTGCGGGGACAAACAGAGTGGGGGTTGTGGAAGAGGAAGCTAATGGGGGTGGAGAAATGCTGCAGGAAATACCAGCCTCAGTGTGGCTTTCAGCCCTTGTCTGGATGATGGAGGGTTTTTTTTTTTTTCTCAAAAATGAAGCACTTCAACTGTATCTCTTTGGTGAACCACCCTCGGTCACGCCTCGTCTTTCAGCGCTGGAAGCGTGAGTGACACTTCGGTGCCCTCGACACAGAGAGCACGGGGGTGTTAGAACACACAGGCTATTGGGAGTTTGCCTGGAGACCCTGCAACAGGCTGGGCTTACCTGATCGTTCAGCACCATTCGTGTCACCATGTTCACGGTCCCTTTTATTTTCAGTGGCCATTGAACAACAGCATGTTTGTTGTTCTTTTGATTAAATAATTATTGACACTTTTTACCCAAGATATTCTAATTTTACTGTAACACTTCTGGATAATTTTCTATCCAGTTATTGACACAGTGTCATTTTAATTAAGATTTTTTTCCACCGTCTATGGCTGTAGAGGGGGGTCTCCATTGCTGTGTTTTTTTTTTGTTTTTGTTTTTTAATTAGCTTAAGATCCGGTGTCATGCCCACCAGAGAGGAGAGGAATCTGCTTCAGAGAGCAGTTAGCGGGTCTTTGTGGAGACGTGGTATCGCTCCAGCTTCGCGCTCCTGCTTTCTCAGGGCTGTATTTCCAGTGACAGATACTGCCATCTGAAACGCATCTTCCCTCAAAGAAACGCGAGAAAAGAAAAGAGAAACAAAAGAAATAAAACGCAACATCTGGCATCTCTCAGCACAGCTGCATGTGGGCACAGCCTCGAAGACTGACACGGGTCTCCATGGTTACTGGCGCCGGGCCGGCCAATCAGGAGCGAGGCCCTGCGGTGACGCGTGCACAGCTTAGAGCGTGCGGTGTCACAAGGCACGGCCTCCAGAAGAATTTAAATCCTTTTAATGTGCCACACTCGGTAATTACAGTTACACCACAGCCAAAAATAATTATGATATCTATGAACGTAAATACCATGTCCTCTGTACTCTATAGCCCCAGACTGCTGTGGTGAGTGTGTGTGTGTGTGTCTGTGTGTCTGTGTGTGTGTGTACATATAAAAAAAGACAGATAGACACAAATATATGGGTGCATTTTCACAGATGTCTGAAAGTGAGCTCTCAATCAGAGTGCTTCCCCTCCTGTTAGAAGCCTCTGAAGGCAGGAAGCAGCACTCAGAAGGGGGCTGATTTTGAGCTCTGAAACTCTGGGGGCTTTGGAATTTTGCATGCGGGATCCCCGTGGTAACCAAAGCTGCACGTCCACTCTGCCCCGTTCCCCCCGCCACGTCCTCCACTCACACACACCCCCCCCCTCAGTTTCCTCTTTCTTTCTCTCCGTCCAGGGCGGACCTACAACGACCTGAACCAGTACCCCGTCTTTCCCTGGGTCCTCACCAACTACGAGTCGGAAGAGCTGGACCTCACCCTCCCGGGCAACTTCAGAGACCTCTCGAAGGTACCACGTCCCGCCTGGGCGCGCCCCCGCAGAACGGGACGGGGGACGGGGAGGGCGAGCCGCTCTGTCGGCGGGGGGATTTCCTTATTAAGCTGCAGACTGTAAAAGAATACCATATTCAAAGGGAAATAATGGAGACATCATGTGCGGCGCAGGGCGGGCTGAACCTTGGTGAGGAATGCAGGTCGAAGCGCCCACGGTGGAGCCCTGGTGTTCGGCTTGGCCCCCCTTCGCTCGCTGCCATTCCATTGTTTGTTTTTGGCCCTTGAGCCTCACGGATTTGCCCCCATGTTGTGGCCGAGCCTTTACCATAGTGGGACACGCCGAAATTCAGAGCCATAATTTCACATGCTCGCTGGTCCTTTGTTGTTTTACTGGGTTATGTTGATATTTGCCAATATGCCACTTACCCGAAGAGCAACATTAAAAAACAGAACGCGTTATGTAAGCAGAGGGCATTGTGTCATAAGCCCTGATCCAAGTGTACCTTTAAACAAAACAGACCGGTCCGATTCCAAGTCAAACAGCTGTCTCTTTTATTGATGCCCTGTGCGGGTAGACTTAAAATGACCCATAATTCCTCCCTGTGTCTGCATGAGTGTTAGTCAAATCGGAATTTTCTCTGCATTACCTTAATCCCCATAATAGGCCAGATGAACCCGGAGGAGAACGGGGCAGGCAGTAAATTCAGCAGTGCAGGAATCCGTTGGCCATTAAAGCGGTATGCTACTGACGTCCCGAAGAGGAATAGATGGGCACAGCGTAACAGGCCCATCAGATCCTGAATCAGTGCTGACAGACACTAAAACTGGTGCTACCTACATGGAAAAGCGTCATTTTTATTGCATCCTTCCACGATACTTGTCCGTTTAGAACACCAGAGAAATAGCAAATTCTCAGAGTCGCCTTGCATTACTCTATCGCATTTTGCGCGGTCAAAAACCAGTGTGCGCAGGGAATGCTGGGAGATCTGGCTGGGCAGCGGCAACCCCAGCCTGTCGGATCACTCTGCCGCGTTTCAGCTCTGTTTCCCTCCAGCATCTCTCTCCCCACTGCGATTCACAGACTCACTGACCAGAAAACAATCGCATTCCTGTCTGAGCCCCTCTTTTTTTCTCTCTCTCTCGCTCTCTCTTCTTCCCTCGGTCCTGCTCTCTCAGTGCTGACATCCAGACTCAGGTCTTTGCTGGGAGGGAGCTCTGTTTTCACAAACAGATTTGTCAGTTTCTACTTTTGGCCCAGCTGAAACACTACCTCTGTAGCTCGTTTTCAGATAAATGGTGGGAATGAAGCAGGGGAAGCCTGAATGAAGCCACCATTTAAAAAAAACCTGGAAAACTGGGATTTCTTGCAGCTAATCAGCACCCGCTCTGGACGCTGAACCAAAGCAGGGAAACGGTTCATATGACAAACGGTTTGGCTAGTTGTGCTTTCGGGCTCGGTGGGGAAGGAGAGATGGAGGGACAGAGGAAGAGAGAGAGAAAGATGATCTCTCAGGAGAGGCGTGCAACACAATAGGAGTCCACGGCTCGACCCCAGATCGAGCTTTTCCTTGTCACCGTGTTCACTCGGCAGAGCCTCGTGGCGTGTGTTCCTAGTGACCGCGGCGTCACTGCCATCTGAAAAGTGCACCGTTGTCTGCCTCTAGTCTGCCTTTGACTGGGAGCCGGTCCCCCCTGCTGTGGCAGAGTGAGACAGGGTTGTGGTGCGGGGTGGGGGGTGGGGGTGGGGGGGGGGGCTTCTCTCTCCATCCTCTGCCTCCTCTCCAAACGCTCCCCTGCTATTCCTCAGTCTAACAGAGAGAAACACTGATCGACCAGAGTGTGCCAGCATTGTTACTTCATCTCTGTCGAGAGGCAGTCGAACGTGAGGCTTTGACCCGTTGCGCAGCGTGGACGGTGATGTGATCCAGAGGTGTGCTGTGCTTTCAGCGCTCTTTGTTTTTCCTGCCCGTTGTCTGCTTGTGCAGGCTGCTGTCTGTTGGGGCTCCAGGTGGGCAGAGGCAGGAGTGCGGCCCTCTGGCCCCGCAGAGACAGTTATGTATTGTAATGTATTCCTCTGACATCCTCCCAGGCTGTTTACAGTACCGAACTGCCGTCATTAGCATGAGTTCACAAGCCCTCGCCTCCTGACAGTTGTCCTTGGAACCCCAGGGCTTCTGCCTCCAAAAGTTCACAGCTAGTAGAGCTGGGGGTGGGGGGTGGCAGTGGTGGGGGGCAATGCCCCCTGCGTCTCTGCACAGAGGCTGCTCTTTTGTTCCATCATGCACTGCACCCAGACGCTTTCTGATGCACAGATGAGTGTGGGTGAGTGGCGAATGCATCCGTGTGTGAGTTGGTTTGTGTCAGATTGTTTGTGTGTGTCTGTGTGTGTGTGTGTGTGTGTGTGTGTGTGTTTACTATATGTGAACACGAGTGGGTATGTGTCTGTGTTTGTTCCTTACATTTGGTATCAGTCTTGCATTATGTCTCTCTTTGAGAAGGAAAATGTGTGTGTGTGTGTGTGTGTGTTTGTGTCAGCGTGGGACTGGGAGTGGGAGTGGGTGAGTGTGTATATATGGTGTGTGTATATTTGTGAACATGCGTGAGTTTGTGCCGTTGAGTAAATGCGTGTATGCATGTAAGCCCTCGTGAGAGAGAGAGAGTGTGTGAATTAATGAGCTTTTCTGAGTCAGGGCAAGTGTGAGAAAGCTTGCGGTGGAGTCATCCAAAAAAAATTGCTCACCCCATAACTTTTCCCCAGCTCACACCAGCCCTTCTGAGTTCCTCACGCTAGTGGAATACCATTAGGACACGAGAGCAGGTCAGGTGACTGCCGAGCAGGAAGTGACTGCCAATCAGAGCCGCCGCTGGAATATCCTGCAGCTGCCATGTGATCGGGGCCATTGTTTGAGGCCGCTGGAGTGTGTGGCAGATATGCGCCCTAATGCCTTCACACACCTACACACCTGCAGTAATCCCCGCGACTGAGCTTTCAGTCAGCTGTGATGAGCGCTGTCAAAAAAACGCCGGCCGCCGCCACGGGGGACGGGGGCGCATTTTTGGATGGCAGGGCCGTTCCCATGTGTCAGACCGTCCCATTCCAGAAATGTGTTTCAACAATTATTTCCTTTTCATTTGCCGGGGCAGCTGAAGGAGAAATAAAAAAGGAAGCGGTGTGCATGACAGCTGTTAATTGGGAAATGTGTAAATGAACACACTGGTGTGTTAACGCTCTCCCGTTCTGGGCACGCCGAGTTAAACTCCCTGGCAGCTTTTCAGTGCTTATTTTATCCCAACGTTTTTTGTGTGTCTTTGACTGGAACTAATATGTATCCCTGTCAAAACATCGCTCATGTAGATAAACAGACAACAGGCAGAAAACATAATTAACAGAACCCTGCAACTGTACCGTAACACTGGGGCTGTTGTTCAAAAAGAATATTCCAGTTCTTGCTGTGGAAACACATGATTTTTTGATCTATTTGTGGTACTCACACATAATTTCTAACAAATTGCTGCCCAGGATGCAGAACAGGACTATATTTCTGCTACCCTTAGCAGAGAGCAGAAGGGAGAAAGAATGGGAAAAGGATCCTGTCAGTAACAGTTTTAATATGAAGACCATTTCTGGGATTTAAAAATAAAACAATGGCAGTGGGCTTCAGATGAGAGAATGAGATATGCTGATTCTATTTCTCCGCTCTCTCAGTGTTTTTAATATGGCTGCTTCACGCCGCTTTGCTGTCACACACAATACAGTCTCTCACCCCGAGGGCCACGCACTACAGAGAGATGCACCCTGGGAAAAGCAGATAGAGACTGCCTGCTAAAAACGCATCCTCATTTCATTTCTCCTCTTCTCCCCCACACCCAAATCTCAACAAGGCTGTTTGGGAGTGCTTCTGCTTTGTTTTGACTGTGAGGAGCGTGATTATATTAGATTGAACTGCGCTTGGCTCCTCTCCTGACGAGCTAAGCGAAAACAAGCGCGGCCTCTCCTGACAGTGCACACTTCTAACGCGCCGTAATGTAATTTCTTTTGAAAAATAAAATGCGGTACGCTCGTCTGTGAGGGCGGTAGCCTGGAAATCGCCAAACGAGCAAAAAAACATTCTTTTCTTCTCTTCCCGCATGTGTTTGTGGTGGATCTCTTCTTCTAACCGTTTCTTTTTGAAAAAAAGTCAGAAAGGCTGCTTACCCTAATTATTTCTGATGGGAGTGATTTGTCTGCAGTTGAATATGACACATCCACAATACAAACAAGCGGTTTGATCATCGCTTGTTTTGTAGCGTTGGTATATTTTAACGGGTCAGGTGTGATTCAGCCAGCAGAACTCGTATAGAAGCAAATGCAGGTGTGCCTAAATCAATTATCATAGGAATGTGGCTGTTGTGGTCAGGCCTGAATGAAAAACGGCACAGCGGAGATCTGCCGATGAAACGGAACCAGAGAGGAGACTCTGTGAGTGAGAGAGCAGGTCAGCTGATCCCTTCCCCAGTGGTGGTTCTCCTCTGACACTAATGGGAGACTTTTGGAAGTCCTTTATGGGTACTTAAATGCTAACGCCATTAAAGCATGCAAACGGCTTTTAATTTTTCCACTAATGAGGTAATTGGGCATGCTAAATCCCCCTTCATATCTTTTGTTACGGGGTGTATTTCACAGCCGCGGTCATGTTGGTAACGGGAGGACTTCGGCACTGTGAGAAATTACCCTTCTCTCCCTCACTGTCTTCTGTTTGACTGGAAAGCTCCGGCTCAGGGACCTCATTGGAATATTCTGGAACACGGAACATCCCCTCCTCCCCCTGCCCATCCCCCCCACACAGGTACCTGACTCAGTTCCGTGGGGGATGGATGTGAGGGTTCCTGGATCTGCAGAGCTCCACGCTGCATATGAAAAGGGCCCTGGATGGGGCTTTCGGATTCCGTTCACGGTCGAACTCCTCCGAGGCGCTGTGTCTGAAATTACCCCCGGTGCGCCGTTGCCTCTGTGTGCTGCTTTCGTGTTATTTTTGATAATCCGGCATTTGCCGTGTTGTTCTCCTGCGGAAGTGGAGTAACAAATCTTGTTTTCTATTTTTTTGTTAGCTCCAAAAGTCTTCACTTGGTGATGCCCACAGAAAAAAAATGTAATTCCTTTGAAAGCCATTGTGTGTAAATATGGCATAACATTGTAATAAGTAGGGTAATAATAGCAGCCACAGAAATGTGCATTATTCAGTTATTACATTATTTATTTTTTCATATTCTATTCAGCAAACTAATTTATAGTACTTTCCCCTTCTAAAATAAACTCCTTGATCTTATCAGGTGACTTACTTGTCATATGCATTTTGGTTGTGATTTTTTTTATTCAAAGCTTCATGTCAGATAAAGGTACATTTTTCATGTCTTGATCTGTTATTAATGACGAAAGTTACAAGCTTTGTTTTCTAGTGGCTTTTAAAAGAGTACATTATACATTATTATCATTTGTTATTCATTATAGGTACACATGATACGGGCTACTTTTGGGATTCAGAAGTGACTTTGGGAAACCTCATTGTTGTTACATTAGTTAGTTCCATTAACTGGCAAGAGCAATATTACCCACGCTAAGTGGTTCTGACAGTCTCCCTTTAGCCGGACGGCCCGCCCAACTTGAGGCCCAGATCCGTTCCACCAGCAGCATTTTTACAGTGTGTGGGACTTCCTGTGGCCCGCTGCCAATCAGAGCAAGCCTTCACTTCACATGCCAGACTATTATCACCCCATAAATCTCCACCGATTTCAATAAAGCTCTTTCTCGTTCCGTCTGATTGCGCTAACATGGTCGGCCGATGGTCATTAGCCATGGAAGAAAAGTAAAGAGAGCAGTGAAATGGAAGGCGGTTTGGAATAAGGGTTTGGGCCTGTACGCTTTTGCTTGTCACTGTGACCTATGGCAGCTGTATGACCTCAACCTGAGAAACCCTGGGTCCACATCTGCTGGAATGGTGGGAGAACAGCCATGGTTTGTGGCCAGTTCTTGTTTTAATCCTTCACTCACAGAAAAAAAAAAAAACACCAGTATTTCAGTTCACTGCATTAACATTTTGGAACCACTCCCTTTTTCATATAAAGGGTTTGCAAAACATGTTGCAGCCACTGTGGTCTGCATGTTGGAACAGAATTACTGGGGGCCTCAGGACTGTGATGCCTGCAGTAATGCAATAAAATGCTTATTTTAACATCCTGGATGTCTCAAATTATACGGAGACGTTGGTTTCCCTGCCACTGTCAGATGGAATAAGATAGTGTTCTGTGATAGTGTTCCCATGACTCCAGTGCTGCAGCCCAGACATGGCTGAGTTTGTCACTGCAAGATCGTTTGTGGCTGCTGTCGGTTACATCATTGTGTGGCCCTTCTGCCCCGCCCTCACAGAGACTAAACCCATGACTTCATCAGCACTGAGTGTATTAATATTGACAGCCAATGTACCTCTCAGGCTTGCTTATTGGATTGGGTGATTGAAAAGATAGGGAAAGCAATTTATCTTCCGCAATGTGTTTTTGAAGAAGCAATTACACGACTTAAACGACAACTGAAACCTCAGCGGTCACCAAAGGGTGAGACCACAGCGGGAGTCCTGGTGTGCGGTGTTTCATTGAAAATTGGGAAATTGAGAAGTGTTCACAAATCAGTGGTGTAGCACTGGCCAATGCAAAAGAACACCAGCAGCAACAAAACATACCAAATACTTGGTGGATTTTTCTACTGCTTGGTTTGTTGGTAAATGCAGAAGGAAGTGGACAGAGTTTACGGGTGATGTCCAAACAGTAGCCGAGGATGTTCGGTGAAGGACATGATCTGTGACGTTCATAGCCCCAGGACTCTGTTGTGCCTTTGGCATTTGAAGAAACCTTCCTGTCTGAAGGTCAGTTGCGAACAGGTTGTGCAGGGACGACATTGGCTCCGGGCTCTGCCGGTTTGCTTCCTCTTGCACTGTGAACTGATGAGGCCATATTGATTTTTGTCAGCTTGACCCAAATTACCTACACAGGTGCCTGCTACACCCTGTGATCTCCGTCTGGTGCTTCAGTTATAGCTTAGATGTTCTGTATGTGGAGCAGATATTCAGCTCTCGGCGCCTCACGTGGAAAGTTCCGTCTCTGCCATTGTTGAGGGTATAAACGTTAGAATTTACTGGGTTCATTATGAACACTCTGGAAGAGGCATTGTATAAAACAGGACATTTGTATGTGGAATAGTAAAGTAGCCATGCCAATCAGATCCTCCGAGATAGGTGAGAAAAGAGAAGAGAAGGAATGCTGTAGCTGAATATCTGGTCATAAAGTAGAATATCTGTGGTTTTGCTGTTTACCTGCATGTTGTGGTCAGGGAAGAGGATAGTGTGGGAAGATACTGTGGAGCTTCTTAGCTCTGTGGGGCTGTGATCATAGCAGAGAGGTGTTTGTGTTATGTGAGGATGTTGAGTAAAGATTGTGAGTAGTCACATCTTTTCAGGAATGAATGAGAGCATGAAAGGCAGAACTGCAGTGTTTGGCACCCCTGCAGACGTTGCACGCAGGGCTTTAGCGTGGACGGAGACCAGACCGTGCGGGACACTGTTTGGGTATGTGGGCCGCACCGGGTGCAAATCGGGTCAGGCGGGGTTAATCTGCGTGGATTACCTGCAACATTTTGCAGGAGCCGCCCGAAATCTCCGCCCGTTCTCAGCATCCCCCCAAACCCTCAACCCCGATCTCCCATAAATATAGCAGCAAGATCCCAGAGCACTAAAAGTTTTTTTTTTTTTCTGGGCGCAGGGAAAATAATGGGGTCTGACAGACAAATCCCAGAGTAAAGCCTGCGTCTGCACTGGCCACTCCTCAGTGCGGCTAATGGATGCCTGCATAGTCTCTGCATGAAACATTGATAATGATCATGTTCGATGCAGTTTACACGCACTGCCTTATCGCTCTTCCACCGAGCATTGTTCACCAGCGCGGCTGAAGACAGCAGAGGCCGGTCCTTCCCGGCTGTGTTTTCTCTTCTGTAATACTGATGTGTTCTTATACTACGTACTGTAGTAGAAAATGAACTAGGGGAAACAATGATTAGGGGAATATATATGAATGAATAAATCAGTTTAATTAGAGCGTAGCTCTTTATGGCAATAATACTGTACAAATTGTGTAAGTACCACATCTCATTAATTACATCAGAAATACATGAATAGTGCACAATGAATGCACAACCAAATAGCCACAGGAATAGCCACAGGAATTGCAAAAAATGTGTATGTAGTAAAATTTACGTTTCCAAAGTTACACTCAAATGAAAGTCAAGTCATGGTAAAACAGCCATTATCAGCATCAGAAATACTGAATTGTCTTATAAAGCCATTTGTTGGTTTGTATTGTGAAATTATTTAGTGGGCAGGCCTTACTTGAAAGGCCCTGTTTTGGCCTGAAACTGGATGTGTCAGTTATTAATACTGAATGGTGAATAGTGTGAGGCCACACCCATTTTAATTCAGTTAGTCGATTCATTCTCTCTTTTAGGATATTAATTAAACTGCAAGTTACACCCATACGTTTTCCAGTGCTGAATTTGTTCAGTTTTTCAGTTCTTCAGGAGAAATGCCATGAAAAAATGGTCAATGCTTAACCCTTGGATTGTGTGTTGTTCCCCCCAGCCAATCGGAGCACTGAATCCCAAGCGTGCCGTGTTCTACGCTGAGCGCTACGAGACCTGGGAGGATGACCAGACGCCCCCCTACCACTACAATTCCCACTACTCCACGTCCATCTGCACACTGCGCTGGCTCGTCAGGATAGTGAGTGCCACGCCCTGAAAGGGGGGGTCCTACACCCCCAAGCCCCCAACCTTACCCCTGTCCTGCCAGCCAGAGCACCAGAAATACAAAAAAAGCCATCAGGAGTCATAGAATGTTGTGTTAAAAAAAGAGAAATACATCATAAATAATTAGAACATGCCTTTCTCGCCTGCCTGAAGCTTTGAAGAGTTTCATTTTTCCCTTTAGCTTTTTATTGAATTAATTAGCATGAACTTACAGTTTACAGTATTGCTTAAGAAAAGGGTTGGTTACATTAAATAAAGTGTGTTGACATCCTTCCAGCCACACCTCAGCTACTCATTTCCTGCCAGCTCAGAGTGTACAGTGTCACACAGAGTATGTGGTAATCGACAAGTTTGTCAAAACTCTGTAATGGAAGTCCCACAAAGTCAGCTCTCTGGCACTCCCTCCGCGGCGGGATTCAAGTGAAATGAAAAATTAAGCCAATTCGGCAGAGGCGCAGAAGCAACAAGAATCAAACGTCTCAATTTCGCTCACGCCAAAGTTCCACTCCAGAGGCACTCTGGGAGCATTTCACAGGCCAGTAAACTGGTATATGCTAACTAAATAAAGAGCACTGAATAATGAATTACAGGCGCGCGCGTGTGTGACAAGTTCATATGTGCGGCGCGTTTCAGTTCAGACGGCAGAGACAAGCCATCACCGGAGGAGACAACGAAGATGGGCACGTGGGCAGCTTCTGCGGGCTTCGTCCCTGAACCCCACAGAACCCGCTCTGCAACAGCAGAGGCTCATGGGAAGGGTGGAGGAAACAAGCACATTCATTTCATAAATCCAGTTAAATATTGTAATTGGTGATTGCAAATCCCCCCCCCCCCTCCCCTCCCCAATTAAGAGCGGAGACTGATGGAATCGGGGGGTATCCTGACAGGCCTCATGCTGAGCCTCTCTCCGAGTCTCTCCATCTCTGCTGAGGTCTCCATCCCTTTCCAGACTGACAGCACCACATTTAAGCCAATTAAAAGAGCCAATGCGCGCACGGCAACCAAGAGAACGGATAATGAATTTGGCCTGGGGCTTGATTCTGTAAATGGGGCGAATCTCCTCGTACACTCTCCATTGTCTGAAGCGCAGGCCCCTAATATAAATATGGATGTGTCAGACGCAAATGTGAGACACGCCGAATTTGAAAACCTGTCCCATTTTTTTTTTTTTTTTTTTAACTATCATTTGCTGTCCCAGCATCGGTGACTTCTCCCCTCGAGAGGATGGATGTCACTGATTTTTTCTCTTTTTTTATTTAGAATGACAGAAAATGAACAGCTTTTTGTTTGTGTCACTGTGAGGATCTCTTGCGTTTTTTTCTTTTTTTTTTTTTTTTTTTTAAACAAACATTCCGGCGTGTACATTGTTATCCTCCCACTGTGAACAGACATGCTTGTATGTGGAGCATGCCCGCTGCACCCCCCTGACCCTGCGGAGTGACAGCGCATCATGTTAGCGTGATGACACGTTAGCTCCGAGCTCTGAGTGAGATTTCCCAGCATTCCCCTCTCCTCAGCACAGCCCTCAGCCCTTGAAATGTTGCCATACTGGCAGAGGCAAGGGAGGGGCCCGGGTGCCTGTCAGTGTAAACACGGGAGTGTACGGCAGTAATGCATGACATTCCCATGATCCAGAAAAAAGAGCAGAAAAATGCTGAATTTCAGCCCGGCGATGGGAAAGATCAAAGCAACATTCATATTCATGTTCAGATCTGATGATACATACTGTAGGCATTTACCCATGATTCATGGTACAGCTCCCGTGCAGAGATGAAAAAGATTACTGTTGTTTATTGTGCTGTGCGTAGAAGTCAAGTCCCACATAGGGTGACCATTGAGGCCAAGGGCAGTGAAATGTCTGTTTTTCCCCCCACAGGAACCCTTCACCACCTTCTTCCTCAATGCCAACGACAACAAGTTCGACCACGCTGACCGCACCTTTTCTGCCATCGCCCGGTCCTGGAGGAACTGCCAGCGAGACACCTCTGACGTCAAGGTGAGATCTGAGGGGGGATCAGGGCTGTGCGTGTGTGTGTGTGTGTGTGCGTGTGTGTCTGTTGTGTGTGTATGTCTGTGTATTTGCTTCTTGAAATAATCCAGTGTTTATAGAATGTAAGCCTGGACACATTTGACATATACAATAACCATATAACCATGGACACAGGACCATTAAGTTAATATCTCGCATAACTTGTGTCTTAAATCCCAATTTAAAATCATAGGCAGGATTGAACTGGAAACATTAACATCCAGAATCTAAAACATCAAAGCCTGACACAGACATGACACCGCCCCGGCCTCCCCTCCCAGCTTTCTGTTCTCAGGAACGTATCTCACAGACCTTGAAGATAAAATATAATTTCACAATGAAAAAGAGCAGCGATTTCTACAGAATGCACGGAGCTGCTATGTGGGGTGAAAGACGCATCTCTTCGTCCGTGGAGACGGGAGGCTGTAGGGAAAGGTACCGTGGGAGCTGAACCCTGCTGATTCTACTGTAATTCGCCTGTTCTCCAACACGCTGCAGGAATAGGCACTGACCTCAAAGTGTCATATTTTTCTAGCACACCCGGTATTGGGTTAGTGTTGCCTTAGGCAATTAATAAAGCATTAATGACAAAAGCTATTTAAAATGTAGTCCGTTATGTACAGACAGGGCTTTTACTCGCCGGAGCCCAGGGAAAGCAGCCAACAATAAATTTTAAGCCCAGCCTGAATACTCAGAAAGCCAGCGAGCGGCCTAATATTCAAATGCCACCATGTTAACAAATACGGTCTACTTTAAACCACTTGTATGTCTGCCTAGATTTGTTTTTACACAGATTAAACTGGCACTGATCTGCTTTAAGCAAGGCACTGGATCACACCGTACTAGTCCGTCTTGAAACTGGAAATATTTTTCATAATGTATAAGTACTAGTATTTCTGTTGCGAACTCGCTTGTTTTGTTTTACCTTTCAGTGCATGTAGTGTAAGACTCATTACACCAGAAGTACTGTTCACAGACAGCCTGGCTTTTGTGTGGCATGTGCACACTGTCGCATACCGTATGAACACATGCATGCACACACCCACACGTACATAACTATTTTCTCACACATACTGTCTCTCTGTCTCCCTCACGCGCGCACACACACACACACACACACACACACACACACACACACACACTCTCTCCCTCCTCTGGGAGCATATACACCCATGCATACGCACAGTTTCACACACTCTCTCTGTCTCTCTCACTCACATATACACACACAGACACACATCCATGTGCATACACACAGTTTCACACACTCTTTCTGTATCTCACACTCTCTCTTTCTCTCTCTCTCACACACACACACACACACACACACTTATACACATCCATGTACACACACAGTTTCACTTATGTGGAGTGAGTCGTGGGCTCTGAGGAGGAGCCTGGTCTCCCTCCCTGGGGTTAAGGTCCGCTCCAGCGCGGTGACTGGACCGTCAGGACTCTGATTAAAAGGCAGCTTGTTTTACCAGGGTCACCTCTTTATTAACCTGCGCCTCCCTCTGCAGTAATGAGTACAAGCTGGGAGAGGAAGCACTGTTAGCAGGGGCGACCTCTCAAAAGAGCAAGTCAATCGGAAACGACCTCGGCCCAGCCATTCCCTCCTGCCTTCCCACTAAATCACACGTCCGCGGCTCCGTCTGTCTGCTGCACAGAGAGCGCGAGGGATGGACAGATCTCCTCAAACCGTCAAGCCTTCCCTGACAGCCTCCCGACAACTGCCACAGCGCCGTCTGAAGGGAATCCCACCTCTCCTCGCCGGGGAAGGATTTTGACAAAAATGTCACAGAGGTGACACGGTGGAAATCAACACAGTTAATAGAGGCCTGTGTGATTGACTCGTTAGCCCATTACGAGGCTGTTGCAGAATTAATGGCTGCCAGGGGAGGTAGGCTTGAAAAAGAACTGGCAGGTTTAACGGCTTGGTGGTGAGTTACGGCAGGGAAGTTTACAAAGTAGGGGGGAAAAAAAAGGAAAAGAAATGGAGAGACGGTGCCTCTCTCCCCGTGCACCCAGGCGGTTCGGTTACAAAACCCGAGCAGCGTCAGGCCCGGCCGCTCTGTGTTTTTGCTGGGGTTCACTCTGTCGTTTGACCTCTGGTGCTAAACCTTGAGATTTATATCGCCCAACAGGGTTCCCCGTTACGCACCCCGTCTGTATGGTAAAGATGTATAGCATCGCTAAACACGATAAAGACTCCCTGTGTAAACAGAGTTCCTGAGTAAAGAAACCTATAACATAACAGTGAATGTAAACATACAGAAAGTCATCATAACCTGTAAAGCATGTAATGGTTTTAACGTGAGAGGGTGTTTAAATGTGCCTCACTGCTGGGTTTCTGTGAGAGATCGCGCTGAACCGCACGGGGTCACATTCCCAATGTGCACATGCCCCGATGTACAGAGGCATCCCTCCCAAGGCACTCTGGGTAATGCGAGGAAGGAGACGGGAGCTTGGCAGGAATGTGGCAGTCCCGGTTGATGAGAGGCAGTTAGCGCCACAGGGGCAGGAGTAAGGGTTCATGGGGGGTGGGGTGGGGTAGCTGGGGACCCAGCAGGACTCTGCATGAGACACAGAGCTGTAATGACCTACAGGGGACGGGCTTAAGGCCCCTGTGCAGGGGCACAAGTTCAGAGACTATCGAAAGTTACCCTTTTACCTCTCCCCGTCTTTTCTCAGACAGTGCATGCTTGTAGCCAGAACAGAAGTGGGTAGTGGGTATAGCTTTGTCATGACAAAACCCCCCCCACTTCTGCTGCCCTGGGTTTCATGGAAATTTGCTTAAGTTGTGTTATTTACAGTAAATCCAGGACCTACTCATGTGCAGCAGTTGCAAGGGAGTTGGAGATTTGACTTGTAAAAGAGCAGGATTCCTTCAGTGTTCTTGTTATTGGAGGTAACGGTAGTCGTGCAGTGGTGTTGGTGTTGCTGTGCTGTGGTTTGGGGTGACCCCCAGTCTCCAGGGTCGGGCGGGTGTTTGTCTTGCCTGGGGGGTTGAAATCACACCAGAGAGTGTCTGTGAGTTTTGTTTCACCCCTGCCTCTCTGCGGGGCCCTTGCACTGAGAGGGAAAATAACCCTGACTTATGTCCTCAATAAACATGGCAAACACACCCAGGACACTTAACACTGAAATAACGGCATGCTCCCAGCACGTGGTGTCTTTCTTGGCCTGGTGTTGTATTTTATGTTTTTTTTTTTTTTTTCCAACACACGTGATGTCTATTATAAATGTACTGTTTTTCCACCACCTTTCTTTCACCCCTACGTCTGTCTGGTGTTTCCCCTTATGAACAGAGCTACAAAGATGGTTGATTAAACAAATAGAAATTAGTCGTTCTGAATGCCCCGCAGAGCCAGACAGAGTTGAAATATGTGTCATGGGGGTCAGAGAATGACGCGTGTCATCTTCTCCCTCTTCTAGGAGCTGATCCCCGAGTTCTACTATCTCCCAGAGATGTTCGTCAACAGCAACGGCTATGATCTCGGGGTGAGAGACGACCGGACACCTGTGTGCGACGTGGACCTGCCTCCATGGGCGAAGAAGCCGGAGGACTTTGTTCGGATAAACAGGATGGTAAGGCCTTTCTCCCTGGCATCCTCCTCTCTGTCAGTCCCCATCGTGTTTTAGCTTTGTGTTACTTTCATGAGCCTCTTTCCTCATGCTAAATGAGTCACAGCACTTGTGATAATAAATGATTATATAAGATAGCAGTGTCTGCTCTAGGTAAATGCAGTTTTGCTGGCTGTTTGGGAAATCTTCATTTTAGGGGATCCTTTGTTTGGACAGTTTTCCTCACAGGGCACAGAATTCTCCCTTGTGGTCCAGTGTGTTGAGCTCTTCCATTTCTACTGACAAGTCCGTAGGCCTCTCTCCTCCCCCTCTCCCCCCAGACACACTCAAACACACACTCACACACACATGCACGCACGCAGACACACTCACACACACACGCGCGCGCGCACACAGAGTCGAAGCCGAGACCCGTCTCCCCTGACTTATTCATGAAGCCCCTAATAAAGTGCACTGCTCGATACTAATGCAATCCGCTCCTGACCCGAGTGATGTCACTAAAGGACAGGAGCAGTAAATGTCCCCTATAATGTTACCTTAATGCTGGCTTCATCAATCATAATTTAGCTCTGCGCAGGAGGGCCCTGGTGGATGTGTTTGTGCAGCAGTACTCAGCCCACGGCTCCCTGAAGGCCTGGCAAGGAACAGAGAGCCAGAAATAGAGTGCTCTGGCTCCTTCAGTCACTCAGCTACGCTGCGCCGAGCCCCTCTCAGAGAGGAGTCTCAGACTGCAGCCCAACACGCTGTAACCTTAGAGTGCTCAACAAGCCTCTCTCTCACATCACATCACTTCATATCACATCACATCCAGATGTGGCGGAGTGCTGACAGTGTACACACACACACACACACACACACACACACACACGCACGCAAAGGCACAAGCACACACACACACTAGCCATACAAATACACACATGCGCATGCAGTTGCAAACCCATGTGCGCGCCATAATCGCACAAGGATATCTACTGTTCCATCTGTACCATATGAGTTCTGCACAAACATGGCATTCATTGCAGGAATTATTAAAGATGACAGAGTGTGCGGCTCTCATCTGTGTGCCTGTGCGAATCGCCAGTAAAGAGCGTGGCTGTGACTGTCGGAGAGGCTGTGGATAGCACTGCAGAGCAGCCAGAGGTGGAGGGTTGTGCAGGGTATGGAGTGTGCAGTGGCGGGGGGGTGCGCAGTATTTTGGTGCGCGGCGTGAGAGGAGGGAGGGAGGTGGCGGGAACGCACTTGACCTTTTCAGCAGGAGTGACAGAGCTGGCCTGGGAGGTTGTCTCGCAGAGGTGACCTTTCCCCAAGCCAAACGCACCCCTCCTGTTCGGCTCCGTCACGCGCGGCACGGGCGGGCGAACAAACAGGCAGGGTAATGTCCAAGCGTCCACGCGAGAGAGCAGCGAGCGTGTCCATCGGACACCTTCAGTCCTGAATGGGTTAGGGGGCGGGTTGTGTACATATTTCCTCTACATTGTTCCAATAAACACAGTGCTCACCACTTATCTTGGAGTGCAGGTGAGCCGTGGAGTATAAGATATCTCATGTTGTTATTCTTCTGCAAGAGCTGAGAGGATGCGAAATTAAGTGGCGTCAACTCCTTTGGGCACATAGGAACAGAGCCCCCCCATCTTTCGCACTCTCCCCCCCTTTCTCTTCTCACTTCCTCTCTTTCTTGCGTTCTCCTTGCTTTCTTTTCTACAAGCCCCTGCTTTCTCTCCCTTACTCCCTCCCACTCCTTTTCCCTGCTCCCGCTCTCCCTCCCTCCCTCCCTCCCTCTCTGTCTCTCGCTGGCTCTCTCTTTCTCTCTGTGTTCCCGTCTTTGCATGTGTCATTTGCAATTGTAATGACGTGCCCTGTGGCTAGCTCGGCCCCTGTGTACCGGAGCCGGCTTTGTTGGTAATAGCTGTTATTTCTGATGTGAGAGTGAAAGTGTGAATTCCAGCAGAGGTGGCCTGTTCTGTTCTCCAGAAGGAATTATTCTGATGTGTACGAGTCACAAGAGAAAACAATGATTTGTTGGTACATTCACTCTAATGTGGCTCATCTATTAGACCTGTATAATGATAGCATTAATAATGAAAGCAGCAGGCTCCTGAGATGGATGTAACTGATGCGTTTGTACACCTCTGTTCAGGTTTTTAGATGTTGTAAATTTGATAGATTAGATTGGATGCCTGTTTGTACCGGACATCATAGCACTGCATCTATATCAAAGACCATTAGCTGGCCGTGTTGAGTAGACTTTAAATGTATGTCCCCTGGTTCAAAGAAAACTTCTGAGAATGTTTAATGTTGTTAAATCTTTGTGATGCATGTTAGTGTTACTGTCAGTGGACTGCATTTTTATGTTGTGTCTGTTTGTGTCAGTATAGTTGTGTTGCTGTTAGAAGAAATGTTTTGTTTCTGTTCTGTTCTTTTACAGTTGCATGAGTTGCGTCATGTCACTGTCTTAAGTGTACATTTGTGTTATTATTGTGTTCTGTTGTTACTGTTTACTGGTGTTCTGTGACTGTCTTACTGCTGTGTTATTGTGAGTACTATTCTGGTTATGTCTTACGTGTATGGTGTTATTGTTGTGAGTGGTATTGTGGCAGTGTTTTGTGTGTACTGTTACGTGACTTTCGCGAGTAGTGTCTTTCTTGGTTCTGTGTATATGTTGGTGTTGTGTGTACTGTTGTGTCTTGTGTGCATTATTATTTTCTAGTTTGGTTTGTTGGTGTGTTGGTGGTGTACTGTGTGTACTGTTGTTTTTTGTTTCTGTGTTGTGTGTACTGTTGTATTAATTTTTTTGTTGGTGTGTTGGTGGTGTGCTGTGTGTGCTGTTGTGTTATTGTTGTTTGTTCCTGTGTTGCTGGTATGCTGTGTGTGCTGTTGTGTTGTTGTTTGTTGGTGTGTTGGTGGTGTGCTGTGTATGCTGTTGTGTTGTTGTTTGTTCCTGTGTTGTGTGCTGCTGCATGGCCTTCAGCTCTAATTGCCCCGCTCTTTGTGACAGGCCCTGGAAAGCGAGTTTGTGTCGTGTCAGCTCCATCAGTGGATTGACCTTATTTTCGGCTACAAGCAGCGAGGCCCCGAGGCGGTGCGCGCCCTCAACGTCTTTCACTACCTGACATACGAGGGCTCCGTCAACCTGGACAGCATCACAGACCCACTGCTGCGAGAGGTAAGTCGCCATGCCAACGGACCACTGCCACCAAACCTGTGCCAGCGTCCCACCCCCTCCTCCCCCCTGTTTACGACAGCACCCAGCGCCAAGCCAGTCAGTACAGCGCACCTTGAGTGTGGAATGCCAGCCGAGCTGTGTGAGTGACATTAAGTATGTGTCAATCACCGCCTGCGCCAATGTGTCCTGAGGGGGAAAAGGGAGTAAGCTGCTGACTCACAAACTTTGAATTTGGATCACATCCCTGATGTGCAAATGACCTGTGCAGCTAATTTAGCGTGAACCTGCTTCGAATCACCCTGTGAGAACTTGCTGCGCAGAATTTAAAATAGACTCTTCCCCTTTCCTATGAGGGTTCAAAGTTTTTTTTTCTTCATATCATGCATATTGCTTTGGGAGAAAAAAAAAATGCTCCTCCAAACTTCTGTAGCGAGCTTGGGGATTTGACTGGCTTTTGAGTGCTTTGATTAAACGTCAGGGGTGATCCGGTAAAATTGAAGTGTATTATCTCGTCTGTAGCTAATTAATAGGCCCGATATTAGCTGCACATTTTACCAGTGTAGTTGTGAATGGCTTAATTGAAAAAAAATGAAATTGCAGCAGCTGGCATGCAGTGTGCAGCTTCCACTGTGAGCTGCGCTCTCCCTGTGATATCCGCCATCTGCTGTATGCAAAAGAAGTCATTTATATACTGTCAGCTCCAAGAGAGCCTTTATTTATCAAGTGACCAGAATGCAAATCACTCAAAAGAGGATTTTGCGGGTCTAATTATCAAACAATATGAAGGAAGGATTTTTTTTTTTTCATGGTTTCAGAAAACTGTATGAAATTAACAGTAGCTGTTTTTTTTTTTTTTTCCTTTTTTGAAGCCATCTGACATATTCAAGGCTGGGAAGTGACTGAAATTTTGCATATGATGTGAATATTTTTTTTTTTTTTTGTCAGCTGTTATGTTTTTCTACATACTGATGTTTAGGTATGTAGTATATACAATATAAAGTACATGGGTCAGCTCTGTTACATAGATGTACTTGGTAAGTCCCTGGTAAGAAGGTCTGCTAAATCACAAAATGTGAAGTCCTCCTGTATACTGACGTGTGCTTGTGTGGGGTATATGGGTCAGCACTCATGAAGTGCCGGGAGAGGCCTTAAGGTATATCTCATACTTAAAGGGCGATCCTCCATATTCCATTCCATTCTATCACCATTGTCCCAATCTCTAACCCATGACAACCAATTGAAAACATTAAATGGGGGGGTCTCCAAACTTCAGGTCATCCCTACGAGCAGACAGCAGATCCGGGTTCCAAGTTTCATGTGCCCGGGAGGGAGAACAACTAAAATGGGAGACAGAAGTCACAAAAACTCAACGCTCGTTCCGCTGAGCTGCGAGACGGAAGGTCAGAGAGAGTCGAGCTGAGAGAGATGTAAATGAAGTGTGAAAAGTGTCTTCTCTCTGCTCGTTCTGAGCATGCTCCACGCCGTTCCCCCTGCCCCAGATCATAAGGGCGATCGCGGGAGCTGTCTCCCAGGCGATGGCATTGCATAGGATGGGATGGAGCTGGTTCTGCTGTTCAGGACTTCCTGACAGATCAGGTGAGCCGTGGGCTCATTGGACCTGGTGGGTTTGGCTGAACCAAGACTCAGGCCAATGTCCAGTGAGGAGGCAGAGGGGCATGGGAAATGTCTGCTACCCTGATTCAGTGCAGGATCATGCAAAACAGTGTGGCATTGGAGCAGGGATCTTGTAACCCAAAGGTTGCTAGTTCAACACCCAGATGGCACACTGCTCCAGTACCCTTGGGCAAAGTACTTAACCTCTTAACTTAAATTGCCTCAGTAAACATCCCTCTGCAGTGACCTATCATATCCAGCTAAAATTACATATATCTTTATATTACATGTATTATCATACAAATACACATACAGACACATATCCACATGTTTTCTAATGGTTATTTGTATAGGTATAAGTGGTACATGGCAGTACCGGTGTTGGCTCTTCGTCTCTGGCAAAGAGGCCGAGCTTTGGCAGATTTATGAGCAAACAGTGCGGCAGGAGGTGCTGGCGGAGTTTCTCAGGGACGTGTGTCAAAATGTGACAATCAGCTCCAGGGTATTGATTCATTCCCCCATGACAGGTGAAACAGCGGCCGCGGCATTATCCACCTCAATTATGGTATTAAAATGTCAGGAAATTAGAGGTCAGAATAAGAGATAATTTTCCTCCTCGTGTCAAATTAAAGCAGCGACACCATCTTGACAGGTTACCGCGGCTCCGGTTGAGGGCCCCGTGACAGCTCAACTGAGCGCGCTCCTGTAACCACGGCGATTCGCCTTGATGTTTATCCTGACAGTGTTCTCCTATGGAAGAACATGACAGCAACCTCTTGATACGAACGGACCCCGCTGCTTTGCCAAGATGTAAACAGACAAATTATGCATGAGTGTTTTTTTTTTCCTTTCTTTCTTTCTTTTAGCCACCTGTGTCCTTGAGTTGAAAGTCTCACGCTGTTGTTTATCAAAGGGACAAACAAATGGGAAGTGTGTTGACCAAGTAAATGAATATTTTAAGAATTTATCATTAGCTGACCAAAGTTACCTTGAAATGAAAATAACGACATAGAGTGAATATAATAAAACCCTTTTTTCCTGAAATTGCAGGATTTATTTAAAACAGAAAGTTCTGAAATGAACTCTTAATTATTTTGGTGTCCTAAAATAAAATCAGGATGAGGCATAGGAGTAATGCATTGCTGTGGGTATATGGCAGCTGTCTCTGCTGTACTGGGATCAGTGACAGAAGTGCTCCTCCCAGTGCCTTCTGTACTCGATGACTGCAGGTGTCAACTGACGCCCAAAGTGTCATCTTGAGTTTAACTGGAAATTAAAAATCGGACCTATTCTTGACTTGGTTCAGAAAGAATATTCCAATAAACAGGCTGTCAATCTCCTTGCCACACAAACCTGACAGACTTGTACCTTGACCTTGGAAAGTCTGTCAGGTTTGTGTGGCAAGTGACATTCACTTGCCTTGTTTGCGGAGCTTGTTAAAGAAAGTGGCAAAAAGAGAGGTATTTCTGTTGGTGAAACGGCAAACTCCAGCAACTGTAGCGTTACCCCTTATGACCATGGAGATAAGGACGACCTCCTTCCATCTCTTACATGCCCTTGTCTAATTGTCAACCTGGCGTGAAAAGGGATAGCTAAAAAGTTTGGTTGCTTTCTCTGAAAGCAGCCTGGTGTTGAAGCTCCTACAGCTCTGAAAGGGTGCGTGTGTTGTCCGCTCCCCCCCCACCCTCCCTGTACTTGCTGTCCACATTTTTCCGGGTGAGGGCACCTGCCACGCCCAGGTGCGGTTAGTCAGCACTGTCTCACGCCGTCGCCAGGCGCAGGAGCCTGTCTCGCCGCTCTGACAGAGCCGTAGCGGCGTGTTGCATGAGCGCACTCGGGGATGTTAAAGATCTCACCCCGGCTCTGTCATCAGTCGGGGGGGGGGAACACGCGAGGAAGACGCACTTGTTCACCTTTGAGGCCTGCTGTCCAAACTGAGCGGGGCTGGGAACGTTGATTGACACACAATGCGTTCTGATGGGTGTTTTGTGCTCATCCAAGCACGGCAGTTGTTGCTGGGAGGGGAATCAGCATATGGCTTATGCAATAAGTGGTTCTTATCAGTGAAAAGCAGGGCCTAAAGTGTATTAAACTAATTAATTGGCTGCTAAGTTTACTAGATCCTTCTTTGAGATAGATGGAACTTTCGGACACGGGCCTGTTAAGATTAGTGTATTGGCGTTTGGGAAATATTGACATGTTGTGACAGTTAATAGGAGCCGCATGTATTCCCTAAATGACATTTGCTCCACCCTTTCTGGCAGCCAGAAAAAGATTGACAGTAAATTATTAGTCTTTTACTGAGTCAGTGAGGTAAGAAGGGAACCTTATCCTCCCCTTTTTCTCCTTGGTGCCTTCGTTTCACGAACAGATCGGCTGATACGTACCACATGGCCTCTCGCTCTCTCTGATCTCTGTATCAGATTACCGTACGCGAACGCGGGACATCACGACCCTCGGCCCCAGAGCCTAACCCTAAAATAGCCATAATGAGAATTGGGTATTACTCCACGGCCCCGGATCATAAGGCTCTCCTGACTGACACTTAAACGCTGCCAAATGTGAATGCTGAATTGCGTGGGCGACCGCTCGCATCCTTCAGTGCCGAGCAAGAGCAAGGCCTTTACTTTGATTTCATGCAGGAGAGAATGAAAACGGCTGGAGAGAAAAGCAGAGGTCCTTCTGTGTTCAGTCTAAGGCTAAGATCTAATCTAATCTAAGCGGTCTTGTCTGCAGGTGCCTGCTCCTGAATCAGCGGCACCTTTAAGCCTGGCTTTCTCTTCCCTTCAGCCATACATTTTAGAGGGCAGGCTCCACACAGCAGTGTGTTTGGTAGTGACCGCTCCGGGAGCCGAACAGTGTTGCGACAGCGGGCCGTAGAAGAAAAGAAGTGTGTGTTTCATTGTGCTGGGTGGGATTGACAGACATCTACAAGCTCCCCTCTGATGGTGGAAGTGGCCCCAGTCACATCAATCATCCTGACCGTCCGCCTTGCCTCCCCTCTCCACTCCATGTTCGCTAGCACACTGTGCGCTGTCCTCTCACCCACCATCGGTCTAGATCCGTTGTCAAATACAGCGCCGGGCTGCTTGTTCATCCTCTCATGCTGTAATTTAAGTGAAAATGTGGGGTTTTGTGTTTTTATCTTCACCTCTGTGCTGTTTCTCCACCCCATCTCACTGTTTGACCTTCCATTTCTTTCCTCCCCCCCAGAAACTTCCAGATCCATATTTTATTAGAGACCCAAACACTTTCCTCCTAAAATCCTCATTCATTAAGGTATTTCCCTCCCTCCCTCCGTGTGTGTGTGTGTGTGTGTGTTTGTTCTTTCCCTTTGTTTTAAACACAATACCATCTAAAAAGGGAGCTTGCCGCAGCTCCGGCTGCATGTCACTCCAGGTTAGCGTTTGCTTGGCGGGCCCCGCGCCTGGAAATGGGAATGGTTAAGTGAAGCATGTTAATAGGAAAAGGCTTGTCTCTTCCATACTAACACTCGGATGACTCTGCAGGCTGGGGGAAGGGGAGCGCCCAGGCGAATTGGGAGCGCACCCCTTCTCCTTCCCACCCCCCACCCTTCCTACGCCCCCACCCCCACCCCCTTCCCGGGGGCATGGCTGAGTTCGGATTTGCTCGCATTGTCAAGTAACGCATTGACCCATCACTCTGATGCATATCGAGTGTGACAGCGGCTCCCTCTCTCTCCCTCTCCCTGCAGGCTATGGAGGCGCAGATTCAGTGCTTTGGACAGACGCCATCTCAGTTGCTTATCGAGCCACATCCGCCACGCAGTTCCGCCATGCACCTGGTGAGAGCAACGGGCATGCTGGGAGTTTTTTTTTTTCTTCTTTCTACTCTGAGTGTGTGCGTGTGTGTGTGTGTGCGTGTTTGAAGGGTGGGGGGGCTCTGTGATGCTGTTGAGGGGAAGAACCCCTGTCACATGACAGTGGAAAGAGGAAATGAGCCATGTTGCCTGTCCAGGCTCCATGCTAATGCCAGTTAACTGCTCTAATTGTTTTCTTTCAGTTTTTAAAACGTTAGTCTCCTTTTCCTCTTGGATTGTATAGTTTATGAAGAAATTCCTCGGGATACATACTGCCAAGGTCTTTTTAGGAAACACCAACGAAACGTGTTCAGTTAAAGCACCTCTAATACATGTGCATGTTTATATGCTTGTCTGAAGACTACCAGTTAGTTTGTATAAAATGCTGTGTATGCATACATCCTAACACAGAGATTGTCAGCTGAAACAACATCCTCATGCTAACTGTAGAAATGCACAAATTGTAGTACATTATAAATATGTATATAAAATCAAATTCCTATCAGCCTCTATATTACCATTCTTCTAAAACTAGCAGCAACCTTCCACAATGCACAACACATTTTGCATTGAAGTGCATGGTGTGATGTCTTTATACAGTATTACCTGTAATACTGTACGCTGTGTAAGAATGGTCTGTGTTGTGTGGAAGTGAATCTGGGTTAAACTGGAAAAGTGCATCTGGCTTTCCTTTCTCCTCCTGACTTCCCAGATGCTCAGCTGTGTGATTTGTCAGTCAGGTCCCACCGAGACCGTTTAACTCGATTCTCCTCAGCCAAAGAAGCACACTGATTGAGTCTCCGTTGCAGCCCAAGCTTGAAGCCCTGCAGTCACTTATTCATTCAGAGAGCGGCAGAGGGAGGGAGAGGCCAGGGTCTAGATCAGGGCTGCTGGGATACAATTTGGAGGTCACACCATATACATCAGTTCAGAGCAGTGACATTACACCAGTGCCACCTTTCACACAGGCTTACCTGATCTGCATGGAGAGTATATAAAGAGACCAGTTATGAACATGAATCCTTCTGCCTTTTTCTAGTGTTGATTTCCTATGATTATACAGCATTATGAAACATGGGGTTAACTGTCACACCTAACAAATTACTCACTCAGAGGAATTTGTCAATGCATTTGTCTTTCAAGTAAAAATATTCATGGAACAAAGTCAAGCAAGGCAAGTCAGTGCCGGTGTGCAGAAGCATTCACCTTGCCTTGAGTATTTTCCCATGTTCACTAATGAATTTAGTGAAAATCTTTTTTTTGTTTATTTCACATTGAATAATGTACTTGAAGGGCTGGCCTTTGCTCTTTTTGTTACATGCTTTAACTACATGTGTTTATTTGCTGTTTGAAGAAAGCTTCAGACATAAAACTGTAGTGTATGCATTCCTGCAAATCATTCCTCATGTAAAAAAAAAAAAGGTTTCTTCTGAATTCTCCATCCCTGTTTTAACCCCTTGCCAACCAGTTTCCCCATCCAGTCGATCCAAACCCTTCACCTGCTCCTCTGCGCTGATGCCTGTGATGGGTGGGGGATCCCCCAGTCGAATGGAGGGGCCCCCTCTGATACTCGCCCCCCCACTGTGCATGCAGCCTACCACTGTGTCTGTACCTGGTTTTTCCTTGAACCTCCACACTAATTGCCTTTCTCCATTCTGTCTTCTTCTCTTCTTCTTTCACTTCATGCCCTCCCCTGACCTGCCCCCCCCCACCCTCTCCCCTTCACTCTCCTCCATCCTCTTCCCCTTCTCCCCTCCCCTCTCCTCCGTCCTGCCCCCGCCCCCCCGCTCCCTCTTTCTCTCTTCTACTCAACAGTGTTTCCTTCCACAGAGTCCTCTCATGTTCAAGGACCAGATGCAGCAGGACGTCATCATGGTGCTCAAGTTCCCCTCTAACTCCCCCGTCACCCACGTCGCTGCCAACACCCTGCCGCACCTCACCATCCCCGCCGTGGTCACCGTCACCTGCAGCCGGCTCTTCGCCGTCAACCGCTGGCACAACACTGTTGGTGAGCGGGCCGGCCAATCCTGCGCCGCTCTCAGGGTGGTTCCTGATGGTTGGCACAGTTCAGCTCTTGAATGCACACGCTCATACACGTGCATACATACACAAGCAGGCATAAAGGCACAAACATCTCTCAAATACAAACACACACACACACACAAAGGCACAAACATCTCTCAAATACAAACACACACACACACACACACACACAGAAAGACAAATATACACATTTCCTCTTCCAGTAAAATAAACATATTTAATGGAATACATATGCGCTCACATACTTACGGATGTATGGATGTGTGGAAGTGAATGCATGCATATGCAAACACACAGTACACACACACAAGCAGGCACAAAGAAGCACAAACATCTCTAAGATACACATAAACACACACATATGGACAAACACAGAAACAAGCATAGATATTTCCTTACAATACAGTATACATCTTAAATAGTGACGCCCTTAGTGATGCATTTTCTTGGTGGTTGGTCAGGGTAAGAGCGTCTGCTAAATGATGTAATGTAACGTAATGTTAAATGGAACACACTTGCACATACAATAACACTTCCACACATCCATACATGCATACATATGCACACACAATACACACACAAGCAGGCAAAGAAGCACAAACATCTCTCCAATACAATTACAATATACATCTTTAATAGAACACAAATGTTCACACACAGGCTTGCACGCACACATTTCACACTTCCACACCTCCACATATGCATGCGCATGTACACACACACACACGCACACACGCACATCATTTCAAAGGAAAATGTCACACGGGACATATGTGCCACCCGCCAGAGCCTGTTTGCCTGTAAAATCACTCCATACCAATTGCTGCTAATGGTGCTGATGCAGGTTTCATCTGCAAGCGGCTTCGCAGGTACAACAATGTGGAAGTGAGTGCTTCCACATGCTGCCATTCAGGCATGTACTAGCAGCGCTGTACCCCCCCCAGCAGCCCCCTCCCCTCGAGAGGCAGCGTCGCCTGGGGGTCAGGGGGGGCGAGGAGGGCGTGCGCTGGGGTAGCCAGGAAACGAGGCTGCGGCTGGAGGCCATGGGCTTCACACCTCCCATCTGTCGCTGCTGCGGCGCACATGCTGATCTGGGCTAATGAACACAGCTGCAGCGCGGCCGCGCTCCGCGGCGGAGATTCCCCTCCAGCCTCAATGTGCTTTGGGTCACGAATGTAACGGTGACAATAAGGCCTCCATATTTTTCAGGTGTGCTGCTCAGTGCACAAAGTGGTGCTTTGTGCTCTGCTGTGCCCCTTTGGGGAGTGCTGGCTCAGTGTGAGCTCTGTGGAAGCCTGGAGGGGGGGTGGGGAGGAGGGGAGGTATAGCTGCCATCCTGTGCGGGGGGGTCATGAACCAGCCTGGACTCTGACCAAGGAGCAGGTGTGTGGTGGCGGGAGAGTACCTTGTGCAAGTGGGTGTGGCTGTGTGTGTGTGTGTGTGTGTGTGTGTGTGTACCTGGTGCATTAGGATGTGTTTATGTGACAGTCTGTGACTGTGTGTGTGTGTGTGTGTGTGTGTGTGTGTGTGTGTGTGTGTGTGTGTGTGTGTGTGTGTGTGTGTGTCCACGTGGACAAGTGAGTGAGTGAGTGATTATGCTATGCACAGACTCAGTGACATGCTGTGTGTGTGTGTGTGTGTATCTGTGACAGGTCTCAGGGGAGCTCCAGGATATTCACTGGAACAGGCCCATCACCTTCCCATTGAGATGGACCCTCTAATTGGTGAGTGTGACTGAGATCGGAGAGAGCAGTCTCACTCAGGCATGGGGTCTGAGTGTGGGCGAGACAGGAAGTAGGGGTGAACAACCAGAGTCTGGTAGGCATAGGGGGCTGGGGGAGGGTCAGTCAGGGGTTCATCTGGGAACACATGCGAGTAGGAAACTATGACAACGCTGTGAGAATGAACTGCACCTATGATCGTTTTGTTTGTAATGTTTTCATCAGCCAATAACTCTGGGATGAATAAAAGACAAATCACAGACCTTGTGGACCAGAGCATCCAGATCAACACGCACTGTTTTGTGGTGACGGCGGACAACCGCTACATCTTGGTGTGTGGATTCTGGGACAAGAGCTTCCGCGTCTATTCTACAGAGACAGGTATGCTATGAGTTCTGTATACTGCACTGAGACAGGTACCCTATGAGTTCTGTATACTGCACTGAGATAGGTACCCTATGAGTTCTGTATACTGCACTGACACAGGTACCCTATGAGTTCTGTATACTGCACTGAGATAGGTACCCTGTGAGTTCTGTATACTACACTGAGACAGGTACCCTATGAGTTCTGTATACTGCACTGAGATAGGTACCCTGTGAGTTCTGTATACTGCACTGAGACAGGTACCCTGTGAGTTCTGTATACTGCACTGAGACAGGTACCCTGTGAGTTCTGTATACTGCACTGAGACAGGTGTACCAAAGCCTGTGATGTGCTTCATACATGACTCTCTGCTTTTCACTGAGAAAGGCCCTTTGGGAGGTACTCTAATAAACTATACTCTAACACTGATGACCTAGCAATTGTGTATGGCACATCCAGTGAGGCAATACCACTGATAAAGGTACTGTAAGCATTATCTCTGCTCAGCTATTCCACAGAGACAGATACAGTGCACTAAAGTTGTTTTTTTCCTGTAATGCTTTGATTGTCTAACAGAGGCACAGGTAGTTGTGTAGATTTGATAAAAATCCAATGTGATGGTTACACTAAGAGTACCTTTTACTTCACTATACACTGAGACTACATGGAGATATGTACCAAGAGTTCTGCTGTGAGACTGCTGAAACAGGTATACTAAGTGTTGTCCATAGGCCAACAACATGCTACCAGGAAAAGCAGAAAGGATCCTCTCCAATTGCTCTGCTCTCTGATGTACTACTGTATCTTTACCCTCTTATTTATGCATTTCAGGGTTTTACAGCCAGACATATAACATTCACAGTTGCTCTTGACTAATTGATCATTTTAAGCTGGGCTATGCATATAAGTTGTTGTACACCTGGGTTTCTGGTTTTCATTTTAAGCTACATATCTAGTGTGAAATACCTAAGGTACACAGTTGTGCTTGGTGTCAGATTATTTGGTTACAGCAGCCGGTTTTTCCCCATACTGTAGGCAGAGAGCTTGTAGACAGAGGGTCCTGTAGGATTACTGTGTGGTTGCCTGTGCGGGGAGTCACTATTCGGAGCCACTCACCACCTCTGTGTGACCCCGCCCCCTTCTGCAGGCAAACTGACCCAAATCGTGTTCGGACACTGGGACGTGGTGACGTGTCTGGCCCGGTCCGAGTCCTACATCGGGGGCGACTGCTACATCGTGTCGGGGTCCAGGGACGCCACACTGCTGCTCTGGTACTGGAGCGGGCGACACCACATCATCGGAGACAATCCCAACAACAGTGAGTGGTCCACAGGACTCAGAGACCGCACCTGTAGAGCAAAGATTCCGAACTCCGGTCCCGCCAGTGTTCTATTTCACCCTAGCAACACTAACATGCTCAGAACTGGGGATGGAAACTATCTTGGTTCAGTGAAGCCATTTGCTGCTTAAATCAGGTAATGAACTGGTTAAGGCTAGAAAGAAAGACTTCCAACACTGGAGACTCGTAGAGGCTGTAGATCGTGCTGCAGTTTTTCACTGTGTGATACTGCCTGTCTGTGATGTCCATGAAATTTATCTACCCAGGGCTGCAAAGGACAACTCTTGGTTAAATATCTTAATTAGCGGTCTGACATTACAGCAGTGGGTCAGCCTCGTTACTATGCTGGGTAATTTAAGGAGCCCCAAATTTACAGTTCATGTTTTCCAGTATCATGAGCAATGAATCCACCCATGCTTGTTATGTGGTCAAATCTGCAAAGGCTGAATCTGTCCTCATCACTGCATAACGAAAACACAAGTACAGTGATTGCGTGTGTGGTTACATACACAACATCACTTTCAAGTGCAGAATTCCAAATGCCTTGCTGTTCAACACATCAGTCCTCAGTTTGTGACATCTGCCGTTTAGAACATTCAGTTCGTTATTTTCACTGGTCATTACAGGTCAAGAATGTGTTAGAATTAATTTGTTGGTAAACGCAAGAAGGATAGGGGGTGGATTTTTGGGGAGCTGTTTTTCCTCCCTCCAAACAGAGTGAAAATCTAAACAGAAAGGACTGGATCCTTCTCCTGTCGATAATAATGAACTCCTTGAAGTCAGAGACAGCAGAACTGCGAGGAATCGTTTGGGGTGGGGGGGGGGGGTGGTGAGGTGTTTCCAAGTGTCAGATGTTACAGAAGCTCCGGTTTAGGTACCAGCATTTTATAATTAACTTCAGTGCAGCTCAGACAGTTAATTAAGAATTTCAGCTTGGTTGCCTCCAATTAGCAGAGGGCAGATTCACTCTTGTTACCAGAGGAGGAAAACAGAATCCCCCTGATACCTACAGAGATACTGCTTACTGCGCACCTTCCTGAGACAAAGACAGGCCTGTGGACTCGGTGAGAGGGGAGAAGGTCTATGTCGAAGGACATGCACTGTTTTTCAGTTGCCAAACTTCAGGCGTGTAAAGACATTAGTGTGAGGTGAGTGAGAGCAGCAGAAATGTATTTCGGCTTCGGTTTCATTATAGTGTTGTACCATGTATTTACCCTAACATTTCATCTGAGAATTCAGATAAATGTATGGAACAGAGGTATGCACATAGAGCCGTGTGTGAGTGAGTGTGAGGATACAAACTGACTTTGCATTAACAAGTCGAGAATGAACATTAAAAGCGTAAAAGTCTGAGCACATTTGTTATCTTCAGTTGTGCACACAATGTCGGGTAGTACTGTTCCAGTTAGTCCCTAAGAGTCATGCTGGTACTGCAAGTTTGCCTTTAAAATATTTAAAATACGATAGACTGGTTCAGTAGGAATTGGTAATCATACGTGCAGGAAAGGGAAATGCACACGCTGCTTTCCCATGGTGCATGTATTATTTACTCAATTTCACAAGGTAAAGAACAGTGCACTCTAGTGGGCCATTGTGGCAATTGAGAAAATTCTGACTTGTAAATAGTCGTGCACATCATTTGCCAATGCAAGAAATCATATACTTGTCGGTTTGTATAGTCAACAAGGCAAAATAACTGGGTGTGTTTGACTGATTTAGACAGGACTTTAATTTCAGTGTCTGAATGATACATTCCTTGTGAAATGTCTCAATCTTCTTTGGAGAAGTTTGCCATCAATCTGTTTAGAGAAATTACCAGAAGTCTGTTTCGTATCACATCAGACTGTCTGTGTGAATATTAAGCGATGAGACAAGCTTGATGGGGCATATTTAATGGACTATGCTTCACTGTGTGGTGACAGGTATATGAATCAGGATAATTTGTTTTATAAAGTTGTAACAGAATTTAAAAGAGCATTTTAAACATACTTTAAATTGCATGGCAATGCGCATCATTAATACAGGTGGCACTTGACAGACACCCTTACTTCTTTGCAGTCCACGGCAAAAGATAGGCACTGTAACTTATTCCAGTAGAATTATCACACTTCAGCACAAAGCCATTTTGTGGAATTTTGTGGAAATGCAGTGTTGTTATCGCAGCAGAATAATTTGTAATGGCTTAATGCGTCAGTACTTCTGGATATTTTTCAAGCTTTCGTTTACCGAAGTCATTCATTTCTGCAACCGTTTCTCATCGGCTATTACGCGCCCCACACTTATGATTCCACGTCTGCTGTAGGTTCTTCAGTGTGAGCACTGCGACGGAGTAGATGTGAATATTAAGAGGGTCTCCTGATATTTGCCCCATAGTCCTCAGACACGGTGCAGAAATTGATTTTACAGGCACAAAAAAGCCTGCGCGTGTCTTAAGCGCGTGATAATTAAAATGACTTCCAGCTCAATCAAAGCCCCCGCCTGCCTCGCCCCAGCCAATCTCGCCAGCGTTAAGGGCGCATTTGCACAGAGTAATTGTGGCGGTGAGCTCGGGGGTCCCCGGGGTGGAGGGGCTGGGTGTGGGGCTGATTAAATCTTTTGTCAGGTAGGTGAGCTGGACGTGGCCCGGTCCCCACAGAGACCCGTGCTGACACAAGCTCCATTCAGCCCGGCCACCGCTGGGCTTTAAGCACGTCACTGCCATTCAGGGCCCTGTCTCCTCCATCGCAGGCTGGGGCTCCTGGCTGTGGCTAGCAGGCCTGCCTCAGAGAGACAGGGAGATGGGAACACAGAGGAGCTCTCTCTCTCTCTCTCTCTCTCTCTCTCTC
Source organism: Megalops atlanticus (assembly GCA_019176425.1). Classification (NCBI taxonomy): domain Eukaryota; kingdom Metazoa; phylum Chordata; class Actinopteri; order Elopiformes; family Megalopidae; genus Megalops; species Megalops atlanticus. The sequence goes on along the minus strand of CM032883.1, from coordinate 30,374,159 downwards.
AGCATGTCACATCTTAAGACCAGACTCTGTGCTGTACTGTGCTGTTGTGTTTGCTTTAGGAGACAGCTCAGTACAGTGGTGCAGCCAGTGTCTAAGCATCCACTCTAGGGATGCATGCAGCACCTTGCTTTTAACAGCATGTGGTCTAATACCTATGCATTTATAAATCTTACACTGTGCTTGATAGTGGCCCTGACCCTGCAAGCAAGACCATTCACTGAAACTGAACCCTAGATTTTTAATAGCCTCCCTTGTACCTTCTTTGGTTTAGTGGTAAGGGGTGGCTTAAAAGACTCCATTTGAGAAGTCATTAGCCCGCTAATTGTCCTGGTTTTCAGGTGTGGCCGTATTTATCTTCCCACAGCATTCTGTGGAAGGCGCCTCTATTTTTCCTTGAGAGCGATGTTTTCACTCCTCCCCTCGAGCAGTGTATTGATCCCTTCCCAGCACTAACAACGGTGTGGATTCAGATTGCAGTGATCATGTTAATTACACCAGGGGCTGCTTTAATTATAGTAGTCTGCCTGGCTGATGGTGTGCACCCACACAACAACAGCAAGAGGACCCTCCGAGCAGCAAAGCGGAAAAGAGGGAAGTATGCGCAGTGTAGCATGGATTCAGGTCTACTTCCATCTTCTATTTACATTAATATGAACAGCCTGTAAAAAGTATTGGTTTGACTGAGGACCATGTGCATTCTTATACGTAATGCTTGCTATTCATATGGGTGGATTATTAAATTCAGGTGAAAATGCTGAACAGCAGCGGTGATCTAACACTGTCCTAAATTTGAACCCGCAACCTCCTAAAGACCGCAGCCTTCTCATCCATAGCCCCACACTGCCACCTAGCTTCAGCAGCGGCCCACACAGGGTCCAAACCCACAGCTCTCAGGCCCAGCTTCATTTCAGAAGGTGAGCTGATCGGAGGCAGGAGGGAGCTACAGTGATGTGCGTTTGTGTGCGGGACTGAGATGAATGGGGTTCCCCCGTTACGGGGTCCCCTGTTGCAGCGCGTGTCACATGGGAGCAGCATGACAGGGGAGCAGTGTTAATCCTGCCCCTTTGGGCCGTGATGAAGGAGCTGCTGGTCTCGAGGTGTTTCTTCAGGAGACCAATCTCGCTATTGACCTCTCCTGCTCCCCCGCCATCAATCATGTGACACAGACAAGGAAATCCATTCGCTTTGTGCCCGGTGCCGGGATCGCTGGCATTTATGTGACAATTACAAACGGGACATTGCCTTCGACGAATGTACAGTACATCACACACTGTCTGGCACGGTTGTGTGTACTGGAAAAGGTGGTTTAAGGTTGCTGTGGTAGTGGGTGTTGGTGACGGACAGCAATGGCTCCATAAATAAAACGGACTGTGAGAGTGTTTTATGTGTGAGGTTGTTTTTTTTCCTATATTCTAAACTATACTTTTATGTAGACTACATAAAATGTGAAAGAGGTGGCAGATGGATGTTGCTAATGTGAAAGGCTGACTCATAATGGCCCACCCAGGTGTTCATAATAAAGTCCGCAGAGGAGGGAACTCTCTTCCTCCAATGCACCCCTTCATCGGCGACTTTTGACGTTGCCAGGTAGCAACTTTTGCCATCCCACGCACCGCCCCAGTTTGGAGGGCCCAGGCAGGCCATCCAGAGTGATGACAGCAGACAGGCCTTGTCTGTTCCACCACTGTGAGTAACTGTCATTTCCAGGGGGAGAAAAAAAGCCACTTTTTTGTTTCTTTCAGTTGCAGCACTTTATTTAAAAAAAAAAAAAAAAAAGGGCACAGGCTTTTCCTCCGCCCCTCAGGGGGCGGGCCTCCTTGTCAGCCCCGCCCTCCTTCAGCCCCTCCCTCTCTCTGTGTCCTTGTTCCAGGTGATTACCCTGCGCCCCGGGCTGTCCTGACCGGTCACGACCATGAGGTGGTTTGCGTGTCCGTCTGCGCGGAGCTGGGCCTGGTCATCAGTGGTGCCAAAGGTCAGTGACGCCAAAACTCTCCTGCCGTGGTCACCAGTCACCCAGGGATTAATAAACACACCGTGTATACAGGGAGTCTGGGGATTAATAATCTGCCTATTGAGGGGGATAGTTCCTACAGATGGTCATGACCATGTAGGCTGTTGGATCTGGTTATAGATGGTGCTCTGTGCTAAATACTCCAAGGGAAATGAGTACAGACATACAAAATAAACATCCAACATTGTGTTATTTTAAAATCATAATAATTATTTGTATCACACAGCTATGTTAATGTATATGCAGATTTTGCAATAGAAGCCTCCATGCTACTTGTAAAAAAGGACGCCAGGAGTTAAGGAGATTTTGCACATGTGCAGAGAAATTGCAAAACCACAAGGACATTCAAGGTGGAAGCATTTCCCGTGGCAGTGTCTGTGTATTCTTTGGATTCCTAACAGTCCATTTGTTCAAAATGTTCTAAAGACATGGTAAAAACATTTTGGAGTTCAGATAATTTTGCAAAGGATGCCCTGGTTACATTTGATAGATATCTGAAGTAAGAAATTGAGTCGTTGGGAAATGTCTTGTCTAGCTCTGGGCAGGGATAACTTCAGTTTTGATCTCCGTAGCTCCTGTGACTCTGGGCAAGTGGGAATGAGACAGGGAGTTAAATGTCATGTCAGTAGTATCCCTGATAGAGCTCAGTGGGTAGGAAGACAGCTGTGTGTGTAGCCCTGCATTACTGTCATGTGTCTATTAAAGAGAGGGATGAAAACCTCTGGTATTTGCCTTGGAGGTGAATGAGCCGGGATTTTGTGTGTCTGTGTGCGTGCGTGTGTGTGTCCTGCGCTGACAGAGGGGCCATGTCTGGTGCACACCATCACGGGGGATCTCCTTCGGGCCCTCGAGGGCCCCGACAACTGCCTGTGTCCACGCCTCATCTCGGTGTCCAGCGAGGGCCACTGCATCATCTGCTACGAGCGCGGCCGCTTCTGCAACTTCAGCATCAACGGCAAACTGCTGGCTCAGATGGAGATCAATGACTCCACCCGGGTATGCCCCACCCCTCTCTCTCTCCCCCATCACCTGCATCTTTTTATTAGTTTTAGCCTCTAGATCCTCAAGTCTCTGTGACCCGGGTAAGGCCCCATCCCTCTCTCTCTCTCCATCAGCTACATCTCTTATTAGTTCTGGGCTCTAGGTCCTCAAGTCTTTGTGTCCCTCTGTTCCCAGACCTTCTCTGTAGGTCGTGCACCCTTAACCCCCGAGTGACCTTCTGTGTTCCCCCTCACAGGCCATCCTCCTGAGCAGCGATGGGCAGAACCTGGTGACAGGAGGGGACAACGGGGTCGTGGAGGTGTGGCAGGCCTGCGACTTCAAGCAGCTCTACATCTACCCCGGCTGTGATGCTGGCATCCGAGCCATGGACCTGTCACATGATCAAAGGTGAGTGTTCCTCCTCCCTGCCTGTGTCCTCGGTCTCACTGCGTCGTTAGGGGCTGCAGACAGCAGCACGCTCAGATATCAGACTGTCCCAACCTGGAGGTCGGGGGGGAATGTCTGGGCAGTGAATCGTCCGTACAGTTCAGTCACTGGGGTTCGGAGGATGGCTTCCTTTGCTATTTGCTAGCACATATCTGAGCGGGGGAAACGAAAGGCTCGGCCTGCTTTGTTTTCCTTAAATAGAAACGGGTTACCATAGAGACGGAGAGAAAACGTTGTGATGCAGAGGGTCTGGGGGGCTTCCGAGGCTTTGCAGAGGCGTCGCCTCGGAGCGACGTGTGAGCATGCCACCATTCACACACTCGCACGCACACACACGGATACACAGGGGCGCCCATGGTCCCTCTGGGGATTCCTGTCCGCGCGGCTCTAGATTTGCGGGATGCCTCTGGCCCCCGGAGCCAAAAGCCAGAGATGTCGTGCGAGAGGGACCAGCACAGAGGCCGGGTTGTTCCCGCGGCCCGATCGGGGGGGGGGGGCTGACATCATCGCGTGACCCTGGAAGCGGTGAGGTGAAAGGCTGTGGGCCGCTGCTTCACACCCACTCAGGAACTCTAATTAAGCACTGCTCCGTTCACCCCCCCCCCCCACAGCCTGGCCACAGAGCCAGCAGCGCCCTGTGACCAGTCCGTCTCGCCCTCACCATCAAACACGTTTACAAAGGGCCTTTCTGTTTAAATCAACAGTCGTCAACACACACACAGCACTAAATGAAACCACTGTCTATGTGCACTTGACATTACGCAGTAGCTGCGTGTCAGATTTCTTAGCAGCTGTGATTTATGGTTTAAGGCTCTGTGTCAGATATGCAAGGGTGAGATCAAAGTTTTAATAAGGGGCGAACGGGATTCCCGGAGTGCTCAGCGGAGGGGAGCGGGTCGGTCCTGTTTGTAAGCGGGGAGGTGGCTGAGGTGACCGGCCGGCGTGCTGTGTCTCTGGTACTCCTGCGGGGTGCTGCTGCTCTGAGCTGCAGCCGGGGCCAGGCTCCGTCCCTGGGAGCAGCCCCCAGGGTGTATCGCTACAGCTTGACCCTGTGAAATCGGCTGCTTTTCCTACATACCAGCGGCTCACGGGCGCGGCGGCAGACGGGCAGAGCGGCTCAATGGGGGCCTTCAGCCGTCGGGGGGCCGCTGTAATTTACTGTCACATTTTCTGATGACCTTCCGTTCTGCTTAATTCACCAGTTTAGTCCCTTTAACAAGCTGCTCGGATACTCGGAAACTGCATTTCACACACACACACACACTTTCTCTCTCACACACACATACCACTGTTGTTGCCTGATTGCGGCCTGGGTTTTACACAGAAAAAGGTGTCAATGGAAGATCAGTAAAACATCAACTTTAAGTTGACTGAACAAAACCATTTCTGTTTGAAGGAAATGCACGGGCCTAAGAGAGTTGTGTGGGTGCTGTTCTGCAAGCTGTTGTCACACTGAGTGTACTGTCATCTGGTATGTTTTTGCAATCTTCCATAGGGAGAACGCGGGCAGAACACTGTTCCCTTTGTAAATATTTGCAGTGGATTGATTTGACGTGATCTATTTTCCCCCCCATCACAACAGGACTCTGATAACTGGCATGGCGTCTGGGAGCATTGTGGCATTTAACATTGATTTTAACCGATGGCACTATGAGCACCAGAACAGATACTGAGAGGAGAACAAGGCACAGCCCCACCCCCGAAGCAGGACACAGGCTGAGGGGAACAGCCAAACAACCAAGAACAAAACAAAACCAGAAGAAAAAATGGAGAAAAAAAAAAAACAAATGGGAAGAGAAAAAAATATATAAATAAATAAACAAGAGAGAATCTGAAAGACTTCAGCCTCTGGCCTCTCGGCGAGCATTCCATTCCACTTGGCAATAGCAGCACATCGTAGTCAAACACCTTCATATTGCCATTTTTGTGTTTGATTTTGCGTCTGAGCACCAGCTGAGCCACCTTTTACCACATGAATCGATTAGATGGGGACAATCCAATAGCGGAGTTCCCATTTCCCGCCAAAGTGGGAAGTTTTCCAAATGAACCCGAACGATAAGGACAGAAGGGAAAGCCCAGACAGAATTCTAGAAAGATCAAAGTTGAGTTCAAGTTGTGTTGATACAAATACAGGACCTTTAAGTAAGATTTTTGTCATATTATTACTTTTCGTCATGTTTTTTCAAAAACTGTGAAAGTAAACAGTACCTGCAGTGAACAACATTTGATACTTTATACGGCAGATGCACATATTACCTTAAAAGGATACTTTTTTAGAGAAGTAAAACCTTGTATAACAGAAAAAAAGTGTTTCATACCCTAATGGGAAATATCATTGTGCATGAACTATAAATCTGCTGGTTTAGCAGGAGAGCTGCATTTTCACAGTTAAACTGTTATTGTCTGTGAGGAACTCTTCAATCTAGGCCATTCCATTACTACCTGTTCAGAGACTTTCAAGTGTGTCCGTCTGTCTTTGAAAAGTCGCCGGTGAGTGATAATGTAGCCATGCCCAATTTCTCACCAAGCATTGGCAAGGGTGGTCTAATATCAGTTATTTTTAGTATTTCTAATAAAGGTGGCCGACTCACATACTCATTGGCGTCACATATATACAGTACCTTGTAAATGCGGTTTGTTTCATAATTACCATGTACGATTATTTCAAGGAAACACCTGTTGTGAAGCTCTTACTCTTATACACATATGAGGCCACTCTTTTGTGTTTATTTATAATTTACTGTATGTTAAAAAATAATAATGAATCAATGAGTTGATAAGACAGGTGTCTCCTGCTCATAGGTTGGCTCAGATGACTCATCCAGGTGAAAAAAAAAAACAGTTGAAAATCCTTCATGTTCTTTGTATATTTGGTGACTGTTTTGTCATAGATGTACATATTGTGTTGGTAGGGCTACGAGGCATGTAATAGGAATGTAATTTTCTCGAGATTAAAAACAAAAAAGTATAAAAAAATACTCACTGGCAGTCATTTATTTAAGAGAAATTAACTGACATCTTTGTATTGGCACACTGCACCAGGAACATATCATTATTTATTGCTGTGATTTACTTCTCTGTTACCCACCGTGTATTAGTCTATTTTAGCACTGAATTCTTTACTTCATTGTTGTTTGTATTTTAAGACTATGAAATCATGGGGAAACCAGTGATGTTCTACAACCACAAGACAGAAAGCAATACCATGAGTCTGTAGTCTGTGCAGCAATGGGAGGCGATGGGAGTGGGGTGTCTTTAGGCATCTGGATCAAACATACACAGATACACACAAACACACTCACACTCAAAACCATTCAACAGGATAATGTCATCCAAAAATGATGGTGAAATATTTTTGGATATGTAAAATCTTAAAGCTATTGTAACCATGTTTTATTGCAAAGATGTAAAATATGCCACATGTGTGTGAGTTGAAAGTTAAAAAAAATAATAAAATATGCAAAGAATTTGATGATTTGCCTTTTTTTTTGCCATGAGTGTTTGTACAGAAACCATCCCGACTAGAACAGCAGCTTTGCATGCAAGGAACTATGTGGATGATGGGTTGGTGCTGTATATTTTATTTTATTTATATATTATTTTTTGCTGTTTTTTTTGCTTTTTTAATTTACTGTTTTTGCATTGTAATTTGGATTTGATATATGTAGTGGTGGAGGTCAAAAATATTTGAAACATTGGATAAATTGCTAAATAAGCAGAAGATTGAAAATGATCTTCCTCATGTAATAGTAGTATTAATTTTTTTGGTTTTGTTCAACATTTTTTTTCCAGAAAATATTTACTTTGACTTCATAAGTTAATTGTCTTTACCTGCTATTTTATGTGTGTCGCAAGTTAAATAAGGCAAAATTTACACAAAGTGTTTGTTCAAAACCGTTTAACATTAACTTATGCCAATATATAAAGACGGACAACTGTAAAATAAAATAAAATGGTTTCCTTTTTTGTCGTATTTATAATAAAAAACAAACAAACAACATTGTTGTTGGGTTATTGATTCACTTATTCGCTCTGAACATTGGATGCATGATTTTACCTGTTATGAAGAGTGTCTCTTAAGACACACATATTTGGAGTAAAAAAAACCACTTGTGCCCAAAACAGATCTGTTTGATCCCTAAAATACATTGTCATCATCGACAAACCAAGAAGTGGGTGTATTCAAAAATTAAACCCAGTTCTGTTTGACTAGATATGCAAAGTCAAGCCGGCCTCCAAGATAGATGCTATTGTCAGCTAAGCACTTACTCTGGGTTAAATTTCATCATATACTGTGTGTATTTTTAATACCTCAGTCCTTGGAAAAATGATAGATTTTACTTTTTAAGTCTACATAATATTCAACCATTTTCACAATATTCTTCAAAAACAGGTTCATTTCAAATGAGTATGAATTTATCTGAATACCTCTTAAATAAAAAAATGAGAATACATGTGTAAATCTCAAATGAATATGCAGAACACGTTTATCTGCCACATGAGTGTCGCACCGAATCCCTCGATGCAGATGGACACAAATTTGTTATGCAATTCTTTCATGTTTTCTGATGTAAAGACGTCTGACAAATCAAACAAAATGTTCTTGTCTTTAAACAGGAGAGTCAAGTGAACCTGTTGCCCACAAGGTTCTTTGACAGGTTTCTACTCAGAAATGAATATATGGGGGGTGTAAAAGGTGTCTTCACACTGACAAAAATAAATGGATGTTCCAGTGTTACACTGCATTAGCTGGAAAAATACCTACTATACAGTACTTGATGGTACAGTTCTTACTCATGACATACATTTTCTTGCACGTTTGATAATAAGCTTCATTTGAATTTAATATTCTATCCACTGTGAAATAGAATGCAGATGTTGTACGCTTCTTTGATTGAAGGTCTTTCCATATTTTTGTTTGACTTGTTTGACTTGATAGGGGGCAGCTGTTTTCTTTGTTCCGCCTCTGAGTAGCATGTTTTGACGACATAATTTGTTCTCTTCATGGGCTATATAGGCTATGTATAAGCTATTTAAGTTTTTAAATGTTTGGCATAGTAGCCTACACGTGCAGCTGCTGCTAAAATTATCCATTGTGCTTTCGACTCATGTCTCGTTTAGCTTTCGGGAAGCATACTGTAAGTATAGGCAAGATACAAAAACGTGAATTGGAAAAAAAAACGTTAGTTTTAATTAAAAATATATAATTGATTGCAATGGCACGTGGTGTCGATGCTTTTATTTCTGCCCTATCCGAAAACACAGACCCTACGATCACCTGTAAAATGAGTTCTGAAATGTGAAAAATTCTTTTTAATCAACGACAGCTTTGCTGGCTCCATTACAGAATACACTAGAACGCTGCTCGTGTCAAGATCTTCTTGCGAGTCCTCCACGACTGGACCAGATGAAATCATTTTACGTATTACACGTTGCTATAGGTTTCTTACTAGGGGTTGTCAGGTTCTTACTAGCGAGAACACGGTTTTCCCATTTCAATTATTTTATTACTTGTGGCAGTTTCGTTCTCACATTTGACATTTATTTTCTTACGAGTAAGCATTTTGTTCAAACTAGTGGCTTTAAATGTTTTACTAGTAGGGCTGGGCTAAGCATTACCTAGTTAACTACTGACATTTGGACCATTTGTAATGTCACTAGTGATAACATTATTAATACATGTTTATTTGTAAGAAAGTGCACATTGCATGTTGCTGTTACATGTTGCACATTTTTAATATGACGGCAATATGCACATTATGGTGAATGGCTAACCGGTGTACAGTCTAATGTTCGCAATTGCTAAGCAACGCAAATTCGCTAGCCAACATGCAAGATGCAAGATTTATTGTAGCTCAGTGTAGTACTGTTTTGTATGTACTGCCTCACACACTTGGCTATTTCAGATCATGTTGATGCATATGAGGAGTTTATAAACACGTTATGAATTCTTCACGACATGCTGCTTAGCTTGCGATGTGTGGCTACCTAGCGTGGAGCGGTTGCTGGGCAACGGCAAGCGGCAACACTTCTGAATCACTTCATAGTTACATTGTACCGAATTAACAGAAACTTTCACTACCCTAAAGTCCCTTTGATTCCCATGCATTCCAATAAATTCCCATCAATTTCCATGGAAATATTTGAAAATTGCGGGAATTTTGTGATGCTACTAGTCAGAGTAAAGTTCTGCATTTTGTTTGAACTTATGGCTTTAAATTTGTTTACAATAAGCATTAACTACTTAACTAGTAACATCTGGACCATTTTAATGACACTAATGAGAACAAATAGCTTACTTGTAACAAATTTAAAGCCGTTATTTTTTAACAAAATGATGGATTCTTGAGCCACAACTCAGGCCATAGTATTCAAAAGATGTTCTTATCCAGAGAGACATAGAAGATGAGCAGATTTAACAATACATTCACATTGTTGACATCAAGTAGAAGCTGTTATCCAGAGTGACGCCAAAGTCCTTGTGTCCTTTAAATTGTGGGTAGAAAAAAATGCTCCTCTTCACAGCATTTTCAAAGAAAAGGCACTGAAAAACAAGTGGTTGTCTGGATCTCCATAAAACACAATGGACAGGATTTCAGAATATGGCTGAATAAACACATAGCTATTTGTAGGGGAGGAAGTTTGCGGCAAATCATTCAAAAGATGGTGCTACACCACACCATCTTGGTCTTGGTGGACTCAATAGTCATGTTTTCGGAATTCCTAAACATACTTGAAAGCACACAATGTTTTTACCATGTACTGCGCTCCATACATCACAAATGGATGACACCCAGCAGAATGATTAAACACAACTGCTGCCAGCAGAGACAGAATGGCCATGTGCAAGTGGAGGAAAGAAGTTCCAAAATATGTTAATGTTTTAATTTTTGTTTGACTGTTTTGCCATGCTTTACAAAAACAAACAAGTAAGCATACCCAATCACGATTCAGGACAAGATGTCCCCAGTAAACTCAGCAACTATTCAATGATTCTGGATCTACCTGTGCCATACTTGACAACTGGGAACTTGAATGGCAATGGCTGACACTACTTGGTCACATGTGTCCTTAGTTACATTACATTACATGCATTTAGCAGATGCTCTTATCCAGAGTGACTTCCAGTATAATAGAACATAAGTGTATCCATTCAAGTTAAATGAGCAACAGTGTCAGACCAGGCTAACAGCACTCCCAGACCAGTGAGTGTGAGCATAACACCTTTCAAGCCCTACCACAAGTTAACTTCAATCTGCAATCGGACTAGTTTGGTGGAAATCACTGAACCGAGGCAGGACACTTGTCTCATGGAGTATGTTGATGTCATCGAGGAGACTGTCCTCATAAGCAAAGTCATCAACCAAATACCAATCGCTCATACTGACGACATCAGTGCATGGTCCAGCTTTTACCAGCTGTGTCTGGCCTTTTACTTCCCTTCTCTGAACTTGGTGTTAACCAACACATGAGAGAGGTACAAATAAAGGAGCCAGATTTATTTCAATCTATATATTAAACTTTAGAATGTGATTAACCCACCATTGTTATGACCAGCTTCCCCTGAGACTCGAAAACAAAACGGAAAGATAGTGTAATATGATTGTGTTGTGTGAGTGTGCAGTTAACAAACAAACCCAAAAGTGGCATGAGGCAGACTACTAGACAACTACACCTTACAAAATTGATTTCTGTACCCTAAGAACCATTTGCTGTAGACTAGAGCAGGTTGGCTAAAGCAGGTCTACATTTCTTCCATGTTACTAGCTAAATGTTTCGCTTCGAGAAACAGTCATGGAATAGATGGTAAACAGAACTCAAGAGGCAAAAATGTGTCATCAGGAGAGAAATGATGAAGACCTGACAAAGTGAGAGAAATGTGACTTTACACTTTCCTCTGTGTAGATACACAACTGTAAAGCGTGTGCATCTCCTTTACAATTTTATTACGTTGGCTTGAACTTTGTTGTTCTTAGTATTTTTTCCTCATTATTATTCCATTCAATTTTCTGTAATTCCTCCTTCAGCTTTTCAGCTACACTTGTGAAACTTGGACAATACCCTCAGCTAATATGGGACTGCATTACTTGTACTTGTTGTGGCAATACCTAAAATATCTGAGATATTTACGGTTTTACATCCAAAAATTTCCCACTAACATGGACAGACCGTTCAGAGCGAACGCTCAGAATGAACGTTCAAACACGCTCAATGACGTCACAACGGGCCTGCTACGCAGATGCATCTCTTGAGCAAATCTTAACTTTACATTTTCTGGCTTAGCATCCAGAGACACATACAAGATGACCACATTTAACAATACATTTACATTGCTGACATGACGTAGACGCTATTATCCAGAGCGAAGCCAGAAATCAAGCACAAAGGACATCCAGCAAAACGACACAAAACGTTACACAAACAGCCAGTGTCAAATACAAGGCTGAGATCACAAAAGCGCAGCTGACTCAACATGCCGGTGCAATACATTATACCCAACAACTATGTACCATTTAAAGATTCCTTTGCCTTTGTACGATCGAGTCTTTGTACGACGAGGTTGAGAAGCAAGGCTGCCGCTTTGTTCAGATAATGAGCGCATAAACAGCCAGTTAAGACGCTGAAACAAAATTACTGATAGTGAAATGCACCCTGGAAACTAATGCCTAAATCAAACACCTGATTTGTAGCGTAACTAATAATGAACAACAACAAATACGCGATGAACTGCAGTGCTTAGAAACACGTTAAACGCTACACAGCGTAAGCAATAACAAGTTCATTAAAAAGTTCTCCTTAGCTAACGTTAGTAGAGATAACCAAGTGCACGTTTTCCAAACCAGATGGGCACTTAATTGCTCTTGCTCACGCTCTGTAATCAACCGGTTGAGAGGGGGAAACAAAACCACTGACTAATTAGCAGTGAAATGCACGGTGGAAACAGGGTGTAAAGCCTGTAACTATAATTGTAGCTACTACCAATGTTAGGCATTTTCAAACCAGCTGAAAGTTTGTCCTCAAATTTTTCTTCCGTTTAAATGTTTTGATTTACACGCATCATAGACAATCCTACCTACCTCGTGTGCCATCATCACTATCCCCACGTCTCTTTCGATAACCTACTGTGTGAATACAAATAGACCAAAGAAGTCTTACTTGATTCCATCCGAACAGGTACCAGGTAGTTGCCTTTCCCTAGTCACAATAAATACTCACGCGGATATTTGGAAAAAGTGAGTGGTGTTATACTGCCCTCTACTGTACTCTACTTTTCCCACTTGCAACCGACAATAATTCAAAGTGCGTCCCGCGATTTTAACGTTTTTTATGAAGTTAAAGGAAAAAATAATACAACCAGCAGTGGCTGGAAAAAAATCAAAACTGACAGCAGAGAAGAGAAGACATATCAATGTTCCGCAGTATTCTGATTGTGACCTCCCCGTTACATAACATATATTTCCAGTCATACTGAACCTTATTTCGTCAACTTTAACAGAACACATATTCGGGATACTGTTCTTTGCTGTGAATAGAAGTCATGAGTCGAACTTCACATACAGTATTGTGTCAGGTAGACGGCGAGATTTAAATTTGATGTGCAGATAGTTTGTAGCGATTACTGAGAATGTAGCCTATAAGTGTGAATTGAACAGTATAACGGTAAAAGTGGATTTAGAGTCAATTTCATATTCTCTCCCTTTCAAAAAAAAAAAAAAAAACCTTCATGGAAGTGGTTTTCAGTAACTATCCTTTTTATAAATTCGAGTAAGAACAGGTATTTCAGTCATCCTTTTTATCTGGATATTGAGCCGACATATCTATAAGTCGTAAATCACTTATCTGCAGTATGACACAATTACTGATCAAGTATTAATAATCTAATTATTTAATGGTATTATTTTATGCATTGTTACTCCACCATACAGTAAATAGAAAATAGAAGGGCTTTTCTTTACCATCATGTGAAAATTGTTAAACCCCCCACGGATTGCAAGTGCACCCCTCTGTATTTTCTCTGGCCCCGAGCCTGTGCCTTACAAACAAATTTCAACCATTTAAGTATAAGTCTTTAGATCAAAATGTCTTTGAACACATTTCCCATTAATCCAGTATGTCCAAAACATTTAACTGGTACTGTACAGCTGGTACTGTACCTTTCAACCAAATACATTTACATTGCTGTGGAATATCCCACCCAAATTTACTTGTGGTACCTGCTAGTTGTGTTGTGGTGTTTGCACACTTGCTCATGTCATTCATTTTACAATTAAAATTTCATTTCTCTGCAGATACTGATAACTCCCAGGACAAACAGATCAGACCTCCTCAGTTTCAGGATGCAGTTTATTCACAGGTTTGGCTTGCTGCTGAGTGCACCACAGTCTGATGTTTGCTACTGAAATGCAATGACATTTCACTGAATGAAGTAGCTGTTTTTTTTCCATTCAAACATTTTTTTTATTATTATAACAAAAAAATGGCTATTTAGCATACATAATACTCTGATGGGTTTAAAGACATCCTATCCCTTCAAATGGATTCACAATCAATAAAGTGGAATATACAAGTAATCAAGCATTTATAAACCTGTTGAGTTTCAAACAGCAACGACATGCCTCACCTGCGCTTTAACACATTTCTGCCCTTTCTGTCCCTCTCTGATTCAGTTCACATATTCCACAGAAAGATGTGTTGAGTCAAACTGCAGCGCTGTCTGACAGATACAGTGTTCATCACAATGACTTAAAATAAAGGACACCGATCCTTTTAAACTGGGGTTCTGTTGTGGACAATCACACAATGTTTTTTTTTTCTTCTTCTTTTAAACGCACAGTAAGAAAAGCTGTTGTGTCTATAAATAGCAGATGCTGTCTACGTAGCCAAGCCAGCAGAACTACATGCCGTTTTTGTGCTTTTTTTTTTTTTTTTTTTTTTTTCTTTTAACCCTTTGAGAACTGCACCCACATGTGCTCACCTCAGTTCCTGTTTGGGGTTCATTGACATATAGGCCTTCATGTCAATGAGTGAAAACTAAAGCATGTGGGTTCTGCATATGAACCTTTCCTGCACTCCTGTTCGTTTGTGCAACATTAATTTATCAAAAGACGTGTAGAAGAAAATTGCAGTAAAACACTCAGCAAGTCTATTTCAGAAAATGAATTCCTAACCCTTTGAGATTACATTGTTTTTAGCTTGTGTGCAATTTTGATACCCAGACTGTAGCCCATTGAACTGCACTGACAATGAGAAAAATGATGCAGAAGGAAAAAAAAAACACTTTTTAAAAATGGGTAGAAAGACTAAAATCATGGGACAGAAAAAAAAAATTAAGGCCTCTTCTAACATACAGGTATATTCAAATGTAGGAGCCCAAAAGGACCGAGTACTGAAAGAATGCACTGAGTCAAAAAAACATTGTCTCATTGCTTGAAATAAAGTGAATACACAGAGTGCAGTGCAGTTAATACAATCATCAATTCAGCATCTGGATTTGACACAGAAGAGGAACAAAAAGACAAGACTTGGCACAGTGGCTGTTGGTCAGGAGATTTCTCTGTTTTCAATATATGACTCATTTTTTTTTTTTTTTTTCCTCTAAAGGTCAATATCGTATTGGAATGGTCCATATGACAATCCATATGTCATCACCTCCTTTGAGTTGACTGGAGAACACTGCTGACATATGGCAGTGGCCACACACAGGAAAGTCAAGCTGAGGACAAACACTGCACACACGTCATATGAACACAGAGAAGCAGTTCTCAGAGGGTTAACTTGTGCTGAAGACAATAAAAAGGAATGATGACCCAGATTCCATCTAATCACAATTCTTTTGTCCTTAACTTTAAGTCATGAACTGAAGCAAGCATTATTTTTTTCTATGACACAACATCATGAGCTCAGTGGTTGCTGACATAAAAAACAAGTTGTGTATAAAAAAAAAAAAAAACCCTATCAGACCTGCCTAAATTCATTTATAATGGTTTCTCTCATCAGGGCTGAGATCATTGAATTACAAATGGCTAGTCTTAATACACTAAGGGTACAGAAAATTAAGTTTTTCATATCATCTCCCTTCCCCTTTAAGGACTGGAGTTGTCAAATCTACACAAGCATTAGTTTGTATACACCTCCAGCAATAAAAAAAAGTATCATAATTTTCCCATTGTGGGTTTTGTTTGTAAATATGTATGTTCAGTGAATCTTAAACACCTTGTGCAGTTTTCGCAAAGTATAAAACTTCTTGTAATTCTCCAGGTCATGTTGCGTTCCAACTGAAGTGGTATGGGCATTTACCCTGACCGGTTGTTATACTGCAGTACAACAGCAGGTGGCAGTGTTGGTGTCTGTCAGCCACTGCATACACAAACAAGTGCTAGTTTCACCACTGCAGTTTAGTAAGTCATTTTATCAACTTAAACTAGCTGTATTTTAAGTGAACTGAGAGGAAACAATACTGTTGAGTGAATAGAGGATCGAATGTGGTAGCATACGGTCATTCATTTGGCTACATTTATGGATCTCTGGACCAATTCCAACAGCTAAATCAAGACCTTGTGAGGTAAAGAGGTGAGTACAATATTGTGACAGCCCTCTCAGTAAAAAAGTCATCTATGCCCACTCCAGCACTACCCCAACAAAACACTTGACCACAGACTGAGTTTGGTGCTATGGCATCATCATGTAAGAAATAAAATCTCTGAAATCAATGTATTTGTGCACCAGCCATGGAGTCATAGACATACAGAGGTGAGCATACAGTAGGTATAGCTTCAACATTAATGTGTTGGACAGCTGACTGTTCAAAATGCTCTATACATTCATCCTGCAATCCAACATGAACCAGACCCAACTTATTGGTCTAGAAATCACATTCTTGCGCATGAAGTGTTCGCGCATGACTTGGTACTCACACGCCCTGCTGTTTTACTGTTTTGTGCTTCTAACAACGTGGTAATGCCATTTGCCTGTAGCCATGAGTGACCGCTGTTAAGCTTAGTTCAACAAACATTTCAGTTTGTCACTGTTTAAAACACTTTCCCAAATCTGAAGAAAAAATTAAAATTTATTCTAATACAATGTTAGACTTTGCAGCTGTCTGCTCCTGCCTGTTCAGATCCCTGGCTCCACAGTCCACGTCTGATAGCGCGATTGCCTTAAACCCACATACAATGTGCTGTTTGGGCTTTATGGCAAGGTTCTTGTATTTAGCTGTTGAGCTTGGAACACAGTGTCTGTAAATTTTGTTTATTGCAACGAATTCTCATGTAGTGTTCCGTTTCTAATTCTGAGAAACACTTGCGTTAACGTGACAAACAAGTTTTTAGTCCACTGTCCTTGTGCCTCCATTATTACGGCTTTATTAAAAGCACCACAGTTCACATTTCATTGTTTATGATCACCATAGAAAATATGTAAAAGAAAAAAAAACACCCCCACCCCAAAAAAAAAAAAAAAAAAAAAAAAAAAAACTGTCCATTGGACGGAACAAATCTGATCCAGTTATCCTAATAAATAAATTAAAAAATGCTACATCTGCATCCCAGTTTGCATAACATTCCAACTCCTCCAACTCTCTCACGGTCAGCTGTGAGTACAACAAGCTCCGATCGTTCTGATGTCATCACAGGAAGTCATTTCATAGTCCTGAAATTCAGACCTGCCTCTCTGACGTGACTTCCAGGACAGATCATTTTACAAAACTGTGACCCGAAAACAATGATCCAATGATACCTATTGGTTTTGGGGGAAATACATTGGTCGGGGCTGTAGCGTGGGTGATGCGTGTCTGTGCCAACTCTGAATTGAGATACTGGCTGTACCTTACTGTGCTGGGTGTGAAAAGTGTACACTGTGTGTACGTTAATTTAATTGCACTTATTTCTCTCTTGTTCAGACAGGACCTTATAATCTCACTTTGCAAAACAACTTCTAGGTATGTGACCTATTTACTGATGACTTTGGTCTACAACCAAAAATATGAAAAGGCGGCAGCTAAAACAATTGTGCACAATTGCCGTTTTAATATCCAATATTTTATAACCTGGGACAAGTGCAGTTTTTAAAAGGGGTAGTGCTTTATTGGACAAACCAGCAGGAGAGTGCAGAGGGTGATTCAGATATCATTTCCTGTGCTTCCAGTATCACTTCCTGTACTAAAGACTCACTTGCAAAACTGTAACCTAACTACAATGAAACCCAGGATAAAGGGGTTACCACTGAACTGATTTACTCTGAGCATAAAGGCTGGTACAAGTATTGTTTTAAACTGTGTTATTTTGTATGGAAGTTTCTTTTTTTGTTCTTCTCTAGTAAGATAAATAAACCAATGACCAGCTATTAAAATAAAACTATTTTTTACATTACATACAAACTGCTCAGGGTACCTGTGAGAGGAAGGACTTTTTCCAGAATATCATTTGTCCACAACTTATCTACTGAATTGTGCTTTCTGTAGAGCTCCCAAACACTCTCAAAGGGTTTTTGCTTATCTACAGCTGGTCTTTCCACATAAACACAAAGGAGGAGGCTTCACTGTCCCATGATGCCTGTCTCTACAATTTAACTGTTGATTTAAAAAAAATACATAAATAAGGCCTTGCGATTGCTGCGCAGTTTTGCGAAAAAAAAAAAAAAAAAAATCAGCCGTACCGAATCATGGAGGGCGCAGATGTTACTCAAATGGTAAGACAGCTAGGGGTTAGACATTCCGAAACACAGCATCACTCGCACTTTAGCTTCGAGTACAGCGTGGGGCAGGGGGTAGGGGGGGAGGACAGAAAGCAGTCATCTCTCTCACCAAGACTCAAGCTAAACACTGAAAACAAAATAATAAATACATATAAATAAACAAACAAAAATCAAATGTGAATAAATAAAACCCATAAATAAAAAAATAGCATCCCGACATAAAGCCATGTTTACGGGGGGACACGTCCTGTCAGTTCGACCGGACCATCTGCACCGTTGTGCTTAAAAAACACGCTGTCGGTTCTGATCCAATTACCCCTCTCCATTCCCTCTCCTGTTTCCCCCTACCTCTCTGTGCCCATCCCCGCCCCCACCCCATCCCAAATACTCCTCTCCTCCAGGGGCAAGTCGGGGCTCCTGGTGGAGCGGAGGGAGGGGGGTGGGGCTCTAGAAAGGCGAGTTGGGCGAGCGGACCGTCTCGGCGGAGCTGGGGGAGTAGTCCTCGGACTCGGAGGTAAATTCGGCGGGGGTGGGGCTGAGGGGGGCGGCGGCGGCGGCGGGGAAGCTGCTCTGCGGCGGGCGGAGCGTGGGCCTCACATCCTGGTGGCGTCTTCGTCTGAAAACCTGCCTCTCCTTATCAAGAGCGGTGGTCTGGGAGGGACACAGGAGACAGGCCGTCAGCGCCTCGCGGGGCAAAGAGGATCATGGGGAAAAAAGGAAGAGGAGCCCACTGTCTGGGTTTCTCGAGGTGGCAGTTGATTGATGGCTTTGTAGTTTTGTTGAAATCTGTTGTCTGTTATATACTTATATATTCTTGTGGTCAGTGCTTTTGTACTGATTGCTTAATTTTCAAGAGCACCAGTAAATGTGCCCTGAAAAACCTACACCCAGTGAAAGTATTTGTGTAGATATAGCAAGCATTTACCCAACATGTGAGGGATATTACTTGGCGAGTGCTTGCTACAGCCAGCAAAACACGTTCCCTGGGTTTTCTTCTCAAAAACTTGACTCTTCCCTGACTTAATATTAATTTCAAGCCTCTAGTATATGCAGTATAAAACACAGAAAGGCCAAGACAACACAGTAGGCCAAAGCCTCTGTAAAAAGCAGCGAAGACACTCGCCTAGAAGTGGTGGGGGTGATTCAGTCAGGTAAATGCTAATGCAGTGGGGGCCTGTGAATGAGTGTGGGCTGCGCTCTAGTTCCAGATCATGCAGAGCCAGGACAGACAGCTGTGTAGGTGTTGCTGTCCAGTGCAGAGGAAATGCCAACAACAGAGCGAGGGAGGTGACCTCCCATATGCAAGACTGTGATCAAACCTCCTAGGGGAGCAGAGTGCCAATGGGAGTCAGACACAATCCACAGGTCATTCACAACAACAAAAAAACAAGTGTCACAAAGGTTCACAGAGTCACGTACTACCTTTGCACAAGTCAAAACACTTCCACTAAACCGGGTAGCTTTAAAAGGTGCAACATATACACAAAACCAGTATACCCCACACTTACAACTGTAGCACTGTAACACATACTCAGAGGTATGCGTTACACACGCCGTCCTTTTGCACAGAAAAGGAGAGGGTCGACCGTACAACCAAGTCAAAGAAGAGATGAGCACGGAGCGAGTGAGATGGAGGAAGCTGACGATGTCACTGTGAGTGATGACATGACAGGGCGTGTCAGAGTACCGTTTGATGAGGCAGAGGGAAGCAACGAATGGGATTGGCGGGTGGGGGGCTGGGCTGGGCGGGGTGGGGCAGGGGGAGGCACAACGGCTCAGAAGCAATGCATCGGCCCGCTGGGAAGAAACTAAGGGGGGGGGAGGGGGGGATGAAGACTGCCAGCACGTTGCCATGGAAACACTGCGTGTTGGCGCTGCACCGTGCCATACCTTATCCAATACATCCCTGGGTGCTGGTAGTAGTCCAAAGACCCTGATCTCTGGATGGTAAACCCCTGGTCCAGCTGAGCAGAGAGAAATGAGCGCAACTCAGTGGATCATCTCTTTAAAATCGATTTTTTTTTTTTTAACTCAAGAATTCACTGTATTGTAAGATAAGACATCTTGTACAAAGCTGTTGGCTACGGCTCTGAGCTGAAAGCTCTGTTGAGCAGTGACAGCTGTGCCCTGGAATACGCTTTGCTGTTTCAGAGATGACAACCAAACAAACAAGTGAGGGAAAAAAAAATTAACAAACAATAGCAAAAACAAATGGGATTGGCAGATTCGCAGGTCATTCTGTAATCACCAACAGGCATACTCTGATGCCACTATGCTTCTGTGCTTTAGGATCCTGGGTAGGACCCAGTGCGATGGGGGTTTTAGCTCTTACTCGGTAGGAGGAGCTAAAACATAACTGGACAACATTGTCTCGAAATCTTTGCGGATGAACGTACAGAAAAGGTACAACACAAACATAAATGTTTTCATATAAGGAATAAAGCTTTCCAATGTTTCTGCATATAAAATACTCAATAAAAGTGAAACGTGTCAAAGAGCTCGGGATTTTGATGTTGAACACCATCAGTTCCATTTATGGAAATGAATAACACTCCCCATAACATAATATCATTTTAACAACATAAAGTTATGTTCCTCTCTGGCTTCTGAGAGAATCTGCCAGTTTTGACTTGATGGAAGGCCTAGTATAGTGGGTTTAAAACTCAAGGTTGCAGACACTGGCAAAACATTACAAAACTCGTTTTTCTGCTAAGGAAGATGCTCAACCACACACTACATTTACCTCTCCAAGTAAAAGAATCAACATTGTCAGCACGTTGGTGCCAAGTTTACAAACAAAACTAGGGTTTCCCCCTAGCTGCTAACCCAAGTTATCTTTTCAGAGCTGAGACAAATCCACCTTACTTGCATTGGCCAGTTCAAATTTGTGCATGTGTATCTGAATTCAATTCACCTTGTGATGCCTACTGACAAACCTGGAGAAATAATCTAATTCTGTAAAGGAATCTGTTTAAATGGTTGCATTTTCAGGTAAATAACACTGTAGAAAGCTGTCTGGTTTTAAAGATGGTAGATTGACCGCTGGCCCCGGTCGAGTCCCTGACAACAGTGCTGACAGTCCGTACGAGAGAGAGAGAGAGAGCGAGAGAGAGCGAGAGAGAGAGGAAGAGGAGGAGACAGACTGAAGCTTGAGCAACGCAGGGGCAGATCTCGCAGGAGGAAGAGGATGGTTGTTCTGACGATGAAGCCGGCGAGGAGTGGGAGATTCGACATGAGAGCGCGATCAATGGGAGACAGGGCAGCTTGTCCCAGTGGCTCAATGAGGTTGAGGGCGGATCTGAGAAACGTAATGGGCTCAGGATGCTAAAGATAAGATGCTCATTCTTACTGCAGGCGAGATACGTGCACCTGGAGAGAGAGCTACAATGGACACCAACCCCTTCTGGGTCATCTCTCAGTTTCTGCTTTTCTTCTCAGTAAAGAAACCCCATTGCAAATCATCTCCAGAAATAAAACAATATTGACTTTGGGAAGGAAGGAAAAATGAAAACGCATCAAATGTCTGAGTGTCATTCCACCTGAACTGAGAGTACTGATGCAGCCATTCCCAACCCATGCAATTCTGAACGTGTCTTTCAGACAGGTGTTATACTGTGATCAGCTGCTGAAAAGTCAGAATTATTAATTGATTAATGAACACCAAAACCATTAAGAATACAGCACATACTTTAAATTAGTGCTTGATGTGCTGCAGCAATCCCCACAGACAGTTAGCCAGGTACCTGAGGATGAGGATGATGACCCTGAGGGAGGAAGAACTGTGAGAAGAAACCGCTCCTGCATTAGACGAGTACCGGTCACCTGCAGCGTGAATTTGACAGATGCTTACTGTTATGACGGACACTCCGGCCGTGGTGCTGTTGGCTTTGGGACCCGTGTTGAAGTGCTTCTTGATTTTCCCGGCCACCGAAAGCTGGTGCTCGTTCTCCGACACGCCGTCATCCTGGGAGACAGGGGAGAGCATCACTCAGATTCAGATCACTGCAGCTGTAACACCCAAGTCCAGTTTTAAGCATTACCCATGTATTTGTGAGAGTTTCTGTGTGTTTATATGCTGAATATAAATAGAGATGAAGACAGAGACAGAGAGAGAAATAGAGAGATAGGCAGGTAGACGGACGGACGGACAGACAGATAGATATGTGTGGTGGGTGTGAGAGGATGACACAATCTCTTGTCTTTAATTAGGAAATAAGTTTTGTACCAGCGCAGGTTGTTGACAGAGGCGATATATGTGAGCTGCCTTAACAGAAAGAAATAGGGCTACACTGTAGCATATTTATCTTAATGCTGTTCTATCTAATGGTACATTTTCAATATTTGTTCTAGAATGCCAGTCATTTTTTTTTCGTTCTGCAGTTATCAGGAATTACAGAGGAATGTGTTTGTCTCACTCACATTGACCCAGGGGTGATCGAGGACCTGCAGGGCCGTGTATCTCTGATCCACCTCCACCTGAAGCATGGATGTGATGAGCTCCTGCAGACAAACCAAAACACATTCTCAGAAGACTGAACCCTGAGAGATGAGAACCCACACACACACACACACACACACACACACACACACACACACACACACACACACACACACACCTAAGCAGAATCCACAATGCAGACATGTACTCACTCACTCACTGCCTTTGGAGAGTCCAAAATCTATGCACGCACACACGTATGCACGCACGCACACACACAGACACACATACACATACCTTAGCAGAGTCTGAAACATTGTCCCAGTATGGTAAAGGAAAATCAAGCTGTCCCATTAGAATCTGATCAAAGAGTGCCTCCTGGTCATCACTACTTCTGCAAAATAGACAGATACAGAGCAAAATTATTCTAAGATTAAAATTACACTACTGGGTGAACAAGCAACTCATTTCATCATTTGAAACACTACATAAATCTGCAAACACATTTACAAGTACATTTAATGTATAATTACAGTGTCAGGTTTGTGAATTGTATATCAATGGTAAAGATACACTACTCAGCCAACTAATACTTTTCCAACCATAAACTAGAGAGAATTATGTTGTGATGTACTGCACATTTGCCAACACAATACAGGGACAGTACTGCAAGCACCATTGTGGTTTAAAGAAAATAGTGATTCCTATTTTAAACAGCATTAATTAAATCATAAATCCCTTCATGTTCAAACTAATGGCTTGTAATATAGGCTTATAATATAATAATGAATAATAATTATATAAAATAATATATGACTTAGATTACATAAAAGTACATTGCCCTGAGAACTCCAATGTCTCCATCAATAGGTAGCAAGTTTACATTTACGGTAACCTTCTCATTTAACAAAATTAGTTAAGAGCAAACTGTAAAAGCACATTTCCAAATGAAACGTGGTCAGACACAGACCTGACAAGCATGAATGCACTGAGTACATACCCGCGGAAAGGAGGAAACCCACACAGGAGGATGTAGGTAATAACTCCAGCCGCCCAGATGTCAACCTTCAAACCATACCTGTCAGGGTAGAGGAGATGAGTCAGGTCAGGAGAGGGAGTTTTGGTCTGAGCTTCTCCACAGCCATTAAAGAGGAGGCTGTGACATCTACAGACAGCAAGGCCTCAAGGGGTGGCGCCAGTGGTGACCTGCACAGCTGTGTACTGTGAGGGTGACAGCATCCGTCTGTGAAACCGTGACCAGCCTTCAACGATTTCTCCCCATCAACTTCTAAATCAGCTTCTTTCTCCTCCTATTCTATCCTGTTTTATCTGATACAATTCAGACATCCAACACTGCACCTTTGGTTTCCTTTTCGTATGATATAGGGGGATACACATTGGTGTTGGCTGTGATGAAAAACAGCTTTTCCATTAGCACTGACCTGTGTGTCTGAAAGGGGTCGCCCAATTTCAGTTTGACTTACTACTTTAAAATGGTTCAGTATTAATGGGTTTGTTTACCTGTGACAGAACGACCATTGTGTGACACAGTCCAATAACAGGCTAAATGATGCCCTTTTCTACCTTTCTGCGCCATTGCTTAGAGACGCGTGTGACCGACAGAACATTAACCCATCATTCATCTCACATAAAACATCGGTGCGGAGGGCAGGAGGGCAAACAGTAAAACCTCTCTAAACAGCGGTGTCTTAGCAGTTGAGGTAAGCGGGGCAGGTGGAAAAAAGTCAGTGCCTTTATAAATAATCAATAATCAAAGCCATCACATCATTAGCCTATCCTGTGCCCATCTCCAGTGCTGGAGGTGGCTCAGACTCACCCGGTCTCAGCAATGATCTCTGGTGCTACATATGTAGGGGTCCCACACACAGTGTACAGGGGCCCGTCCACTAGGGTGGCCAAGCCGAAATCACCAAGCTTCAGGGACTTGCTACCATCCTGGTGTTCGTACACCTGGAACACAACGAATGGAAGCTGAGTGAAGACCTGGCTAGAGAGTGTTCATGAATGTTCTTCAAAAACATACATACTTCCTTAATAAACATACATACGGATGTCAACTGTGCATAGAAGCTTCATGACATCACACACACAGAATTACTTTGTGTAATACATCTAATGTGCAGTGGTCTTGGCACAAAAGTATACGAATTTCCATGCAAAATTAAACCAGCCTTGGAGAGATGGCATCCTTCTGAGCCAAGCTAGCAGTGGGATGCTTGAGGGCTGCGGGATTTTGAACGCTGCGCTGGAGTTATACAACATCTGTGCCACTGAATCCCCCCACCCAAAAAAAATGCTAACCTCTCTATTCCACTAGGAGCAGAGCAAATGATTTTGAAAACATGCTCCCAGCCACAAGCAATTATCTCCCGCGAGAGAGAGAGAGCGGATCCACACCGCATCTGTGCATCTGCTGCCAGAGCGACTCTCTAATCAAAGAGGAGGCTGGCTGAGTTTGTGCAGCAGGCAAAAGGGGACAGGCAGGGGGTGGAAGTGACAGTCATTTCGGGATGCGCAACTTCATCAAAGGAACAACGGGAGACGATGGAATCGAAGGCCCTGCTGCAGAGGTAAGTTACCCCGCCGAAGTGGAGTTAAGAGGTTTCCGGCTCTTCCACGTAGTTAAGGGAGAATACGGATCTAGCAGGGTGTACGCGTGTTATTTTTATGGATATGACCTTCCCACTGCGCAATGAGCAGAAATGGAAGAGACTCCTGCACCCCCCGTGATAAAGTTGTTCTGTTTCTTCGGGGTGCATCGTTATAAACAGAAGGCCCCCAGAGCATACGGTTTAGTTAAGAAGCACAGATGATGGCTCTTGAGCGGGCATTGACTGAAGTGGTGACTCACTTCTCACTCCTCTGTACGGGTGAGATCACAGCTCCAGCCCAATTTAGAAGCTGCCCTTGCTGTGAAGCCAGCAAGCCGCTTTCCCTCTCTCTCTCTCTCTCACACATCTGGGACTCCAGCGCTCTGAAGTGTTTTTTTTTTTTTTTTTAAGTGGATGCAGTGGGCAGCACTTCCGCATAATCTTTCACAACAGCGCTGCGGCGAGGGGAAAGGGTGAGGGAGCAGAGAGAGGGGTAAGAGAAATTTCCGACCACCGCGAGCGAAGCCGGGCCCGGTTGTGTCACCGGAAACAAAGCGGAGCAAATAAAGCCTCGAAAACACAGAATGACTCAGAGTGCAATTTGATTTGATCATATCTTACCAAGCCACCACAAGAGGCAAATCACTTTAGAGCCCGGTTTGGCCAAACAATAAGATGATTCACTTTGTTTTTTTGTAGTATTGTAACCTTGCCAAACAAGAGCTGACACCATTCAAGATGTTTGAGTGACTCATTTCCCAATTTCCAAATTCCCTTTCCTCATACACACACACACACACACACACACACACACACACACACACACACACACACACACACACACACACACACACACACACAGGCACACACACACAGGCACACTGCTCTCACCAGCAGGTTCTCTGGCTTGATGTCACGGTGGACGATGTTAAGGCTGTGCAGGTACTTGATGGCGCTGGCCAGGTTGTACAGCATGCCGCTGGCATCACGCTCTGTGTACTTGTTGGTGGAGGTGATGGCATCAAAGAGGTCACCTCCCTACGGAAACACACATAAACACATACACATAATAATTACATGTAATTACAGTGACAGAATTTCAGAATACAAGCATACTTCACTCAATCTCACACACAGACAGACACACACAGACACGCACGCGCACACACACAACGCTGTTAAACACTAGCAGGTGCTGGGATGAAGTAACACAAAAAGAGCAAACAAAACAATTAACAATAAGCCACTAAAGCTTTTTCTCCATCCTGCAAATGAACAGCCACTGTGGACTCTTACTACCTTCACAGAGGTACTTTTGATTAAATTTTTCATAGGGTATTTCAGTTCATTTGTGTTCCTTACTTTTTCAGTGAATTGCTCCAGGCCCCTAACCTTTACCTGAACAGAAATGGAGTTGGTGAAGTGGGGTTTTCACATTAATAACTACATTGGCACAGAGCAGGAGGTGATTTATTTCAGACAGCTTCATAGCCACACTCAGACACATTACTTTCAAAAGACCCTTCAGAAGTGAGCAATATCCAAATTTTCAAATTTGACTCTAAAGTGCAGCAGTCTCAGACTTGTTATTAAAAAATGTTGATTCAAGATGTCTTCAAAGGCTGTGAAGTATTCGGTCTGGCCTATTTTTTGGCTCTGTGGCATTTATCAAAATCCCACTGCAGAAACAACAAAATGGAGCAAAGGCTTAAAATAGAGCCCTTCTCGACAGAGGCAGCGTTTGTCTGAGGAACAGTTATTAAAAAGAACTTGAGGAAAAAGTTGTGAAATGGGGTGCACTTTAACATCAGACTCCATTCTTCTAAGACTGAACCAAAACAAACAACGATAAGTAGAAAAATGACTTCACCACTGTTGACTAATTAAAGAAAGACAGGCATGTAAATGCTGGATGAGAAACAGCAAGGAGCTGTAACTAACACAAGGCACATCGGTCATGGTCTTCAGAGGCTAGAGGCTTTCTGTACCTTAACCAGCTCCATGACCAGGTAGAGCTCGTTGTAGGTGTCCATCTCCTCAATGAGCAAAACGATGTTGGGGTGCTTCACTCTTCTCAGTATGGACACCTCGTTCTGGATCATGTGCTCCTGAAGAAGACACCAAGAGAGGCTCAGGAATGCAACTATGCCCTCCTATATCATTGGTACTTTAAGAAGAAAAATGTAGGTAAGGTATCAAAATCTTATATCTCTTATCTCTTATATATCTCAAAATCTTATATTGAACATATTGCGTAATTCTTTTTCTATTTAACACTGATGTAGTTTTTATTATATCATCTGTTTGTTTTAGATCCCAGTTTTAGATCATCATCTTTTCTGTCCTTTATAGTACAATCATAACCTGCTAATAAAATATTTGTATACGCTCTTTTTTACACTGACATCTGTATGATACCCACTTTTTATTGACGGGGCACTCTAGGATCACTATTGGTCCTACTGACTGTTCAATGGCAGGACTGTAAGGGAGCCACTGGGCAGTGTCCTGGGTGATGGGACTTACCTTTCCTCTACATTTTCCTTTGTTGATGATTTTCAGAGCGTACTCTCTCCCTGTGGACCTCTCCACGCACTCCCGCACCACTGCAAAGTTCCCGTCCCCGATCATCCTGCCCACTTTGTACCTCTCCGCAATGGAGGGCGGGACCTGCGGGTACTCCTCCATCAGCTCGGCTGCAATGCGGAGCACACAAACAAACACGGGCATTACCCCTGGGGCATTCCTTCCTGGAAATGCATTTCCGTTTCAGTTTCAAACACACTGGGGAGTACTACAGCCTTCTAGATAAGGAATAGCCCTCAAGGGACAGTAATTGTCCCAGTCCACACTGGGATCAAAGCCAAACACTCTCCTGTCTCATTTCCAGAGCCAGGATCCTCAGATTCGGAGCCGATATCATTGACACTTGTTTCAATCTCAGCTATCAGCTCTCAGTTCACTCTGGGTTATTTCCACTCCTTATATATAAATATCTGTTTCAAATACAAACTCTGGAGTTAGAGAAGAAAACTTCAGTCGAGTGTGTCAAATCCAGAAGTGGCAGGTCTGTCCGTGCCTCCACCCCGGCCCCTCCCCAGCCTCACCTTCGCTTCCTGCCCCGTCACCCTCGTCCATGGAGCTGCAGACTTTGGTGGAGGCCAGAGACAGCGAGGACCCACTGTGCTGGGAGCCCTAAAGGGGGGACAGAGAGAGTGAAAAGAGGGCCCAGCTCCACTCCCTCCACAGGGACTCTCTCCATTGTTTTCAAAAGCAGGATTAGGTGGGGGTTAATAATCCTAAAAAACCTGTGGTGCAAAATGATCTTCTCCAGAGACATCACCAGCCATCCATCACCTCTAACCGAAGGTTGTCATTTAGCATTTCAAAGCCGTATCGCTTCCAACTGCCACGTTTCCCATCCCCTTTGAAATGGATACATAACGGAGGGCGTGAAAGAGACTTACACAACCAGCTGTCATATCCCATTGCCTCTGCAGCGTGAAGAGCCGAGGGTAACAGGAAGTGGGGTGCAGTCTGCGTTTTTTTGCTTCAGTTTCTGTCGCAGCAATGTCTTTTCAGCCAGACACGAAACGGGCCTATTGAGCGACAGCCCTGCAATCTCGACCTTGCGGGAGCCAGTGCTCGCTGGAAAACACGACCCGTGAGAACAGGCAGGTGTCGAGAGATTCAAAGACCGGCAGGAAGCTGCCGGAAAAAGAAAACACACGGGTTCGTGTTCGTGATAGAACCGGATCTGCGATACGATGACTGCCCAGCTTTTTTCGTGTTTACATAACTCAGTTTCATTATGTGTCAGTTATTGAGAAATGCAAATGTATAAACAGCATGCTCTTTCCATTTAAATAAAACGGCCGGTTAAAGTGAATTAGGATGACTGGCAGTGTTTTTCCTCCTAATTGTCCTTTGCAATCTACTCCCTGCTCTAAAACCTCACTCACAGTTTCGAGGTCTCTCTGAAGGAAATAAAACCGCTGTTTCTATGGAAACCATTTAAGCAAGAGGCACTAATAATACCTAGACGGCACAGAACAAGCAGGTTGGGGCACGCCCGGGAACATTTCCTGCAATGAACCTACTCTCCAAATAAGGGCACTTCCTGTTTTCCTCAAAGTTGCACCTTGCAGTGGGTAAACATGAGCGTGTGAATTCTACTGAATCCTGAATGTTTCATGAGATTCGACTGGCACATTGAGAGAGTTTTCATTAAAAAAAAATCATGGACTGAATTCTTGTGGATTATTGGACTTTGTTATAAGGTGTGATAGTACAACAATAACAAATACAAAAGTAACCTGATTAGTTACAGAGAATATAATATATGGACCTCAACTTAAAGCCTCACTGAGCGCAAATGGTCAGGGTCATGCATTTAAAACCATGTTCAATTAGCGACCAGATTAGCCAATTAGTTCGGTGATGTTAGAAACGAGGAGCTAAAGGCTTGCAACATGGCCCGCCTCTCTTACAACAGCTCCTTACTTCAGTAGAGGGGGAAAAAAAGAGTGAAGAATGAACTTGTGCTCAGTGCTCCACAGACCCAAGGTTACTGGATCCCAAAGGGGGGGAAGCCTGTGTGTATGCGGCCGGGGCACAGGCAGCTAATCACCAGCAGTGGCATCTCTACCAGGGGCCGCTGAATGCCAGCCAAGCCCAGAGTGGCGGTCAGACGCCAGGCCTGCGGGGACTGAGTATGGGCCGCTGTTGGCAGGAACATCAGATAAGAGAGGGGGCCAGCTGGACCCAAACACACACAGCTTCAACTGAACAAATAAACTACTTTATATAAACCCTCCCCCAGCCCTTGACTGGCAAAATTACTTGGAGAGTTGAAACTGCTTTACTGTTTCCAGTGGCCAGTGGCACAGAGGAGGTCTGTAAGAGGGCCAGCACAAAATCCCTGAGCTAAGTCTGCTTGTCCTGCCATCTCCCTCACTCTGCCCCACAGAGATAATGCAAATAACTCTCCTCCTCCAGAAAAACAGAACAGAATGGATTTGTACAGTCAATCACAAACTTTAAGCACTACAGCAATCCCCTTCACTATGGCATGGCATCCGGCATATAACGTCCTCAAAACAGTGTTAATCTGCTCAAGTGGGAGCAACATTGTCATCTTGTCTGTACTGGAGGCTAAAACAGAGTGAAGCTCACTGCCCTCCCCTGACCTCCTTCACACTTTTAATTAGAACTGCAGACAGAAACTCATCTGTTCTGTCTGAGGGGACTGGCAGCATGTTAAAACCTCTTAGAAATGTGATGTCTAAACTGAAGGTAATGAACTGCAATACGTTTTGAAGAAAAGCTGGGTGGATGGGGGGGACTAGATCATTACCAAAAGGTACATTATGCCCTTTTTAAAAATTTGATCCCTTTTCATTAAGAAATCTCCCTCTGTTACTCCGTCCCTGTGTCCGCGGGGGTGTTTCATGTCCAGCTCTTTGGTTTTAATCATGCTGCAAACATCACACAATGTCTTGCACTTTGGTGGCCCAATTACAGACATTTCCTGGAAAAAGGACTGGTTTGGGGTGAGTGAGGTTTTTCAGATCTGTGCTTTTTTTCCTATCACACCCTCTGCCAACAAGGGCGATTCACTGAAAAAAAGATGTAGATTTTCGGAACTGTTAGAAATGTATATGGAAGCAAAAGGGAATATTTAAAGCAATTATCTTCAAGACCTGTAAAATGGACTCTCTCTCTCTCTCTCTCACACACACACACACACACACACACACACACACACACACACACACACACACACACACACACAAGCGCCTCTAACAAAAACTAACACAGATGAAAAGAAAACAAACAGAATAGCATATGAACCCATAACCTATCTGGCGGGTATGAGACAGCTGATCAGCGGCTAGGCATTAAATATTAAACAGTGTTATATGTGAAGAAATGGGATGAGATGGAAATAGTGAATGCCTTCACACAATCATCTGGTGCTTTGGGGTGCCTCAGCTGACAAAGAACCAACATATTTTTCCATCTTTTGTTCTGGGGATAACTGAAGCTGAAGAGATAACATAACTCCACATTCATCTACACTGTCAGCTGCTTTGCATTTCAAATGAGGAAAAAAGTGTGCCATATCAGTGAGAGAAAAATCTTTAGCATCATTTCTACACATTAAAAGGACCTATTTTGAGACTAACGTAGTATTGTTTCAACATTGGTGGCACAGATATTGAATATGTATAACCCATATTTCATCAGAGGTATTCACATGACTTTACGGAGAGAAAGCCAGAGACTATAGGTTATGAGGTCATAATTGTAGAGCGGACTTTTGCTTTTTAAGCTTGGCCAGCTGATTTCAAAAAGTGGGACACACTCTCGACATATAAAGACACTTCCTACAGCGCAGTTCATCTAGCTGTGAAATCTGTATTGGAGTCGTTTGGCTGCAGTTTAACATAAATAACAGATATGCCGCAAGCCTGCTGCCACACCACCTCACTCACTCAGCACAAACCCATTTCCTACAAATAACCATTTTGTATTTTTTTTTTGAAAAATGAACTTGTAAATGCCCGCATCGTCCAGGAGAACTTGAGTTTTGAGCAAAGTAAACTGAGTGGCTTACATTTGCATCACTGCCATTTAGCAGACGCTCTTATCCAGAGTGACTTACATAGGTTGAAATTATCCATTTATACAGCTGGATATTTACTGGGCGATTCTGGGTTAAGCACCTTGCCCAAGGGTACAGCAGCAGTGCCCTAGCAGGGAATCGAACCAGCAACCTTTCAGTTGGGAGCCCTGTTCCTTACCACTAAGGAAGGCCCAAGAGTCACAGCCAATGCCAAGCAGCCAATGAGCTGCTTTCTAATCACTCACTGTTGCATAGCTTTAGCTCAGCATAGCATGCTGTTGCACATTTAAAAGGGTCCTCCTTTAAACACCAGTGGCATTTACATTTCAGAGCCCAGAATGACTCCCATTTCCAGAAGCGGAAAATTAGACTTTGAAATCAGCTATTCTTTAGAGGTCCTTCAAGGTATCTGCTTGATTCGTTCATATCTTGTGGAAGAGAGCAAATAGGAAGGACTACAGACAGCTGGAACAGGAGCATTGACAAAGATTAGTGCTAAGTGGAGAAACAAATTTTTTCTCACACACGGAATCAAACCAAGTTTTTCAAAGGGGAAATGGTCTGAAAGTCCATATACAGAGTTTAGCTTTTGGCAATGCCATTTTCAAAGCTAAAATCTCACACAAAAAGTACATAAAAACACTATTTTTAAATGAGTTTTTAATGTTCTATGCCTCCGGTCAAGAGAAATTCCTGCAGTCCCAGGCCCAGATAAGAAAGCTTTTTCTTTCAAAGGAAGTGAACTTCACGAGGAGGGCATGTCACTGGATGATATGTAGTGCTGTTTGGAGGCTGCCTCATGCATGCTATTATTGAATTGTTTGGAGTCATCTGTAGTAACAGGACTCTGGGACATATTCAGGCCTCTTCACTCATAGTCATTGAGCTAAGAGAAATTTAACATGCTGTGTTGCTGATATTTAATGGACAAAAGAGTTCCATTCTATTCTATCTAAGTCTTCTCTAACCATGAAAAACTTCAAGAATTTCATTCATAAAAAAGTGGAAAGAAATGTCATAAGAAAATAATTTAATATATCTTACACCTGTGAGACTTGACTGACTAGTCACAATGGCATCAGAATAACTATTAAACACTGCTCACACCAGGGAGTCAAAGTCTGAGTCAGACCCCCCCAGGTAGTGGGCGGCTATGGGTGAAAGGGCTCAAATAGCATGTTAAATCTTCTGCTACACATTTGGGTATATTAATAAAACAAACTACATCAGTAAAAACATAAATTCATACATTATGCATCCTAAAAACAGTTAATAGTGTGTCACAGACTGAAACTGTACAGGAATGATGGCTGAAAAAATAAAGTGTTTCATTAATGTTAACCACGAGATATTCTGTAGGTGTGTGGGTGCTCTTTAGGGGCAAAAGCTGGCACACACCAGAGCTGCCACCGTTAAGAACAAACTGCATACTGTCTTGGTTTCTTGGGAGTTCTGTCAGGTTTTTTACCACCATTTACTGCAACTTTGCACAGCTTACTCATGCACAGCACTAGGACATACTGTCATTCGTATAAGGAGTCTGAGTCTTCATTTGTCTGTTATGACTGTGCTGTAGCGGAGGTTGCGGAACTTGAGGTCTATGACATCAACTGGCAGGATGAAACAAAGCAAAAACAAATCATCACTTTTTCCTGAGACTGGCAGTGGGACATGGAATTTGTATGCGTGTATCGCTGCGCTGTAGCCTAATGACAGCTCACAGCAGTAATGATGTCAGGGAGCGGGCATACATATACACACCCACACCCACACACGCACACGCACACGCACACACGCACACACACAGGCACGTACACATGTATGGGAGCATACACATGACATTCCTTCAACAGTAATGATCGTCATCACTGTCAAACCACTCGGGGTGGGGGTGGGGGTGAAACCACTGCCAGTATCATACCACACCATTCCTCTTGCCTGCATCTCTCCTCCTATCCTCCTCTCTCCTTGTCCATCTCTTCCTTACCCTTTGCTACATAGATGGAAGGGTCATGGCTACACACAACCCCAGGTCCAGCTGTGCATCAGTGCTGCTACCTACTGCCCTAATAAGAGACACAGCCGCCCTAATTGGAGCGTAACACGAGACCTGCAACTCACAAATCCCTCCCTCTCTCTCTCTCTCTGACCGACTTAAGCCTTTTTACACAGGATATATGTCAGGGCCCGCTAATGAGCCGGCTGGTAGCGACTGTATATCATATATGGACAAGCCAGAGCTACCCAGGACATGTAATTAAAGCAGGCTAAGCTGGGATAAAGCTCCCAGCGCTGGGCCTGAAAGCGCGGTAAGCAGCACAGAACAGCGGAGGAGGGAAATGAGCCAGAGTCTGCGCTGGGGGCTCATCTCTGGTTGCTAGGTTACTTTCCAGGCAGATTTCTTGTGCATTACTTCACAGCCTTGGCGGATCGGCTAGGTGGCTGGTGA
Organism: Megalops atlanticus; assembly: GCA_019176425.1. Classification (NCBI taxonomy): domain Eukaryota; kingdom Metazoa; phylum Chordata; class Actinopteri; order Elopiformes; family Megalopidae; genus Megalops; species Megalops atlanticus. The sequence continues at coordinate 30,339,902 of CM032883.1, read as the reverse complement.
AGATTCCTACACGGGGACAACTGCTTCCCTTCTCTCCCAAGTCCATGTTAAACAGGAAGAAGAGATCACATGACCATAGGGCATTGATACCCGGTCGTTATTTCCCCAACAGGTTCCCCTAGCAACATTGTGGTGGCCTACCTGACACTGAATATCAACACATCACTCAAATGGCATGTTGTTGCTATTATAAACATAAATAGCATTAAAATAAATTTTGCAAAAAGATAAGGGCTCTGATACTTCTCTCAGTGACACAGTTCACGTGAGGAATTTCACATCATTGAAGTCGATTTTGCCTGGGGTTATAGAATAAGCTGGCTCCAAGTTTGGCTCTAATCAAAGCATCGCAGCTTTGATTATTGGTACACTGGGGGCGACTACATCACTGTTCAGCTTGATGATTGGATTATTCAGGAGGGTTATCATGCACGAACGGATGCCTAAAGATATTACAGCTGAGAGTTTGAGTCTTACAGTGACATTTATAAGCATTTGAGATGAAGCTTGCAGCAGTAAAAATTTAACTTCTAGTATGTGCGCTAAGTGCCCTCAGATAGAATGACAGGAGCCAAAACTCAGTTATCCGTAAGGAAAAAAACAGTGTACTAGTGCATTTCTGAATGAATTCTCTCCTTTTCCCAACGGGCACAGCAGAAAGTGTGCTATCATGAGTGTGAGTGTGGGGGAGTCGGGGGAAGCAGCTGCATACAGATCAGACCACAGCAACTTCTCCTCAGACTACAGGTCCTGGCAATGCGGAGTGTACCATCATTTCTCCCTGGACTGGATTCTTCATCCCTCTACTCTATATATCTACAAGAGTTCAAATGAACGTGAATCCACACGTGCTTAATAGGTCTGTACAAACATGCAGAAATACAACTACACACTTTCTGTGTCACATCTACACTTGTCATACTGCACTCTATGATGATTGTTAAGTGAATTCACACAGCACGTTCTGTATCAACGTAACACTATAAATATTTGATTGACAACAGATGCTCATATCCTCTGCTCTCGTTATATAGTCCGTAAAAAATCCGGCGAGAATATGCAGGAAGAGCTGAATCTTTTCACGTGACGACTGCCACCTCTTCAAGAACAGAGTTACAAAAGAGGCATCATTCTCCTTTCACAAAAACATAACAGAAAATAAAAGGGAAAAGAGGCAGGGGGTCAAAAGGCTCTTACCCGACGTCTCCTGAGACTTCCCGGGCTTGTCGGGGACGGGCTGGGGGACTTCCCTGACCGAGGGGTCGACAGCTGACTGCCTGGAGTCCCATTAACTAGAACCATAAAAACACAGAGAGAGGAGAAAGATGGGAGGACAGAAAAACACAGCGAATGGTTGTGAACGGCTTTGGCCGCAGCCCACATGGCACAGCTCATGGTGCTGACACTGACCGGGAAAAATGAAGACACACTTCACAGCTGAACCCCCCCGCCCTCCAAAAAATTAAATAATAAAAAAAAAAAAATCAATGTGATGAAGTCGTATATTGCTTCATGCTAACTTCAGCTCAGATTTCCTCACGATTAAAAGCATGGTAAAAGACAGCAAACAAGGTATTTGCTAGGATAAAAATCACAGTACAGACCTTATATCAGAGAGGCATATTTATAATGAGGCAACCTGCATTAATGAGATCATCACTATTCCAGAGTTCAAGGCACCGATACAATCATTTATGCATCATCTCTTTCCCTAAAAATTTGCAATTCACCAGAGAAAGCAGAAACCTATACAAACTCTCTCAGCCACTAGATTCCACGGAACTCAAGCTACGACTAAGAATCACTGAGCACCAAAAAGGCAAAGTATATAAGCAAAAACAAGAACAACAATTTAAATTTTAGTCACTTTGATAACTGACCAGAGCAAGGGAAAAAAAAAAAAAGCCCACACGTGCAAACCAACACAAACACCTACAACCCCACCTGACCAGAGTATCTACATAGGAGCAACAATCACAAAAAGAGTAGGAAAAAAAAGTTGTCACTGTCGCACAGATGTCTTAACAGATTGAAATTCCTCAACCGGCACGCGAAAGGTTACGCTTCCTCAGCGCGTGTGGAGCGGGGACCCGGTCGTGGAGGGGGATGGGGGGGGGGGAGAAGAGGCTCCTACCTTCTATACACTGCAGCATGCTGGCGAGACAGAGCTCCTCTCCTCAGAGCTCGGCACGGCGCTGCCACGGCGGTGTGAATGAACGGCGGAGGAGGGGAGGCGGGCGGTAAGTAGTGAGCGCTCGCGCGCGGTCATAGGCAGACCGCCATCCTGCGTAGGTCTGACGCGGGCCCGGCGGCGGGGGGAGGTGCGGGTGCTGCATCAAAGGTGTCAATTAAACGCGAGGAGGCTGCCAGGGATTACGCCCCCCCCCCCGCCTTTTCCCAATTAAGCGTGCACAAAAGCAACGGTGATACGTGTTTTAACCGCATTAATGTGCTTAATGACTGAAAGGGCCATCAGAGACGAGGCACCCGGTGAATGTGTTAACGCTGAGTGCATGGAAATAAATTAAATATGGATTACAACGCTCCTTACAAAACATCCTCTGCAAAGCTGCTGTGTATACAAAATCCTCCTCGCCCGCAGCGCCTTAAGACAGTCCGATCAAAGCCCTTCTCTGTGTTTAAAACTGCTACGTTCTCTCTCCCTTTGTCTTTAAGTGAGTCTCATACAGTGCCATTATTATTTTTATACCCTGCTCACCAGTCTTATTATGGAGTCGTGGTAACAAGAACACGGTGTGATTCCCCAGCTTCTTCATTTTGTAGCCCTCACAGAGCTCCCCCTCAACCACAGCTGGGCCACACAATGGAACAGGGTCAGCCCTAAACCATACTGCTTTCCCTGCACAGGCGTATGCCAGAGCTTTTTGTCTCTGAACACTCCTGAAAACATAGCTTGTCTAATTTTAGTTGGAAATGCGGCATAATGTATGCAGTGTGTGTGTGTGTGTGTGTACGCACGCATGAGCGAGAGTACGCCTGTGACTTTTGGATGAATCATGCATTTTTACGCCATCTGACGGCACGCTCTTTTAATTATTATCGGGTACACTGCAGATAGTAGATGGAAAGCATCACCACACTATTTTAGGTCCTGAAAACAGACTCTCAGGACAGAACAGTTTTACTGTCGTATTTGTGCCCTTCTCAGAAGTGAATTTAAGGGCTGTTAAATGATGAGTAACACGCATGAATTTTGAGAACCAGGAGGGCTTAAGGCTGTCTGAAATAGTAAATACTAATTGTAGATCAGTATTATAAGCTTTCTGGATCAGACAGCAACTAGAAATTCTGCCCTCAATCAACACTTGTACTTAAATTTAACTTACATTGCAAAGTCCAAAGTCCAAGCCCCTCCAAAGACAGTTTGGCAATTTCAATGATGAACTTGATTAAATGGGAGGAAAAAAAAAATTAATTCCATTTGATCTCCACTTGACCATGGAGATCTAAAGTTAATAAACCACCCACCAAACCCCTGTATGACAGCACCAGCAGCTACAGTATATATTGCATCAATTTAACAATGTAATTCACTTCACTACAGAGCTTTTAGAGCCTGTTAAACATCAATCAGACCAACAATGCAGATGCTATGTCTGAAAAAGCTTGAACAGACATGCGGCTTCCATTATCAACAGCAGAGGAGAATCTCTCTCACATTGTCAGTAAAGTGCAATACAATAGAGACACTGAGGTAAATGTTAGGCATAATATGGATGCTTCATTCAGAGTAAAAACACACAAGCGCACACACACGCAAGCACAAGCACACACGTGCACACGCGCACACACACACACAGCAGCTGGCTGTGATACCAGTGCAGGGGTCTCAATGGTTCAGTTATTCACTTTTGGAGCATACGGAGTGTAGGAGGCCTATGCCATCAACTAGTTTAAAACAATCACAAAGAACTTCCAACAGTGGCGGAAAAAAAATATACAATGACAGCAATATTGCTGAAGTTGATTTTTTTTTTGCTCACACTGCCTGAATAAACACTATGCTTAAAGTGACTGTGGCGTTAATGGGCGTGTGAATGTATGCGAGCGAAGGGGCCCTGAGAGTCACCGCGGCGCCCGGGGAAGACGAGCGCCAGGCTCCTGATTATGCAGCACCTCTCCCCGGTGAAGCAGCTCCATGCTCGCAGGCCGCGCTGGGCACCTCGGCTCGTTAAGGCAGCGCTCGCTCGGAGGTCTCTGACGCAGGCACGGGAGAGGGCGGGCCTGCTTTGCATGCGAAGCGCGGGGCGCGGGGCCGAGGCGCGTGGGCCGTGGGTCATCCCGGGGCGTTCCGCAGAGGTGTCCCGCGCGCCCCTCGGTGAGAGAGGGAGGCCGCTGATTGGTGCTCGCAGAGACTGAAGCAGGTCTGACGTCTTTTCGCCACCGGTCCAGAGAGGCTACGCTGGACCGGACAGCCTAGCCATACATCAATGCCATTACGATTCTATTTTTGAGTGAAGTATACTGCTAATATAAGCTCACAAAGGAGCATGATACATCTTCTCACTATGTGATCAATTGATTGAGGTTTTATCCATTTTGTTGGCTTGCTATTTTTAAGGCAGATACCTCTCCTGAAATGGTATTGGCAGTGTGTACCAGCAAGGGACAGTGACTCACTACAGGGCATGTTGTTGCAATGATTGGATTCCATGTACATGTATATTGATCTCTCTCACACACACAGACACGCTAGATTGAGGGCTTGTCACTGCAGAATAAAGCATGGTAGGAGTGTCTCTCAGTCTTCCTCTTTCCTACCTGATGCACAGGTCCATAGAGAATATCAGAAGAGATTATTTCAGAAAGGATTATTTTAAGATGGATGGCTATATGCATACATATATGTTTGTATTTTATGCTTCAAATCGCTTCCAAAACAAAGGAATCCTTCCTTTGAGTATCTGCACACACTGAACGGCAGTTCTAATCTGTGCTGCACTGAAACAAATCCATTCATGCCATGTGGGAGGGGGTGAACTTTTGTTAAGGCACCATTGATCACACTTAAACCCTCTACCCAGAGTAGGTGTGGGTAGTTAATTAAGGAGAAGCATCAATATTGATCATGTTGGTACTGGTAGGCAGCACAGGATCCCAGATCCTAACTCTTCATTGTGTGACAGAACACAACAACCTGTTTGAAGGGTAACAAGATCATAGTGAGACTAAACAGGGCAGTCTGCTGGAGGGTAACTGAGGTCATCATGATGAGACTGAACAGTATGATCCCTCAGAGGGTAAATGAGGTCATTAGAATGAGACTAAACTGTATGATCCTTCAGAAGGTAACCAAGGTCATCATAACGCGACTGAACAATATGATCCTTCAGAGGGTAAATGAGGTCATCAGGATGACACTGAAAAACATGATCTTTTAGGGTTGTTATGATATGACCATGTTAGGGAAGCTCTGCCCCAGCTCCAAACACTCATCCCATGAATGCCAGTTACCACTGTAATCCTCTATACTGAAGAAAGACACGCAGATCAGGACAGTCTCATACCAAATTTTCAGACTGCGCTTTTAGCTAGTTAGTAAGGTGAGACTAACAGTTGTAACATAACAGCGTCTTTAATTGACATTGGGAAATTTTCACTAACAGTAGTTTACATAGTACTACAGCATTAAATGATGATAGTACCAGAAACTAGCAACCTAGAGGAAAATCAGTGTTAAAGCTTTGACAGACACTCAGTTACAGTTTCAAGCATTATAAAAGTAGCTATTTTTGAGTTGATGCAGTCACCTTGTCAATGGTTCTCACTTAATCATTACCATCTTTTCCCACAGGTTTCTTGTGGTACTTGCACATGCAATGTGGCTAACTCTTGAGGGTACTTCATAGTTGCTTCTGATAAGAGAGTCTGCTAAAGGAGTGAGAAATTGTAATTATGTACTCATGTTTGACAACATATTCAAACACTTTGGAAAAACACAAAATATCCCCCAAATAAATGTATCAACCTCAAAATAGTGGTGCACCCTGACATGCAGAAACTTTGATTATCAAATCTTAAAAAGGACCATAACTAATTATAAGTTTGTTACATTATGGGTATATGAGGAAACGACCTGTAGTGTACAGTGTACGGGATAGTCTTATGCATGACTGAGAATTGTAACACTGTGTGAGACACTACTGATGGGACAGATAAGGTTCTGTGGGAGGCAGTGTTTCTAACCCCAGTCCAGAGGGCATGCTATGTCTGCTGGCTCTTGATCTTGATTAATTCAATCTGATTAAGAGATTAACTAAATACCAAACTGGAACTGGCGTTACTTAACAGGTACCTTCTGTTGGGTCTTTGAACAATACAAGAAAAGACACATCTAAGTAATTTCTGTTTATCAAAGCCCAACGAATGAGTTAACAACCTTACAGAGGGTAGAGAGGGCCGCTGGGGGCTACATGAATCAACTGAACCAGTTGAGCTTAACGTATACACACACTCTAGATCTTTTTAAGAGGCAGACATTAAAAAAAATGCTGAGTAAATGACGGTAAGTGACGACCAGGATCAAATTTACAGACAAATGAACCATAATTAGTTTAGGGCCCAGCAGGAGCGAAAAACAAACAAACAGCACAGTGTGTCCCGGAAGCCAGGGGTGGGAGACACAAACACAGGAGGACTCAGAGTCTGTGAAGTATAACAGATGAGACAGTTACTTCACCAGCACTGGCTCTCAAAGACCTCTCTTATTGTCAGTGCATGTGGCAGCTGAAAGTGGAAGGACTGAAGGGGACTCCCCCTGTCCCTCTCTCAGCGAGAGGGCGGCATAAGGTAGACACTTATGTCTGGTGCTGAAGGACACTTGCTTCTCTCTCTCTCAATCTGTTGAGGGGGCAGGCACACGGCAACCCTGGCTCTGATGGGTGAATTTGGCTTTGTCAGCATGACTGGACTTACTGATAACCATGTGTGGGGGGGCAGCGGAGAGGGGACAAATGTCACATCTTCTGTCCCTCCCAGGCTCTGTCCTTGTCTGACTCACACAGTTTGTTCTGCCAAATGTCCCCTTTCTTAAACACAAGACTTGAGGCTTGTCTGTGTGTGTCTGTGTGTGTGTGTGTGTTGAGGAGATAACATAGGATACTAATACTTTATATGCACTTGGTTAGATTTTATTTAATAAGATTTCTATTCGCAGAATGTGAATATCTACAATATCATCATGTCAAAAAAGGATTTAGAAGCATGGATACAGAAAACAGATTGGCAGCAGCTTTACCAATTGGATTTACACTAAGGCAATGAATGCCTCTTCCCGGAATATGAAATTAAATAGCTGGAAAGTGAGACGATTATGCAACTGTATGAGAGATAGCTTAAATCCCCTCCCATAATTTTGAAAACATTACCATGGCAACCAAGGATGGCTCTTCCAAATCAGCCCCAGTTGTTACCGCCAAAAACTTAAATTGATATTCTATTCATCCCAAATTAAGATCGATTTCATCTCATTCAGATCCTCCAGGCAAAAATGATCGAGTCTGCAGTGCCCAAATCTGGACAGACAAAAATTATACAAAATGCATGATGCTATTTACTGAATACAGTACATAATTCATTTTGTGCAATTGTGCCACGCTATCAAAACATTTATTAACAAAAACATTTAATGTTGGAGGGTCAGTGTAGCAAGAACAAAAAAGCAGTGCATGTGCTCATTGAGAGAAAGAAAATGCCTTTTCTACCATATGATGTGACGTTTCCTGTAGGTCAGTCTCCATAACAGTTGCCCTTACAGTAATGTATAATAATTCTGCAGTGTTATGACAGTTCAGAAGAAAGAACCCTGCAACATGCTGATGCAACCCTGTTATTTTCCAAATGTTTTATTTACTTAGCATACATCAGTTGTCACTGGTTCTCCACAGGAATCTCACAACATCGATTTGTGCATAAGGCCAGTTTAATTCAGATTGCACTGTGTCAAATGTGTCATACTTATCTTCATTCCACACAATCTTGTCAATTTTTACAATATTACGCACAAGTTTGTTTGAGTCACAGCCTAATTAAATATTTGCCCGATTCAGACCAAGGTTTTCACACCAGAGAAATGCTGAGAACCCTGTCCAGTGGTAAGGGGAAGCATCCTGTCTTGCGTTGGATTTAATTAGAGTGCCTGCAGCGGTGCTGGGGAGATAATTAGTGCTAACCTTACATGACTTCTTGCCTGCTGATGGAGAGGACCAATCAGAAAATGAATGCCATCAACAACTGAGCTGAACCTCTGCTGCCTGTGAAGCAGAGCCTTACCATTTCCTTTTTTTAAATTAAAATAATAATCACATCAATGTGTGTGTACAACAGCACTGAAAATAAAGTTAAACTAAAAGCGCTTAATTAGACTTCTATGTGTACATTACAGTTCTTCAAAATTACATGTCTAGACAATAGCATTCACACCGCAATTCCCCCAAAACTAGCACTGAACAGGGGACCAATGTGAATAAAAATATTGTGTTCACAACTGGTTCTGCCATTTCATATAATACATGCAAATTCATAAAGGCTGTTCTTAAAAAAAAAAAAAAGCAGCATTTGATTGTGTAATATCCATTTCACATGGAAATTTAATACTCAAAAAATGTCAACAGGAACTTGAAAATGAACCCTGGTAAGATTTCAATGGCCCTCAAACAGCCGATTTACAAATGCGTGGCACGGCCAGCTAAACACTTTTCCTAAGGGAAGTTCTCACAAAACACGCTTTTAATGAAACCAGTGGAGCAATAATTACGACCCAATAAAGTTATGGTAAGGTTGGTGAGGTTATTGTTTCTGTTAAATACCATAGTTTACCACACTGCCACCACATGAATGAGTCCATTATGGGGAAAAATAAGTTGGAAATTCTGCTCACCCACAAGCACTGCAGATGCCAAATTGCTAAATGGTTTCTGTTGCTGGGCTGAGATGACTGCAATCAGCTCTGAGTCAAACATCACTATTGTATCTTCTGCAAGTAATTGGCAATGACACATATTCCTCTGTGAAAGCACAGCTCAGTTTTGATTGCGGTGATATTTCAGTAATGCATGCTTCTGGGCTTGCAATGCTGAAATATCATTCCAATGGGCCTGTGGAATCGGTTCCAACCCCCTTCCCATTTAACAAAGGGATCCATGGCATCGTACAAACTCCATTCCTGCGTAATCCACCTCCATTTAATGAGTACAGGGGACAATTTTTCTTATCTTATCACACGCTACAACCTGCACTTACTGAATCTGCTTTCTCAGTGATTCTTACCCGAGATTTTCAGTTTGTGCTTTCTTCAAGTCAGTTACAGACTGAAAACTCCTTCAAAATGGTTCACACAATGTGAAATGTTGCTACAATCGAGGGGGCTACTAAAAACTTAAAATCTGGGTTATCAAGTTTTTCTCCAGGTTAAATACAATAATGATGTAAATGAAGTAATGTATGGCAGTAATGATGCCATTGAAAAAAATCAAGGTGCATCAGAACAAGGCAGGAGTGGCTTGTCTCTGTACACATGCTCTATAAAGCTTTGGAAATTATGTGGTAGCTATCACAAAGATTGACTTATGCTGGTGCTCTCAATCAGCTTTATTTTGACTTAAAGTATCAATTCACAGACATTTCACAAAAGGTGGACTTATTTCATAAATAGCAGAACTTACACTTGCATTTAAAAACTGTAATTCACAGAAAGAAGGGTTTTTGAAGGTGTTTCAATTAAAAAGACAAATTAAAGTTTTTTTTTCTTCTTCTCTCAGGTAATCAGAGCAGATGACCGTGTGGTTACTGCAGGGAGGCTAACATAACCCAGTCACCTACAACTCTTCACCGCCATTATTAATCCGCTCTCTCCACTCGCGCCATTGAGCTCCTGAGCACGCAGCTGATGAGCCTCGGCCTGCACAAACACTGTCAGAGCAGGGTGCAATCCTCCCACTCCAGAACATGCAACTGCGCATACAAAACACTCCTCTCTGCTCCACTCCGCTCCTTCCGAGAGACAAAAAAAAAAAAACAGCCCTCGCCAGACAATTCCCCCATTACACAACATGCTTGAGTGACCTCGATTCTATAACTGCCCTGATGATACTGGTAGAAAAAAAACAGAGGAATGGATTTGCAATGGTAAGCCATTATGCATACTCTTCCAGACGTATTTTAATACATTCCATGTGAAAATGGACACGGCTACCCTCTGATACTTTCTCTTTCACTTCCTAACAAGCTGGCTTGTGCCCTGTACCCCTCCTTTGGTCATCTGCATGTTCCTCAGCACCAATGTTCCATGTACAGAACATAGTGGCTCCTTGCTCCAAGTGGCGGAATGTACAGGCTATTCTCTACCAGACACCACCAATCATCAACTTCCCCCACCCTCAGATGACTCGTCTCTTCAGATTGCACATTGGCGCATCCAATTTGGCCCTGTCTTACTCTGCCCATTTAGCCTAGGATCTTACGCACACCTGACTGCTGTAATTTAGGTGTACTGAGAGCTGACAACCTGTGATTAACATTATGATTTAAATTGGGGCCATTTCAATTAGGCTTCAATTATAAATCATGACTAAGTCCACATTTTACTTTCAATCAACCTTGAGAAAAGTGTCATCTGTACCTGCAAGGTCTGAATCTTTTCTCCCCCAAAATGATGTGCAGGTTTAATTTGTTTGTGCAATCAAGGATAAGGTTGGGAAATGTTAACTTTTTCAAATGGCTGGAGCAACAGCTCTGATCTGTTAATTATCTAGACAGGCTGGTAGAAAAATGACACAGGCCTGTCCAGGTTATGTGAAGATCAGTGGATTCGCACAGTTGCAGCACAACTTTGATCTTCATGAATGAACGCCATTTTTCGGTTTCAATTAAAGGTCTAAACATTTCAAATGCATAGTCACATTGTCTAATTGGGCCTGGGCAACAATTTACCGTGATTCCAACTTGACAGGATGCCTAAAGAGTCAGCCAGCTGCTCTGCAGGTGTCACCAGCATCACGTGCTTTGCTGGGTACCAGTTCTTGCTTCACTCACCTCACCAGGACACACTTTTGTCCTTCCAAAATGCTAAGGAGTTTCACAGCCAACTTGAGGCTCAGTGTCTGTGGTTGAGAGGTTCATGGCACATCTCTGATTAAGGACTGAAACTGTCCATTTTGTTTTCTGCTTCAGTTAAGTTTGGTGTATACACACATGTCAACGAATGCGTGCGTTTGCACTAAAGTCATATTTTACAAAGTCAAAGTCAAATCTGTAATCTAATCTGCATCTGCACCATTATGAGCACTACAAATACCATCAGAAACCTGGAATCTGATTGTGACTGCTTGTCATAAGTATATCAGAATCTTGCAACTTTGCTTAGTACAGTATGTTCACCAATACAAAAAAAAAATCAAACTGTGCCATGAATCCACTGAGAAACATTTTAGAAGATAATGTCAGTAAAAGCCCTGCCCCAGCATATTCAGAGTAAGTGGTTTAATAAGATAACATTTAATCACAGGAGAGCAGTCACTGGCACAGCTGCAGTGCCCTTCAGTATCCAGTCTACCCTATTAATGTGAGCAGTCATTCTGGGAGGATCAGAGAGTGGTGTAGGAGGTGTAAGGGTTTAGCAGGAGTGTTTTCAGTGCCAATTCATACCAAACGTTTATACTGTCAAACTGTATAATTGATAAGAAAAATGCAAAACTATATGACCATCACTTGTTTCTAGTAACACTTTGCTTACTGTAAAATCCAATCCTTTACAAGGTTCTTTCATGTAAAAGTTTCACTTATGCTAGTTTTTTTTTTTCCTTTAGTAGCTCCCAGTAGTTTGAGATTAATCTTAAATATGGTGAACGACCATTAAATATGTACATATGAATACTTATACTGCAAAATTAATACTAATACTACTATACTAAACTAATACTGCTGTCAGTATATTAAATATAGCACATATATGCAGGCACTCTTCCACATGGTGAACCCTTCAGGCAAGCAATTAAGAATCAATGCAAACTGATTCGCTGGACCAGCCCTGAGAGAAGATCCACATGCCCATAATGCCAGTCAGACAGGAAGTGAGAGCCATATTTGTGCATTGCCATCACTGGCTGTTCCAACCCGGTCCTGGTTTCCACAGCAACCATGATGTACTTTTCCCTCAGTGGTAATTTCTTCAAAAACAATTTCCCTGAAGAACTGGAGACAATGACTCCCGCCCCTCCCAGCCACCACACCCCCTTACCCCAGTCATCTATGCCGCATTTTCAATCAAATTTCAAGAATGAAGGCAGAGAGAGCAAAAACCAATCAACTTATTTAAAAAAAAAAGGTAAACTGGTGAGATTATTTGTTTTGTGAGAGCAAGAGGCATACCAGCATTTTATATGCATGAAATTGCTAACTCTACCCACAGCAACCACTCCCCTGAGAATCTCTTCTCATCCAGTTAAGCACACACACTTCCAGTGAAAGGAGATCTCAAAACCAACCGATTTCTTTAAGGTCGTGGAAACTAATTAAAACTGGGACTAAATGAATGCCTTCTGGTTTTACATGCGAGGCTTGGTGCTCCATCCATCCATTCAGTTGCTCGCAGGAGAGTTGCTGACGTCCCGCTGACTTTGAGATCTGCGGCCCACGCACTGAGTCAGACTTCACCCATCAGCCGCGGTCACGTTTTGAGCCACTCGCAGCCCAGGTAGCCGGGCAGGGTGACCCAAAGGAGCAGCATCCCAGAGTAATCAATCAATCACACACACACACACACACACACACACACACACACACACACACACACACACACACACACACACGCACACGCACGCACACGCACAGACAGACACACAGACACACACAAGGACACAAATGCACGCACAGACGCACGCAGGTGATGTAAAGTTTTTTCCCCACCTGGCATTGTGAAATCAGGAGAAGACAAGCTGCCTTTGTAGAATATAAAAAATACTGAGCCCCTTTTAAAAGGCTTTGTCATTTGTAATTCCCGAGTGGTTATGCACTCTGACTGAACTTCAGCTCAAACAATGGTTCACATGCTAACAACATGCATAGAACAGTCTCTACACACAAAACATTTACATGGAAATAATGTTAAATTCTCTAGACACTGTATAGGCTTTGTTAGGGAGAAGTGGGTTAATCAACACTGAGTAGCTTGATGTGTTACTGTGGCAACTCGCCTACCCTCTAATTACAGTGACAGAATTTCATAATACAGACATACTTCACCCACTCAGTCACACTCTCTCTCTCACACACACCACACACACACACACACACACACACACACACACACACACACACACACACACACACACACACACACACACACTCTTACATTCAGCATCGGCCCTGGGAATAACATAGTGAGGAACTGTCTAGTAGCTCGCCCACACCCTCACTCCACTGCTACAGCTCAATTTCTCAACGTCTGGAACTTTCTGATAATTCATTCATATGCTGGCAGCAACAAAGCAGCAATCTTAAACCTTTAAATATTTTCATGAATCAGAACCATTTATTACTACTTCATTCATCACAATGTTTATTTAATAATGTTTACAGAATCAGAAACAATGTAGATGTCTAAAAGCCTACCACCTCCATCAGTGTAGGCTTGAACCCCATGTTCCAAGTGCATTAGTCATTATTACACATTCACATGGAGGCAAATGCACTTGCAGCCTGCTGTCAACCCCGCTGGAAGGAGACACGGCTTTAGGGCACAGTCCTCTACTTGCCTACAAAGACAAGGAGGATCCTATTCCAGGAGCCTTTCCCACATATCTACAACACTCTCTAAAATGAAGGGGGACAGCAGAGATGGTCAAGTCAAGACAGCGATTAGATGAATCAGGTGGCAAGCTCCTGACTGAAGCTAAAGCCAGCAGACAATGTGGTGCTACAGAAATTGAGCAGCCCAGGTCTAGACTGAGCTGAGGTCAGTCAATTTTCTGTATTATCTGTCCATTTGTCAGGACATATCCATAAAGCTAAACCCACCCATGGACACACAGTACATAGCATCCATACATATTTAGGGCCAATGTGAGAAGGGAAGTGACAGGTGGCCCAAAATCTCCCTATCACTGAAGAAGAACATCATCTTTTTTTTTTTTTTTTAATCATGGTGCAATGTATAATCAATCGCTCACACACAGTACACGGACGGTGACTGGAGATGGAGGCAGGGCCACGTGGTCCTTACCTGAACCAGTAGACGCAGGGGACTTGCTCCTTCGGGACTGCCCCGCACTCCGGGGGGAACCCCTGCCCTGCATGGTGGAGATCCTGCCGTAAGACGTGGACTTCACCACCCTGCACTCTGCACAAAAAGAGCACAGGCACACAGTGAGCTTCATACCTTCACTGTGGGCTGGGAGCAATCGGCTAACACCAGGATCAGCATCTGATTCAGATTCCTGTCCAGCCGATGGTTCCAAGTCGCCAATCAAGAGTGGAAATCAAGGCCCGTGGATCTCCAGTGAAAACCACCCTTCTGCCCCATCCAAACTATCCACACTTTTACCACGACTTTACACTCCACAAACCCACACTACGGAGCAGCCCCTGTGACAATGATAAGCATGAGAAGAACCCATTACGCACATACTCTGACTTCGTGACACACATGGCGTGACTCTGTGACATGTGAGAGAATCGCAGGGACTGTTTGTCCCTGGATGCAAGAACCTGATAGGCCCACAGACTGCCAAAAACCATTCCGCTCATTCAAAATGATCTGTTTCTGTCACCCTTTCAGAAACTCTTACCATTGGAACACATGCTAAATAGCCTGCATGGATTATTATGAAACTAGGAAACTAATGGAACACCTGCTCTACCACAATAAGCATTACACTGTATCTCCTTTTCACCAATTTTGAAGAAATTATCTTTATATTCCATTATATTCCACGGAATAGTGAAAAATATATTAAGGAGAAATAATATTTAAATAAGCTTTTACCAAAGTTGAGACGATACAAAGGACTATCCAGAAGACTGGAAAACACTGCACACGCAAAGCTTGCCTGAGGGACTTGTCTGTACAGCGTGTATGAATATCTGGAAGATTCTGAGAATTAAATTCTTTCCAAATTGAAAGCAGACAAAAAATAAGATCATCAAGTGCATAAATAAGAAAGCTCTCATCACCCACGTGTTGTATAGACGCTTGATTACAGCACTCGTCCACGTGTAACTGAATATGATCGAGAAGGAATCATTTCACCGTGAAATATATTTCTGAAGCCTTGGAGACAGACGAGCACCAAGCCATCAAGTGAGCTCACTTGACATTCTAAAAGAGTACAATTTACTGATTAATTGTGCTTAATTACTGTATTTTCCTCAACAGGAATCAAGCCCATGCTAGCAGCTGCTTCTTAATTCGGCAATAAGGAGTAAAAAGGCCTAGAGCACACCACTTGTTTTCCCTGCAGTTATCACTTTAGAGGAGTAATTATTTTAAATTTTTGCACATTAATTGCTGACAATGTGTCAGAAAGCAAATGCCAGCAGTAATTAAGCACTGGAGTTTGACGGTTACAATCCCAGCAGTGCTGTCTCCGATCAGAAGTTGTACTTTGTTGTTCAAAACTACCTGACCAAAAATAACCTTTTTAACTCCCTCTTAATCGCTATCACAATCAAAATTTGATGTTTTTATTTTCACATGCCACAAAAAACATGAAAAGTAGGATAAATAAGGAAAGGGGTGTACTCTGCCTCCATTCATAAATACTAGTGAAGACTCACTATGATTCACTCAGGTCCACATTCAATTTAAATCCAAAGTGCTTTGCCCTTAACTTAAATACAAATTTAAGCAAGTTTTGCAACCTTTTCTTTGTAACAGAGCATTATGAATATGGAAGTCACTTGTGCTTAGATCGAACATGGGCCACGGATCTATAAACTGGCCTTCCTTTTGGGCACTCTTTGGGGGGATGTCTGTGGGAAGAAAAGCACTTTTGCAAGGCTGTCATGGATCCCACGTGTGCAGGCACGTCATGTCCGAACGCGGCAGGAGGGACGGGGACTGAAAGTGCCCACACATTGTCAGGACCATTTGTCACGGAGCCCCGTCATCTCGGCTTGGCCACGCTCCTACCCTCGGGGACACGCTATCAGCGATCTTCATCTGTTACGCTGCCCCCCCAATCCACCCCCACCTCAGAGCTGACCAGCCGGTGGGCTTCTCTCAGCTGCAGTCCATGGGAGATGATGCAAACTGGGGATTTCGTTTCACTGGCTGCTCCTTGATGTGTGGGCTCCCCAGAATCCAGCCCAGTCGACACTAAGCTTTGATTTCATCCACCATCCCCCTCCCACCCCTTAGCCCATCATTTGAGATGCATAGGTTTCTCTTCCTGCCCCGATCTTCAATATTATAACACAAAAGTGCCTGATAAAACAGGATACGCACTCAGCTAAGACAAACGAGCCCAGGGCTACGGTGATATCTACTGGGTAACCTGCAACATTACGCTACGAGGAAAAAAAAATTAGCCACGTAGATGCCGGTATATCACTGGGGTTATCAAGTGGGCACCTTCCTTCATCGGTGTTTTGTTGAGTTAGGCCCACGACACCTCATGAAGGCTCAACAGTTCATTCCGGCATCCCAGAACACTTATTCAGATACAGGAAAGTGTATTTAGTGTATTACTGCCACAGGCAGACGACCAAATAGAACCTCATAGTCTTTCAGCTTGACCATGGAATGAAAGATTAGGGTGAAATGCAGTATTTTCTTTGCACTTCTCCTCTTTTAGGAAAGCACTGTGATGAGTAGTGACATTTTTCTGCATCTCAAGTGCACCTGAATAGCTTATCCAATTAGTATAGCTCATATGGCTCCGCATGATGAAAGTCACTGAGGGTTTTATTGACCCTGCTTATAAAAATGTTGTATTAAAACCTCTCATAAATAGGCTCTTCATGAGAGTTACATTTAAAAAAGGGTAAAAGATGTATTAGGACAGGAAATTAATTAGGATACTAATGTACATGAACATAAAAAAGCCAATGAATGTAGCTATAACAGGAGAGAAGGGAGGGCTGACAGTGTCTTGGAAAAAAGCTGGCTTCACCTCTGGGTTTCATTGGGATTGTGGGTAAAGATTTCTCTAATGTTGTGAGCTCAGTGCATAGTGGTGCAAGAGGTGAGTTAAGGAGATGTGTTGGAGACCTCTGTTTCACATCAATATACCTTTTTGGCTGGGGGTGGGCACACAGGTGGGGGGGTGTAAGGGTGGTTGAAGATAATGGAAAGAGCTGAACTGAGAAGGGTAGTCCATTTCTCTCAGAAGAGCTTCAAATGGGCAGGCTGGCTTAAAGTGCACGAGTTGTAAGTGTAAGACTGACAGAACAAGATGCACAGAGAGGTAGTTGTGCCCCCACTCCCATCAGCCAGTGAGACATATGATGAGCACTTGACACTTTAACAGGAGTACATCACTGTGGCATTCACACTGTGACAGGAAGTGAAGAGGTCGTTATTATTCATAACGTGCGAAAGTTCACAGATCTGAAAGTTGTTATACTTGTGAAAAACCTCAGAGGGACCAAACATACATGCATAACACTATGAAGTTTATTTAAAAGGCATATGCACAAGGTAAATTACTAAGTACTACGAGGAAAACTACTGTTGATTTTCCCCAGGGGTCCATGGGGAGACCTTTTTAAAATAAACAGCAACAAATAAAAAGTTACGTCTCTCACCACTTTCATCCAGCAGGAAGTCATCCTGATAGCGAAACTTCTCAGGGCCACAGGCGATGAAGATATCATCATCGCCAAAAAAATCCTGAAGGCACGTCACCTGAGAAAGAGACAGACAGCACCTGTCAGTGGAAGTGCAGGATCACAGAACTCCTGTATTACACACCTGTGTCAGAGAGATTTGGTTTCTATTCTTGGTCTGTTGGCTGGACTTCTGCCATGGCAAATTGGTGAGAGGACTCTGGAGTTCTGACTGAGCTTTAACCTTTAGTGCTATATAAAATCAATTAGCTGTCCTCAGTTCTTGAAAGGCAGGTAGGAGTGTCACAACCCTCTGCCCAACAACACACAGATAGCCTGAGGGTAAAGGAACATTGCCTGGTTGTAAGAAAAATAATAATCAGTAGATGCAAGAAAACAGCAATGTCCATCACATGCATACTCTTGTTTCAATGTCTTTCAGAGCCAAACTGGTTCTCAAACACTGAGACACAGAAGAGGAATCCAACACACACACACACACACACACACAATGCATCAGATCCAACTTCAAAAACAGTATCTGTTCAAAGACTGAAGACCTATATTTTAGTAACTTTTAAGAGCAATTATTTCTGAAAATTACCCTTCCAGTTGTAAAATAACATTCTGGGCAGATCCAGTTTATTGTGACTTCTGCAAAAATAGATGCATGTAATAAAATGAGCCATAATCATAATTTAATATTGTCAGTAAACAGTAAATAAAGACATTACAACTTTTGATGACGAACTACATACTTTTAACAGACAGTAACCAGATTGTAAAAAGGGGAGAAAATTTAAAGTTTTTAAATATTTCAGATACCACTCATTTAAAAAGTGTCCTCATAGACTGTGATCTATTATTTTAAATAAGTAATAAACTTCATGTATTAATATGTACAGCTTGCTTTATCACTGCAGCCAGAAGCTTTATTGCTGCCCCCCAGGACCTAGTGAGCCAGGCTGCTTCTGACTCATGTCCTGATCCTACTGCCGCACACTGATGGCCCTGTTGGAGTCCTGGGCAGGCTGACTGAGTCACCCCAGACACCAAGCACCATGCCTGGGGTACAGAGGGTGGAGTTAGGCCCAACAGCCCATGGTCAGGGCAAATTCCTGTCCAGGGGAAGTCTGGTTAAGAGAAGGGCTGGAACACTGCACTCAGGGCTTGGATGGAGAGAAAGGTGTGTAAGCTAAAGGGGAGCTACACTGCCGGTCAGGGCATCAGCAACAGAGACAGTCATCAATAAGACAAGACACGTGATGCATGATTTAAGCGTTCATGTGTAAGTCATAATAAAACCTGCAAATTAAAAGCCTGAAACTGGCCCACTTCACACCTAATCACTTGTGCATTTCCCCCAGAAAAATACCCTTTCTGGGCAGTGCAAGATCAGTCCAATTCGTAATGGGTCACACCGTCACCCTCGAGAGCAGGGACCACTAACAACTAGACATCTGGCCTGCAGAGAACCCTTCAACAGGGACGAAGGCTCATCTGTGTGTGCGGCGACGCCCCGGACCGTTATGAATGAGGGGGAAATGGGCTGAACCCATATCTAAATTCCAGAACCGGAGTGTTTACCCATTTGTACGAGAAGTGGCGGCGTTGCCACGGCAACGGTGACATCAGCTAAGCGGCCGCAGCGCCTGGCTCTGCAGCAGAGTTGATTCACTCCGCCTTTGATAGTCCCGCTCAGCTGCGGCGCGGCTCCGCGGGTGCAAGGGAGGAGAAGCTACCTGACTTTAATTCTTTATTTACTTTTTGGAACGATGCCACTTCATGAATTACAGAAGGAATTATTTGCATAACCTCTTTCACGGGGGAGCCACGTCTGACTAGGGAGGCTGTACTGCAGCTGCCTGAGCAAAAACTTATTTCCAGAAGGTTCCTTTCAGATCGGTTACAGGGAGACAGTGGGAAAAGTGTATGGGGGAGGCCACTGACAGATTGACCATTACCATTTCACCCCTCGCGTGGGAAATCTTCGGTTATCTCCATAAACCGGCCTGCAGCAAAACCGACCACATCATGAAGGCCTTGCCTCCCACAACAGACCCGGTTTAAATGCTCTGCTGATACCATCAATGACTCCACTGCTAACACTGTCCGTTTGAGTAAACCAGTCTTCCAAGCTAAAAACACTGCCCTGATCAATACTTCATGTTAGCTGTCAAGCCCATTGGCCAGAAGTGGCAAACCTTCAGTCCTTCAGAGCTTCATGTATGGGCCCTGATGAGAGTATGAAGGATGAAAGGGAAAACGCCTCAGCTATGCATAAAAATGTTACTTCTGGGTCCTGTGAAACAACTAAAATGCAACACAGACAAAGATAAGGGTGCTGTTCAGCAAGGAAGCATTAAGGTCATCCTCATCTTCAAACCAGAACCATAATACCAGCAGGAATGCAATGTCTACGTTGCAATACAGAGATTCCATCACCTTCCCCTAATGTGAAACATAGAACATACAAACAAATACACACATAGATAACCAACATATCTGGCAGGTCTCAGTATAATAAACACATCAGGTACTATGATATTTTCACAGTGGTCCGCTATGGCTCTGAGTCTGAGACAAGATGGCCATCGCTACATAAGATGGTGGCCAAAGCAGATACTGCACCCGGGGCTGGACTGCACAGAAGCGATCCAACTCATCCTACAGTCTAATGTGGTCCTTGATTAGCCCTGCATCGCTAGGACATCATGGAAAGGCACGGTAACGAGCAAGAATACATTAGCACCCACATCTTAGACCCTGTCCTTGATCTGAAAAAGGTCTGACAGGCTCTACAGGCTTGCATTCACATCCACATACAGCACAGTGGCACAAAAATGCAAGACCACCACAAAATATGGATCTATTGGAGGAAAAATGCAAATACTAATCAAACTATTTCATCTGCTCGGTCCTGTAGTTTCAAGGCAGGCTTAAAATATTTGTTTCTAATAGAATCTTACATCTAGTTGATGCGGGTGATCAGAAATACTTGCAGTACTGCGCCAACTCCTCTGCAGAGGTTTCCCCTCAATTCTTAATGGCAGGTGCAGTTATAAAAACCAGTAATATGCCTTTTAGCATAAGAGAGGTTTTATCTGGAACAGTGAGACCACATTTGAAAAGAGCCAGAGACATGATTCATATGCTTTTTTTGTGAGCTCTGACTCCTTACAGATGAACGAGCTGCAGCTGAGTGATTTCCCCCTTGCAACTTTTCCCTCTACTCCTCATTAAGACAAAAGCAAAGATGAGGCTCATTAAATATGAGAGAACAATCACCCCCTCTTTTCCAAACAAACACCCTCAGAGTCAGTTAGCATTCATTTCCTCTTACAAATGTCAAATAATGAGCAAAAAAGAACAAGTTCTGGAACAATAAAAGAATGAAACATGGACTCCGGTTCTTATATAACCGATTAACATAAGGGGAGAGTGCGTAGTTTTGAGGGAACGGAAAGATTAAACTTTCATAACACTGTGCAATTCTCTGCAGAGCATAACGGCTGAGGCTCTTATAGGAAAGCAATCAGTGTCACATGAGATCTGCAGTTTGAATGCTCCCCACATTACACAACCTTGACACCATCGGTGCGCATTCTCATCTTCCCCCAAATGAGAGCTGCTGCTCAAGAATCACACCCAACGACGGCGGAGCAGTGCACCTTGCATAAGAACAAGAGCCCTTTCCAAAGGCAGGTTTTAAACATCCAGCGCATAACCTAAGCAACAACAACTTAAGGCGAGTTCTATTTAAAACACCGTTTCCTTTACTGCGATTTTGCGGAAAAATTCTGAGAAGTGTTTCTGCAACAATCAACCCCATGGTGCTCCGTGACCCAGAAAAGCAGAGCGCGAAAAACAGTCCCCGCAAACAAAAACACGAGAGCCCTGCTAGGTGACCCAGCTTCAGGCAGTGTTCTGCAGCTCAGAGGAGACGGAATACCTCACAGGACTCTTTCAACTGACAGAAGAGACTTTTAAGAAACTGTGCATGTCTGCTCTTTTGCATTACATTACAATATTGTCGTTTAATAGACACTCTTATCCTGAGTGACTTACATAGGTTATTATTTTTTTTTACATGTTATCCATTTATACAGCTGGATATTTACTCAAGCAATTCTGGGTTGAGTACCCTGCCCAAGGGTACAACAGCAGTGCCCCAGCTGGGAATCAAACCAGCAAACTTTTGGTTACTATTTGCATTTGCAGACATAAATCACATTAAACTTCCAGGTGTAATGGACACCAATTCAATGGGGTCATGCAGAACAATTAGACAAATTGTACAGCTGTGAGACAGGAAGTCTAAAGGCCAGTGAACACAAAGCCAACTTGGAAAGACTCACGAGGACATGAGAATCTTAAGACATGATGAAAAGTTGTGAATGATGAAAAGCCTTCAGTGCTTAGTACAGTATTTCACACTTAGCAATAGGTTACACCAAACAAAGGCTGAGACATGCTACCCATTTGCTGCATAACCTTTGACTATTGCTGACACAAAAATTAATTTAGACCATTTACTATTAGTGATGTAAACTTTGCATCATCAGCTATCATTGACACTGATATTGCATCTGATCTTTGACTAAACGATGCAGACTTTGGACTATTGCTCATAGAAACATAGCAACATGCATCTGACTATCGCTTACAAAAAGCATCAGACCTTTGACAATCACTGACACAAACAATGCAGTAGACCTTTATCTCCAACACAACACAACACTGGAAACAGTCTGAGTCTGAAAAGGCTTTTCTGGCGAATTTTTACTGACACAAGATGTTATCATAACTCACCATGTAGCTACACCAGATACCTGACCCATTTCTATGAGGCCTTCACCACGGACCTCCTTCACAGATCCAAGACAAGCAGAAGCAACAGCGCGGGCAGTGAGAGCAGACTTTCAGTAACTGGCTAACAGTGGGCTATATAATCTGAGGTGAGACCAGTGGCCTCAGCGAATGGGGCATCCAAACTGGTCTCCGTGGACACACTGACCACAGGCAATTGTGCAGTTGATGCACACTTCCCTCCTTTTTCCAGCCATTTGTTCTCTGGGAGGAACCGCTTCTATTTCACGCACAATGGTCCCTAGCTCTGCAATGAGAACTAAAGTCATCACAGCCTGCAGGCTGAGCTCAAGATAGCTGGCAGAGCCCTGGTTTGTTTTTCATTTGAAGTGAGAGGAAGATCAGTGATGTGTTCAGGCGTGTTAATGACTTCAGTTGTGCCACACTGATGGTTGAAAACTTCCTTGGCACACAGAAAAAACAGCAGCAGCAGCAGCAGCTGTCTGAAAGTGGGGGTGGGATTTTGGGCTAAATACCATAGCAATTTCCCAGCTCTCTCTGCAAAACAAAGGATATTATTTCTGATCACTAATTATTCTCCTTATTATTTCTTCTATAATAAAGTCTATGATTATGTCCGTGGGAATGAGGTGAGGTTGAAGGCCTGCATTTCCCCCCTTTTTTCTCAGATAAACAGGTCTTGACAGATCTTGACAGGGGGGGCATTCATTTTGCTGGGCGCCGATACATTAGTACAAGACACTGCCAGAGGTGGACAGAGATCACATGACAAGTTACCATGGTTACCAACAATATTTGATCACATCTGTGGGCGACCAGTCTTCTCCTTTGGTGCCTAAGGACAATAAGGCAGGCAACAAGAATGCACTCCTTTCAATGGACCTGATTGATTTCTATTAGCAAACACAAAGAGTGATGCGTGTTCGTGCTGCTCGGGTGATGAGGGTGACATCAGTACAATGAGCCTGATGCTGTCTAGACCGGTTAATAAGCACCTCTTCAGGCAGCTGACATTTTTACATGCACATTAATCTAAAATGTAGACACTAAGCACATTCATAACCTGATACAGTAGCACTAACAAGGTAGCAAAGTGATATCTGACAGTATCTGGGAAGTGGCACAAACTGGAATAAAGCACTAGAATGTTCTGGAGGCATGATCAGCCTGAACCAACACTGTTTTGGTTTACGTGAATACAGGATAGTGACCTTAACATATCCATGACAGCAAGACTTGTATATCATCATAAAAGATACTCTCGAGTTTTTTTTCTCACATAGCCAAGTAAGGACACCACTCATAAGTCCTCTCGGAGTTAAATTTGGGAAATGAAAACTGACTTTTAACCCTTATCTTCATATTCAGGAGGAGAAAAAATCCAAAACTTTCTTAGATTATTGCTCAGAAAGGTCATGTCTGGAATAAAACACCCCCAACGAGAGGTCTAACTCAGAGAGGAGCTGTTTTTATTACCCTTGTCTGTGAAAATATGGTTCTGCAGTTGTAAGCAAATCAATTAATTAAAATCTTTCTGCACATTGCATCGCACGTTGCATTGCTGTTACATAAGCCATCAGCTGAAGCGGGACCGAGTTAGCAGACAGGTAGACCTGCTGGAGACAGTGTCAGCAAGGTAACTGCTAAGAAAGCGCTTTCCCCCCCATTAGAAAACAGTTACATTATTCCACACAATGGATCTCATTCGTTACGCTTTAAACCTGCAGTACTATGCATTTTATTTTTTGTCATGCCATTATTTTTTGTGGAGATGGATGACTTGGAAAAACACCACAATGCTGTAGCTACCTGGCCACCAGTTCCCCAGTTAGCAATGACACCACAGCATTCTTTGGCATTCTTTCAAAAATGCAGTCTCCCACACCAACACCTCTGCATTAGAAGCTGAGGAAAATTAGGGCAAATCAAACAGTAGCAAACACTGCCGCAAACAGTAGCCAATGACAATTGTGTTCATTTAATGAAGCAAAATGAGATGTGAATAAGCATATCCGTGTCAAATTTTCAGACCTCTAGTGTTTAATGTTTTGTGCACCAAGTACATAAATTAGCTCAAGATAAAAAGTTGATTAGAATTTAGGACAACACAAGGCACCTAACATCAAGGGTGAGAGTACTTCATTTCTGTAGAAAAATACAAACAGAAATGCTTTTCTATCAACAGGAATAATTTGAAATGGTAGTAATTAAAATATCATTGCAAAGGCAGAGAAACAGGACTTCAGGACAGCAGAATGATAAAGGTAGCAGCTGTGATCAGGCAGTGGTAAAGTGGTGGCATAGTGGTTAAGGGCAGGGCCTGTAACCCAAAGGTTGCCAGTTCAATTCACTACTGAAGCACTGGGGTACTTAACCCACAACAGCCTCAGTAAATATCCAGCTGTATAAATGGATAACATGCAAGAACGGTAACCTATTCAAGTTGCTCTGGACAAGAACATCCGCCAAGCAACTAAATGTAAATGTATACACTGCAGTGCAATCTCCGTTGTATTCGTTCACAGACTAATGAGACTGGATTCTGCCTACCAGCAATACACTCTGTCCTTAACTTCGACCAACACATTCAAGAACAGTTCTTTCACAACATTTCCCCACTGAAGTATTTTGCTTCCATACTTCTATCAGCAAGCTGCAGGTTTAAACTTAACAGGGAAGCAATGCGTGGGAATTTATAATGACAAAGGAGCAGCAGCAGAGCGGCTCCACTGACTAAGAGGAATGGTGCTGGCAGTCTCTTGTGCTTTGTGTGAGATGATTGACACATTGCCAGCGGATAATTAGGGTAAGGACAAAAGAGGTCTATATTTCAGGAGTGTGTGAAGCCAGTTACAGAAGTCATTTTGTTCCACATATGAATGTGTACTGTGAGCTCCTTTCCAGATTTTGTCTAGGGGAAAAAAACTGCAATGTGTTGTACTGATAGGCAAGGTCCCTCTTACTGTATGCAGAAAGAAAACCTGGTGGGGGACGACCATACAAGGGTATATATGCATGCATAATGGGTTCCAGTGGAGAGGTTACACAGAAAATAGCCTTTAATCTCACAAACCATGGGAGCCATTGGAAAAGGAGGGCCTTTTTCATTCTTTTGAAAATCTCTAGTTTGTTCCTACACCTCATTTTCACTGCCTGTGGTAATGCTATAACAACATTTACCCTGTTATTTTCAGCAATTTAATACCACCCAATTCACCAATTCAAAAACATAAAAAGCAGCCCTGCAATTTCTTTCCCTCTTTGCCACCAACAGTACAATGGCAACATAAGACTAAGAATGCACCCACTCTCACCAAACTTCTTTCATAGAGAGGCTAATGGGAGGTAAAGCCCAGAATTCAATGCCAATTACATCCAGCTGGCACTAGAGCTGACCTCTGATCAGCACAGCTGGAGAAATGTGCGGCTCTTTGTTGATCTTACATTACATTATTGGCATTAAGAAGACACTCTTATCCAGAACGACTTACATAGGTTACTTTTTTTGTACGTTACCTATTTATACATCTGGATATTTGGAGGCACTTCTAGGTTAAGTTCCGTCCCCAAGGGTACACCAGCAGTGCCCCAGCGGGGAATCGAACCAGCAACCTTTTGGTTACGAGTCCTGCTCCTTACCACTATGCTACACTGCTGCCAACACGTATTATTTTGTGTTATTTTAACATGTCAAGGGACAATAAGGAGGGCGGTCACACAGGTAACACAGAGTGAGCTGCTTTACACACACACACACACACACACACACACACACACACAGTCAGCTTTAGCCTTACATCTCACGTTAAACGGTGAAAAGGCATGAATGAAGAGCGAGCACCTCACCAGTGACGCCCAGGCAGCTGGCACAGGTTCACACATCCATGGGAGAAATTAAATTTACCACAGACATAACTGTCTAGCATTACTGCCAGCCTTTGATGTTTTCATCATGGCTTGTAAGAGAGGGAAGGATCCACACATATTCCAGTGAATATTTCTATGGCAAGGAGAGTCTGTCGTGGTATGACACAAATGAAGCAATAATGTGGCAGACAGGAAGGAGGAATGGCTCAGAGGCGCAGTACAGTACGTTACAGGCACGGGGGACAGAGGGTCATCATTTTTCCCCAAATGGCTAACAGTTACTATAGTTGAGTGTGCAAAGAATGCTCTGTGAGATCTGTAGACCTATCCCTGGTGGGCTTAATATATCTCAGCCCAAAAAACAAATGCTCATTTCATGATATTCTCTTCCATTCACACACATGCACACACACACACACACGTACACACACACACACACACACACACACACACAATGCACAAGCTGATTCCGATGATGGTCCTCTGACAATAGTTAACCACTTCTTTGTTTCAATATTGTGTGTTAGGCAAATTAATTCAGTAATTTAAGTAGTTACAGAGGCTTTTTCTTTTTGTTCAGTCACAGACGTAAGGGGTTATAAAAACAGTGACACCATTAGTAAGTGAATACAATCTTTAGGTAACCACCTACTATACTACAGGAGGCTTACAAATTACAGAGTACTGGGCCAGTAATCATTCTGGAAAAGCACATTTAATATGTATTTGAAGATTGTTTTCACAATAATAATTTCACCACACAGATGGTAAGGGGCAACCATACATCAATGTGGCAATGTAAATTCAATAAACAGTGCATTTATGGAAATTATTTGTTATTGTTACCTTGGGGATGTAGGGCATTTCTGAGGTAATGACTCCCCCTCAAAAATTTCAGTCAGAAGTGCCAATGAAGATATTTCAATGCTATGTTGATGTATGTCTCAGAGACGGCATGATAATTCATGTTTTTGTTGATAAAATACAAAATGACTCAGTCACTCACTAAAAGAATAACCTGTTTTGTTTTGTTTATTGCCATCTAGTGGATAGTTAAGATATCACATATACATAAACAAATGTTGCTTTTCATCGTCATCTAGTGGTCAGATGAAGAACTACAGATAATTCAGGACACAGGCTACAGTAATGAGTAGTAAATTGATTTCATCTCAAATTTCCAATATTATTTCTTCCTAATAAACAATCGAGATCTAGAAAATCAACTTTAGATTTTAAAATGAAGCCTGTCTGATATAAGCCTAATAAATTTACCACATGAAAAACAAAAATGTTCTTACAATCTCAAATTCTACAAGCTATTTAATAATTATGCTACTAAATACTACAAGAAAATACTAAAATGGCATTTAAACTGTTTGACTATTAATGAATTAGAACTGTAAAAAAAAGTCTGGAATTCGTATGGAATTAGAATCTAGATATTTAAACTGAAATTGAATTAGAACTGTGAATATTGCAAATGTGGAATCTGCTTTTTCTAGTTAAAGGAATA
This sequence comes from Megalops atlanticus, assembly GCA_019176425.1. Taxonomy (NCBI): domain Eukaryota; kingdom Metazoa; phylum Chordata; class Actinopteri; order Elopiformes; family Megalopidae; genus Megalops; species Megalops atlanticus. The sequence continues at coordinate 30,311,905 of CM032883.1, read as the reverse complement.
AATGCACTTTGTATTTAAAACTGTTACGACTAGCTACCCTTGACTCGAAAACAAACGATGGGAAATGGCTGCAAGCCGAACCTGCTAGGTTTGTGTATGTGCAAAAACAAACCCATAAAGTTGCAGACCTCCCAGACCAAAACAGCAAAGGTGAACTAAACGAACGAACCGAACTTACTTCTCTCGGGCCAGCAGCGTCATCCGGACCCCCGCAGCCACCGGAGTCATATCGGTGGATTGTTCAGTTTAGATAGTTTTAATAAAAAACGATGGCACAAAGGCGATTGTCCAACTCGGTTTCAGGAAATCAACGAGAGGTGGTGACTCCAAAAGGCAGGCTTTAGGTCCCAGAGAATGCAAACAGCTCTACAAAACGATGCAGACCATACGGTCGTTCTAGACCCACACAAACACTACCGGCGTCCCGGCAAACAAAAATAGCGTAAACAAACCTACCTAAAATCGTACTAATCCACAATCACATGCTGTCTAGTTGTCTCAAGAAGAAAGGAGTACGCTGCATGGTCCAGATAAAATAAAATAAAAACAGCTGCACCAAAACAATAGTTTGATTTGGCCAACACAAAATGGCTCCACCAAATTTCAAGTTCACCGCCATGATTTTTCTCTCCCTCCCCTGCCGGTCAGCGGTTCACCTATGTCGGCTTACCTGGCAGGTAGGCTGCCTCGAGCTCCTTCATGATGTCAGCAGCAAGTGCAAAATCAAAGAAACAAAAGCGAAGAAATGAGCGCGTGTTGTGCACAACGTTTTATTTTATAATCAATTTATAAACTTTTATTATAAATAGACTGACTGAAATGATTGAATCACACAAAATAACTTTTGGTATTAGTTTGTTTCTAACAAATGTGCCCTCCCATAGTGAATGGTTGACACCTTCTAAATGCATGTAGATGAATTTCAATCAAAATTTTTATTATTCATTTTTCACCAAGCGCTGAACATGTACCATAGTACACATTCGCTTGTCCATTTGTTGAGGACATGGTGAAGGATGATTCACCTGACCATATTACATCTCCCCACAGCTTGGGAGCCCATTGCCTGTGCTCTTTGACCACTGTACCTGCAAACGTGCACTGCCAGGTGCAGTGAGTGGTTTATGCACTGCAATTCGACTGCGTTATCCTGCTCGGCAGAGATCTCAATGGCCCATGATTGATGAAACGGCCTGCTCATGCCCTAGTTTTAAATTTTCATCTCAAACTACACATATCACGATCTGGGAGTTTGCCTTTCTAACCACAACTGCCTTTGTTGATTATGTCTTTTCCTCTGAGTTCCAAGTACATGTGGCCACCAAAGACACCCCACTGTTGGGGTTTTGACATATTTAAATCAGTCATGTTTTCTAAAGGATCTGTTGACTACCAGGCAAGGAATTTCTATACTTGATCAAGCTAGCTCTTACGTATATGGCAATATCAGCATCTTCTGCATTTGTGGAAGACTATTTGCAATCAAAGTTTTTAGACCTGAATGTTACAGCTGGTCTGATGTTATGATTCAAGGACTGATACTTATCAGATGTGATGATCTCAGAGATTAACATTGTGTCTGTATTGTTTGCTGTACACATAAGTGTCGTAATTTGTCTAGCCTTGGAAAGTATTATTGTCTATGTGTATAGTTTGTAAAGAGGCAACATAACAGAAGAAGTGACATCTTTTTTTTCTCCAACATAACAAATGATATCAAACTAACCAAAAGTTTGTCTCAAATAACATCTAAAAATGGTAAAACTACATTTATCAAATAATTATAAATGTATACATTATTGTTTTACAACAAAGAGCTGACATGAGACTAAGTGCTGGTGTACATTTTCATTTATGTTAATTTAGTCAATTTTACATCAGTTTGTAAAAAGTAAAGTAAGTGTTTGTGGGATCTGCTAATGGGCTTGAATTAAAGCATTTCAGGGGATTTAAACTGGGGACGTAGCTAGTCTAGACAGGGAATGGAACTGAAGGAATTGTGGGAGAACATTGAATTGAGAATTTTAGTTTTTAATTGACTTGATCTGGAATTGTAATTGAATGAATGGAATTTACAGGGAGAGGGAACTGAACTGAATGGAATTTCATGGCGTTGACCCCAACTCTGCCAGGTATGGGATGTTACAACAGTTACAGTTCCCCTTTCTTCCACAAGATGGCAGTGCTGATGCATGGGGGGAAAATATACTAAGGGGCGTAACCAAGATACTGCAGCTGGAACTTGGAATTCACAGTCTCCCTGTTGTTCCATCCTGTGCTTGCTTGCCTTTCATAATGCCTGAGACCGGAGTCTATATTGAAGGCAATCAGATCTACATCAACCAGCAATCAGAACACCCCAGGGGACTCGGCGGAGAGACACAGCAGGATGACATGCAATATCCGCAGCATCTATCTGATGGGAACTCACTTCCACGAGCCCCTGAGTATAAATAAATCAAGGTGATGATACACTCCTGGCCCTCTGGAACACACCAGCACTTATCAATGACGTGCCAGTGGTGCTAATGCGGCTCCTGCGTGCTTGTTTCAAGAGTTAGGGTTAATGACAGCTCGGTGCTGGAAAGGATCCCCTGTCGGAGCTTCAGGACCCTGACAGTGCTGCCTTGAAACTTGTCAATTAATTAGGGGAACTGTCAGGTGCACCCAGCTCACGGTCACGGAGCTGCGGCAAATGCATGAATCATAGACTGGGTAGCATAATAAACACATATTCAGTAATGATAATGATCATGAACGCTCTCAGAAATTTCCTGAAGGCACTTTGCCCATACATGCACAGCGCATGCTACATGGTCTGAGAGTAAATGGCAGGATCTGCTTTGTTTTTTCCCACAGTGGTGCACTGAGAATGCATGCTACCTCTGCTCTCTGACTCGAGAGCTCTCGCTACCCCCAGGAGGGGGGAGCGATGGAGAGTCAGCTTCCACAGGCGTGGCTGATATGAGCAGTGTTAACACCATGCACCTCCGCTCCCGCAGACCAGCTCAGACACGCGCGCGACACGCAGCGCCGGAGAGAAGACATCGCCGCGGCAACATCCTGCGACAGAGCCGACCTGCCTCCCGCTCCATAATTAATGAGGTAATTTGTCTCTGGAATAAATCTCCGCAGCGGAGGCTGGCGGTTATGAATTATGTATCCGATTCACCGCCTCTGAAGGATGCTGCATCACACACGTTCGGTTCACTCGGATGGAGGCGCTGGTCTGGAAGGAAGCCCTCTGATAGATTTGAAGAAACGCGTATTAAATGAGGCCCCTATCAAATCAAACTGCACTGAGAAACCCATTAGAGCCCACATTGTTTGTGGACTGGTGGAGGAGCATCGGGGCAAAGATTCCCCGAGGCTTTCATTCTGAAAAGGGGAAGGGAAAGCATTCAGTTCAAGGCGTGATCAATTTTGAGGTGGCAACCCCTCTTTGACTGCATCTCAAGGCTGTGGTTTATTTCCTCACTCGTCAAGGAAATGAATGGAGAGGCCTTGCCTTTGTAAATAGGACTACACAGGAATGACTTCTCTTCCTTTATCTTCCCAGTGTGGTTTATCTAAGGGACACTGCTATATACTAACACTTGCCCTTGAACTGTTCCCTGGACAACCAAAGCTCATCCATTCAACCCTTGAAACCAGGCTGTGCAAGGGGATCATACCTTATAGAAAGAAGGTTTTCTCATTTAATTACAGCATGGTCATGGTGGAGAAAGTGAGAACAGTAGCCTCAGAAGTGTGACCAAAGAACAATCAGTTCCACTCTTTTCTTTCCTGAATAACAGATAAAATGCCTTGGAAGGCTAAACTGGTTGTATAACTTATCATCTTACTAAAATTAGCACCAGCATTAGCACACAGAACAGAGACAAGAAAAAAAGCAGTACAACGGTTTCCTACTGTGAAGAAAAATGTACCGGGGAAACGGACCTACATTCCAACATAAGGGAGTCAAAAGGAGTATGCTTCTCTGTTCTCCTCTTCATACGGAATAAAGTGGAGAGCTGAAATGAAAATTTGATTTACCCCGACTCATATGTACCCAGTAGATTCATATATCTCTTTGCAGTTGTGAGCTTTGGGGTATTTACCTGACACAGAGAGAATTGTGGAGAGCATTTATCTAATCAAAGAAATGGAATTAAGGTGGAAAAAGACCTTGCGGGCAGTAGACATAGAGGAGAGCAGGCAAGGTGTTAGATGCACACAGAATCAACACAACACAATTCAATTTCCTGTGCGCAAACAGTTGATACAGAATTCAATTTCTCATGGGCCACTTTCCTTCCTCGGTCCTGTGTTAGTCTCACACTCCGCCAAATTAAAAGCCGAGAGACACAATCCAATACAAGAGCCGTGTTTCTGTCATTTCTTCTGACAAATGAGATTAGCATTTTGGAAGGCAAAATGACTAACACATTGAGTGGTGTGAAAATGGTTTCAGACTGTCAAACAGATTTGCCTAGGCTGTCTGGCGGGTAAAAATAGTGTCTTGGCACAGACGCTGCAGGTACGATCTAGCAGGAACAGAACACTGCCGTCTGAAACACCTGAAAAAAATGCTTGACAGCATAACAGAGCACAAAGTCCTCTGTTCTTTTCCAGGGCGAGAAATTCCCTCGAGTGAATACACAGAGAGGTAGTGATAGCAATATGGTACAAAAATAATAAATCAAATTGCTCCCTAAATACAGCAGATGACCCATCCAGTGCTGGTCATTACAAGCTATATAATGGATAGTGATGTATTTTGGATTCTGTGTTCTAGGGACTGTTATATGGCAGTATACGTGGCTTCTGTCAGAGTGCACAAGAAAACTTGTGGTAGGGCTCGAGCAATGTTATGCTCACACTCACTGGCCTGGGAGTGTTGTTAGCCTGGTCTGACACTGTTGCTCATTTGAATTGAATGGGGTACACTTATGTTCTATTTTGCTGGAAGTCGCCCTGGATAAGCTCTGGATATGCATTTAGCGTCTGCTAAATGCATGTAATATAATGTAATGTAATGGATAACTTCCATTTTAAAGAGCATTAGAAGCCGCAACATGTTGCAGAACTTAAATTTAAAAAAGGTAAGCCAAATAAGGGCTTACAAAAACTATGACACTACACATTTATTTTAAAAATATATTAATGATCAGAAACCTTGATAATGTTACACTTTGCATAGCACTTTTGGGCTTTTGTCAGATGATAAGAGCTTTAAAAATGTGCTATTTATTGGCTCATTGATCCTGTTCACTCCCATTGGGAACCCCCCGGCCATCACACAAAACAAAAATACCACTCAGTCCCTTCTGGTTCAATCAATCTGACTGCAAGCCAAACAAAAAAAAAGGAATGAAATGTCAACTCAATAAACATGACCACTGTAACCAACTCCACAGAAGCCAGACCTCTCAAGGTCTGAGCTTGTGGTAACTCCATTCACACGTGGGGAGGGGCGGTGAACAGTTACCTCGGTGACCAGACAGCAGACCAACTGACTGAGAATGTGAGGAAAAACCTGTCATTCTTCGACAGGGGCGTAGATCTCTGTTCTTCTTTCTTGCCCATGAGCACATTCATAGTTATATTTTCCTCCTAATTTCCACATCAGGGATTAATGATGAATTAAACAACAACAGTGAGATGATAAACACTGGAATAGGAATGATCTATCACAGTCTAAATGTGCCGGTCTGCTCACGATATGTTGCCAGTTTCACAGGGGAGATGAGGGAGGCAGCAGTGCTGGCGGGAGAAAGGGACAGAGGGAGGGGTAGGGGGCAGTCCTCTGCAGCAAACAGTCCCAATATTGATTTCTTCTCCCCTGCTCAGTGACACAGCAACTCTCGCCCACTCTCTCTCTCTCTCTCTCTCTCTCTCTCTCTCGTTCTCAGTGTCCCAGGACAGCCCGTCATGTATCGATCTCCCAGGGTTTTCTGTGGTTACATCAGGCACAAATACCCAGGCTTTACCTGAGGAGAGAAGCAGTTATGGCACAGAAAAGGCTCCCAGTGTGAAGGAATGCAGCCGATTTGACTGGTTTCTATTGCAGGGAGCTGTCCGAGGTCCTGAACCTCTCCCACACCACCAGAGCCCCTTTTGATGCCTTGAACATTTTCACCTCAAAGATTATATTACACAATCTTTTTTTAGAAATACATTATAAATGATACAGTGAATAATTTACTGGGTGTATATACAAATCTAATTTACCTTTCTTTGTCATACGTCAAAGATACAGCTGTATTTAACTATGATTTCATTTGGTGCTTTGGTTCCTCCTGTGTCTCCTATTTCACTTTGGGCATTCACTCTTAAAGTACTGTGGTGAAGAGGTCTGTAGAATCTATCAGCCAGTGCTGAAATGAGTCCATACCAATATGGGGAATCATTATTGAGAGTTTTTAAAGCCTGAGTCTCATGGGATGCCATCCATTATTACTGACCTTCCGCTGTTTTCTTCAGCATGTGAGAGCAACAGCAAGCCATCAGAAAAAAGCATGCCCTTTTCAAAGGGGAAAAGGGTAATGGCCTTGATCTCATGCTCTAACACAAGCTAGAGGGATAATCTTATCTCAAAGAGCCTGACAGGAACCTGAGTTCAACATGCGAGAAAGGAAAATAACGCAACAGGGTCTGTGCTTCTCTCATTCTGGAGATCGACTGACTTTGCACAAGGTTTACTTGCTGGTGTTTACTTTACGGTTTCAATGCAGTCGCAAGGACTCTATTATTTTCCAACAGGCAAAGGCTAAAACGCAATCAAATAAAGTAGCTTACTTTGTAAAGAACCACTGTGCAAGATGACAGCACTGCTTACATGGGCCATGTTCAGGACAGTATGGTTGAATCTCCACTCCACTAAGTGGGAATAATGCTAATCCTGTAAAATAATTATCTTTGTATTAATCACCCCTGACACTAGGGGACAACTCCTAGGTATGTGTATGGGACCAAGTTTGTTTGGGTGTCCTTGCCCGTGTGTGAGACTGAGTGTGTGTGTGTGTGTGTGTGTGTGTGTGCATGTGTGCGTGCATGTGTGCGTGTGTGTGTCTTAGAGAGCAAGCTTACTGGTGTGTGTGTGTGTGTGTGTGTGTGTGTGTGTGTCTTAGAGAACAAGCTTACTTCTGCGTGTGGGTGTGCGTTTGTGTGTGTGTGTGTGTGTGTGTGTGTGTGTGTGTGTGTGTGTGTGTGTGTGTGTGTGAGAGAGAGAGTGCTTCTGTAGACCTGCTCTCTCTTTGATGCAGCTGCTAGTCAGCAGAGAGCTGAAGCTCCAAAACACTAATTAAAGTATCATTTATCACCACTCTCAGTTTCACAGGCCAGTGGAGTTATCTGCTGGAATTCAAACACCACCCAAGCCTTTTTCTTTCAGAAGCAGGAGGACACTGTAAAATGCTCTTAGGTTATTTACACCATCATCCCTGATGTAAATTGGTACACCTGAAAAACTCTCAACTGGTTTCACCTGACTGCAATAAATGCTTCCACCAAGATTATTTCACTCATTCCAGTGCTGAGGGAGAAATACAGGGACCCAAAATAATCAGGCTTAGCCATAACTGAACTCTTAAACTAGAGGGCAGTAAACAATACCTTCACCTTGTCAGATATATCTGACATTTTGACAAACAAGTTATTTGCCCTTCACATCTTTTGAACAGAGGTACAGTTTCCTACACTGAGACAAACATTTGCTCATGAAATGTAAAAACTAACGTAAAGTGAAAAATTATATAAATAACAGTAAGCACGCTCAATTGCATATCATGGATAGTTTTATTCTAAATATCTGGATTTAACTGACATATCAAACAGAGCTGACTCTCAGTCATAGGTAAACATCAGCCCTGGCAAATAATTCATGAGATCAGTTCCATCAGGGTTGCATAACTGAGACTGATTAGAAGCATTATCAATGGGATGTGTCCAGCTTCATAAACGCCATGCACTCAGGCTGCATAAGTGCACTGGCTGAAGTGCTGAGTGACTATCTGCCTCTACTTGCTTTGAGTCAAAGAGAACAAACTGAGTCACTGAGAACTTGAGTCAAAACAACAACCCCGTGGCTGCACAACACATCCACACACATCCGTCACTGCTGCAGGAGCACGGTGTTGACTTGACAGCAGTTTGTAAGTAGCGTGGGGTCACCAGTCACCCGGTTCTCTGTGCCTCGAGAGCCTCTCGTCTGCATGAGGCCTTTTCAGATCCAATACTTCTGTTTATTACAAATGGAAGCTCTGCAGAGGGAGTGGGAGAAGGGAGGGGGAGAGAGCATCAAGCAGCTGTATAAGCCTGGCTCTGAAATACTCGACGCTCTGAAAAACTTTATGGAAATCTCACGCTGTTCAGCACGAGCTTTTTGCCCACTCTCTATTGGAGAGCAGTGGAGGATAATGTGGTTAAGGGCTTAATCAGTGGGGCAGGTAAAGCCAGAAAGGGGAACTCTAGGGCCATGGTTTGGAAATGCCACTTCACCCTGTGCTTAGAAAAGTAAGAGTGCCATCTCTGTGATGGAGGGAGTTCATGGCTCTGATTTGGATGAGTCTGAAGTGGGGTGCACAGATAGCACCCAAAAGAGTGGCCTACAGGCAGTGAGAGGGGATTACTCCTCAAAAACTAATTGATTCATCTAGATAATTACTTGTCCTTGATGTGAATAATTGGCCATCTACATCTTCAAACCCCCCATTACAAACAGACAGGCTCTGAGGCCTCTTACACACTGCCAGAATAACCCAAATCTGCCTTGAGCCACTACGAAAAAAACAACAAAAAATAACAACCCTTAGAATTTTTATACACAGAGAAGTGGTATGGAAATGATGAGAGCAGTTCATGTCAGAAGTTATAACCACTGCATATCCTGCTGCATGCGAAGGCTCTTGACTGTTTTCCTTCCATCATTATCTCTAGTTTCCTTCATTATCTCCATCATTTCTTTGGTTGACTGTGCCTCTCTGACCCTTATTCATGTATCTGCGCCCTTTCTCATTCCTCTTTATGGAAATCCTTTTTTCATCATTCCACCTCTCTCTTTCATAGCATCCCTCTCAAAGCCTATAGTACTTTCAACTATCTCCTTTTGTCTTCTTTCTTTCTTCTTTCTTCATGTCCCTCCTTTCTCTCTCCCTCTCTCCTGTGGTACACCTTGCTGCACAGCTCTAAGTGACAAGTCCTGGCAGCACAGATGGGTACCTCTCCTTTGCTCATGTTTTTTGGGGTCCTGGGGTCCTGTACTACCCCACAACCCTCTCACCTGACAGCTGGAGCGGAGGACTGCGCTAACATGAGACAAACAGCCAACCGCGAGGCAACAGCGTCTCCGTTCCTATTGCTTCCATCCAATCTAATCCATTCTTTAATCTGCTCCTCATTAGGCTTGCTCCTACATTGCCTTCAATTGCCTTCTGCCCCAGAGGATTGTGGGAAGCTTACCGCTTGTCCAAAATCAATGGAAAAATGTACACACAGAAAGTGTCAGGGAGGCACGCCTGTGATGAGAATAGCCCACAACAGGCATTTAAATGAATCCTAATGCCCTGCTTAGGAGGCATTACTAATGGCAATACAATTGGGGACGGCTTTATTTCTACCCAGTAAAATAAGAAAAAGAATGACTCCAGAGCAGTCTCTCCTTGAGACTCTTGTACTGAGCATTTCTTTCATCAAAATTCCACATCCAAGCTTTTAATTCCTGGGATTTCTGGATTTCTGCATCCAACTGTTCTCTATATTTTCTTAGATATGAGGGCTTTCTCTGCCACTTTCCATATGGGTTTCAGTTTAATCAGATCAGACATAAATTAAAATCTGCTACTGGTTTGAAGGCTCTGAGAAGCACCTGTGCTCATCCCATCTCAGATGACACAGAGGGGTCTTTGAGCCCCTCATGCAAAAACGCCTAGAATAACGACAGGAGGGACTAATTACTTTCTAAAGGAAACAACTGTCTGGTATGAAGCACACTTGCATGTCGGCAGTTGGCGAAATGGCCTAGTTTAAGTGTCAGTTTGCTCTCTTTGAAAACACAGGCCTGCTCTCCGCAGCCGAGAACAAGGTAAACAGCAATTAGCATTCCAGCATTGGGCCCGGTGCTGTGTTGCTTGGCTGTGTTGTTACAGGCACTAAGTGGCTTCATTAGAAGATGGGGAGGCAGACAGAAGTGTGTCTAGGGCAAAAAGACAGCCCCTAATTAGGCCGCATTTAGAATCCACACACACACACACACACACACACACACACACACACACACGTGCGCACATACCACATCCGTGTCTCTCAGAAACGCACACATCACCGCTTTTTTGAATCAGGCAGGATTGTTCCGGACAAGGACTAAGCTGCTGTTCCAGGGAGAATTTCAAGACGATAAAAAGCCATTATCTTCAGTGCAGTGGGCTATTCTTCTTAGGAGCACGACGTCTGGCTGGCGGAAGCTGTGGGGTTGTGTAATCTGCTTTTATTCTGCTGCGGAGAAGCTGAGGGGCCTTCCGATTTATTCGACGTTGAAGAGACGTAAGCCACATTGGAAAGAAAGGAGGAATAAGAGCTAAATCGTATAAAGAGCTGCCCCGATGCCCAGAGAAGAGAGGTGTGAGAAAAGAGAGACAAGCACCCAATACGCATACTGTGACATAAAGGTACCTTCTGGTTGATTTGTGACAACAAATGGAGATTGATTTTGTGGACCGCCCGGGCACATGTTAGCAGCAAACGGGCCTAGCCAAGGTCACACGGATGATAATGGAATCACAGTCACAGTCAGTGCACTGGCCTCAGTGAAGGCAGCTCATGTACTGTTAAATATCTCTTAGAATAAAAAAAACACAATATATAGCACACACCAGTGCACTGGACCAGGTGAAGGACAAACGCAGTAAGCAGAGTTTCAGGTACCAGAGGCATTAATCAAGAGAGAGAGGAGTCCATCCTTTCACGGGGAAATTTCAACAAGTGTACAATGCTGTACGTGTTATACATGTGTATCACAGATGCACAGAACTCACAGCCCTGGACTTGCCCTCAGATGAACAGAGTCACTCGATTTGATGAGCGCCATTGACTCATCAGACAGGCAGACAGAAGTTACTAGTGTACATAATACAATTACCGAGCCGTCTCGCGCACAATGGGGCCGGGGGTCGCCTTAGGCAAATTCTCCATTCAGACTCACTCATCCGAGCAAATGCGCTTAGCTCTCCCCTGCGCGTGGTGAGGGAACCGTGGGGACGACCGATTCCCCTCTCCTCGGAGCAGCGATCTCGCACCCGCGCCGCTGCTGCTCTCTTCTGGACGAGAGAGCCTGTCGCCTTCCCCAACGCGTCACCTTTCAGTTGGGAACGAGAGAGGAAACAGAGATGGGCAGGGAGCGGAGAATATGCTTGTGTGCCGTGAGCTGGGTGCCATGGGAGATTTCCGCGGTCATAAAGAGCCGCTTGTGTGTACCGGCACCGGAGTGGCTCCTCGGCTCTCCCGCGCGGCCACTCTCATCCCCACCACCGCCGTCTCTCCGTCTCGCGGCGCTTCACGGTAGAGTGACTCAGCAGCTTGAGGACGTCCTGGGGCCTCCAGCAAGCCGCAGCCCGCCGACTGCTCCCTGAAGCTTGTTACCCAGCAGCGCGGTCGCCCCTGTCAACCAGACTGACAGGCGTGTCAAGCCAGCCAATGGTAATTTAATGCCGAGCGGCGGCTCTCAGGTTTCCAGCACAGGGCGGGGTGAGGGGGGCACAACCTGTGGGGAGAGCGCAAGATGCCGATTCCTGTCACCCTGACAGACGAGTAAGTCGCAGAAGGCAGAGAATAAAATCTCCTTCCGAGGGCCAGGACAGCAGTCCGCAGAACCACAGGACCAAACACAAATCCTACAAACCTGAAATCCTTGCGTGGACAGAGTTCAAAAGATTTTTAACTCAGTTGAAGCTCTTACTTTATCCCCGAAAATGTCAAACCTCACCGCTGCCCCAGTGAGCACGGGGACGACAGTGTAGCCCGGCGAGTTCATTAAATAGCCGGTAAAATGGCCATGAAGCGGCAGTTATCTGCCGGTGGGAGCGTTGGAGGGCATATGGAGTCGCACCATGACCACGGGCTCGCCAGCGCTTCAGACTCCTGCCAATGCCAAGCACTATGTGCCCGCGACAAACATCAATCCACCCCATTTAGCAATGCAGGGAATGAGCCCAGTCAATATGTCTTTGAGCCACTTTGGGGAACAGCGGGGTCTTCGTAAATGCCCACTTAATGAAAACAATAGCATTGACCCCTGACTGCATGAAAGACAAACATTTGCCGATAAATACCAGCCCCATTGTATGAGTAAATGACTTAAGAGTGTGAATCTATATAATGATTCAGCACATATACATTGCCTGAGGTGGAGTGGAAGCACATATTACTGTCTCTCCAGAGGCATACCAAGCCACAGACAAGCAGTTTACATATTTTACTGCCAATCAGCACATCCAGCCACTTTGCAGAAAGGGACGGTGTGCTATCTGTGTATCCACATTGTCAGTTTGTAAATGCTCAGTGGCCAACAATAGCCAAGTCATCCTCATGAATGAAGCCACAGCTCAGTAATGAGACTAAAGGCCCTGCTCTACTGCAGCCCAGAGCCCTCCTCTCTCCACTACAGGCCTGAGTGACATCACTGCTGCACAGCTCTACTGCAGAGGCTGTTCCTAGGCAACCAGCCCCGGCAACCACATCGCCATAGAAACTGGCCAAAAAAAAAAAAAAAACGGGGAAAAGAATTCATGTTTTCCTTGAAAATGGCACATTTACAGGACAGGGGAGACAGCCTATAAATAGCTACTACATTCAGAAGTGAAATAAAATTGAAAAATCCCTCCTTTTTGCCTCTGGGCAATTGGTTTTTTCATACCTTGATGTTCTATACATTGAATCATAAATTCCTGACATGAACACACCCCTCAACCCCACCTGATAATCCACCTCACAGTATACATATGTGCACATGTGTACAAGTGTATGTTGCACTATGAATATCACGGAATTTAACAATGAAATTGAATATGTTAGCCCATTAGTTTTCTGATCATTCATTTTACCCTTTAGTTGAGGATGCTTACTAGTGTGTTTTACTAGTGAGCATTTTAAATCATTAATTTGATCATTAAGTACCTTGATAATGCTGTCAAAATGTATTTATGTTTCGATGTAAATCTACTCAAACCATACCGAATTTACACATTCTCAAAAATCTGGTTGTTCATTTCCACAAAGAGCATTTGTCTGTCTGGTGCTCAGCAACAGAGCCAAAAATACACAAAAGGTATTTATAGACATGAACAGATTCACTCACTCCCTCTCAATTTATCAGACAAGGAGGTTACTGAGAGAAGGAGATGACACTCCCCTGTGTCTCAGGTGTATTACATGGCTGCTAGCACGGGTTCAGTGGAACCTGAATATTTCAATTATATAGCACACCTGGTTTACCCTGTGAATATTAATGAACTCTCACACTGTGACTTTCCGCAGTCTTCTGTTGAACGATGAGCAGGAAATCTGAATCTGACGCCTGATCTACTGCCTCTGACCTCATTCTGCAGGTTAATCATGCGTGACGGTGCTATGGGGATCCATGAGCGAGTCCCACAAACCTACTTTACCTTCACACGGACTCTGATGCTGCTGATTGCCTTAACCCTTTCATCTCCCACCCGAGGCACTACGGAAAGCAGAACAGAACACGTCCCCCCCAGAGGCCCACTCTCGAAGCGGACACAGGAGTCGGGACACAGGACACAGTGCTGGGGGTAGGCACGTCGAATTCAGCCCCCACACACGACCTCACATCAACTGAGGCTGGCCACGCTAATGCGTGAGGACACTGACATGACAGTGCACTCTCTGGTTTCGATCTCCCGAGCGCCGCGGGCGTGAGTGGGAGGAGCCGCCGAAACACCAGTCAGAGTGGGGCGGCAGCTCTGTGGCAGACCGGCTCAGAGCCCCCACAGCTCAGACAGGCTGCCGCTAACACACCGTTGGCTCCAGGGCACAGGGAGGAAGGTCACTGGCCATGCCAGACGCTGACCGGGATCACTCCCACCATTCTGTGCAAACGGCCATCTTAAAGCAAACCCCACCCTCTTTCTTTCTAATTACTAACCGAATTCAATTGAATTGAACTGTGGGCTGGCAAGCAGTTTAAGCGCTGCGTTTAAGGGTTTTAATGAGGGTAAGGCAAATCGTCTTTGTGTCAGAGATGCTGTATCCGCTAGCCACAGAGCCCACGCTTCACTGTTTAAGGTCGGTACTCACAGGGCCTAAAGGTCCAAACTGTCAGACTCCCTCCGGTGCTTTAATGCGTAAGCTGATAAACATCAAAATCCTTATCAGCGGAGGAAAGCTGACTCTGTCCTCATACACTGGGCATTTTGGGTGGGTGTCCTCCACGAACGTAAACCGGTGATAGGGCTGACGGGAGAGTGGGCGGGGGCAGATAAATTCGGCCAGATGGGTGGAACAGGAGAGGGAGCTGACTAATGTGCTTGGGGAGGCGTACCTGGTGAGGGGGCAGCAGTCAGGACGGGCGAGGAATGAGTGACAGACACTCACGGGCGTCTGAGGAAATGATGGTGCCTGTTACCTCAGGCCCTGTAGGGTAGACTGGAATGCAATCCCCAACGAACAGGACCCTTCTATAGGTCCTTTCTCCACACTGAGGCTTACATTTACATCTACTCACTCGGATGATGTTCTGACAAGTGCGTATGTTAATGCCACTTTAACAACAACACACACAGAAAATGACAGGCCACATCTGAACGTGCATCAGATCATCACACAGTCACACAACCAGTGCCATACTACCAAAATGCCATAATACCCTACAGTAAGGCATAATAAGAATGGAACCCTGTAGGGGAGGGATGGCCAGGGGTTCTGCGGCTAAAGACCAGAGTGCTCTTGCCATTGGCCTCCATAAGCAGGCATAGAAACTGAGCAAACAGTTTTCCATCAGAGGGGAGAAAGGTAGCGCATGGGCATGTACTGTAGATAGCACAGAGGCTGTTCAAAATATGTGTCACAGACAAGCTCACGGAGGGCAGGCCTGGGCACAAGGAAATGGTTTTCCACAGTGCTGTACTACTGTCAGTTCATGTGTATTTACTTCACCTTTACCTTCAGCACACAGAGACACACAACTGCACCCTGTCTTTGATCTGTCACAGATGCTGGTGAAACTTTACTTTATAAATGTGAACTTTGAAATATACCCACACCAAAGAAGAATATATGAGTCATAACGCAGTTTGGGTATTGACATGTTTGGTTAACAACAGACTTTACAAACAAAAAGTGAGATTTGGAGGGCTGCAGGGAGATCTGATATGTAAATGACACAATCTGTTCACCAGTGCATGAAAAGATGGTTATGTCTTTTGGAGAAAATAGGAGAATGGGGAGCAATGAAGCATCTGACTGATCAGAGTAAGAGCTCAGCCCACCCCAGCTGGCAAGTAAAGTATTTCACCTATCTAATCACTGAGATTAAATATGAGGTTAACCATTAAACTGTTAAATACCCCTGCACAAATAAGGCTACTAAATACTGTCAGACTGCAAAACATATCCATTCAGCTTTCCACCTCTAACATCAGCTTTATGATGCAAAATTCTGGATCAATTCCAGTCCAATACAAACATGCACAAATTAGATCTCTCCCTTGTTATTTATTAGTAATAAACCCACTATTCAGGATGAAAAGCACCAGTAATTCTGCAATTATCAATAGCAAAATCCCAATAATAGCATAGCTGCGTGATAGGAGTGCAGGGCAGCTTAAACTTGGGCAGCACTGCTCAGACCTGAAGCATAGAACATGACCTGGATTCCTGTAACTCAAGTACGGCTGCGCTGGTTTCCACAGATTTTGAGAAAACTGCCACCCTGACACATAACAACAAAAAGGGGACAATTATAGAAGAAAGGTAGAAATAAGAGCAGGGAGTCTGCCTCAATGTAGCACTGACCTCATAATGAGAACAGGATGGCCTGTTTTTTTGGCTTGCTACCTTTCATGCAGGTTCACCTCAGAGGAACCAGGGCATATTATTAAATTCAGATAGTCCTATGATCGCTGGAAACTGTGATGCAGAAAGTGTGAAGCAACAGCTTTTTTTTTTTCGTCTCGCCTTCATTTTTTAATTCAGACTGCCTCTGCTCAGTCTTCCAGATGCACTATTTAAAAATGCAAACAGTGTCGGTAGACGTTGTGTGCCTCTGGGCTGAGTGATAGACTTATGGGGGAGGATGCAGGTTAGCTATGGAAGCGATCTGGGGACAGGTGGGAGGAATTTTAACGAGGAAAAACCCGCTTCTATTTCAGGCTCCTCTGTGAAGCAGCTGTGCATGCGGAAAGGGCAGGAGCAGAAGCTCAGAGTCTCTCGTTCACACACCTCACTCCCTCAGGCGAGGAGGAGACAAAAAAAAAATCACAAACGAATCAACAGCTCAAAGCCGACGCCGGCTTCCAACTGCCCCACGCAAGTCAACGGATGAAAGACGGCTCTTTTCATCTCCAAAATGAGACTCTGATTTCTGCAACCGCATTCGAAGAGGCACATTGGCTGCCTTTCTCATGGTGTTATAAAAACTATGATGCACTATGGACCCTTGCCTCCTCCCTCTTCTCCATGGACCAATGAATGTCACCTCTTATTGACATACCGCCTGCATATGAGCAATTATGCTATTGACATGGGTATGCTTTTATATGCTCAGCAGACCTCCCATTGAGAATCTATTAACATATGACTGACTCACGCAGATGAGGATGATATAGACATTACAGAATAACGTTCTCTACTTTACTTGCTGCAGGCCTTGTGGGCCATTATCTAACACATAATATTTCATGTCCCTCATTATCATTACAGATTCTGTCATCCAGATGGGAGACAGGGATCTTGTGAATTTTGATGTGACATCTCTGCTATACACAAAATGACCCAATATTGCCAAATTTGTGGATTTCAAGCCATGTGTAATAGTGTCATTAGCCTATAATGCCTCAAATGGAAAAATAGTGAGAACTTTTAAAGCAACTAGGCTAACATGCCAAAAGTCATTACAGAGCATCATGTAAAGAATATTGCGCTGTCATAAGAACAGGGTGAATCTTGTCTCACTTCCCTCATTGTATGGTGCATGTATCTTTCACATCAAAGAGAAGCTGGGGTTTAACAATGAAGCTGTGCATCCAGAATATAAAATATATTTTCATAGCAATAAGAAGAGATATAATATACAGCCCAGAGCCACTCTTTGTAATATACAGTAGATGTAATCCTTCCATAGATTCAAACTGTACAAGGCATTTCAAACAAACTAAAGCTGAACCCATCTGAGACCCCCAAGCTAATGAGTTTCTAAATTATACTCCTTGAAAAACACAACACAGATAATCTGCCCATCGTCTCCATCAAAAGCAAAGGTATTTTCAAACCATTTTTGCTCCAAGATTACAAATATTCACTGCTGATGAAATATATCTTAAAAATAAAGAAGACATGCCCCAGTCCAAATGGATAGCAGCCACTCTCTTAGCGAACGCAAAACAGAGACAGAAACAGGTTGAAATAGAGGTAAAAAAAGTAAAAACCAAGAAAAGGGGAGACTCAAAAGAACCAGGTGAGTCTTTACCTGCTTCCCGTCCACCGTGTAAAGCCTCTTGACGACCCCGGAGTCGAGCTTGATGGCATCGGTGATGTCGGTCAGCACCTGCTCGAAGGAGTGGGCCGTCTTCTTGTTGAGCAGGATGCGCACGGCCTTGCGGGGCTTGACGCCGCTGCGGATGATGGTCACCAGCTTGGGCCGGATGAAGTCCTTGTTCTCCTTGGTCTCCGAGGGCCCAGCCTTGGCGCTGGCCAGGGACGTGGGTACACGGGACGACGCGGAGGTCTTCACGTTGACCGACCAGTTGGGGTTGACGTTCTTGGTGTAGTCCAGCTTTTTGTAGGCCTCTATGGATCCGCACACGTAGCTCTCCCCTGCGGGTGGCGGAGACATAAGGACACTTGTCAGTGTGGCGTAGAGTACAAATGCCACTGTGATCCACTAACATCCAGTGATGTCACTGGTGTCATGGACTGACCTTTGAAAAGACCCAAACATGCCCTGTTACTTCACATATATTTGCTTGGACTTGAAGGACAGACTGGGCTGCACAGCTTTACTAAATGTGCTCATATTTATTCATGCAGTAAGTACAATTGTGTGAGAGCAATGGCATGCATTTGATGTCCCTGTTTTAACAGACTGAAATAGTGCAAACAGATTTTAAAATAGCACTGAGGAGGACCACTACTGCCACCTCTTATAAATATGCTGTATTCAACTGGAGCATCAGTTGTAAATGTATAACTATACACACGGTGTATAAGCAAACTGTTAATGCAGATATATTACATGAAAGCTTGCTTTACAACAGGTTAGCCAGACAAAGTTAACATTCACATTTTTGTTTAGATACTGTGTAGTACAGACAGTGTTGTGCCTAACTTTCCATTTAAGAACTGCATGTGTGAAGGGAATATTAAGCCTGGCCTATTCTGGCTTTGCACATTAGGAACCTTAAAGAGGGGCAAACTATTTGCCAAAGAGAGACGGATTCTCACTTTGCACTAGGCATGGAAGCATGCACGTGGGACATCTGTCTCACCCACTGGGAAACATCAGAACTCTTTACTGTAGACGCTACATTTGTATGTGCAAGGACACTCAAAAGCATTTTCATATGTGCACCATGACCTTGATGACAGTAGCAGATACAAGTGTGGCATACTCAGTGACAGATTAAATTATTCAATTATAACAATGCCATATGATGTGTTAGACCAGTCTTTGATTACTGACAGTTAAGATGGGTCACCTAATGACCAATCTTCTGCATTTAAATAGGTTTCCACATGTCATCTCCCACAAAAAACTGGGCCTGCCCTCACTGAAAACAGCATGATGAAAATACCTGTCCCACATGGGGTTTGTGGGAGCAAGCGGGCTTTATTTCTCATAAGAGGCTTGCATACAGCACACACCCCTCTATAACATGGTATAATCCATTGCATCAGGATCACAACATTCTCTTCATTCTTGTGTTACAGTCAACAGATTCAGTTTGCATAATCATGGCAGGTGGTAGGTATACTCGAGGATACTGACATTACGCTTCACAGTCTCGGTAATAAATTATTAATTAATATGGGAACCAAACATTTATAAATATATGTATATATATATCAGAATGGAAAAGTACTGGAAAAAATCAAACTCCAGTCAGACACTGCATAAGAGGCTGCTCGACAAAGGTTAATTATTCCTCCTTGGTTAATGAAGCGGCCTAATTTCAAAAGGCTTCATCTAAGTAGATAATTTTTACATTTTCAGCCCGCTTGCCTTCAAGGTCATGTAGCACTTCAAGTACTTCTGAGTAGGTCTGCCAAGTCAGGCTCCTGCACAAAAGCATGGCACAAACTCCGAGTCATGTTGCACTGGATATCTGAACTGGAACAATAACTAGACATGTCAAAAGGAGTCTCTGTACAGTATCCATACTCATGTGCAGGAAAAAAGCTTGAGTCATGTGCTGCCCTCATGTTGCCAGTACGAGCAATTTTTACAGTGTCTGCGTTTTGAATTATTGATAGCCATTATGCAAAGTGGATGTTGCTCTCGTGACCCATACTTAAGTAGCAGTGCCTCACGGTCCCCCCACCTGACTGCAGGAACTCGGGCTCTCGAGACCGAAACCCTCAGAGCACGACGCAGCTCTAAACGCATCGCGCCCCAGCGTTCCTTTGTTCAGGATCTGCACCCACGTGGAGGGAAAGGCGTGAGCGAAATGCAAAGTGAATCAGTGGATTAGGGGTGCTGTGCTAATTACACGCTGTTAGATGGGTGGGTGGGGGGTCGTGGCACACCGAGCACTCTTATCCCGCCCACCCTTGGTGGCCCCATCTTGTCTGCTGTTGTCCATTGAGAGGCACAGCTCTGTGGGTTTTCACAAACTGGATCATAAGGCAGCTTGTGATGTGTGTCATCATAGTGAACCCATGTTCACCAACTGGATTACCCAAACACAACAACTATCACTCAGTCAAACCACATGTACTATAGAAAGCAGTAGAATTAATTTCTTAATAAACATGATTATTTAATTCTGCTTCTCTGATTTTGCCTACTCAGATAAACCCCGAAGTCTCTCCCTGTTAGACAACTGCTGCTTATGTACTAAGTGATAACTGGAAGACAGGACATACTGCAAACAGTCCATTTTAGAAGTATATGTCTTCCAGGATATAATCTCTAGAAATCAAAGGCGCAATAAAGAGTTATGCCAGTAAATCCAAGTCAAAGTGTTTATATATTAATCTCTACAAAGAATACAAGGAAAATATTCCATATTATTTTAGAGGTTATTCTACAAATCGTTTTGAGTCTAATGACAGGGAAATAATCTTCAATCCAGTGAAGGGATTGATACTAGCAGATTAAGAGGACCTGATTCTCAGATCTCACAAAGCTGTCCTCACAAAGTTTAGTTGTAGTACCTTCCACCAGCTGATCCATGCTGGTGATCTTCTGAGAACCATCGATGGCATAGATGATCCGGACCCCCTGCGGCAAGTTGACATTGTCAGACAGAGTTCGGGTGAGGTCGGCCAGCAGCGCCTCGAAAGACCTGAACCTGTCCGGGGAGATGGCGTATACAATCCCCTTGAAGTAGCGGTCCCCGTTGCGGTAGAAGCGAACCTTCTTCGCCTTCTTCTCCGAGCTCAGCGCTTGAAGGGTGCGGGTTCGGTATAGACTGCAGTGGGCGCTGTGAGTCGGACTGGGCAGCCCGTTAGCCCGCGAGCCCCCGCGGTTGTATCGCTGCGCTTTGTCCCGCTCATCAAAATGTTCCAACTCCATGTCTTTCGCCAAAAGACGTTACACCGATACAAGGGTCTTGAAAAGACAAAGGCAAACGAATGGGCGTGTAACAAACGCATATGACAGGTTTCTCAGCACGAGATTCTGAGCAACAACACCAAAACGACCCATCAGCGATTGCATCCATGCAAGGCTTGACATGAATATTCTGTAAATGTTTATTTTAAAGCCTTGTCGGAGATATGTCTGAAATAACTTTCCAATCGGAAATTAATTGTTTCCGAGTGGTTTTGCAAACCCCGGCCGTTGTCACGCTGCATGTCAGTAACATTGTATTCGAATACAACTATTCCCAGTGAAAAGAAAAAGAAAAAACAATGATTGGCCAATTGCTGCTGTTTTCAATTTGCTACACCCATATTAAAACTGGTTATGTTCACTGGGTGCTCAGTTACAAGCATATTAGTGAAAAAGCATCAGCCCTTTTTTATGAACCGATGACTAAAATGTCATTTTAATTTTTTTTCTATAGCCTACATGAGAATGCAAAACCAGTTTCGGTCAATAAAATATATAATAGAAAACAAAGTATAAATCTGAATTTAAATCGAGGTACCTGGTAGGTACACGTTATTTGTCAAATAAAAACGTATCTGAATCCCACTGTGACATGCAAGAGATAGAGGGGGTGGGGGTTGTACCCTATAATACATATCCACCAGCGCTACACCTTTACACGTTTTTGTCCGATTGCGAAAAGATGCCCAAAGAACGTCAATAAAATGGCATTTGATCAAGTATTAAATAAAAAGGAGCACATGCACAGAATTACTTTTCTGAATACTGCGCTTGGTTCTACTAGGCTACTGGTAGTACTACTTGGTTGCTTACCTTAATGCGGTACCGGATCCTGTCAAATCTCGTCAATGCTTTATTTTCCAGGATACCTCCTTCAATTAGGTGTTTTAAAGCTGTTAGCCTGGACTGTGTGGTGTTTTCAGGGACAGCGGAAACCTGGACCCTCTTTGTTGTCCCGCGGTGCTCCGTCTGTGCGCAAGACGGAGGGTTGGTTGCAGCTGCTTTCTTCCTCTCTGGTGCTATTGCAGTGATTTGCATTGGTCGGTCCCTCATTTAAATGCAGCCCTTTTCGATCCTGTACCCTCCCCACCTCCCACGAGATACGATCCTATCACGCAGCGCAATGTCTGTCCTTTACTTTCTTAGTACTAGAATAGGTTGTATACATGTATCTGAGATACACGCACGCACACACATTTGGGCACCTGCAGAGATATTAAACTATTATTATTCATATCACAATGAAAATGCTGATTTTTTAAAATTATTTTTTCTTGTGGCTCAGGGTTTTTGTGCATTTTTTGGGTTTATGATCCCTACATAGGGCAACGCAAGACAGTTCAGTATGCAGTAAACGCCTACATACATGCATTATCACATGCGTAAGATATTATAAGCATGAATCAATTTATATCGTACAGTAATGTCAGGGCACGTGCTTCCATGTGAAGCATTTGACTCTGCAGCAAATACGCACCACTTTCACGCGCTGCAGTCACCTCAAGCATATTCTCATTCAGTACGCGGGAGAGTCACGTGAGTAAGCCTGTGCTTTTCTCGAACGCCAGCATCGTTACAGCACTGCCTCGAGGGCCTGGGATACGGATATGGAGGAGCCTGAAAGGAACCCCTTCCTCCTCATTGTAATGGTTAAGCCCATCAATAGTATTTGCAAGGATCAGTGTATCAGATCTTTGGAAAAAAAATCTCCATTGTATTACCTTGATTTGCAGGTGTTGAAATGTTGCTCTTATTCTTAAGAAATTCTTGGCAACAATGGATTGGAAGTCTTTGTAAGATTCTTTTTTCCCCTGAATAGTAATGCATTTTACTCATCAACACACACAATTCTCCATGGTGACTTACATGGCTTACGTTTTATTTTTAACGCATTCATTCAGCTACCTATTTTTGTTAACCGGTAATTTGTGGCAATTTGCCATTGTCCCGTTGCCCGCCTGCACTGTACTCGTGCTACAATAATTACAGTTGCTCAGTGACAGCTCAGTCAATAAAATTTGGGCGGAGGAGGAGTTGGACAGAGCAGCCCCACGCATTCAAAACCTCCAGCAGCATGAAATTTACTCCCCTGAATGCATTTCTGACAGCAGCACTGGCCAACAAAGTTGCTCTTACAGCATATTAGCTACTGGTCTACCAACTGGCTCACTTCTCTCTTCACTCCATTAGTCATCAAGACCAATAAAGTCAGCCTGTCCTTTTTCAGCAGGGCCTGCTGCCTCACTACTGTAGCGTAACTTCTTCAGCCTTAACTCTGCAGGGACAATAATGACCAGAAAATGTACTCCCTCTGCTCTCAGTCTTCTTCTGTGTTTGCCAATTAAAATGCCAAACAAAGCCCTTGTAGTAAATAAACACACACAAAAGTGCTTCTGGTTCTTCACAGCAAGTGCATGAATATGTGTCAAGTACATGCTGACTCAGTGATTGACAGTTAGTTCTTCACTGATAAAACCCTGGACACGACACAGGTCCTCAGACGCTTTGCAGTACGCCAGGGTAGAGCTTTGATTTGTTTATTTTTGTGGTTTGGATGGGCAGGTTAAGGTCTGAATCTTAGTAAAGTACAGCTGAGAAGCTCTGTCATTGCCTGTTTTGTTTGTAAAAAGAGCAGCAAACTCAGGTATTAGTCAGAGGCCTGTTGTAGGCGGCTCTAAGGCATTTTAGTGTTCATGTTCCGGCACAAAAAGCAAGCCACCCATCCAAGAGAACTGGTTATAAATAAATTCAGCAAAATGTGTTGTTTTCATGATTGTGAATCACTCGCAGGCTGGTCCATATGACATGAGAACAAACAACAATCAACAGCATCATTATGACTACAATAATCAGACAGATTTTTATTGTGTTATTAATGGCCAAGATTTGAACCCTGGAGAAACTTGACATGAATGACACAAATGATGCTTAATTGTATGAGCAACATCATTTAATAGCCAAGTTAATGCAATGATCCTTAGAAAGAACAGATGGACCTTCATGCTACTTAGATGCATTAGGAGTGACTGAGAACCCTACAGATGAAGCGCGCAGAGAAAGCGCATCAGTATTTCCAGTACGCTGAACGTACAGCCCGGCAAACAAGAGGGAGTGTCTGTGTGCTTTACCCCCGACAGGTAAGCAAACGAGTCAGGCGCGCTGTACAGATCACATGAATTATACATGCAGAGTGCTTTCTGTGCTCAACCCCCTCCTGGGCCCGGGGAACAGCGTCTGTCTAGAACATCAGCCAAGGGCTGCTGGGACCACGTCAACAGGATGACAGTCAGGCCTGACGCTCCCGTGAGTGAGACCACAAGTGTTTGTCAGGAAACCGGCTGGTCTCAGCTGAGAAAAGAGGAGAATGCAATTTAGCGAACGTTGTGACCTACATTCCGTCCCTCTGGAATATCTCCTACCTCTGCGATTTAAATTTCTGTCCGTGGCTGCAGCTGAGGCTGCCTGAGATTGTGAGCGTATAGGAAACTGTTCAATGTTTGCATCGGCGTAACACGGAACTAAAGCAAATCAGTCTTTGTGTGGGAGCAAGAAGGAACGAGTACACACTGTAATAGTATTAAAAGTGATAGTTTATTGTTGTAATAAAACAAAATCCAGACCTAATTAGCAAATGGTGAGGGCCTTTTTTTGCATTCATGATGCAAGAATGCCTCTTGGTAGAATCAAAGACAGCATATGACAAACAGAAAACTATACTAAGTAGGCTCAATCTTTGTATTGGGCAACTCTTAGATTTGGAACACACAAAAGGCTGTCAGGAACATCTTTGCCAACACTCTTCCTGTCCCAGTTACAGCCTCATAACAAAAGACCGTCACTTTGCTTCCACCTGACAAATAGGTCATTTACTTTACCTTTCTAATCCCAAAGAGCCGAACTGCAACTGCTCCAGTGGCACAGGGGATTTTTCCATCCCATCCACATTCCTATCAAAGTCAAACCATGCTGAACTACTTTCTAAGCAGCATCTGTAAGTTAAGTTGACTGGGCGGCAATGTAGCGTAGTGGTAACGAGCAGGGCTCGTAACCAAAAGGCTGCTGGTTTGATTCCTTTTGGTTTGATTGCTGGGGCACTGCTGTTGTACCCCTGGGCAAGGTACTTAACCCAGACCTGCCTCAGTAATCAACCGTCTGTATAAATGGATAACATGTAAAAATTGTAACCTATGTAAGTCACTCTGGATAAGAAAATCTGTTAAATGGCAATAATATAATGTAAGGTAGGTAGTATAGCAGCACTTTATTGTCCCAGTGACTGTATTTGATATATGTAACCTTAGATCAGATTAGTTCTGTCTCGCTACACTGACCTTGTGCTCAGCTTCAGCACTATCTGCATTGTATGACCTGTATACATCTTGCTCCTGTGCCTGTTGTTTGCCCACTATTTGCACTTTTGTACGTCACTTTGGATAAAAGCATCTGCTAAATGAATGAATGTAAATGTAAATGTAAACTTGTATAACAAGAACCCTTTATATTACACACATATAAACACAACACTGATTCCTCTCCCTCCCCCGAAAACAGGCCGGCCACAATCATAAACAATACAACGACCAAGAACAGACCGCACCAACTGAACACTGCCAACGCATCAGAATGGGCGAACCTGAAGGCAGAGACAGGAAATTCCATATGGCGAGAAGGATCACGACTCATGCTTATGTAAAGCCAGCCCACATGGAATCTGTCAGCTGAATATATGCATGAAGGCTTCCATGCCATTCTGTGCTGCCAAATCTCACATTTGTTTAGTGCACTGCCTAGCTCAGCAGTTTCCCCCTCCAACGCAGGCTTTAAAGTTTATTTGCATTAATATTCTGCAGAATATTCTCATTGCCTTGTAGAAGGGCAAGTGCTAAGCCAATAAGCAATACAATATGATACAAAAATAATGGCACTTATGTGCTCTGTGGCACCTGTGACCAAATCTGAGACACAAAGCAGGTGGTTTTTTATACTGGGATGAATTCTATGCAACAGATGAGAGACTCATCTTAGAGTTCTGGGCACAATCATGACACAATCAGGAAATGTTTCCCCATTTCTTTCTTTGGGAAAAAAAACGGTCCACACAACTGAGTCTCACACGAAGGTATGAGTGAGCTGAAAGCTATCTGAAAACAGCTAATGGAATGAGCATGTCTACTGAGGACGGAAAAACACAGTGAATGATGACCTGATAGTTTGCCACTGAGATTTTTTTTAATTCACATTGCTTTTCTGCATCATGTGTAAGCGAGAACAATACTGTCCACTTGTGAATGGGCAGGAACTGGTGGATATCAACTGACAATAAAGCAACTGAAACACTAAACAGATTTTGGAACACAGCAATACACAGGAGATGCCAGTAACAATTTCCCCTTGACTGTAAAATAAAACAGTGTTTCAAAGTCAAAAATATCTTTTTTCAATTCAAACCATATATTTGCAAAGGAGTATTATTATAAACCAAGGAACATTCTGTTAGTCCAAAACAAACAAATGTGAATTTACTTTCACTTGTGTTAAAACAACAAAAACATAACATTGAGAAATGGCATGAGCCAACATAAATATGGCCTATAAGAGAATGTACTTGGAGATGAGGTTACAAACTAAACAGCTGAAAACAGAACAAAACAAATACACTTAAATTAAAGACTAGGCAAATAATGAAAGACATGTACATGAGCTCCATCTTCTTCAGTTTGAGTTTTTTCCTGCCACTTCAGGTTATCTGTAAGCCCTAGAAGAGGAAAGCATTATGAAAAACTCATTCACCTAAAATTTTAAGATCTCAGTGAATAACATCATTCAAAGTGCACACTGCAATAATGAGTATCTAAAGTAACAACAAAAATCAGCACAGTGCCCTTTATAACTTACTGTTGCACATGTAGCACGATACTGGACAGTAAGGCAGCGCTGCACCTCACCCATGTTTTGAACCTACCACTTCCTGGATCCAAGCCAAGTTCCCTAACAACAATGCCCCTCTGGCACCTTTTCCCTTCCTGGACTGAGTGAAAAAGTATCTTTGCCCTCTTCCTTCTTGTGGGGAGATAAATGAATTCCGGTGACCACTCTCTGCCCCTATCTGCCTACAGTCAGTTAAATAGGGCCTCCACTGGTCAGCTTGGAAGATGAACTGATGTGATGCTCTGCCCCATCTCAGTTCACTTAAAAGGCAGGCCTGCTTAAGACAACTGACAGACATTTATGTAATCTATTTCTCCCTGAGTCAATCTGCAAACAATACATCTTCACAGTAAAAATGTACTGTGAAACAAATGTTGTTAGAATCAGCTACATAGGCCAACCAGTGTTGGCTGGTTTGAAAGAGATGATGAGTATTGATATTCCACAATAATTTCATCTTGGATTTTAAAACTGTAATTCAGTGCCTATGATTACATATTTGTGGTTTAACTTGCCGTGTTATTGACTCCAGTGCTGGAGGTTAGCGTACTCTTTGTGAATTAGGAAAATATTTGACAGTTAAATCTGTGTGTGTGTGTGTGTGTGTGTGTGTGTGTGTGTGTGTGTGTGTGTATGGGTGTGTGTGTGTGTGCATGCATCTTAGGAAGGGGGTGTGAGGCATCATTTTTTCAAATGCTCTACTCACGGCATTCCACTGTAGTGTTGTCCGTATAATTCCGGGGTGGAATACAGGGATTCATGCATGGAACTCTGAGGCTGGTAATCTGCTCTGCTCATGCAAAAGCTTGGCAGAAAGGGGCCGGAGTCATACAGTGTCTCAGACGGCACAGGCTCTTGCCATGAGGTCACGTAGTTGTGCGACACGCCCTCGGGCACGGTGGAGAGCGCGGGCTCCTGCATGCAGGGGTCATTCAGAAATGCTGGTGAGGCCAAGTTCTCACTGAGAACCACAAGTGGGGTGAAGCTCTGGTTCATAATTAATGTCTGAGCTGGTGGTGCATACGCTGGATCCAAATTCGCTGGCTGGAAAAAATTTGCGTTCACTGTCACTGGCTGAACTGGAGCAGGGTTGGACTGCTCCAGTGTCAGGGATGGGTTCTGCATTGCTTCTACAGCGAAGGGCTGGTTCATCATGACAGCTGGAACTGGACCACAGGTTTGTGTCCAAACCATAGGCGGGGCAAAATTTTGGTTGATCATTGTCTGAGCTGGTTGGTTGAAGGTCTGGTCCACTGTGCCTGTTTGATCGAATGGAGCAAATGTTTGTTCCTGTGTTGTTCCTGCTGCCGAGTTCAGATCAGCTGCTGGGGCTTCGGACTGTGCCATGACTACAGGTGGAGCTGATTCTGAAGCAGGTTGGGTCACCTCCTTTCTGGGCTGAATGTGTCTCCCCAAGATGTGTGCTGCAATGAAATCTGGAAACATACAAAGAGTTACACATATAATAAACCTTCAAAGAGTTCACACTTATCAACTGACATTTCATTTTTCAATGGGGTATGTCATGTCATGAGATTTTGGCATAAATGGCAAACAGGAAAATTGGACAGGATTAGGTAGTAAATAACAATGGAACATGGATAAATAACACCACACAGCTCAAAAGTGAACTAACATGTAGGCCTTAAAATAAAGGTGTCAATTACACAGCAATTCAATTAGACAGTCATTAAATAGCTCAATACCATCAACAAAATCTTCATTAGTTGGCACTGGTGTGACTGGAGGTTTCTTCCTCACTGCATTTATCTTGCTGCTGAAGGAGCAGATTAAGAGGCAGTTAATTCAGGAAAAAACATTGATCCATGTCATCCTCGATACAAACTCCTCTCTATGTAGAGAGCGCATTTGCACAATTTTGTACAAAGTTGTACACTGTCTAAATGGTGCGGACTCCAATATGCCAGCAGGGTTATTTTTTTCCTGATATAAGTTTTTATACAAGGATGTCTACACCTCGAAAAATTTGTTACAGAAAGGTTGTACACACTAAAAGAATGTAAAGTTATCTCTAACCTGATTGAAAAGCTGTTTATGGAAAAAAAAATCAGGTGTTTAATGTCCTCATTGCTACATATTTACACATACAAAATTATATTCCCTTCCCTTTAATATTTCTTTTTCAGCCATGAAACACAAAGTAACTTCAGTATAGTTTAGAACTCAAGTATCTTCTTGTGCCTTAGTGAACAGGTTTGCTGGTTCAACAGTCCCCAGGGTCAGGAAGAGGTGTGTAACTTCACTTCTGGCCAAACAACCTTTCTTTCTAAATTTACAGTAAGTGAGCTTGGGGCATTACCAGTCAGCCCATTTGTGACCTTTGGAAAAACACACAGTACAGTACCATTTCTTAGTGGCTTTAGTTCGTTTGTGCCATGTCCCTCTCCTGTTCTCTTCAAGCCCTTTAACTACCTGAAATGCAAAACAAAGATTGACTTTGATTTAAAATGGGATCCCCAGGTCACAGCACCCCAAATAAATTTTACTTTGCAATAATTTTTATACTGATGAGAGAAAACAGCTTAGTATGTCAATACTGTATATTCCTTTCAGCCTTGGACGACGAAAAGCCCTCCATCAGCACCCTGAGTTAGTATGCACTTAATACTTTAACTGGATTTCCAGGGGGGAAAAACATTTCCAAAGTAGTGTTCACAATAAAATAAAATTTTCACAAGTGGACCGGCCCTTCAAAAGAAACCATCAACAATATAACTGTCAGGTGACAGGGAAATGACACCCCTGGGGTGAGAGTCTCCTTCTTGCAACACTACGGGTTGGGAAAAACGGCCTGAGGTGTCCACTACCTTTCTCATCATGTCCTCCGGGAGCTGAGTCTTGAGGTAGTTTATGTATTTAACGGTCAACTCCAGGGTAGAGGCTGTGTCCATCCGACATTTGATGAATGGCAGCAGCTCGCGAAGACGGTGGCAGCAATTCTTGATCTGCTGCCTGAGAAGATACAATATCAGTCAAAAGTTCGGACACACCTACTACTAGAAGGGTTTTTCTTTATTTTTACCATTTTCCACATTTTAGAATAACAGTACAGACATCAAAACTATGAAATAATACAAATGGAATAATGCAGTGACCAAAAATAGTGTTACATTAATCAAAACATATTTTAGTTTCTTCAAAGTAGCCAAAAATATTTTAAAATGTTTTTTAAAGAAATTCATACATATGCATCAACTTATATATATATAAATTATATTTATATTTATCTAAGAAAGTAAGCATTTTAGCATAATTCTTTAGATCATGTCATTTTGAGGACCCCCTTGAAAATGAGATGGTACATCTCAAGGAGTTATTCCTAATAAAGAATTTCCTATGTCTTTGAGTGAAGGTTCTCATTATCTTAATCTGGTGTGTCCAAACTTTTCAATGGTACTGTACAAGCCTTCGTCAAGTACGCACAGCTCAAAAAGGGCACGACTTGCAAATAAAGCTATACTTCACAATAAAAAATCAATTTGAAGAAGAAGAAAAAAAAACAACTTCAAAGATACCAGATAACCATGACATCAGTGCCCAATGATGTAAGTGCAAGGAGACTTGATGCCTGATGTCTTCTGAACGGTATACACAAGGGCACTTCCATTTGATCTACAGGTGCAAGTGTGCCGTGCTCTACAGCAGTCAGGCAGGAGCTCACCTTCTTTTCTGCTCTTTCAGGGAGTGAAGGAAGGCCTGCACGTCCCCGTTGGTCAAGGGAGGAGATCCGCAATTTGACTGGGCCTCGTTGGCCTGAGCTCCATCCTTAGCCTCACAGCTGAAACTAACACCAAGCAGCATGATGGGGTTTCCATTTGCAGAATAAACAACGCTCATTATGGCTGGGAAGGGAAAAACCTCTCTGGATGCTTCTACAGCTTTATACCTGGGATCAGACACCACTCACTCAATGGCTATCTCTACAGTATAAGGTGAATAAATAAAAGCTGAGAAAGTCCTGCAAAATTCACCATTACCTGAAAGTTAGGAACTAGTTTACACCTGTGAGAACAGAGGTGAGGTCAATGGGCAAAATGCTGCACAATATTACACAGGGATACTGATGAGAAATGGAGTTAAGACCTTGTTTGAAAGTACTACAAAAGCTCTAAGTACACACACTCAGCAAACTGCTCTGCATTTACCCAGAGAACACAGAAAGCACTGACTTTCTATCCAGGTGACATTAAACAAGAGCAGTGCTGGAGCAAAGCTGAAATTGCCCATGGATTTAAGGTTTAAGGTTTTAAGGTTTAAGGTTTCTTACTGTAATGTTCTTTTGGCTGGGCTCAAACAGCAGTTCATTCCAGAATGCATAAAGGCCAGGTACAGTCACTTTTCAGCTGCATTAAAGCTCCTATCCTTACACCAAGCCATTAATCATCACAGAATTGCCTGGGCCTGCACACAAATTGCATTTTTTCTGTTGTGCTCAGAACATTGGCATGACTGACCAATAACCACAGAGCATATGCATAGAAAAATACTTGTTTAGGCAATGCACCAAATTGGGCATGTCTGTTTCACAGCAGACAGGTAGAGAGTGATATGTTCCCTCACTGTTGTGGCGACTGTGTTGTAAGGAGGTTAAAGTACATAAGATCATCTATTACAAACAAACATGTAATATTTTCCGAGATGTCTACACCAGACTTGCAGGTGGTATTTAAAAATGAATTAAAGATTAAAGCAAACAGGATGTGAAAATGTCAAACTCAGCATGTTTGTGCTGCAGTTTTAGACATGCCCCTGGTAACAAGGGGCTATTTTCAATTCCCTTTATTGACCTCAGGCAAAAAACATGAGAACATTTTTAAATAACAGAAACATTTTTGTTGGCTGGTGCATTTCTTTTGGATAGTCCCTACACTGAATGTTATACTTGCCTTCTTTTATCAATGACTCCCCAAACAAAAAATACGAAGATAAACGCAGTATAAAAAACCTTTGTTGCACAGACACTCCAGGTTCTGCTTGAGGGCCACTTGATCCAGGTTCTGCTGTTTCCACAAAACTGTTTAAATTGGAGCTCGGGGAGGAAGTACCATCTTTTCTACCTGTGGAAAAAACGTTCAGTTGGGCAATTCGATAGAACTTGACTAAACACACTTGACACTTTAAAGTAAAACTTCTCCTCTCCTTCTGTGTATGGCAGCTCAATGAGTGGAATGTTGTGTCACACAGACATTCTCACTTTTCTCAGACAGGACGCTGCATCCTCTTAGAATCTCCTCCATCTTCTCCATGGTGACCGGCTGGGTCAGTATGAAGTCTGCTGCACTGTCTGGAATTTCTTCACACAGACAGACACCTGCGCTCAGACATGTATTCTTCCTGATGAACTCTGACCACATGGAGGTCACATACATACCAGGACTGGCCTCTGGAACAATGAGGACACAGACCGTGTCATCTGACTGCTTGCAATTCTTCTCCCTGTGGGAATCAAAAATGGATTCTCTTGTAAACATGAAAAAAAAAATCTTTTACAACACTTGGACCGAAGGCTGTGTACAGCCTAGAGGCATTGACCCCACTGTTCAGGGTATCCTAAGAGTCAGAACACATTTCTGGATATCTGCCTAGCATTTTATGGCATAGGGTAATTGAGGTGAAACTTCTTGTTGACGCCAAACATACAGGGCCATAAAGCTGGTAAAACCAGAGAAAGAGGAAGGGAAAAGAGGAGGAATTAAGAAAGGAATGAAGTTCTCAGGTAACACTCACACTTGATCCCTAATTGGACTAAGAGAGAGAGAGACAGAGAGAGATATCTTTTTTGACTACTTTATAATACAATAATTACTTATGGTCAGGGTGGCAAATCACAGACTGTGACACAGCAGCAAGGCGTTCTGGATAGAAGATCTGCTTACTAAATATAGTACTACTGTCAAAGAAAGACTTGTGACATGAGACCACCAAAGAATTCAGTGATGCTCTCACCTTAGGTCATGTAGGGTTCTCAGCTCCTCTGAAGCATTTTTGGAGCTGAGGTGGAAGAAGAGCAGCTGGAAGGAAACGAGGTCCAGGAAAGAGGCAGCAGACAGGGGGACCAGTTTCATGACCCCGATCTCTCCAAACCTGGGCAAGGCCTCCCAGAGGAGACCCGAAGTCTTGATCACAACATCATCACCACCACCAATCAGCAAGACACTGACACCCACCTAGGAAGGGGGAGGTGACAAAAAGAACCTTTCACATGGCATAGATGAACCAAAACTATTGTCTGGCATTTCCTCTAAATATCAGTTTCCCTAAACACCAACATGTCTGGATACCAGGAAACCCAAAGAGGCGTCAAAGTCCTTGATCTATAATCACATAAAAGAAATGGAGATTTGATGACAAAGATGTGGTGTATGTTTTCTCACACGTCACAAAGCTTTTAATGACAGCCAACACTTTGCAGCATGCTCACACACATACATACAAGAAAACAGAAGGGTCCAGAAAGCCAATTTATTTTACAAATATGACAAAAATGCATGCATTAATTATTAGGCCTATGCTTTTCAGAATGTCCGCAATTCTGCCAATGTTGTAATTTCATTTTTTCTGAAAGCAGACCGAGGGCAGGCGGTGTCGCCACTAGGTGGCAGTAGATGAATCAGAATTTTTCGACTGTGAAGTTATGTATACGCATATTATACATCTGTTTCCTGTTTCTTTTATTTTTGCTCGCTTGACAGAGTCAAGTCCCGGGCCTAACCCCCTTGAGCAGGCCTAAATCGACACAGGCATGGCTAAAAGGAAGAAACCTTAAGCAAAAACCAGCATATACATTGAAAAATATATAGGCTAAAATACAGAACAAAGTACACATTTTGGATGTCGAATGTACCAAACTACTTAGATTAAGTTACTAATTACTCAAATAACTTAAATGTCTGAAAAATGCATTTCTTTGAGGGACAATCTAGGAGGGGCAAGAAAAAACTGCACGCAGACCTGCAAACAATGTGTAATCAAGCCCTCGTGTAAATCTTTCCTTAACACCCATCCCTTAAATGAAAACGTAGAAAATCCAAAATCAAGTTTTCTATTAGGTACTATGAGGAATTAGATTTGGCTAGCAACAAAATAAATAAAAATAACGTCAGGTCTATGTCCGAAAGCCAAAACTCACTGGAGAAAGGGAGCATTTTTTTTTGTCAACATAACAAATACACAGACCCACGGCCTATTCATGGTTAATTATGTCAAACTAAGGGGGTCGTAAACACGTGGAAATGTAGCCTACTAAGTTTACCTGGTTGGAAGGGCATTTTTCTAGTTTTTTAGATGTAGTCATTCTCGTGCCGCGTGGAAATTCGGCTCGCACGCTCGCGACTTTGTTGGTGTATAGCGGTGCACGTGATATTTTTCAATTAATCTGTTCGACAGCAATTAGTGAGAGATTACGGTGCACAGCGCACCTGCTGCTGCTCATCTGATCTGATACAGATATACAGACATACTCGGCTGAGCTGATACAGGCAGAGTCGTCTACGGATATCTATTTTGTGTCTGTGTATGATAGAAAAACAACACCTAATCACATGTTCAACTGACATATGGAAACGCTGTAACTCCTACTTTAACTCCTTAGTTTAGATTCGTCATTTTAATTTCCGTTATGTCGCGCCAAAGGGTAAGTTTATAAGTGTATCTTATGTGAATTTAGAATGAGTGCAATTTATCGTATCATGTTACGAAAATGCAAATTTTCGCAACACGAGCTGAACAAAATCGAATCAAGGATCAGATTTAGCCTGATCGGAACTAGACAGCCTGCCAGTACTGTAATTTCTCCTCCCCTCCACCTTGCTCCACAGATATTCAGCTATGTTTATTGGAGCTTATATCCATTGTTTAAAACCTCGAAGACTGTAGCCTATTAAAATTACAGTAGCCTTTATATCAACAGGGGCCTCTACGAGCTCCTTTCTCTTCACTTTTTCTAAGGTCACCTCTCTGCTGGATGATGTCATGGTCCCTTAGCTACTACATCATCTGCTTTACTCAAGATTAGCCTTTGATAAACTGAGCGACCTTATCCTGCACTGGATCCTGTGCCTCTGTTCTCTACTTCAGCCCGTTACTATGTGACACGTCTCTGATATATATGTATCTGTTGCTGTGGTTTCCATCCTAAATTAGCTAAATTCTGTTCGCTCCATTTGTTCTTTTAATTTCTCTTTGGTTGCTGGGTAAAATGTTAAGGGAAAAGTTTGTATCTTTGTCCTCATTAACATTTGAGCTTTTTGTGGGAGGTTTTTCGGTCCAATTAAGAACAAATTGGTTTTTATGAAATGTAACAGTGTTCCCAGAAGACAAATGTGTATCACAGACTAAGCACATCTCACTGATTTTATCACTCTGGGTAATATGTTTTGCTCCTAAAGCATCATTGTTGCTACAATGTGATGTAGCCATATGTGCCATAGCATCCAGGAAATTCACTCTGTGACAATTCCTTTGAAAAATTGTGATATGATATAAATTTTGATTGTCATTTTATTTAGTGGCTACGCCCTCTCTCCTTTGCCACAGTGCATTTATGAGCATCTGGACAACCTCAAACAGTACAGCTGCTTGAATACCACTGTGCATGTACTTTAGGCGACTGTCAGACTAAAGGAATAGCAGATGTGTCACATAGCTTGAAGGCCACACCCTTCAGAAGTACAGCATATGACGAATATGCTGTATGATAAAACTGAATTTACAGCAAGTCTTTTGTCCTAAGCCATCTATTTGCATAAACCTGAAAGTTAGTATGTAGGTTGACCACTCTTTAGAATACCTTTCTAGCATCAATATTGTGTATAGTGAATATTAATTGATGTGATTTTAGCCATTTATCATCTGTCACTTGCATAACCTTCATATTTTGGAAAAAAGTTGTTAGGGTGAATGCAGGTTACTTTGGTGGAAAGGTATTGCGCTTGATCTGATATGGCTATTTACCTTCAAATCTTGCAAATTCATAATGTGGCTTCACGTTGGTATTTAGATCAAAATATGCTGACTCACAATGCCTGGTTACTATATTCTATATGTTGAATATACATTATGTTCTTGCAAAAGCCAATCAGATACCATCTTGTGACTTCCATTGCTCTCAGATGTTTGACTTAAATGTTTGAAACCATCAAATCTGTACCACTGTTGTTTGGATTACATGCCTTGTCAGCCATCTTGTAAATAGTAAGTTATTAAACAATGATACACTCTAAAATACAAATTAATATTGGCTCAATCACAATAATAATATGACTGAATGAACTTTTTATGTTATTTGTATACCTTTTTTGAGCTTGGAAGCCTGCATCTGACAGCACCCTCTTTCTGTTCTCTGGACTGCACGTAATAAGTCCTGCACTTCCTTATCAGCCACCTGGACAGATGCTATCTAGACCTCCTGCGCCACCTAATGGCTAAACTTTGTAATATCATCAGGTTTTTCCCTTCGTCCTTTCCCTCTTGTAATTCATTTTTACACTAGAATGGGGATACCTTGTTCAAAAAATTACACAAGATTGCATGTGATGTAAACTAGGAGAAAAAATGTGTAGTGCTAGCTGCCCCTCCGTATTCTTTAATTTTTATATGCTATTGAATTACAACCTGTCACTGATGTTACCGTTTACGCAAAATGGCTCTGGTATTCAGATTTGTTTTAGAATTGATCTGTACACATAACTGAGTAGCCTTCCATCCGTTGGCTCCCCCTTATAGAAGAATGCAGGCTTCTGGTGAACTGTTATGGTGAATCCCTAACAGCTTAAAATTTTAACATGTATACTAGTATTCCAGCAAGCAGCTGCAGTGACATTCAAACTTGTGATAAATAGTTGTGGAAAACCTCTGGTAAACAGAGGCAGCCAACTTATGATGAACATCTATGGAAAAACAGTAATTAACTATTGTTTACTCTTTGTGATTGGTGCCAGCATTTGCGAATATCACTTATTTTATAAAAATTTATATGTACACACATATACATACACGTCATCCATTTCATCCATATATATTTCATCCATTTCATATCATATCTCATCTCTTATTTTACAAAATGAATAACACACAAAATTATACAAAATTATATGGTTGAAAAATAGGATACTTGGGGTTTAGATGGAAATGAAATGTATCCAGCTGCTAGAAAATGAGGTTGGATATCAAAGTTTAATCTACCCACACACCATTAATGATTACAGACAAAACAAAAACAAACTTCCTGCCATACCACTTTGCACATCTCAGATGTACTCATACACAAAATAATGAAATGATCTGCCATACTTTCACTACCCTCTCTCAGGCATGACCTCAAACCCTCCTCCAGCCATGGTACAGTTAAACAGTCCGCTTGACCAAGGGCTGCTCAATAAAGCGACCGCGATGTGAATGTGTGCAACCGTGTGGTCACAGCAAGAACAGTACCTGATATTAACCAATTTTAACCAAACTGTTAGAACATTGTTAATTCTTTTTAAAAGTAAAACCAGCTCCCAGAGTCCCTGGAAAGGAATGCATGTCCAGTGTGTGCAGAAATTTCAGGAGTGGGTGTATGACCGAGGCCCTGTACTGCTCCAG
This sequence comes from Megalops atlanticus, assembly GCA_019176425.1. Taxonomy (NCBI): domain Eukaryota; kingdom Metazoa; phylum Chordata; class Actinopteri; order Elopiformes; family Megalopidae; genus Megalops; species Megalops atlanticus. The sequence goes on along the minus strand of CM032883.1, from coordinate 30,274,383 downwards.
CTGCCTCAGCCGTTTGACCTGCCCACAGCCTGGCGCCATTGGAACAGCTGAGCAGTGTATTCAACATGACCATTTGGTAATGGCAATCTGCAGTCGAGGGCTTTGATACACAAGGGCCAATCAACAGTTCAAGTACGAGATCTTCACTGCAGGGGATCTCTGTTGACGTACATTTGTTAAAACATTACACAAAGTGATCAGAAAGGACCCTGAGATTCTGTTTGGTTCAAAGTGACACGAGCAAATGCTTCTGTGACAAACCGATGAGTGGAGAGAGAGCTGTGATGTAAAGATGGGGAAAATGTAGTCCATCTATACCCCCAGTTGTCCCCAGTTGATGACAACCTTTGCTCTCCAGCGCAATTCCCTTAAATGCAAATCCGCTGCATATTTGGACTGACCATCTCCTTGAAGTCTGCATTTTCAAGGCTATCTTCAGTTTTGACGTGTGTATTCGCGTTGGAAAGGTAGTGAATATTTAGAAACACACTATTTGGACCAATATATAACTGGGAGCAATGTGGTCATACAACTATATATTGCACCAAATTCACACAAAAAACTGTTATATATGTATACAAGCATAAAAACACATCTATATATAGACATACAGCAGATGTAGACAGAGACGCAGTTCCACTCAGAATAAAATGCACATCAAATTATGGTGTGTAAATTACTTGACAAAAGCTTGACTAATTTTGCAAGCAAATTAAAAGAAACCCATGATGTTACCAAAGAACTGTCAGAAGTGTCTCTTCAACAAATCTCTTATGCATATAACATTCCCCCACCATCACCATTTCTGATTAAGAAAAAATATTTATTTATGATTCTGATCAAACATTTTTCTAAATGACTTACACAGTATGTACAGTTTTTTTTCCCCAAAATAAAATTCTACACCGTTTAAGTCAGTTTCCCTATCTTTCTGTGAAATCCTTGGAGGAAAAGCTATTGCTTGGTCTCAGCGGAATCTGAGGGTTTCCTGAGTTTGCCCTTGCAGGAATAGGAGGGGGGATTCCTGAGAACACAGAGGGAGGAGGGGCTCCCCAGTTGAGGGTGGAGTCAAACCCAGAGCTGGGGAAGATGCCCTGTGCATGTGGAGGAGTGGGGCTAACGCTGGGGGCGGTGCCGGGCAGGGGCAGGGCCGCGGCTGCCTGCGGCCTCCCCGGCACGGAAAAGTCGGAATCGTCGTCGAACGTCACCCACTGCTGGACGCGGGCGGCCGGGGCGGGGACCGGCGGAGGGGCCAGTAAGGAGGACGCGGACGCGCTCTGATGAAGCGCGGGCTTGGAGGCTAGCGCGTGGGCGCTGAAGTCAGGGGTGAGGGAGCGCTGCAGGGTCACGGCCTGCGGGCCGGTGAAAGGGTTGGTGCTGCTCGCCGGCTGGCTGCTGGGAAGGAAGGGGTTGGGCGAGGTGCGCAGCGTCTCCTGGGACTTGCTGCGTGTGGGGACGGGGGGGTGCAGCTGGAAGGAGCACGTGGCGTCCTGGCCACTGGAGAAGTCCTGCAGGGATGAGAGAGGCGTGGAGTGCAGGGACAGTGACGTGGGGAGGGGTGCGAGAGACGGGGCGGGCGTCGGCCTCAGAGAGGAGCCCCTTGTTAGGGACTGGGTGTTCAGCCAGGAAGTGGAGGACAGCAGGTCGGAGGTGAGTGTGTCGAAGGGGTCGGATTTCCACCGTGCCTCACTCTGGAGTCCGTTCATCCCATTAGACTGTGAAAGCAGCAACACAATGAACATTAACAACCAATATACAATACTGGGGATGCCCATTTGAAAATGTAGCAAAAGCTACAAGCTGCTCCCCAAACCTTTCCACAGTAAATCTTTGTACTACTGCGTACTGCTAAGTGAAAGGCTTCAGTAGATGCTCCTTTTACTGCCACTCCACTGTGGTAATGTCATTAACAATAACAAAAATACTGTTACCAGAAGCAAAATAAACCAAAAAATGCATCAAAATAATAATGGTGAAAATAACACTGAAGGTAAAACTAAGGTAAAATATGCAAGTTATTGAATGCATGAAGACATGTCAGAGTCACTAGATCACAGGGAGAATATGGAGAGATGACTATATAAGCAAGTCATTAACCATGAATTTAAACCCTCAGGGTAGCATTACTGGATTAACAGGTTTTAAAATTGGCAAAGCAAACTACAATAATACAAGAGGTCAACATTTTTTCCTCTGTGTCAGGTTCCTGCCATTGTATTTCATGTGTTCTTTATTTTCTTCTAATCCTTTGACACAGGAGAAAGCCTGATTTGACCTATCGCGACTGACAGCCCTCAGTGTGGAGGAGACTGACCTCTGAGGTGGCGGTGGGCTCTGGAGATGGGGTGTGGGAGGAGCTGCTGCTAAGGGGAGGAGTTATTGAGGCCTGGGCTGGGACAGGCTGGAGGGGAACTGGCTGGAGAGCAGGCACGGTCTGGGCCACCGGTGGGACCGTGCGCTTTGGGTGGAGCCGTGACGGGGGTGGGGGTAGAGGCTCTGGGATGGCCTGAACAGGAGGCGTGGCTGCCTGTGGCCGCGGGGGAGGCACCATATCGGGCTTCAGGGGCTCCGGAAGCAAGGGTGGCACTGTCACACAAACACACAGGAGGAAATGTCAGGAAACTCTCACCATTTAAAAATACAACATCCCACATTAGCAAAGGCTGTGTGGAAAACATAGGACTAATGGACAGGATTTATTTAGGATAAGAATAGAATTAGCAAAAATCCACAAAAAGATTTCTTTTGTCTGCTAAATCCCGTCCAATCAGGTTGCACTATTAACCGACAGCAGCGCTGATGACGGGATGTCTCAGATGGAGTCAGTGGAAGTCACCTTGTGATGGCCCTGTTGCTGTGCTCTGAGGTTCTGTGTTGGTTTTGGGGGCCCCCGGAAGAGCCTCAGGGATGGGTTTGGGGGCACCAGGGTTGGTGGCTTTGATGGGTTTGGGAGCTCCAGGATGGGTGTCTCTGATGGGCCTGGGGGCACCAGGGTTGGCTGGCGGCTGGGGCCTGAGGGTCCCTGCTCGCTGAGGAACGTTCTGAAAGAGCCCAGGAAACAGTAACTGTCACAAACATCTATAACCGTATAATTCCATCTGCAACGTTCCCACAACTTAGCAACAAAAACTCATTTAAAGCTGAGATCCTATTTAAACCTGAACAGCGTGCTTGTGTTGCCGGTAACTCACCGTCCTTGGGACCCCTCCTGGAGTAGGCTGGCCACGACCTGAGAGGAGATTAAGGCACAGTTATAATTTCAAACAGCCATGACCTACCCACAACTAGGCAATTCACTTGCATAATTCCTGACTTGAATGCACAAAACGCCATCCCTTCTTAACACCACTGCCTGTGTGGTTAGATGAATTGTGTATTTTTTATCATCCGTGAGCTGTCTTATCTGAGGCATGCAGCATGAACTGGGTCTGAACAGCCTGTCAGTGGGCGCAGACAATCTCTCCAAGACAGGCGTCTTTTTCATACTCTGACAACCAAAGCCAGAGCACCACTTCCAAAATGTAGTGCCCTCTTCCAGCTCCATTTTGTTTAGTGTTGGCTACACAGCTACACCACCCAGTACAATATCTATCAATAGGGTCCAACTGAAGAGCGCAGTCTCAGGCCACATTCTGGCTAAAAGAAACTGTGAGAACAGCACCACAACAGTTCACCACCACACAGTGCCTCTATGCAGAAGTCTCTTGCTACTTATACACAAAATACATCCTTATGCATTCTACAGACTTGAATGACATTCCATATGAAGTTCTATATCGAAATAAAACTTGTTTTTGTGAAAGTAGGAGAAAGCACTATTTGCCCAATGGTTATTGGCTAGTGTGAAACTTTACATCATTTTCACAAACACAGTGCCTGCTTTAACAACATGTCCTAATGCCTGGCACTGAGTCATTCCTGCGAAAAACTCAGGACAGACCATCCCACACAGGCACACCAGAGTCAGCTGCTCTCAGTGCTGGCTTTGTAATGACGGTGGGGAAACAAGAGAACACTGTCAGACTAGCCAGCCTCTCACATTCAAACACTCACTGATGCTCTGTAACAAGATGTTCAGATGGAGCTGATCTGATCTCACTGTTAAAGGGAAAAGAAACGCTGAAAATAAAACTGAACACCAGCGTGGTATTTCACCTGAGGGAGGTGGGGGCCTTTGAGGGGGTGCCAACCGCGAAGGGGGTGCACTGGGTCGTGGGGGTGGGGGTCGTTTGGGCTCCAGCCCTTGAGACGAGGGGGCACTTACTGGCCTGGGATCAGCAGGCGTGTCTGAGACAAAGAGATATAGAGTCCTTAGGTACCTGAAAGTGGTCACTAGGGGGTCACAGCAGCTGTTTCTCTATACATTTGGAATGTGGGTCAAGCCTTCAAATACATTCACGCACCTCACAGCCTACTGTACTGATATGGTTCTAGAATCATCTCCTTTTTTAAACATGTATGATCATACTTAAACTAAATGAAATGGTAAAAATGACTGAAATTCTGCACTGAGGGTTTTACAGTTTTTCCACCAATTAAGCCATGACAGAACAGCCTGCTTTACCCTGCCAGGGTCCTGCGGGCCAGGGGGCGGGGCTGCTCGGGTGAGCCAGCTGGGGGGTGCGGGGTTGTCGAGTGTGGGGGAGGGACAGGGACTGCCCCTGGGTGAAGAGGTGGGCGATGTTCCAGGCCCTGTGCCCACGCCAGGCTGCGTTTGCTGGGACACAGCCTCCTCCACCTCCTCACTGTAGTCTTCCACATCATCTGCCACAAGGACAAGCACACATGCCAGTCAGACCGTTGCTGTGACTCACTGACACTAAGATCCCTGCCGTGAGTCTGGAAACATTAAACCAGTACTAGTGCAAGCAGAACTGCACTCACACTATGGGGTGATAAAACTGACAATGAACTGAAAGCAGAATTTAAAACACAGTTAGCACTGATCAAAAATACCATGCTAGGTCACGACCAAGCACAGTAGTGTCTTCTCTTTGAGGTATTACGCAATTTCAGCATAAAATGTTATGTGGTGGACCGAATCAAATGTTTAGTGATATTTATACGGTTACGAATGCAGAAGGCAAGACGAGGACCTTGTGGTTGAGACATATGACAGCCGAATGTTATGAGTGCCACAACAGGAACTGGGTAATCTCTTAATTCGTGCTTTTCCATTTTAGTTCTCCATTGTAACTGCTGTCATAAGCTCTTCAAAATAACCATTGCTGGTAGCAACACACCATGAGCCTTATACTGGCAAATTATCACAAAATGTTTTTTTTTTTAAACAAAGGTGCGGTCATTTGTGTTTAACTGCTGGTTGGGCTGAATGGAAACAAACTACAAACTACAGAAGGTGAAAGATAGCCCTGCAGCAGATCCTGAAATTTACTTTATGCTTCCTGTTCCTGTTAGTGATGCTAACGCCATATGTGTGTTATATACCCTCCATGTCGTAGTCTCCTCCCAGGTCAGTATCCTCTGCCAGCAGAGCGGAGCCCGAGGAGGATGGGACTTCGCCGAAGATGCCGTCTGCACTCATGTCACCCTCCAAGCTCCTGGCCCAGTCGGGATTTTTCAGCTGCACCTCGATGGTCTTCCCAAGAATCTGCACACGAACAGGCATTGCTCACTCTTTCCTCACAATTTCATTTTTTGCCGTTTGAGGAAACTGGCAGAGAGTGCCAAATTTCGTTTTCATTGTTATTTGTTGAGGTCAGAAACTCACTGTGGTGGCATTCAGGGACAGAGCAGCCAGGGCGGAGTAGCCTTCAAAAAATGTGACCAAGAGTTTCTCCTCCACAAATCTGACATGACACAAAAGGCCAGACTGAGTTATATTAACAATTTGAAGTCTCTGCCTATGCTGTAGATTGACCCATGCAAATGTGAGGTGCATACCTCATAATGACAGTAGTCAGAGTACACAAGCATAGTCTTAGTGTGACATGAATGCAGTAAATTCTATGGTTAACCAGTTGGTTTTGGATTTATACTGATATTGACTCAACTGAACAGTTTTTAGTGTTAATGTCATTAAGAATAGACATTAAGTCATTAACACCACACAGCTCTTTCATTCAGTCTTCACCTGATGAGAATGACCTCCCCAAAGGCTGCAAACTCATTGAGCAGATGGTCAATCATGGGGTCGTCAAAGTAGTCCCCCTCTCCGGGGTCCCACAGGGACACCAGCACTGTGCCATCCGGCGGGCCCTGCAGTTCCATCACCTCCCTATAAACCTGGTGACGTGCCTCTGCATCCACCTCCAGAACATCAACGTCTATGATGGCTACCACCGGCCTGCGAAACAACAGGCAAAGCATTCCGCATTAACATCCCGCACACATCAGACAAACAGTGGCAAAGCACACAGATGTGTAATACAATATGATGAATACAATGTTGTGAATATGACTCTTTATACTGTACATGGAAGATTTGTGACTGAGATACAATGAGTTGTGTACAAAAAGCTTTTAATGTCTTTGCATAGGGAAGGGCTATCCTCATACAGGAGGGAAATAAAGTGATCTAGCCTTTTGGTGATAAGATCAGCTCCTAATGACATCAGAGCCTTTACCTATGATCTGACATCTTCAGTTCTGCTCTGCCATAATATTGAAGAGTTCCTGGATTCCAAAAGCGTTCAAGCTCCTCATCACTTACAGTTGTATTCACCAGATCCATCTCTTCATCTGCTGAATGCATAAACACACTGTTTGGTCAAGGGACAGTAGGTGACTGTACTCAGGACCACCATTAAATGGTGGAAACATAAGCTATGGTAATAAAACATGACAGTGAACCTTACCAGGATTGAGAAAGTTCCATTTTCTTCTTTTCCAGAGCACACGGTCTGTCCACGCAGGTGTCCGACACTTCTCACTGGTGTCATATTCATCAGAGAACAAGTCGTACTTATAGGTGGGTGGGAACTGTATCGGTCCTTCAATAAACCCTTTGAAAACCTGGGAAGATGGTCATATAAAAAACATTATGCCAACTATGAGTTGCAAAGTACTCAAAAGGAAGGAACAGAACTGCGCTGTTTCTGACTGGCTGATCATTTACTGATGGACTGAACCCACACCTGTCCAGCGTCCTTCTGCTCCTTGAGCTGGTCGCTGGCTATCAGGGTCTCCCATTTCTGCTTTCCGACCAGTTCTTTCACCTCCTCGCCAGACAGATCGATGCGGTAGTTGAAGTCTCCGCACCAGAAAATGTAATCGTGGGAGTGCAACACCCTGTCCTGCACACACAAGAGACACACAAGGCACAGCAAAGACTCATAAGAAGAGCTTAGGTAATCTGTAACTTCACCAAAAAGATTTCTCTGAGGGTAATACTAGATGACCTCTGGTAACTGTTTTCTGAAGGAGCTTTTGATTTCATGTGCCTGCTTTGATGTCTGCTCCTGAGAATCTGGCCATCCACATGAAAGAGCATGTTGTAATGTATATAATTATAATTAAATTATTGTTAACTTGCTTACCATGCTTTTACAAAGCTTACACATTAGTAAGTCTACATTAGTATAGCTGGTTATTTACTGAAGCAAATCAGACAGAGCTCTTTACTTCATGTTGTGACTTCATCCCACCCTGAATTATAACCTGGAGCGTTGTGGTGAGGAGTCCCATCTGCTAAGCCCTGTTGCCCGTTATACCGCACTGCTATAGTTACCATGGGGAAGCTGAGTTTGCGGGAGATCTCGTTGTAGTCGTCGTTTCTCTCCTTGACCTGCGACTGGCCGGCGGCGAAGTGTGAGCAGACGAAGCAGATGCTGCTGGAGTGGAAGAGCAGGCGAATGGCCACCGCCCCCTTGTTCCCTGTGGCTCCGCCCATGCCTGTCTTCACAGTGTCAATAGCAACGTCCCTGAACACAACGCAGACGGGTTTCAGCTGACGCTCATTCGATTTGTACAAAACGCTTTGTTGAATTCCATCTTACTTCCACTGAAATTACATAATTTCACATTTCATTTGTTTTTCAGTTCAATTTTAGCATACCCAATCCTAATAAAATTTCAGCAAAACTGACTTATTCTCATCAGTAGAACTTACATTTACATTTATTTATTTGGCAGATGTTACTTAACTTAATTAACTAACTTACTTAACTTACTTAACTTATGTTAAGATGTGTTAGGCATGCCAGTTTGCCTTTTCATTTTGCATTTCAGCTTTTTCCACATGTACAATATGCAGTTAAATACTTAATAAAATACACATTGCGTAAACCCTGAAAGATGGATGATTTTTAAACATATAACTAGTTAATGTTGGTGGGTGACATTTTGCAAAATCAAACAGAACTGATGAGTTCTGGACTTGACCCCATTTGAATCACAACTGATTCATTAATTCAGAATCAACCCCAACATTGACATAGTGTTCAAATACAATTATGTCAAAAGGATAAAATCCAGCCTTGTAATTTCTAGCTCTCCATACTTGTTCAATTCTAGCTCATGATACTGTTGCCTCACTTGTATTGTTCTGTATCAGATTGAGACACACTTCTCCTTTTTAATTCCTGTTCAAAGTAACGGACTCTGTGCTTGACCAGGTTAAGCGGGAACTGATGACACATTTGTAGAAAGTACACAGTAAAAAAAAAAAATCTTGTCTAATTGATATACCTATATTAAGAACAACTTTTTTTGCTAGGATGACTATAAAGGAGGGGGAGCTACAGAGAAACAAAAATCAATGCAGCTGAAAGATCATGAAGGCAGGTTCGGGCATACATACCGAATGAATGGTGCATGCTGGGGCCGAATGAAAATAAAGAGACAAACTCCCACAAGCTGTTCTGAGGCCAGCAGCACATATTTGTGATCCCTTGAGAGGGTCTTCTTCAGTTCAGTTGCCCAGAGATTCTGATTGGTAGTGCTGAGAGAGGGCAGCGTAGTTAGATACTAACACAGAGACTAATGAATGGTGCTTGCACAGTTCAAAGAAGTATAACACTTATTGACAGATATGTATAATCAACTACTTGGAAGTTCAATAACTTGCTTTGTAAGCTCAAACACAATGTTATGAATGCCTGTTTATAAAAACCATTTGCATTTGCAACCATTGCATTATTCATGCCAGTCCACTGTTATCAGCTGCAAAAATCACCTGGAGTAAGTTCATCTGTTGATAATTAGCTTAAACAATACCATTGGTTACAGAGCTAGCCAGGTAACCACTATGGCTAGGTAATTAAATAACTGTTTTAGAGTGACTACATGACATTATATATATCATATATCTGTGTGTGTGTGTGTGTATATGTATATATATATATATATATATATATGACATATACATTTTAAGTTGTTCCTTAGCTTACAGTTCAGTGGGTATTCAAGTGGAAGTGCACCAGGCTATTTCAGGGGCAGAGAACACATTTTCGTTTCTCAGTTTCGACACGTTCGAACAGGTTTGAACAAGACATTTCTTCTCTCCAGTGAATTACAAGTATGAGGAAACTTAACTTTCAACCTGGAAGAAATCAGTATTTTTACATTCTTAATTTAAGTCCTCAACGTATGTGCTTATGGCTGACCCACACAAATCGAGGCATCTGTACTTTTATGGGGATGTCAGCTGAAATTCCCATGTCACCAGCATGTACAGTAAGCTTGGTAAACCCATACAGAGAGAGATGGTAAAATGCATTCTGGTGTTTGTATGATACTATGATTGCTTCAGAGATGGTAACGAAATCAGGGAAGAACTTCAAATTACCTTGATTTATTGCCTAATTACAAATAAAAAATAAATCAATAAATAACAAGGGCTCTTTTGGTATTCTGTAATTGTGAGGAACAAGACATACTTATAAAAGTGCAACTGAAATACTTTAAATGAACCATTCCATAACAGCAAATGGGTTAAACCTGTTTTTCCCCTTTTCCTTCCCTGTGATTTCCCCTAATTGTACTGACATGTCAATGCTGAAAACAAAGAAGTATTACACCAATAAGGACAATTACATATTATGAGGCCTACACAAAAGTCCACAGAACAACAACGTGTTTTACAGATCTTTTTCAGCACACTCTCATGAATCTCATCATTGTGGTGCTCACGGCGTTCTTAGAATGCTACTAGTTAAAAGGTTGACAAATAACTTGATTGTCCAATGTCTTGGAATCAAGTTTAAATTTCTCTGTACTTTTTCTAAACCACACAACATTCTTCTGGAGAAAGTCCCAACTGCAAAAAACCGCAGGGCAAAAGTAACAAGAGCAAGAACGTGCCTTACCTGGCACTGACAATGTTGCCTGCATTCAGTTCTACCATTTCTTCGAATCCAATCGCAAAAATGTCTATAGGGTTGGCTTTACTGCCTAAAAATCAACCAGACAATACAGCTTCAGAATGGTCAGGTCATGTGAGGGGAAAAAAACTGAAAATGAAACGGACTAATGGAGTAATTCATTCTTTTCTTACATCATTTTTGAATATTAATGGACATGTGGAACAACTATCCACACAAAAGGCTCAACAATCCCAACAGACTGACACTCACCTCGAAAACTCGCATTCTGTGCTAACTTTGGGGCATCCAGCAGCCACTCGTAGAGCATCTCGCTGCGGTAGTTAATGCTGCGGATCTGCTTCCCACCGTTGACATTCCAGGTGCCCACACACACCCTCACCTGTCTGGGCCTGGTGAACCTGTGGTGGTTCTGACACATCCCCAGGAGAACTCCAGGGGATGCTGCAATAGGAGAGAACAAGCAGACGTCATTGTGGAGGAATAATAAAAAAAAAGAAAAAACAACACATGCCAGAATCGGGCAATATTATACATGAAAGGAACAAAAACCCTATGCATAAAAACGACACATAAAACAGCAATACCGGATGAAAACGTTGATCAAAAAACCTCCAAATACGTGCAATGGTACTAGACAACAGTTACTGTACCTAATTGTAAAACTGGTTAAGACACTAACTTCTGAAGCATTTGGAAGCTATAGGAGACAGACATTAGCTGGAGAGGTAACACAAATACGATGAACCCAGCTGGTCAGAGTGGGATAATACCAGGTGTTGGCCATACGGAGCAACACTGCTCCTCACTTTTCAGCATGCACTGGACATCTCGCATACCGTTTAGACTGCTGGTGGTGAGCAGGGCTCTGGCTTTGTCCGCAAGGTCAGTGTTCAGAGTGCTGCCCAGGCGCAGGCAGTCGATAGCCTCCTGCTTGGAGCTGTCAAAGAAGTTGTTCTGGATGGCTCTGGTGACCGAACGAGCCCCATCTTTCAGCTTTCCGCCCTGTAGGGAAATCATGGGAAGGGAAGAATGTTTTTGCAGAAATGTAATAAAGAATTGTAAATTTAAATCATTCTCCCTTATCGCTGTATTTTTACAATTTTTGGTAGAGGGCTTAATAGACAAGCCTGAGAGATAGTTAAACTGGTAGCTTCATTAGCTGACCGGCACTACTACAAAGAACCAAGCTAATGATTTAGCAAGAAACCATTTTTCTCGCTGTGAGAAAAGACTTGAGCATTTTTCCATAATTCTTCAAAGACAGTGGGACACTTGACAGCTTTCCACGGCTTCTCAGGATGTGAATTTTTCATGGGTTTTGAAGGACCATGGGGAAGCTTGACCTTAGCCTTTCCTTCCAGGGCTCCTGTCCCAGCATAGATCTTGCTGATGGAGTCCCCGTTCAGAGACCACATGGTGCGGAAGGCTTCCTGGAAACGGCCCACCAGCTTCTCTGTCAGCCCCAGGTCCTCCAGCTGTTGTTGGACCATCTGTATGGCAGAAGTAGAAACACCCAGTCAATGACATTCAGGGCATTCACAGCAGTTCCCAATCACTGAAATTATATTGGATCTACTGTACATCTAAACAAGTAGGCCTATTAATACAGAATACAGATATCAGTAAAACTAAGTAAATGACCTTTGTCTTGAAGGTATTTTTTCCAGAGCGTCAAATGATTGCCAGTTCAGCAAAGACAGGACAACCACTGATCTTTTTAATATGCTGAGTGAGACTCTACAGAAACCTTCCAGTAGTGTCTACTGACACTATATTCCACACACAAACTAGATTACTTACTGATAACTTGGTTTTGCTCACCTCTAGTCCAAAGAATGTTTGCACACTGTTGGTTCTATCCAAGCAATCCAGACAATTAACACGGATGGTGCCAGTCTGGCATCTGAGACAAAAAAAGACAGATTGGTATGGCAAGAGGAAACTACTCTGTGTGTATGTGGACATCACAACTGTCTCATGAGCTGCTATAGCTATAGACACAGCTATAGAGCTGACTGAATAAATGGGCTGCCTGTCTTGTTCTACCTAGAGAGGACCACTGCACTTCGTGAGGAGTGATCTGCGCTCCCTCACCTCTGGACACCCCCTTCACCGGAGTAGCAGAAGAAGCCGCACTCCTCCAGGAACCTGCTGACCTGAGGATGCAGGACGCTTTGCAGCTTGTCTGTTTTTCCCCCTCTCACCATCTGGTGGTAGTCGAAGTCGATCATCTTCACTGCTGAGGCGTGCACAGATGCTTTGAGGTGGCTCTGCAGACACACACACACAAATGGGAGATGTGAACTGCTGTCAGACCCTGATACACTTTCTCTCTGAGCAAACAGTAGGCCTCAGTGCTAGCAGTTCTCCTATCTTTATGAGTGTTTAAAACACGTTACAGTGTTTTAAAAGAAAGACATAAAAACACAGTAAAACAGACACACTCTTGACTAGTGATCCACCAGACTAGACTTTGAAGCTTGTTTTCTAACATGGAAGAAACAGGTGCACCACCAACAAAGCTGCAGAGGGCCCTGGAGGCTCCGCCCACCTGATACGCCCTGCTCAGCAGCTGCTCCCCTCCCTTCATCCCCAGCAGGTTGACCACCAACTGGTTGCCATACAGCCGCCTGAGTGAGTCGAAGTGCCTGCAGAGTTCACCACACAGATCAGACAGACACAGACATAACCACCTGTGTCAAAACAGCACTTCCTCCCAAGCACCATAATTAGTTTCTTTTAAGTTACATACAGTATTACATATAGAGAAGACCTCCAATACTTATGAAGTCAGAGTAATTCCAGCATACCTGAGAATCTGCAAATTCTGCACTGGACTGTAACATGCTGATACAAAAAGCTTAGGTGCAAAACCACTACATTTTCAGCATAAAAAAGTAATGCAATACACAAGGTATAAGTATGAACATTTATCTATCAATTCAGTAAAATTTATGAGTGTACCTATGGAAAAACTGCCAGGAATCCAGAGTGCTGCATGACCCAAATCTACAAATTACCAGGGTCTCCTGTATTTCAGGCAAGTCACTCTACACACATATCTCCCTTTTGGACTGTTGCAGACTGTAAAATGGGAGTGCACTTTCCACACGGAAATGCTTGAGGCAGTGATGCTTATCAGAGTTTCACTACTTCCCAGCACTGGTGTGATGAATCATTTCCTACAATGGCCTTCTGTTACAATGTTGCATTTGCTCTTGTGTTGTGGTTACTTTTCCAGAACAGTGCTCAATAAGCCATTACCCCATAGCGCTGGTTATGATGCATTTATGACAAACAGTCATCCATAAGAATAATTAAAAGCTGACAAAGAGGAGGAACTGCAAATCTACAAAACTGAAGTCCTTATAAAAAATATGTATATTTATTGCATGGAAGCATACATACCACTATTAAAATAAATACTAAATTGTTTATTTCTGTTGTTGGTTGCCAGCACAGGACATTTGATGCCAGGCATCTCTACAATAAGTGTTAACAGACAGCTTTTCCTGAACAGATGCTAAGCTACCCAATCCTGGCTGGCTTGCCAGGTGGATATTTCTTTTTATTACCTTTCAAAGGCTGGTGCGTTTGTTTCAAACCCACGCGACAGCCTCACACGATGTGAGCCAACCTGTTGAGAGCAGATGCAAAGAAACAGCTCTGGTGGTTTAAAAAAACAAAGATACTCTCAGGGAAATTCAAAGTTCAGCATAAGTTTATGAACACTGTAAATAAAAGGTAGCAGACAGCAATGCAATGTTTTTTCTTCTTCTTCATTTGAAAAAGATATTAGATCTCATTGTGATGCCTATTATCAAATGTAAGTGCTGCATGTTTTGACTTGTAATGGGAACTTCTGATTTCAACCCTCTGCGACTACTGGTGGTCAGTGCATAAACTCTCTGATACACTTTATCAGATGCCAGAGAAACCCATTATACAGATTGCCAAATGCTGCCTGCAATTCATATCAGTCCTCTCTCCTCTTCCACTGCAGAGCAATGTACTGTCAAGGCCATGGGTCCTGCCATCCTAACAACACTTCCCAATCTGAGAGGATGTTGTGAAAACTTCCCTCTGTGCAATGTATGAATTCTGACAACACTCTTTGCAGGTGCTCTCCACTAAGAGCAAGGGTCACCTTCATTAGGGGAAAACGCCCATGGGGCTCCTTTGCTTTGGAACACCTTCCCATTTCCTTCAGTACAACAGTATTAACTACAAAATTATCCTACAAAAACCTTTTGCAATAAATTCATTTGAGGGTTTGAGCATATACACTATACTGCATATACTCTATGCAAAGCACATCATCTCCCAATTGGGAGAAATAAGCAAAATAAGTCTGGGAGACTGATCGAAAAGGTCAATCAGTCCAGCTTCATCTGTACAAAAGCCATTTCCTGTGAACTGCTGACCACTGACATCCAGACCTCAGTATAAAGTCCATCCCCATATAAATGAAGGTTTAATATCCAAACACCAGATGTAGATTCTTACGCTTATCTTTGTTCTGCAAGTTACAATTTTGATTCAGCTGCAAAAATATCCCCTGGATAGATGTTTTGATGGCCTGAACACTGGGGCAGTATGCACTGATGGAGAAGGCAGAGGAGTTTCCACTTCTCTGATTGGGAACATGAAGATCTATTTAACAGTACTTGCACTTGTACTTGTGGTTGTGCTTTTCCATTCTCCACTTAAATTTGTTGTACAGCTCTCCATAAAATTAAATAAAAAGTCTAAATTCTGCATGGCATCACGTTTCCAAAGTCCTATCCTGTGCTTTTTTAATGCTGACCGTGCTGTACTTTTAAAGTGAAAGTTTGGCCATACCTGAATACCAGGCTGCTCCCAGAACAAAGGTACAGATCCACGGATTTGAATGAAGGAAGACACTTTGTCATCTAGGAAGATCACCTGCAAATTCAGCAATTAATACATCAATCTGTTGCTCTTACGAAATCACAGATAGCACACATTTAATGCATAAGGGGCAGGCTGAGTCAAAAAAAAAAAACAAAAAAAAACAAATCTGTAGGCCCTGATGCTCATTGAGTGTCAGGGAACCTGGCTTAAGATGGACAAATTTCAGTGAGAGACAGTGCAAGTCATTAATCTGAAAAAAAGACAATACAAGACAACCCATTTCAAAATGACAAACACAAATCAGCGATGAACACAGCTGACCAGGATGCTCCACATTAAGGCTATTTCTCTGATGACAACAACCCGCACTCAAGTTTAACATGCTCCCTACCTGCTCCGTCTCCACGAAGTTGGCCACCTGGCCGTCGTCGTTGATGCCGCGGACGTTGAAGCGCGTGCCGGCCCTCTCGGAGCTGAGGCGGGAGATGACGCAGGCCTTGGCCTGCTGGTGGCCGGCGTAGACGGTGCGGATCTCCACCCCGCCGCACGTGAGGCGGAGCAGCCACTCGTCACAGTTCACCCCATAGTGCTTCAGGTGGAGATGCAGGGACTGGTTCCTGGCACAGAGCCAAAACCAACAGAAAGACAGCATTCATTCATTGCTACCTTTAGCACTGTGGTCATAACAACCCTGATCCTGGATGGGGTTTTCATGACTGAAAAGTAATTAACGTTATCTTACAAGAGCAGCTATTTGAACAAGACAGAGTCAATTATTACTTTTAAAATTACAGTGGTGAATCAGTGACGGTTATGGAAAATGCTACAATGAATTGCTTGCTTGCACTTTATTTATATTGTAGCTTAATGTTTTTAGTGCTACTTAAATTGGCTGAAAAGAAAAAAGTTTAACTCATTATATTATCAAAAACTTTCCTGGGTGACTGTTAGGATAGTGGTTTATGTGCTCATTGCTGCTAGCATATATATTTATATCCTGCAAGGTATAACATGTTAAGAGACACATCATCTGAATAAACATCGCTGCACATCACTCACCAGAAGAAGCGGTTATCCGTGGTATCCTCCTTTATCCTGCGGTTGGCGTTGAGACTGAGATCGAAGCTTGCCCCACTGGGTGACCACGCAAAGTAAAAGCTGCCTGAATTCAAGACCTTCCGGATGTCCACGATCTTGTCCTCGTCTGTGGGGTCGTTCCTCAGGGACACAAAGTCAGTGGCAGTGACCCGGAACACTTCTGAGTCCTGTACCTTCCCCACGGACATACACCCTGTGACCAGGACGAGGCTGTGGAACAAAGCACCCCCTACGGGACAAGAGAGGAGGCAGCTTGTAGGGAATTTTGCATCAGAAATAAACTTAACTCTTAATGAGTTTAATTATCACGGATAACCACAGATAATGCAAAATTAGAGAAGGGTAACTAGAGTACACACTCGTGGATAAAACATCCTATGGTACAGGCTGATTCTCCATCGTGAACTAGGATGTCATTAGCCTACATTTTTTTTCTTTCTGCCTAAAGAAGCTGAGAATCCCAGTAATCTGAGGTGGGGACAATTTCAACAATATTAGCTTTCTAAGAAGCAACACACACAGTGGTGCCATGTTGCCAAAACAACATACTCCTCTCTGATTCAGATACAAAATAATAATTATTCCTCATTGTCAGAGAATTTACAATGCATTCCCTCTATACCAGTTTTTGCTTTGAAAATACTTTCAGCAAAAAATAGCCAGCTTTCTGTCCCTGCCCAACTTAGTTCAAACACCACAGAAATGTATTCTCTCCTGGGACTGTTCATATATGCCAAACAGTGAAATGAGCTCACCATATCAATAATACATGCAGCTACAGCACTATTTTGAAGAAAAAAATTCTGTAAAACATATAATCAGATATCTAATGAAGATAGCACTTTCCTGATACATGGTATGCCATGCCACTGCATGTCTATTTTAAAATATCAAAAATAGATACATTCTGTCAGCAAAATCCTACTTTAAGAGAGCTTGTCACTAGCTAGCCAGCTAGCTCATTCAACCAAAGAAACTTCCTACTCTGCATGACTGCAGGTGATGTCTGCAGTTAAAAAGTCTACATGTGCATGAAAACAACTATCACTAAGCATTCAAATTCAGTAATTCTAAACTTAAATTTGCTTAGCTAGCTTGTTACTGACAGAATCCAGCTCATGCTTCTAGAACAGAAAAGCTTTGCAAACCAAACTGCCACAAACTGCAAACTCGCATCTAACTGTATAATCTGCCAGCAGCATGGTGCCAGTTTTAGAGCTAATATGCTAAAATGCATTCAATGCATTAATACTATGTTACTGCACATATAGGTTTTTCCACAGTGATTATACCACTGTCTCCAAGTCATCAGGTAGGAACTACAGATCTACAATATTTTGAAATGGCCTGACTTACAAGGACAGATTTACTACTATATATCTTTATCTTTGTTTTCATTTTGGCTCCCTGTGTTACAATAACAGACTCTTCAAGACTCCAAAAGACTCTACAAGAGGACACTGCCCACAAGTTTCAAACTCTCTTATCACCAGCTAGAGCAAGCACTCTCCTTACTAAGCATTCCACTCAGCGTTAAGAGAATGACGTGATTTGTGTACATACTGCAGAGTTCACCGGGACCTGTTAACTCACCAAGGTTGAGCTGGAGCACTCCCAGAATTCCATAGGCATCCAACATTTTAGCGTATGTGGATTTAATGGCTCCCTTCTCTGCAGCAGCTGTTAGAGAACACCCCACATAAATTTTTATTAACACCAGATTGCAAGCAAATTAAAAGTTCCTTGTTTTACGTTTAAAAGGTTTGCACAAAAACAGGACATTGGGAGAGAGAAGTTCAGTGGCTTAATAATGTGTAACAGTAAATCTTCTCATGCAACTCATTTACATCCCAAAGCACAAAAGGTGAAAATGTCAAATGACTAATGACAAAGAGATCGGCTTGTTGACTGAGAGCAGAAAAACTGCTGACAGGGCAAACAGCTGACACAGTTACAGTAAGCACAGGTGAAACACACATGAAGCACAAAGATCTTTACAGATATGGTGCTGTACTACAATACGTGAATAAAGTCGCAGGGAATCAGAAAAAGCACATTCACAGAGCTCCCACACATGGAATCCTAGACAACATTCCACTGTGTTCATTACTGCAGTTGTCATCCAGATGACCAGTTTTTTCAAGAAGTCTATCCAATTCTGGGATGTAAAGCCTGATGGAATCAGCGGAAGCTCTGCTTTTACTAACAGAAGGTGCATGTTCTTGTTTTGCCCCAGGACATGTGATTTATTTCTTACACAGAACAGCCACTGCTCCTGACTCAAACAGCAAGCATTCTTCCCGGTTCCGTGACTCCACTATTACGCTGTAGGGGGGTGGGTCCAGTTTGTGGTAAATGCGATATCCTTTGCTGAAGGCCATTGCAGGTTCCCTGGGATGACTGGACCAGTCAGGTCACGCCTAACAGAACACAGAGCCGTGACCTGTCAGTGCATGCACAGTTCGACTGGGGTACAGAAGAAATGTTCACACCAAAATCACTTCTGCTCCCCAATGGATTACGCATTATGTATTACTGCATTTGTCACAAAAAGGGAAATGGGTGTGAACAGAGTATTAATACATCACTCCATGACATAACACTTCAATGACCTTACGGTTAGTGTGTATCCCCCTGACCAAAAGGTTGTGGGCTAAACACCCAGACAAATTATTCTAAATACTTCAAAAATAGTACTAGCTAAGAAGAGATGGCTTTGGGTAGTGACATCATAATAGTTAGAAGTGCACTTTCGCAAAGGTGCTTCTGATATGTGCATTTAATGTGTGCATTCGAATATGCAAAATATCAAGCCGAGATAATGATCTTCAACTTTATTTTTTCTGAATACATACGAGGGAGGATCCCACACCAACTCTGGAGTTTATAAGGATATCGTGCTGAACATACTCGAGTCAAGCACCATCCTAAGCTTAGTTAAAATGAATTTGCTGGACATCTAGTCTAGCTGTCATCGAATGACCTAGGTCCTCCTTACAGCGTTTTCACTTTTACCCGTCTAGTAACATCGGAAGCCCTGTCAGAGATCGCCAGTGACAGAAACGTGTTAATTTACCACATACTGTGGGAAGCGTTCGCTAAATTATTACGATTACTATTATTCACAACACTTCATAATTAACAATTTCCATGCAAAGCACAGCTAACTAGCCTGAACAGTCGTATTCTAGCTAACTCTAACTTGGCTAGCTAGACTTCGCCCGCAAGCTATCCGCACAACATATTTGAGAGCTAAAGTCCACGTTAAGTTAGGTTATCAACGCCAAAAATTAAAACCATCTCACCGAGAGCAAAGCAAATAGCTAAAGTTATTAATCCAGCTTTGTAACCAGCTAATATACTAAAATAACTTGCCATTACCTTCACTCGTAGATAACTTATTTAAGCTAGCAAGCTAACTAGCTAGCTACCAACTCTTCCGGCAGTACACTAACAAAAGTTGGACTACAGCCACCAGACTGCATTCTGTTTCGAAACACCTTCCTTCGTACAGTCAAATGATATCGCACAGCACTAGAAACAATCGATATCCTTTGTCAATTATCCTTTTGTGAGATATTCAAAATACGTTCTCTAACACTTTACCCACTGGCTCCGTCTCCTCGCCGCCGAAGTTCTCAGCGTGGGCTTTGATAACAAACTCATGTGTCCCACCCACCCAACGTAACGTTTAGTCGGCCCATTTGCAAACTTCTCGGTTAACTAGAGGCCCCTTGCGTTTGGAGGGAAATACGACAGTGCACGGATTGGCTATATGAATACCACGTTTTGGGGTTCATCAACAGGCTTAACAAAAGAATCGAAAACTTACACTGTACAAAAAAATCATGGACTTAAAGAGACGGCGCAACACTGCATAAGGTTCCTTTATTCGCTATGTGGGCTTAGTACTTGGATGCTAACCGCTCAGGAAAAGTGGAAGTGTTCCTGCTTGTGTGCCAAGGGGCAGTCTTTCCACAGCACAAACCAGAAAAATCAATTCTCAAGTGCGGGGTCGCCTTGCTGTAGCAGACGCCACCTTTTCGACGAGACATTAACAGAGGTCCTGATTCACTGTGGTCGTTAAAAGTCTCATGACACTTATCACGAAGACTAGGGGTTTCCAAAGTGTCCTGGCTAAATGCATCATTTTGGCCATCTATTCATGTCGGGTTTAATAAGCTAATTATTTTCCTCTCGCTCCATCTCAGCTGATGTGTGGCGAGTATTGTATTACAACACCTCCCACCAAGGAGGAGTCTAACATTAAAAAACATCTCCTTACCTGTTCACATGGTTGGCCCGACATCTCCAATTTCAGGGAACAATACACATTCAAACAAGAATATCCAGCGTACACTGAGCTGCTGACGTAGCTGACTTGTGTTAAAAGCTAAGGTGACAGGCTAACATTTGCTAGCTAGCTAAAGAACTGGCTTCATCATTTAACCTCATAAAACTATTTTATAAAAATAAACATATTGTTGTATTTTATTACAATAAAGTACAGCTAATACAAATATTATATAACACTTTCTATGATCATTACACACATTTAGAAATTTTAAACATTTAAAAATGGAGAAACGGGACATAACGCCGCCTACCTGTCATTAACAGAAAACTGTGAACGAGCTGATTCGCGCGACGCAGACGTCACACCAGAGCTCATAGATAAGTACCAGGCAGAGACCTAACCAAAACAGAATGAATAAAAGCAAGAGGGTGGCTTTGTGAAAATACATCACATGTTATTTACTCCCGTTACACTTAAGTATATCAGAATCCTTTAAGGACAGAGTAATCAGAGAACTTACCAGACTCTGCCAATCCTTTTCTCTCTTTTTTTTCTGTCTGATTACCATGCCTCTTTGTGTATTTCTGTATGCCTGGTTTATATCCACCTGGATGTTGAATCATAATCTTAGACTCAGACTATCCAAGAAAGATCACCTCTACTTAGCCAAACCCTCTCCTGTCTTAGATCACTCAATAACTCACACTAGTTGTACATTTGCCAGACAAATTGTACTTTTAATAACTCAGATGTGCATGAGTTTTCTTAGCAAGATAAATTTAATCTGTGCATTGTCATCACTTAATCCCACTACCTGGTCTAGATCCATATATTATTTTACTTGGGTGACTGCAACTCTGTTATCTGGCCTTGCTGTCTCTGTGAAAAAATAATATCGCTCATTCATAACACTACTGTACAACTAATCTTCAGGCTCCCAAAATATACCCATGCCTCATGCCTTCCATCCATCATCAGGGTTTACATCCCTGCACATTCTCTCTGCTCATCAATCCCTAGTCCTCTGGCAGTTGCCTTCTTCTCTGGGCCATTAGTGGTGGAATAAGCTATCTGGAAATATCAAAACTGCAGAATCACTCAGCCTCCTTCAACAAAGACTTAAAGACTAGTTTATATCAAGTCAATGATTCTAGAATAATTGAATCCAGACATTCTGTCAGTTTGTTGGGTCAAATTTTAATGCTTAGTATTATTCAGGATGGATGGGTCACAGCTATGTGCACAATCCCACTCAGTCTGCCTGAGAAAAAAAAAAAAACACTCAAGAACAGTAATAATAAATTCTGTTTGGATTTTTTCTTTACATTGGGTTTTACACGAGTGTTGCAGTAAGGTCCACCACTGACATGTTATTCAACTTATTATTTTAAGGGTTTTGGCACATTGTGTAAAACTCTGGGCTTCCATGTGGGGGTTTCATTCAGGTCTACCAACTCATCATGCTTATCATCTGTCCAAATATGTGTATTCTTTAAAAAACTAAGGACTTGGTGAGCCAATTGCCTCAAGACAGTGCTATTGTGCATTTTGCCGCTATTGTACTTATTTCCCACTGCTGACATGCCCCCACTGAAAATACAATTTCAGTGACACTCCAGGTGTCCCCCACATCTCTAATCGGCACAGGGATCCCCAGCAAGTACTCAGGGTTCTCCCATTAACTCCCAACTACCTGCACACATTAATTGGACAGACCATGACTTGCATCCTGTCGGGAATAATTAGCTTGATGTAAACTGGACTTGAAACATACCTGTTAAGACATAACAGACTGAAAGACTTAAGCCCCTAGTATATGATCACTTAAACAACTCAGTGAGATCTGATATTCAGCTGATTGTTAGGCAGTATAAATATGATAGTATAGTAATAATATAGTAGAGATAATGTAGTATTTCATATATATAAATCTGATCTCACTGTAATGAATAAAAGACTATTTTTAGTTCACAGTTCAACAGAATGTATTATTAATTTCGTCACATTAATAATATGATTAAAAAACGAAATATTGGTAAATCTGTGATGGTTTGATTGTGCTTTATTTGAATAAGACCAGAAGAAGTCGATTTCTGAAATCTCAAGGACGCACAAGATAAATATACTACAATTTGAAATAAATAAGAAAAATATTAAGCATGCCAGCGTCGTGTGATTGACACAGGTACGAACCACAGGGAGGACTGCACACGTTCTTAGCCGCGGAGGCAGGCCTATTACGAAACTAGAATGGGAAGTCTCGGGAAATGAATAGGCGATGTTTGTATCCCACCAACTAGGTCTCTAAGAAGCAAATCAGTAACTGAGGGGAACAGAATTCATACGCTGATGAGGCAACACCGGTTCATGCTATGAATATCTGAGGAGTAAGAAACGATTTATTTTGTCCATTCTTAAAGTCTGGGTATTGTCAGTGAACTTTGCTTTTGTCGATGTGCGTGGAACTTATTGTAGCATGTTTTATAGCGTATTTGAAAATTATGAATGATACGTCAGAAAAATAATAAACACAGAAAGTGGCTTTAAATTTAACGTTATCGACATATTTAATAGCAAGATTCGTTCCACTTCGTTATAATTCGTTCTTCCCGTGAACAGATGGGCACTTGCTTTTATTCCTTTTGGCATCGTTACCAAGCTGTTCTAGGTAATAGTTTTGGGGTTGCTTTGTTAGCTTAATCTCACATGAATTTTAATCGTATGTTACGTGATTTAATTTGTTGATAAGAAAGCAAATATTATATAATTCCCCTGAAAAAAAAGTTCCTCAGCGTAAAATTCAATGCATTAAGTATTGGTACTGAGGTCAGGGTCACTTTGTGAATACACTTATTTATTTGTTGTTTCCTATTGATTTTCAGGAGTTGGATGTCCCTCGCGCAGTTATGAAGGGTTTTTACCTGGTGGAGCCCGTCGTTGCCATCTATTCATTCGCAACTTTTTTGGTGTACCCGCTTATGCAGCAGTACGTTTACCGGCGTCTCTGGGAACAGCTGACCAACACTTCCTATCCAGTCGCCGACATCTCCGGATGCGCCGCAAATAGCAGTAATCTCTCTCGCCAGTATGAAGTTAGTACCTTACTTTTAAGCATCATGCAAAGCGAAAGCCGACAATGAGCTACGGTCATAGCCGCCATTGCACTAACACTACTACTAATGATAATTACGCTACTCTGGTACCTGTTTCACACCACTTCCGAGGTCGGTTGTGGGTCTTGTCTTTATGTGTATTTATAGCCTTATTTTGTTTAACCTATATTGTACCAGGTAGGGTAAATTGAGATCCATTTTTCGTATACAATGGAGACCTCGGGGAGGTAATTATTGAATGGTCAGATCGAAAAAGCCGGATTGGGAATTTAGCCAGGACATCGGGGATCCCCCATCACAGAATTACCAGTAGAAACATGGGCAA
The DNA here is from genome assembly GCA_019176425.1 of Megalops atlanticus. NCBI lineage: Eukaryota > Metazoa > Chordata > Actinopteri > Elopiformes > Megalopidae > Megalops > Megalops atlanticus. The sequence goes on along the minus strand of CM032883.1, from coordinate 30,250,389 downwards.
TTGTCCGTTAAAAATGCAGTTGCACAATCCAATGTCGTAAACTGGTAACGATAATCTCAACAGGTGGAAATATCATTTTAGATAATTAAAGCAGGAGAGATCTCGGAACAGTCTACGTCAGGTATTTGATTCAGTCAACAAGCTCGATGTGGAAAAAAGGATTACAAAGGTGTCCAACTGGATGAACAAGGCGTTGGAAAAAATACAGTGCATACAGTGGTCATGGTATTTAAAGTCCAGGTTATTGGGTTCTCTTAGTGAGAAGTAAGAACAGCAGATATGTTACCATAGACAGGAGTGACCCTTAGTCATCATTGATCAGTGAGTTTAGCTTGAGTTACTACTTGTGAAATCTCTGAGGCATGTATTTTTGGGACGGCTTTGTTTTTGGGAAGTGCAACAAGAAGCGTGTTGTTTGCACATACGCTGCAGACTCTCACTGCTGTGGGTTTCCAGTTTATCGCTGCCAGCTTTACCTTCAACATTAGCAGACATGCGTGTTCTTGCTTGTTGAGTAGGGCGTTCTGTGTGCATGTGACCAGCAATGCTCTTATTTGGGGGCAAGCCAATCTGACGGCTATCCAGGCCATTGTGTTTTGGAGTTTTAAGCAAAGGTTCGGGACGAAGGTTTTCAGATTATCCCTCAGTGGTTGCTCAAATCCAGCTAAACCAGTTTATCTGGAAGTATAAATACATCACATGATGGTCCATTCACATTTAATTTCTCTGTGTTATACTTTCTATGTTTCATTCTGTTAGGTCCACTGGGAAGTGAACAACTTTGTCCTGATAGATTCCAAGGAAGGGATAACTGGCTGATTCTAGATGTAGTCAACTAATTATTTCTGTACCTGAGATCTCATCATTTTGAATTAAAATTTTCTAACAAATACCATACTTTTATCTGCTGGCAATGATTGTGCAGAACATAACATACTTCTCACTCATTTCCCAGTCAAATTGGAGGGGCTCAAATAGTTTCTCAGTTTCTTTGGCTGTAGGGAGTGAGCTGCACACAGGGTAGAGAAAGTAGCTAGCAGAAAGGGTGTTAAACCCAGCAGGTATTTTGCAGCATTCAGACCACAGTGAGACACAGTGATAATGGATCTAGGGTTGATGCAAGATTTAACGCGTGACTCTTTCCTTGTCTGTCACTTTAGTTTAGTTTCTAAGAGATGGTCATGTGGTCCATGTCCTGCTGTTTGTCAGATAGCTTTCTGCTTGTTTTTGAGAAATTTTCATGACTCAGAATGATCTCACTTCCATATTTTGTACATTACTCATTTCCATATGTAATGGTCTCAATTTTTTTTTTGTTTTTAATAATTGATTTTTTTCCCATTTGCATTTTATTGTGAAAGGGGGTAGATTACCCTCTTTTATTTTTAATTCCCAGTTTTTCAGTAATTATTCATGGTGTTTCACATGCGCTCATTCTGTGGCTCTGTTTCTTCAGGAAGTGGAAAAAGCAGCCTCTCTGTTCTCTCTCTACAATGAGCTTTTCTCCGTGGTCCCCGGCCTCATCGTCACAGTCATACTGCTGGCCTACAGCGACCACCGCGGCCGTCGTATCTCCATTATCCTCCCGCTGGTGGGCTCGCTTGTCTACACCGTCTCGGTCCTGGCCATCTCCTTCTTCGAGCTCAACATCAACCTGCTGATCGTGACCAGCTTCATCAGCGCCCTCTTCGGCAGCTGGGGCACCCTCCTGGGCGGGTGTTTCTCCTACGTGGCCGACGTGTGCCACGACGGCAAACAGAAGACGCTGCGCATGGCTGGCCTGGACATGGTGATCGGCGTGTTCTCCGGCGCGGCCTCCGTCTGCTCGGGCTACTTCCTGAAGGCGACCGGGTTCAACTGGCCCTTCTTCACCTCCTCCCTCCTCCATGGCGCCAACCTGCTGTACGTCGTCTTCGTCCTTGAGGAAACGGTGAAGGTGCCTGCGTCTGAGGGCACCCAGGAGGGCCGGTCCCGTGTGCCCCTGCGGAAGCTGGCCTCCAGGGTGTACCAGCTCTTTGCCACGGCTGACAGGCGGAGGAGTGTCCTTCTGGTCCTCCTGCTCCTCACCTTCACCATTTACTGTTTCTGTAACGTAGGCAGCATGTCCGTGGTCACGCTCTTCGAGCTAAACGAGCCCCTCTGCTGGAGCGAGATTCTGATTGGCTACGGCTCGGCCTTTTCCACCATCAACTTCCTGACCAGCTTCCTCGGTGTGTCCATTCTTTCGCGCTGCCTGCCCAACCTGCCCATCGTCATCATCGGCCTGCTGTCCATGACAGCAGGGCTGATCATGACTGCTTTTGCTAAAACCACACAGCTCATGTTTCTGGGTAAGAGTTTCTGGCGCTCGATGTTCGCACAGTAGAAGGGCTCTGACTACCCTTGCAGGATAGTGAGGTGTATTGTCTGTGCAGCCTTCTTAAGTTGTACCTTTGACCTGAATAACAGTCATTTAGAATGTAGTATTATTCCTGCTCAATGAGCACATTGAAAAATCTGTCACCTCCCCCTTGTGAATAAAAGTATAAGTGATTTTACTGTGGGACTTTACTGCTTTGTTGCTTTAAATTACGTGCTGGTATGCTGTGGTGACTAGTGCCACTTGTCACAGTCCTCATTTATGTAGTATCACTTGACTTTATTAGGTTAAGCCATTTTCTCTTTGTTCTCTTTGTTATTTCTCTTATGTTATTTTCATATACTAAAAAAGCAGGTGCCAGGGCCCCATTTTAAAAAGCCCCTCCCCATGGTGCACCCATGGTGCCTCCTGGCTGCAGCATTTCAAGACTGCAAATTCCCAATAATTACAAAAAAATTACTGTCTGTTAGGAGACTATTATGAACACAAACACTGGCGCGCATGCGCACACACACACACACACACACACACACACACACACACACACACACACACACACAATGTAACCATTTTAATATTTTAATCCAATAACATACCATACTCCCTTAATGTGAATGTGTGCTGTATGTAGAGCATACAGTAGCCACTAAAAACATGTTGACTAATGCTGCCATTCATGGGATCCTGAGAGGCTGAACTGGAAAGTCGTTTGTCTTGAATGCCAGCTGAGCCCTACAGCCACGGCCTGAAGCCAGCTGGGTCATTTGCCAACAGTGAATGGGAGCCCACAGTGGCATAACATATTGGCTTTGTTCTTCCAGGGATAGGGGTGGGTAAGTGAGCCATGGTTCCCTTTTCTTTTTGGCTCCCTGCAACTTGAGAGTTCCGAGTTCCTCTTGAAAAGATAGACCAGCTGTTTCTATTGACTTTTTTATTCTGTCAAGTATAGTGAAAACGGCAGCAGTGACAGTAGCTTCATTAAGGGTTCTTTTGGCTCTTTCTCAGTGAACGTGCCAATGATTCTGGCCATCATGCCGGCTCCAGTTTTGCGCTCCATGATGTCCAAGATCGTCTCAAAATCTGAACAGGGTAAGTTTTTTTTTTTTTTTTTTTCTGGCATTGAAGTCTTCGTTGATCCAGGTGACATAGTTATTTGTTGTCAAAGGGTATTAGTGCAGCCCAACCTTGTTTACATCTGCCCTTTCAGAGGTGTCTTTTTCTGCTGTCTCAAACAGGGGCATTGTTTGGTTGCGTGGCGTTTCTGGAGAGTCTGAGCTCCAGCATGGCCTTCATTGCTTTCAGCAGCCTTTACGCGGCCACCGTGGCCTGGCTCCCCGGGTCCTGTTTCCTGGTGGCTGCAGGATTGTGCATGATCCCCATGGCCCTGATGGGGTAAGTGATCTTGGACCTCGTTTGATCTTCGGTCAGCCATATACCAAAGTGTTTGAAACATTTAAATGTGGTCCACGCACCAAAACAATGAAGAAGGTTTTTTTTTCGGTCTTAACCTCTACTTAAAGCGCATTTTTGCAAATCTCATGAAAATGAAATGCTTTGTGTTAAAAAGACATGTGCTTCTTTTTCTATTTTACTGCTCTTGCGGTGGAAAAAAGCACTGGATTGCCATTAAACAATATGTGTTTCAAATCCTTTGCAATATGAAATGCAAAATTTATGAGATCCCTCTTGGTTTTTCAGTAAAGGAGAACTGTCACACACATTGCTTTTGATTCTCCTCTTCAAAAAATTTGTGTTTTTAGTATGAAATTTGACCTGTGCAGGACAACTTACCCAGTGTTTATATAATTATTGTTAGCCAGTACTGAGTATCCAAAGCTGTACAACAACATTTTTTCACCTTGCACTGTGGCACATCCAAGGAGGAAGTTGCAGTGTTCAGTCAGATTTGTATGTGACCAAGAGACTGATCAGACCCAAAAATAGAGCAAGTTGGTTTCCATGCACGCCAAGTTGGTTTCCTCTAGAGAGCAGTCTGTTTAGGATGTTCAGATTTGAGAAAAACAGCCCTGCAATCTGGGGTTTGACAGAAGAACATGCTGAAACCCACAAACATACTAGACTCTCCAACCACAGTCCAAAGTAGCTGTTGCGAGGACCTGCTCTTCAACACCCTGTCTTGTGTTCATTGTCACATCTCAGCGAAAAGATGCTGACTCAGTATGCTCTTATCTGTACACAGCGTTGTTGGAGTTTTGGATTCCAAAGAGGTTGCAGAAGCCACGTCCCTCATTTCTGGAGAAGAGATGGAGGGCTAGGACACCACGCCTCTCAGCAGAAAAACCAAGGGTGCATTTCTTTTGCTGAGGTCAGGTCTCAAAATACATGCGGTTTAACATAGTGAGTTTTATTATTTTGACAAGAATGAAAGCCACAGCTATTTGAGCGAGTGATTATTCTTTCAGTTTAAACGCTGTAGGTCAAAACACTTTATCGGATCATTGCTGCATTGTTATTAAAGCACTTTATTTCTCTTTCCAAATAGAGGCGAAGGGAAACTAATTGCTTCTGTTGTAGTCTTATTATGTAGACTGTGGTATGCTAACATGTAGCATTGGACGAGTTGCACAACAGAGTTGCACAACAAATCACTATATTTCTCAGAGACCTGGATTTCAGAGAATTCCTGCTTCCTGTTCCCCTCAATGGGAAAGTTGTTGTGGGGCATTCAGATGATTGTGTTTTGAATTTTCTTTAATATAAACACATTTCATGACAGTGCTAAAAGTAATAAAATGCCAAGAATGTAATTTTCAAAGATAATGCAAATAATTGAAAACATGTGGTCTAGAGGATGTCGAAGAGTTTGCAGACAGAGAAATATCTGACATTTGAACTTGACCATATAAACAAAATAATTGCTGTTTTATCAGTTGGATTAACATAGTGGTCATAGTGCACAATTTAAACATACTGCTACACTGCAAAATGATCTTACCTCACAGTTTATGATGGAAAGTCATCATTATTGTGATGTCACATCTTTCCCGCATGCATACACTTTAGCAGCAGCTCGTACAATTCTCGGCTTGGTTTTCAGTTCGATACTTGATTCGTTTAATTTTTATTGTTAAGGGACTGTATAAATATGTTAATTGTTTATTTTAGAAACACTTTACACACCAGATATTGTGTGTATATGAAAAGAGACAGACAAGGATAAGTTCCCCCTGTGTTATTATTCAAGCCATAGTGATTCTCAGTGATATCAGGCCACATTCACAAAACGTGCTTTGTAGAAAACTGTGAATTTAAACATCTGATGGAATAATACAGAGTTCTGTGGTACAGCATTTGCTGTATCTTCCTCATTTATGTCCTTCATGTATTCTAAGTTGCCTCACGTTCCTATAGTTACACACAGAAAGGCAGTAAAACCCCAATCTGAGGAAATCTGTGAAATCTGTGAAATGAATCACTTGCACTGAGAAATCTCATTGCTGAGTGGCTATATCACATTTGTTTCTCAATTAGCCAACAAAGCTGCAGGACTTTAAAAAATGTATGTTCTGTCTAAATCAATTAAAGATCTTTTACATCAAGTCTGTCATTGTTTGTATTTACATATCATGTAGAATTGAATTCAGTGGTTTTGGTGTCTGGCAATTTTTAAATATACAGAAAGTCAATGAGAAGCGTTCTGGATCTGCAATAGATTTATGCTGTCACTAGAGGTCAGGCTTACTCTGTCTATTTATTGGATTACCAGTGTTATTGGTTTTCCCAGTAAAGGCTACATAAAATTTAGATGTAAATCCCAATTGCTCCTTCGCCTCAGAAAATGAGCAAATGAAATTCAGTTTTCTCTATGTCAGGCAGTACAGTGCAGTGTGCTTTTATCAAGTACTGTTCAGAGGGAATTTCAAAACATAAATATGGCATGAACAGGGAGGGTATTTTCAGCATGGCATTTTATATCTTTATTAAAGCAAATATTGGGTAACTTGGGCAAATATTGGAATTAGCATTTCTGCTTTTCTTACCATTATATTAAGTGCCACCCCTAATGGTTTATAGGAGGCTAGGAGCCTGCATTCATTTTCAATGGCTTTGTTGAGAAAAAAAAAACATTCATAACCAAATTTATATAACTGAAACTCATTGTGTTAAGGTGTACCTCATTATGAATAAATAGGATGTTTATCACCATGATTTTAGATTCATTGTGCTTCCAGCAGAATTTCAGAACTTTAGACATGCAGTCATACACACATCTGAGGTGTGTATTTGGCTCCATAGGCTTAAATTTACTAAGAAACAATGGATGAATATTAATCATACACCCCTGAAAAATAATCATCCAAAACCCTATTTTGTTATGTTTCTAAATACAAAAAAGGATGGGTTTACCCCCTCCTTTGTTTCTGTTCTGGTCGGTCTTGTTGTTTGTCAGGGGGGTTTGTCTTGCTCTAATAGGAACCTGGAGAACAAAGGCAGAAGTAAAGGGAGCTGAAGAGAGGGACAGCACCGGGGACTGGACACACGATAGCTTGCTATCCTCCCGGCAACCCCGACACACGGAAAGAATTAGGAGTGTCGCCCACAGTCATCACTCCTTGCTGCCAGATCCCAGCGCCGTGATTTATACCGGGTCTCTTATCTAATAACTACTTCTTCAGGAACCGTAGGCCGCACGTTGTTTAACACCAGCTGTAAAACAAAGCTGTAAAAAAAAATCACAGACCTAAAAAAGCCAGAAAATGTGTTCTGGGCTGGTTCTCTTTTTAAAAAAAGACAAATGGCTGTGCATTAGATGTCATGGAGACCAGCTTGCGCTTAGGACCCCCCTAAGAGAAAAGACAAAAGTGGCCAGGGTTCTGCTGGTGAAAAATCACTCATGCCTTCCAAAGTAAAGAGTGCTGCTCTGAACAAGGAGCACAGATGAGTATCCACATTTCAGTGTCATGAATAATAAATTACGGCCAAGATGTGGCCAAAGATCTGTATATCTTGTATTATTTTATTTAACAGCCTTTTAATTTAAGGTAAATCAGCATAGTTGTTTTTATTAGAACTTGAGATCAAAGCTGAACTCCTCATCATGACATACAAGGAATTTTGGGATGCATTCAGTGGGCTTGTTTCCTCAGATCTGTTCACAGTAGTCACACATCATACCTTCCATTGCTGTGAAGTGTTGTTGCTTACATTCATTATTCCAACAGCATTGTAAATCAGTGAAAAAGCGTAACCAGCCTACAGTTTAATCGTGTAATATAATGTTAACAATGTTAACAAATGTTATGTAAAATTTTTAAATGTTATTTTAAAGAGTATTGCATGAACAGTGGCATATATGTGTAAGAATACATTTATATTTTTTAATGTACACAGAACAAAATATTTCCAGGCACATTCTTCCACATGTATCTGCTGTAATTGTTCACACTGCTTTCTTTAGAACAACATTTTGTGATGTCATGTTTTTGGTCTTGTCTTTGGCTCAGTTTTGCCACTGTTGGCTTTAAAAAATCAGTCACAGATTCATTTCTGGATTGCATTTGGTTTTCACTAAGAAGATTAGGAGGAGGCCTGTGTACAGTACCAAGCAGGGTAAGAGCTCTTCTTCAGAGTAATGAGTGACCATGCGTGGGGGAATAGTTAGGGCTTAAATAGTGTTATGCTCACATTCTCTGTTCTGAGAGTGTTGTTAGTTTGGTATGACACTGTTGCTCATTCAGCTTGAATGGATACAGAGCTGGAAGTCGCTCTGGATAAGAGCGTCTGCTAAATGAATGTAATGTAATGTGTGCCTCTCTCAGTAAATACATGGTCCATCATAGACAGAGGTGATTCCTGTCAGTGGCTGTGCCTCCAAGCCTTCACAGCCTTTCCAACACTCTGTTTGCACCAGAGTGGCCCTGGACTCTTCCCCTTCCCCTTTATTTAATTTCCTGCCTTCCCCAGTCAACTTTCCATCGTGGACAACCCCAAAAATGGAAGGTGCCAGAAGGTCATCTCTCTGTGAAATGCATTTTCAAAGCAAACGGGTGGGAATGTGTGGACGGTCTGGGCCTAGGGTATGGGGGTGGAGGGTGGGGGGGTTGTCCGCAATGGAAAGTGTGCAGAGTGACCTTCACCCTGGCCCCATTGTAAATCATATTTTAACGTGTGAGCGTGCTGGGGAGGTAACGGCAGGAGCCGCGGTCCCATGTTAGGGCTCTGAAATTGGGTGGCTCTTTCAACCTCAGCGGGCGAGGACATTCCACAGTGGAGAAACCTCCCATCTGATTCATTTACTGGGGAGTGGGGGTGGGGGTGGGGGTGGAGGGGGGGGTCCACGGGACAGCAGTGGAAAAAAAACGGAAGCCAAACTCCACGGGATAGCTTAAAAAGTAAAACAAAAATCTAGCTGTGTTTTTCAAAAATACATTTTCGCTCTGAAGATTGACAGTTTGTGAGAGGGTGATGGGTGGGCTCTGCATTGTAGGAGGGCCAAAGGTCAGATCACGTGTGATTTGGTGGCGGTGGAAAAAAAGCTGTGGTAGCATTTCAGCTGACCCTACACCACACTCTCACACCTCCGGGCCAATACACTGCAGACAGTCTTTAGGCTGCTGTTTGTTTCTATTTGGAGGGCTGGGAAGCATCGATTGGCAGAAGAAGCCCAATTTCTCTCAACAATAGGCTGTTTCATGAACCGCCCATCTCCGAGGGATGGGCTCTTCAGAGGCCAAACACTCGTTCTCACTCAGAAACATTTCTCATCTCATTTCTCATGTGCAGGCCCATATGTGCACTCCTGTATATATATATATTTTTTTCACAATGAACGTTCTTAAAATATGAGACACACTTGTGGGAGAAGGTGTTTAAAGATTAAATTAGTATTGGCTTTCCTGTCTGGGGGAAGGAAGGCTTGGTCTTCCCTGGCTCCCTGTTGTTTACTCCCGGCAGAGGCTCCGCTTTCGGAGTTCTCTCAGATTCTCCTTTCCGGTGTCAACAGGTTGTTTCCAAAGTCTTTCTCCAGCCCTTTTTCTAACCTAATTGGGGCAGCTACTCCCAGCATGCCGTGGGGGACCGGCAGGGTTATTGTTCAGGCCTGGGCTGTGGATGGGCCGGGCCTTGAGTTCTTCAGTAGAGCAGGCAGAGACGACTTCCCGACGGAGCGCCATGGAAGGATAGCTCTCTGTTACATGCTAGGCAGTGCTGGGAAGTATCAGAGGCAGAGGCAGACTTCATGTCTGAAAACCTCCCACAGACTCTGCAGAAAAACGGGGCTAACTGCGAAGCCCTGAGCACAGCACAGAAACCAATGCGCTTTGGACACCGGCACCTCCCTGATGATTAAAACACGTCCAGGGACAGATCCACATCCTCTCAGCCAATGCTGAGAAACCGTAAAAATCCCAACTAGCTAGTATTCCATCTAGCCTCGTTTTCCCACCCTGAATGATTTCCGTCTCTGAATTACGGCTAATTTCCCCGTCGGTCCCTGTTTCTTCGCCCCTCTATCCAGCGGCGAGCACTTGCGCCGTGATTTGTTAGGCGAAGCGTTTTTATTTTGAGCGAGGGGAGCGATCAGCCGCGTCGCCTCATTAGAAGCTGCTACCAGGGCGCTCGGCCTTCCTGTCGGGGGGCTTAGATGGTGCAGCTGCCTCTGGAGTCCACAGGAAGCAGGATCAGCCCTGGCTTGTGCAGGCCTCTCCGGCCCATAAACGCCGCATTTATTTTTGAAGTTCTGCACCAGCGCGTGCCGCCGTTGCTCGCCCTCCTCCGAAATGCGTGAGAGAGAGAGAGAGAGCGAACTGTGGGCACTGGTCATGTGAGCGGTGCACAGATTTTGTGTGTCAGCAGCCGAAGGGGCATGAAACCGTGTATTTCTGCGGAAAATCAAACTTGACGTTGGTGAGGTTTAGAGGGGTGAGAAAACGGGTTATTTACGACGCGGTTCTTTTCCAGGGGGAATGCAGCTACAATATTTAGCGCTGATATATGACATGATTAATATTTCAGTCGGGAGATAAAACAGAGCAGAGCACAGTTTTGCTAAATGCATTAACATCACTACGTGGCCCAAGTTCGTCGCTTTTTTTTGTACTTGCAGTAGCTGTGCCAGATTGTATAGGCAAGATAGTTGGGAACAACACTTCCCTCCTCTTTAATGTTTTATAACTCTTGTCATGCATTTCCAGATCCGTTTCTTTTGATGAGAAACGTGCATCTGCAAGGATGCTCCACACAGGCTACTGCATCTGCTGTGAAATGCCTCATAAAAAGGCAGGGGGCTGGGGGAGAGGTATCCCGCAAACTCTGTGGCTGTCGACCGGCTCCTCTTGTGTCATGGACACCATGTGATCGTCCTCACCGCAGCGCTCCATGAGCCCAGGTCCCCGCACGTCCGCTGCGTGTTTGCGATGTCGCCCGGGGGTCCACGTCTCCCGGGGGATCAAAGATTGCCCGCTCCTAACAAACAGCCAGACACTTCGCCAATCAGAAACATCTGGGATCAGTTTGGGCCCCAGCTGTCAGTGCCTGCCCACGCCCCCTCCAAACCAACAGGGCTTGGCCCACATGTGGAGAAAATCCATCTCACGTAAGGTACAGATGTTCCCTTTCCCCGGGATCACCACAGGAGAAGTGAGAAGCGGTCCACAGCCCTATTAAATTTGGACCTCTCGTGCCACGCCCAGCTCGGAGGCCTTCCTTCAGGAAGGAGATCAGTTTTGAGTGTGCCAGTCTGAGATCTAATGAATAATGTCCCCTCCCAACAGGAGTAAATAAGAAAGGGATATCTGCAGAGCAGGATTACTTCCTACTCCCACATAAATATATTCGGTTCCACTAATAAATGTCACTGAGGTCTAAAATTGTAGAATGCAAGGTTGGAGGTTGTACTAGGTTGGAGTTCTGCTCTTCAGGTTTTAGCACACAGGGCAAAATAAGGTGATAATGCCAGATGACATGCATTCACATTTGATCTTGTGAAGGCATTTGTGAGTGGAGTCACTGTCGGGCCTGCCGAAGGACCAGCTCTGGGATGAGGCAGCATGGTTTTAAACAGCTGATATTTATTTGCCATATTTGCCCAAAGAGTGATGGCAGTGGATCACCAAAAGAAACCATCAATACCTCTATATCTGGTGGAAGGCTTTATTTCTGTTTTTTTTTCTTTTTTTCTTTTTTAACGGCAGAAACATTCAACAGAATTCCCCATGTTGGTGTCTGGCACTTCCCACATATAATTTCTACCAGGCATGTTTGCATTTAGCTAACGCTTTACCAGAGGGCCACTGTTTAGTTGCACGCTCGTAATTACAGTGCTCGGGTGTCCTGCTGCATTCCACTGAGAAGAAAAAGCTTATAATAATTCACTGCAGGGCTCCTGAAATCATTGCGACTCCGGCAGAGTATTCCGTCTCAGATTCGCTTTCACTAAGTAAAACAGAACCTCCCCCCCTCCAGTAGACGTTTCCTGACTGATGGGTTTCCTGGCTGTTATTGTCTCTCCATGCTCGGTCCCTTTTGAAACGGCACGGTTGTTGACCTTTTTCCCCCAAGTCAGACAGTCATACAGTACAAATTTGCAAATGTAATTCCGCCCTGCTTTCTTCACCTCCTTGGATTATATTGTGTTTTTAATTGGATTAGCGAGTATTGGAAGCTGCTAAGACATAACGTAAACCTTATGAGGGTCAGATGTGGGGAATAGGATTCCAAGCTTCCCAGCCTTCCTCCTCCAGTTCCCAACGACCTCTCTCGTTCGGCGGTGGTCTGCAGCCTGCGAACGCTGAAATCCGGCGTCTGTTTTGTGATTTAGAAGCAGGGCTCTCTGCAGCAGTAGGCACTGATCCTCACAATACCAGCATCAGCTGTGACCCAAGGTGAGCTTCCTGCTTAAGACATTTCAATTAGTTCAGCGGTGGAGCTGCCCTCTTCCATTTGCTCTCGGCTCCTGTTCCACTTTGGCCCCGTGGAGGACTTCTCCCGAAGAGATGAGATATCCAGGTCCTCTTCATTATCTGACTGAGCTGAAGAGGGGACAGTTAGATCTATTTCAATTTACACTGCCTCGAAGCAGAAGATTGCAATTTCCCCCAGTGCCTCCTCTGTTAAGCCCCTTCCATGGCGACTCAGTGCTGAGCTCAACTTTTCTCCTCGCCGCGAGTACAAGGTGTTCTTTTACATTGCAGCGGTAACCCCGTGGAGATTAGCTGGTCTTGATCTTCACAGAAAACCTGCTGTGCTATCAGATACAGTAAACAAACCTGAGTTTGCAGGCGTCCACAGACACCGACACAGACACGCACATGCACGCACACACGCACGCGCACACACACACACACACACACACACACACACACACACACACACACACACACACACACACACACACAGCATCAACTGATACTCTGGCTTTTATTGGGTACCCCTCTGGTGTAACACGACAGCACAGATCTGATCAGGGTTTCAGCTGGAGTGGTCAGACCGCGCTTCAAGGGGTCGGGTGAAATGGCCGCGCTCGGTAAGGGTCAGCAGCAGAAGATGCATTGTGGGTCGTTACGGGGCTGACGTTTTAATGTTGTGAATATGAATAACATTAACACCGGGCTGGAGAGGGACTGAAAAGAGCTTTCCGCCGCTGCGGACTCCCTGCGGTGATTATGAAAACACTTTGGTGGATATTACACCGTGTTATTCTTTCTCTCCGCTGTCTCTGTCTGCCCCTCTTCCCTCGCTCTGCTCTCCGTTAAAACAACATCTCAGGACCAGGTTCACCAAGCATCTCACCGGATGCAGTGATTTCCACCCAGCACCCCCTGCCCCCCAAAAAAAGAGCTTTTCTTCCTCAAATAAATCATAGCTATATGCTCCTTTCCTTTACTTGTGAGCTCTTGTAAGAGATTTCCTCTCTTCTTCCCAGGCACACAAGACTGACTTGCTGATGTCATTGTGCTCCTCGAGTACAATTAAGTCATGCTGTGAAAGGCTTTTACCCTGTGGAGATGTAATGCTCTGGTAAATTGACAGGGTATTTATTTCCAATTTCAAATATAGACCAGAACACACCCCTTAAACCACAAACCCCCCCACCCTTCCCACACCCACCATCACAAGAGACTGAGCTTCGCCTTGTCTTCAATTGCCAGCCCATCTTCAGAGTGTGTTTTCTACTTGGCCTACACCCCTGCCCACCACCCAGACTCCATCTGAGTGCTTTATTTTCGCTGACAAACCAGTATTGTGAATCTGCCTCTCCTGGAAATCATCCTTACAAAATTCCCAGCCCCACAGTCACGAGGAGTGCAGACAGGCCAGTGTCGGCAGTGCTTAATTCTGAAATATTGCAGCGTAACGATAAGGAGGAGACTGAGTGAACCTTTAAAACAAGATTTACTCCCGCGGTCTTGAATTGCAAAGATTCTGTGACATTGATGAATTCGCTTGAACTGGAACCTATCTGGTGATAACACGTTGTTTCAATTGAGAAAAAATCTCTTAACCTTTCAGGTTAACACGTGTAGGTGAATGTTATACTTGAATAAAAAACTTCTCTGATGTGACTTGTCGAATTTTTCAGGCACTCACCTGTGGAAAAATTATGGTCCTACAACTCAGTTCATAGTTTCTTATGTTGTTATCATTAGTAAGTTCATCTTGGCTCAGTCCTCTGTTTTGTTTTTCATGATAATGCTATGTAATAGTCTCTGTCTTATCATTGTTTTTTCTTCAATGCTTTATCTTTAAATTATTACATATCAATTGATGAAGATGAATGAATGAACCCAGTCAGATCAATGTCATCGGAAAGGCCACAGTAGGTCATTCAATATGAAGATAAAGATTTTCTGCTCTCCCGTTTCCTGCTTTGCTGATGTCAGACCATCAGGATTCCATCGGAGATTGGTTGCACTTTACCCACGCAAGCCTGTGTGCAAAGGAGTCCCTTGAGTATTTTACACAGAAATCACTGCTCATTGATTTTTATCCCACTCTGCGTAAATGCAAAGTTTTGCAGAATCCTTTAAACGTTCTCCTGTCTGCACCAAATGCCTGTTAATTGGGCAACAAGACCTTTTTCGTGCATGCACCAGTTGATCAGAAAGCTGCTTTCCTTTTTTCCCTCTGTGTTGAAATGGCAGTGCAGCCTGGCCACACCGCCCTCTGACCACACACGAGTAGCTGTGTATTACTCATTTCTCCCGAACCAGGATGACCGTGTCCCAAATGGACTATTTCCCAATTTTTGCTCCCGCTCACAGTTGTAGTACCTATAACCACTCCCATCCGCCCCTGAAAGGCTTCTGACCACTCCCAGTTCCTCCTGTGATATTTATGACCACTCCCATCCACTAGTGTAATATTTATGGCCACGCCCATCTACTCCCCTGAATATTTCCAACCACTTCCATCCACTGGCGCAATATTTCTGTCTACTCCCTATCACTCCTACAGTGCATTAGTGACATGTTTTTGTCCTCCCTTTGTTAATTATTAGTACTAATCCCAGTAATGAAGGCATCTCTTTCAGCAGGTGCTGAACCTCTTTCTAAGATACAGCCCCGGTTTAGGGAAGAGAGCTCTCACAGCTTAGGGAGACAAAAAAGATGTAGAGGCCTTGCTAAAAGCTAAATTAACCACTCAGAAGAAGTAAATACATCCCATTCTCTGTGTACTTACGTGATCACAGACCTTTGCATGAAGATAAGAATAAGCTGTTTTCCATCCCTTGATCTCTTCCAACAAGACTAGTGCACCAGTTCAGCGATATCAGCATGGCTGTGACCCAGTACTGGATCTGCATTGTAAATGGAGTTTTTTCCAGCATGAAAGTATGACTTCATATAGATACACTATATCATAAAACATATAAACATATTGCTTTTAGGGAGCATTTCCCTTTAGTCAGTTGAACTGCTTGGGCTTATTTCTTCATGGCTGCACTCATCATACTTTCCCCATACTTTCTCACATCTGCCCCCTAAATGTTGGAGACCACTCCCACACACTTCTGCAAAATTTCCGATCACTACCACCTGTACCCACAATATTTACACAAATCTGCGTCTAACAAAATCCCACACAGAGCTACGCTCGCACATCTCTTGTGCATTCAAATTGAATTCTGGGAATGAACTGTTTGTCTGCACAATCATATCTGGATCTAAAGTATCTGTGCACGTAAACACTCTCATTGAGATTGAGGCATTTGTGGAAGTACACTGTAGATGTTATGCTGAACAAGGACAATTTTTTATTTGTTTTACAAGGCATTTTTGATCTCTTGCACTCCCAGTATTTGTCCTGCTGGGTCCTGCTGCACAGGTCCCCTATGCTTCCCAAGGTCTCTTTGTTCCAGAGTATTCTTACATGGCCTGACTCTGATTTACACTCCCTGGATCCTCTGTTTTGCTCAAAATTAGGATTTACATAGCACTCCGTGTTCGTCACAGACATCACGGTGGGCTGTGTTCAGCGTGCTGTCTGGTCTCAGGGCTCCACTGCACTCTTAATGTGAAGTAAAAGAAGTGCTGGATCCTTGCTCCCCCCTCCCCTTTGATCCTCAGGCAAATTCATCTCATTTACGACCACGCCTCACCATTTGTTTATGGCCCGACTCGATCCTTACAATGTTTTTTCCAAAGCCAGTGAGTCATGGCGTCGTATGACCCCCCCCCCCACTCCCCTCGCAGTTGAAGATTCCTAAATCTCTGCAGATTGGGAGGGAAAAGTCAGCTCTTGACTGCCATCAAAGGACTGCAGCGAGATATACTGATTTACAATTTCCACAACTGTAATGTCACTCCTTTCAGTTGCCAATAAAGAAATTATATATTTATATATAATTTCCTGATTTATATAACCTCTGGGGTATTTTTAGAGATGGCTTCAGCAGCTGCCTTTATTGAGTGCTACTGATTATAGTGTGTAGCACAAACCAGAGTACATTTATCCCTGACGCTATCATGACTGCTCTCCCCATAAAACATCTGTGTATGACTAATGCAACACCATAACATGGTGACGTGAGATCGTACCAAGAGCCATGTATTTATTAGCCCTTCCCCTGATCCTGCAAGCACCAGGTTTTACTGACTGTCAGCTGTTTGGTTTGGCTCCCGATCTCCTGCTAGTTGTTCCCTCGCAGTCCAAGGGACAGTGATTTCATATGTGCTAAACAAACGGCCTGTGCTTGCCTGTTTTCATTAAGATTATACCAGGTGAGGAAATCTCCAATATAATGCAACAGCAATAACTAATTGTACTGTATTGTTGGAGAATTTTGGTGGTGGCCAGGACACATAGTTTCTTGACTGCATTTTGGTTTGCATGAAAACTAGGGCAACTGCACATGCAGTGTTCCTCAGGACAGAAGCAAACAAGTTAAGAAGTGATAAAAAATAATTGCATTCAAAAAGAGCACCAAGCAGCTGAGCCCTGGTAGGGTTTATTGCTGCTTTTCAGTGAGGCAAAACTCACCCAGTGAGCTAAAAGCACAGGGGAAGTGTGTGCTCCTTCCATATTAAACAAGATGATCTTCGCTTAGATCCCAATACGTCCTGTTTATTTTCAGAAGATTTATCAAACATAAATGTCCACAGCACAGAACATGTAAACACCACAAGGGAAGCCTTACTATTAAACGCTCATTAATTTCACTCTGTAAATATTTCCAGTGGTTTCTGCAGTTTATCTAAAACTTTGCTCTTTTGGTGCCTTTCACCGGGGTCAAATTAAACCTTTTTGCTAAGATTTATTGAGGGAGGTGGTCTGAGCTGTGTTTCGGTTAGGCTGGGTTATGGAGACATGAGATGATAACAGTTTTATTGCCCTTGGAGAGCTTTAGGACAGATTTCTTTTTTCTCTCCTAAAGCACTGAATGCAAGTACTGCAAATCCCAGAGAAAAAAAATGGTATGGTGGCTTGTACAAAAAAAAACTTTTCATGGTCTCGAGTTCTTCTTGCTGTGCGTTCCAGCTTTTCGGTTGAAATACACGAATGGTGCCTTAATCTGTGGAGCAAGAAGATTTGTAATTTCCACCTCCTGTAATAGTCTAAACCACAGGACTTTGGGGAGCCCTTTTTTTCGAAGGCTGGAGCAGGTGCAGGGGAAGATAACATTACAGGGGTTGAAGTAAGGGCGCATCCACGGATGGACTTTAGATTAATTATTCGTTTTCGTTAAGTTTCAGGAAGCTTTCCAGCCACTCTGTGTTTGCTAGCGTTCGCTCGGTTACGACTTTAACATCTGCACGCTCACCTTCCCTCCGGTTAAAGTCAGCCAAAAAAGATCGCAGAAAGACTAAGCCAAGATGCGCTGCGGACTCGCGGCGCTTGATGTGCAATATTTAATATCAGCAGGGGATCATCCCCCCTCTTGAACTCTCCAGTTTTGTCTTTCCATTTGTGATGACTTGCTTTACTTTCTATCCCCAAAGACCGGCTCTAGCATCCGCTGTCTCTGCCTCTCTCACACACTCACACATCCCTGTCCTTTCTTCTCCAGATGAAAAAACTCAGACACCACTTCCATCCCACTGGTGCTAGGCTGTTTTATTTCTCTCTTTCTCTCTGTCCCTCTTTCTTTATGGAAGCGCCAAGAATAACGGTGTTTTGCTGATCGATGTCAATCACTGTGGCGGGGCACATAGGCTCTGTAAAGGAGACAGGAGTTAAATAAAGATAAAGAGCTCTTATCTAGTGTGGATAGTGATAAAAATAAAAAAAAACCAACCACAAAACTTTCAATGTTGTAGCATCTATCTGTAGGTTATATTACATTACATTACATTATGTACATTTAGCAGATGCTCTTATCCAAAGCAGCTTCCAGCACAACAGAACATTAGTGTATCCATTCAAGTTAAATGAGCAACAGTATCAGAACAGGCTAACAACACTCCCAGACCAGTGAGTGTGAGCATAAAAAAGGGTAAAAGGTAAACCAAGGTGGTCAAAGAACACTTTTGAATTTGTACTTGTACAAATTTGTACATTTCCCATGTGCTCCCATTTCCATGTGACAGGTCAGTGGCTGGGAAGAAGCTGTTGGCCCCTGGGAGACTGACATACAAATGATGTTAGTTACTTTTCTCTCAGGTCCTGTGTGATCTGGTATTGCATCTTTAATCCTTTCATTGTTTATCATTGTTTCCCATGTATCTTAGTTGATTCATGTAACTGATATCTGTTGGCTACAGCATGTGGCTGTCTGCGGTGTCATTGAACATGCATGTTGTTCTTCAAAGTTGTTCCTGGAAAGGCAAGGAGCGGTCACTTCCCGCATGTCCTGACGAACAGTTGCGGTGGCAAGCTGCCATCTGCAGGCTGACCCCACAATGCACTGGTGCATTCTGGGATCCCTCAAGTAAATATCACTCAGTGAACTGCCTGTTTTCTGACAACTTCTCTTCCCCCACGTCCTTACACCTGAGTGCTTTTAATAAACGAAGGCCTTTTCCTCATTTTGAGGAACAGAGTGTAAAGCATGCCCTCCTAGCGCATGCTTCCACCCCTCAAAGCCTCAAAACAGTTGACCTGTAACCCCCTGCCCCCCCCACCTTCCGAGGGAATTTCCTTCCAGTAGTTGAATAATAATGACCTCAGCGTTTTCCTTGATCTGCTCTGCACCTGGTTGTGTGCTTGCCTGCCATGTTGTGGAGCAGGCTTCTTAGAAGGGGTTCCCTTGGGCCCTCAGTCCGACAACCCATGAGTCCAATGCACGGTTGTGATGGATTTATTATTTCCTGTAAATATATCACACTGATGCGCATTTAACTTGCTGCTATCATGGGTGCGTGTCCAGAGGATGAAACACGTCCAGTAGGCATTGTTTCTTCCACATCCTCTCCGTGCGTGAAATAAAGGATTGCATAGGATGTTGTCAGTGGTGGGGCTCAGTCTGTCTGTACTGTAGTCAAAATCATTCCAGGGAAATTCAATGGTGTTTTTTTCCACTGACAAATGATCAAATTAAGCCACCAAGCGAAGCTTCAGCAATCACAATGACAAAGGTAAAATAACCATTTTTGAGTATCTGTGGTTGTTATGCGCTTTTGCACGCCACTGTGAAAGCAATAATGTTGGCTGCTGTTTAGCCCTCTCTGTGATGGAAGCAAAGGACTAATGCAGTGATCTTCTTGATTCTCCCTGGCTGTCTGGATTATTGGTTCCTCCAGTATTTGCACCCCATTAGGAAAGTAAAAGAATGACATTATACATGCTAGAAGAATATCTAAGGGTTTTCATTCATTTTCCAAGATTTCATTCACATCATAGGTGTAGAAGAGGTGCTGGAGACCCAAAGCAGTAAAACTGACCTGACTTGACAGACATCTGTTCACTTGCTACATGTCTGACATTAAACCGACATAAAACTTAAACTGTCAGATTGTTTTTACACATGACCTATGACACATGACTAACCAGTTGCTCTAATCAGCTCACAATCACCACAGCAAGTGCAAAATACCAAAACAAATGGTTCATTTTGTTTTGAAGATAAGACATAAACAATTCTCTAAAGCAATTTCTTATCAGGGTAGCCATCTGTAAAATTATGAAACTGCCGGAATGGTTAACATTCCACTTCCCTCAATAGGTTCAGAAAGACCTTCTATACGGTTGTAAGTGGATGTAGTTTGGCATCATGCCAAAGATTGTCTGTTTCTAACTAAAAATTATTGCGCTTTCGTCTCAGTTTGTTGAACCTTGTCTAATGAAGTACACTTATCTACCAGCTGTGACCTTAACAAGATCAAATCAATCCAAACATTTATAAACAAACTAAATGTTGTATGTTTTCATCGTTTTAAACTTTAGACCTCCAAATACCATTCACATGACAATTGGCTAAGCTGAGACAGTGGCTTAGTGGTGAGCAAACTGACAATAAAACTCTTAAGTTAAAACACATTTTATGTCTTAAATATCCTTAAGTATTCCTTCAAAAAATTATATTTGGCTTTGAATGAGCAGCCCCTTGAGTACTTTTGTTTGGTGATGGCTTCAACTGACTGGTATATTTAGAATAAAAACACAATGTGGATTAGGCAAGCAGTCCGTCACACGCTATCCCAGCTGTAAATTGACGGATACACCAAGTGCTGCAGCATTAAATTGCGTGGTTTCTCTGAGGCAACATAATAGTAAGCAGATTGCTGTGGCAAACACAAACACACATACTCACGCACATAGGCATGTAGACACAGACACACGCACACACACATGCACACAACCCTCGCAGAGATTTTCACACTTTGTGTCAACCAGATGCAAGTTGCACTGCATTGGTTATACAGTATCTCGCCAGGATGTGGCGAGATACTGTATACAACAAGGACGACATGAGATTCTTGGAAACTATTTCTAATAATGCTCCTCGGGTCAAAACGGCCGTTTCCAGGAGGGGAAGGCAGCGTGGCGGTCTCGGCTGAGAAAGGAAGAAACGGAAGGGAAAAGAAACAAAAGATCTAAGAGGAAGATCAGCCCCCTCACAGGGATGAAGTATTTCCTCCACCCCCCATCCCCCACAAGTCTTTGTAGTGGTTTGTTGTGTAGCTGAGAGATAGTCGTCGGTGAATCTCTCCCGGCTGCGGTGAGCCTCCGTGCCCGCTCTCGCCTCCGGAACGTCCTGAAAACGCCGCGCGTGAGGAAGTGGGCACCGGTCTGGACACCACACGTGCAGCCGAGCCGCCCCGGTTCGCGGCTCTGTTTGTGCAGAGCTGCGCGAGGGCACGGTCTGCGCACCGCCCCGCTTTGAACTCCCCCCCGAAACCGCAGGGTTTCATGTTTTCGCCACATGTCGAGGGAGCCGTTTTGCGGGGCGCTGGCTTCTGCCGCCTCTTTGATGGCTGGATGCAGCACCATGTGCACGGGGGAGAGAGGCGTGGCGGGATTCTCGCATTATCTGCAGGGTGGGGCGGGGAGAGGCTTCAGAGGGTGAGAACTAATGATAAGCCATCTATTCACACAATACACACCCCTTAACATATAAAAATGGGGGGCATGGTAAAACCAACAACTTCATTGAGTTTAATTGCAACTTAAGTTTATATATGAGCTATATACAGCAACTCTTGAAAGATTTTCTTGGATCAACTTACATGCACAGTTGAAATAGACGAAGAAAGCGATAAAGCAGGCAAAGGTTTATTCACCTGTTAGAATTGTGGTAACCTATTCTTCCATGCAATTAAGCATTGCTTTACCTTTCTGCCCTGCTGCCAATGATTTCTGTTTTCCATCTCCATTATTTTCTGTATGTTTCCTGGACTGTTTCTCATTATGCAAATGTATGTAGAATACATTCCCATGATAGCCAGGTGGTGCAGGAACATTTTATTGGCAAGCTGACAGAAAGAGAGGATCACTGTGGATAGCAGTCACATGTCCATACCAGCTACGGTGGCATCACACCACTACACAGCACACAGTATGCGCTGATACACACGTGCACATGGACACAGAATCACTGCCAAAAAGGGAGAATTAAGAGGTAGCCACTTCGTGTGCGGCTTGTGCAATAGCACTGAAAACAGGAATCCAGGCATCTCAGGATTCCTAAAGTGACGAGCAGCATTGTCACATCTATGGCAACCGCGACCTTTCGTTAAGTGGGAGCCTCAATTGTTATGGTGCTTTAACATGTGGGCCCACTTTGGCGAGGTTAACCAGACAATTATTTACATTTCTGCCTCTGCCCATTGTGTATGAGGAGTGAAATAAAACCAAGGCTCTTTTATGGCATATTCAAAGGAAATATGGCAGGACCTTCAGAAACTGAAACCAGCTCACTTTGCTTTTCCTTGCTGTTTACTATAATGGCTTTCGCGTGGCCTTAATTGTACATAATGATGATTACAGTGAAGAAATGTGATTACAGGCCCAAATTTGACTACTGAGGCAAAAAGGCAGACTAAACTATTGTATTATGTGTAACCAGCTTTTATAGTAAACCTCACATCATGTGTTGGTAGAACTACAGTATGATTCAGTTCCAAAGAACAACAACTGTACCATCAATAGCCAGTGGAGCCAGCTGTCATCTAAACACATGCTCCTTCAGTGTGATGGTTTTTATATGCTTGGCAGGAGTCATGAGGGTTGGGACATGCAGACTCTCGGCAAATTCCATTTTACTTGCCTAACTGAAATGGCTGAGGTGATGCTGGGCACAGTAAGCGCAGTGACACAACACGAAACCATTTGATTGTGTTGTGCTTAATTGTGTTGTTTAAGGTGCAGTTTAAGTGGTGTGAAACGGTGAATGGGTCCCTGCGGGTGGCTGAAATGACGTTGAGGAAACAAACCAAGCTTCCAGGAAAGATCAGAAAAGGCTGATAAATGAGAAGTGAAAGGCAGGGTAAAAAAAATGAGCGATGTTGGTCATTGAAGCAGCTCTCAGCACACTCCTGATCGAGTTGCCCTTTACTAGGCTTCTTCTGAGCATCCCCCCCCCCCAACTGAGGGTTGAAAATCAAACAAACTCCCGGTGGTTCACTTTTGCTTTCATCAGACAGAGTGGCAGAGACTGGCGTAGGTGAGGATTCCCTAAAACAAAAACCAGAAGATCAGTTTTTTTCCAGGACAAAGATGATGACAGTCGTGACAGCAACAGCGGGCTCCACTGATTCTGAATTATATCAGGCATTGCGAAAGATCCTGAACAAACCAGAACCATCACAAATGCTGCGCAATCAATGATCCATGCTAACAAATGGCAAACACAACAGGGAATTCTTTTTTTCAAAGAAATGGGAATTCTCTGACTCAGTATTTCTGTTGCTGGCCCTACATGAGACACAGCGATTATCAATTTGTGGAAGAAGAAGAAAAATAGAAAAAATACAGCCGCACTTGGAACCGCTGTGGCATCTAAGAAATTCTACAATGTCTCCATAATAGATAGGAGGGGTCTTGACTCACTGAGTAAGGGAAAATGAGGATAAGTATAGTCTAAGTAAATAGCTCAATAATAGTTTTCTTGTGTCCCTTATTGTTTTAATTTGCATGTGTGGTCCTGGACCTGGACCTTGGGAAGAGGAGAATCATCACTTCCTCTTTCCCCTCAGTGGATGCATGAGTTCAGGCAGACAGAATGCAGGGAGCTGTGGTCTTTTTTGAGTGATGGATGCCAGTGTGGTGTTCTTCTCCCTTTGTTCTTGTGTCTTTGCAGTGTGTCACGAATGCTTCAGGAGTATGAATTATTCCGATTAGCCTAGCCACTGTCATCTGTTAAAGGGCATCCATTCTTAGCTCCTGACAGTAAGAACCTCCCCAGCTAGGACGTGCCATCATTTCCCACATAGTCTTTGCTGACAATCAGCATTACATCGAACAATAGCTTAAGTTAGTGGCTCACCATGTAATTGTGTGGTGATTAACGTGGTCACTACATTGAAAGTCTACGGGAAAATGGACCAGGATGTTTTACTTACAGAAAAGTGGGTAATGCTCGTATTATCCAATTATATGCAATACAGTAATTACTTCAAGAATTAGTGTGCAGACATGCTTTATGTATGTTACAGAACAAACATTTAGCAACCAATGTGGAACAGAGCTTTGCCAGTGTAAATACTCTGCTTTATTTGACTAACTCCTGCCATTCCCCTTTTCTTGACCCTATCTCCTCAGCTCTATCTGTCACTCTAAGACAGTGTTTCTCAACCCTGCTCCTCGCGGCACCCTGTCCTGCACATCTTCTATCTATCCTTGATCTACCTACCTGACTGAACTCACCAGTGCCACATTTTATTAGCTGAGCACACCTGATTTAATCAAGCAGTAAGGATAGATAGAAGCTATGCAGGACAGGGTGCTGCGAGGAGCAGGGTTGAGAAACACTGCTCTAAGACACATGCTTAACCTTACCCCAATCTTAAATCTAGCCACAAATCATAAAACATGTGTAACAATGTGAAACAGCTCAACAGGTACTCCTCACACTCTAAAATCAATGACTTTTAGTAGTGCCCACCAAGATAACTTTTACTGAGGACTGATTAATCATTCATATCTAGGAATGATGGATTTTGTTAATGCAGTCAAGGTGTGAAGTCAATGTAACTAATGAGTAAAACTGCTTAAAATAAACTTATAAAATATGAATGAAAGGATGAATCAGAAAGAAAAGGATGAATTTTTTTCCCCTTTTACCCAGATGCAGCCCTGGAATCGCCAACTGCACATTAGGCTTGTCTCACCACTGCAGCTTCTGCACTCTGCAGGAGCACTGAACCGAAACGAATGCAAACCTCCAATATACTTGCCAGCGGATATTTTTCACGCTAGAAGTTGCACAGTGCACCAGAGCGAAGTGGATGCCAATTGGAGGATAGGCACAGCTTCGCTGATGTCATTGGAGCAACTTGCAGACGCCAAAGGAAACGCGGGCGTGCCTGAGAGAGGTGAGACAGAGGTAACCTTGGCTGAACTACCCACCTCTGTCCCCAAGGGGACGAAGCCAGTTTGTTCCACTCCTGCAGGCTCCTGGTCATTGTCTGCTGATGACGTGGCCAGACTCAAACCCCTGCAGCCATGATGAGTGCCTTGCTGACTGAGTCACTTGGGAGCCCTAACTATGACACCTTTTTCTGATTGAGAAACCCAGCAGGTCATGCTTAGCCATGACCAAAGAGTAAGACTGGTGCAAGAGGAGATTGAGTGCTCAGCATTCATGCTGGCAGTAGATGTGGATGTGATATGGAATGTGTATATTACGTGTTACGGCTGAAGAAGAGACAGGGTGTCTGGAGTCCGGCCAGATCGCTTGCTCTGCTTGGCCGTGGGCCACCTGTACTCCCCTATGGCTGTAAATTGGAGCAATCTCTGGTCCCAAAAGCAATCAGACTGCTGTCTCACTGCAGTGCAAGGCCAGGACAAGAGCTACAATGCCAGACAGCAGGGGAACCACAGGATCATCTTAACAATGTCATTTCTAAAACCTCCTCCTGTCAGATTGTAACAGGACACAAAGCAAATGCATTCCTCTCAGCAAATGATCTGAGAAACTTTTTGCATATGGGAACATAAGCACTGAAATATTTGCTAAATGCATTAAAAGTCCAGCAGCGTCTCTTAAAAAAACAGCAACAAAAAACAGATTATGTGTGGTTAATTAATTTGACTTATAAACCATTATGCTAATCTAAAACGGACACATTTTAAAACTTTGTGGTGCCCTGCTGATAAACTGCCCTCAACCACATTAATGAGCTGGTCCTGTTTGTGAAATTACTTTACTGAGGAATGTTGGAAATCCATATGTAATGTACAGAGGGCCCTACAGAGGGTGAATTTCAAAGCAGGCATTGTGATTATGAGTCTATCTATCTAACTCTTGTCAAAACAAGGAAAAGGTATCCAATGCGAGTCTCAGATTCCTTTGATGTTGCGCAGAACTTTCACAGAACAGTGGTGAGGTTAATAAGAGATCTCAATCTGCTTCCAAATCTAACTGAACCCTGCCCCGGCTTTCATGGGGGAAAACAATAATGTCCCTTTTTTCAGCGTCCCAAGATAACAGAAAATACAGTAATGAAGTTAGTCAGTTAGCTGGCATCACGGAGAGGCCTGGCTCCAGAGGAGGCGGGGTGGCGGAGGGATCACTTCCCTGGAGCTGTTTGGAACCACAGTGGATCTTTAAACACAAACCTAAGACCCTTTCAAGTGTTTCTGTTAGTTTGGCGGGCCCCTGGAGAAAGAGCCACTATTTATTTTTAAGAACAGAGTTAAGTAAACATTTCTTCTGCGATGAAGATGGACAGCCATTCTCTTCTTTTTCACTTTTGGGGGGGGGCTCCGGCTTGATTCCAGTTTATTCCACGTGTAGTGCTGCGCGGGGCTATGAGAATGCAGAAGAAACAATATTCTCAGTGGTTTCCCTCCTGTTGCATATTCTATTCAAAGTGTAACATTTCCACAAAAACTGGAATATTCACAAGTAGGTGATGGTACAAATGTATTTGTTTCTTCTTACAAAATAATTTCTTAGCACCTTTCCAACAGTACATTACAAAATGCTTCGCAAAACAAAGACAAAATCAAGTAAAAAATGAAAAACTATTCAAGAGGTAAAAAACGATGTAAGAAACTGTCATGTCACAGAAAAAAAAGTTTAGTTTCTGCGTCATGTTGCTTTACAGACCTGATTTGCCTGTAGGGAGAGAGTCTGGCTCATCTGCTCACTGTCTGCTTTCCTTCTGTTGTATCTTTATAGTTCACTGTATACATTGCAGAAGATTTACTGCTTCAATTTTTGGTGTTGCCCAGTGACACTAAGCATAGAACCAATAAAACCACTTGTGCCCGAAAATCAGAAACTCTGACAAGAGGCGAGGTTGGTATGAGCAGCCAAATGGAAATCACCTGTGAACCTCAGTGCTGTCAGGGCCTATGCCTGGTTACTCCCTTCTGAGAGATCTGCCCTGGCTGTACTTTATACACTGTACATTATATTCCTTGCTATACGTTCATAATAATGACCTGTTCTACCATCCGATTTAAAATGTCACTCTTTCAACCACACAATCCAAGAGAGAGTCAGAAAGATAGGGCACAACGCTATGGTCAGGATCTGGATACATTTGGCTTTGCTGATGTAGCCTTCTCCTAGCAAACTCTTCACCACACATCCTCACTACCACTTTTAAAGTATGCAGGGCCACCAATGCCTGTCGACAGATTTAGTGTGAAGCAGATGACGTTTCATGCCAAAGCTAGAACTCAATAACCAGAGTTAAGTAGGACACGGTTTAAATTGTTGGTTTAAATGTCATTTCATAACTCTTCAAACACGTTTTGACATCAGTCAAAAACACAGATGATGACACAGCCTACAAAGTTATGATTATAATAATTACAATTTTACATCATTTATGCTGAGATTTTGCTGATTTTGTTGTTTTGTGCATTTCGTATATATTCTCTGGGGGTGCGTGTCAGGCATATAACCACAAATTATAGATTAACCCTTTGTATTCCTGGCTTCAGCGCAGTGTGGGTGAAATATGGTGTTTATGTTTCTCCCCAGTCCCCTCACAGAGATAATGGAGCAGGTGTGCGCAGTGTTTATTCCCCACCGCTGCCACACTGCTGCACCAACATCTCCTTCACAGCCATTAGAAAATAATAACAACAGACCCCGGCTCATATTTCCCGATAATAAACGGTCATCTGGAGGAAATGGCTACCCCTCTACCTCTGCTTAGTGTTTTGAGTTGCTTAATAAAAGCGCACGTCAGGCGTCTCACAACACAAAAGCCAGCTGAGCCTTCCACCCCGGTCTAATCCCCTCATAAGGCGAGAGGCCCCACATCAGAGAGAAAAAGCACCCCCCGCATGCTTCAAAACCAAAATTGAAACATTTTGGTGTAATTTAGTGATGCAGCTGTCGGAGGTGGGGGTAGCCCTTTCGGTAGACTCATAAAATCGCAGCCTTCGCAGTTTTTTTTATTGGGCACTCAAACAACTCGAAAATTCAAATGTTAAGGCTGCTTCAGCGCCCAACAATGACTAACCCGCAGCTTTTTGAAGATGGGACCACTTTTGTTAACCATGGGAGCAACGGAATGTTTGTAAAAAAGTAAATGTTTATATATGTATGAAGTCCTGCCAGGTGTATTCATGGGAGTAATCATGAGGAGGAAGACCAAGGCCTGTGTTCTTCAAATTTGGAAACTCACTGAGACATGCTACATAAGTACTGTGTTGTCGGAGAAAAAAAAATGAATGCAAGCTGTGTTTTGTATTAATTTGAAATGTTTTGCTTAAAAGAGAGGCAACACAACAAATTTATATCCAGCTGGAACTGTAGGCAAACAAACAGGCCAACCCTTACCTAAAAGCAGTAACTATTTCCAAAATAACAGAACAAAGTGATGCACGAACACTTCAAAACGCATCTCAAATTTATTAAAGCAGTCTATAATCAAGAACATGCAAGCTGAGGCTCCTTAAATATTGATTGCTCCCGTGTCAAAGTTTGCACCTCAAAGAGGCTGTGAGCTGAGAATAGTAGATGCAATAGAGGTGACATTCAAACAGATATTGCTAATGAAATGATTCTTTTTTTCAACTCAGTTCAAAAGGTTGGGAGATTTAGCATATCCAATATTTCAAAGAGTTTCTTGCATTCAGCTGCACCTCACACATGCACAGGAAATTGGTGATTGAACATGTAGGTGAAAGGCTACCTAGGAAATTTAATGAGCAGGGCCTGGAAACAAAGGCAAGGGCCAACATTTGGTCACAATCTCTCACACTCAAGGAGAAACTATGAGCAATAAATATCCACAACAATTATGGCAGTGTCTCAAGGTGTCAAAGTGTTTGCTG
This sequence comes from Megalops atlanticus, assembly GCA_019176425.1. Lineage (NCBI taxonomy): Eukaryota > Metazoa > Chordata > Actinopteri > Elopiformes > Megalopidae > Megalops > Megalops atlanticus. The sequence continues at coordinate 30,221,732 of CM032883.1, read as the reverse complement.
GATTGTCATTTTAAACCTTCAGTCAATAGGCCATCACAGCTGTTTCATTTTGTTAGTGCCTTCATATTGGACTTGAACTTCCTTAACTGAACTTGCCCTTCAGCATTTTTCCTCATTGATGTGATACTGCGTTCCCGGTTTGAATGTTACTAAGTAATCAATGGCGGGATCAGCTGGCTAACCTCTCGTCCCTCGCAACACGATCAAGCCATGTTCCAAATCCCTTTCCAAGAATTAAAAAGCAAACAAAGCATTGAATAACCTTACCGAGCATGCTCATTCACATTTTGCAATTATCAGGGTTGCACCCTATTCAGGATTAATTTCATACCCGTTGCACAGTCAACGCAGATAGTAATAACATTTTTGTTAGTGCGAGTGTTCCAGATGTCTTGGCAAAGGAGAAACATTAGGTTGAGGAACAAAATATGCCTGTGGTGTTAGGATGAGTTTTTTAATGCTCCACACTGACCCATGCAATGTGACTACAGAGACTATGTGCGTGTAGTAAAAAGAGGAAACAACTGTAATCATAACGGTTTTTAGTGGGTGTTGCTCACCCGTTCCAGTTCTTTGAGTAGCAGGTAGTATGCATGAGGTGGCCTGGATATACACAGGGGGAGCACTACCACAAGCAGAGATTTCACTGAGGTGTATCATGATGTCATGACTCCTGTGATGGAGGGAAGTAGCTCTGGGCCAGAAGCAGATGTTTCTCTGCAAAAATCACGGATGGAGTCACTGAAGCTGATAGACTCTTTGACTTTAAACTGATCAGGACGGAGAAATCAAGAGCAGTTACAGACTCTAGACCCTCGCCCCTCTGATACAATCTTGCCCCCTTGTGGGACAGACAGACAGACAGACAGATAGACAGTCAGATGCAGCCAAATGTCAATTCCCTTGAGCAAAGGGTAATTAACACTGGCCTCAGTCTCCTGGTATCTCCCCACCCGCTGATCTATAAACAATAGAATTGAGAATGCCCTGTCTGATTCTGCAGATCAGTTATATTGGGGGAATGTAAAGCTCAGAAAAAAACCTCATTAGTCTTGGAGAAAGGTCATGTCAGTTTTACGGAACAGCAGATGGTGGGAGTTGATTTACAGTTCTCACATTATTACTATTCAGTAGCAGAACACAAATCTCCCGTTCAGATCTCCCTAAGTACCCAATCTGACACAAAATCAAGGATTAATATGAATGGAAAGAGTAGTTACATCTGTATTTATACGTGAGTGTCATAATAAAGAATGTTGAGTTTTTAAGTTAAAAATGAAGAAAGTAACATGTGTAAAAATATCTGAAACTCACATTATGTGTGCTTAAGGCATGCTAAAAAAATAGACTGTTCTATTTGTCAGTCAGGGCATGCTCCAACGTGACTTCCAAATTCCACTAATCACCATAATATAATAATAATGAGTTCCTCGTTGGTACCACAAACTTGAATACCACATCTCTAACCAAGCTTTAAAAAAAAAACTAGCCAAAAATGTGCATAAAAATGATTTTTTTGGCTTCACATTTGCTTCTTTGTCTAGATTTTGGTCTTACAAAAACAACAGATGAGTTACTTTCTATTGAAGCATTGTTCTTTTCCACTGACCAAAGAGGGTGCACTGAAATTTAGGCTCCATCAATACTGTAGGTGCCACAGAAATTTCTCTCAGTGGCAGTGAAAAGATGCTGTCAATCCCCTGCATTTATTATAGGCTCCACCCTTTGGGGAAAAGAAGCAGAGGATTGTGGGTATTTATCTGATTTGGGGATATTCCAAACATACTTTAAAGTGGTAATCCTGCCAGTTCTGTGTGTGGTTTTGGAGAAGGTTGAGTTTATGCACAAAAATATTGTAGATACCAGGGACAAATGAAAATACTGGTATAAAATATAAAGTACATAAATACATTTGTCCGCAGCAATTTGTGGTGGTAATTCTGATTGTTCTGGCAAGGTTTGAGGCCCAATGTTATGATGTTATCTTGAGGGTTTCAAACAACGGTATAATTACACATTAAGGGTCTTGCGTAACATATTCTTTATTATTACACCATTCATTTGCTAGTTCATAACAATGCAAAGTACATTTGATACATCACCCATTTGCACAGCTGGATGTTTACAGAACTATATTACTCAAGGGTACAAAAGCAATGTACAGCCACAGATTAAAATCTGAAATATTTTGGTCAGAAGTCCAGTTTTCCCAAACCAATGCTCCACACATCTGCTCAATTCTGCTGTGTTGATTACTGATTTTAATAAAAGCAGATGTTGCTGAGAGGATCTCAGTTTTCCAGAGACGTAGATATTTCTGTGAACTGAAGAAGTTGCTAACTTCACTGTTTTACATTATATTAGCTCACTTTCATTCAACGTCATGAGCCACAAAATTGCACTGGTTTTTTTTAATAGTCAAATTGGATTTATGAAATGTCAAATAAATATTCATAGAAACCATGTCTGGTAACAGTTTAGGATCTCTGCATGCAGGATGAGACAGCTGAGGCAATGTGATGTCATTTTCTGTGGAGTAAATGAGCACTGAGCACCTTTTTCTAGATGTATGAACTAAATAAGTATAACATTATTAACTATGTAAAACTCAGTCAAAGCATATTACCTAAAACATTTATGTCTGAAATGTCGATAGCTAGATCTAAAATCTAGATCTCCATCTTAAAGTAAATTTAAAGGTAGGGTTTAATTCTGACACATACATTGAGGACCTAAATAATGAGACATTCAGGGGTGCAAAGGAATATGCACAAGATGCACCGCGTCAGATGCGACCTATCAGCATCTCACATAAACACTGTCAGAACGCCACATTTGGCTTCCCCCAACTGTTATGACTCTGAGCGCCAAAGTGGCCGCTAGACGCTCAGTGTTAATCTTGATTAAGCTTGCTTTGTTTATTATTTCGTACAGCGGACTTCCAGCTTCACCATAGAAACCTTCAGCGGAGGTTTCCAGAGAAAATCCATGACCATACTGTCCTCTCAGTGTAATTACAAAGGCCGCAGATTCGTGATGTGGACGGCAGTCCAACCTCAAAGTGCTATTGCAGACCTCTCTGCCATTACGCTGCCTTTCTTTTCCATTTCGAGTTGGCGCAATGCAGCGCAGCCAAACAGGAAGCAGCTCTTCAAGGAGGGCGACTATTCAGGAGTATGGGTATTCTGCCGCAGACGTAACAACGTAGAACAGTTTCAGCCTTGAACTGAAGAATTGCATTGACTTACCCCAAAATGGTAGTTGTGCGTGTGTGTAAAATACAACGCAATCGTCCTGTCTTGGAAGGGGGTGCCAGTGTGGTATCTGTTACTGCTCTGTGGAAACATCATTTGTGCATACGACAGTACCACTTTACTGTCATTTTAACTCACAACCCCTGTCTGAGCTTACCGATGGAGAGACAGAAAGGGTTAGCTACTTCTTTGGGTGCCAAAATCACTATCTGAATTACCTTATTTAGATTAATGTTTATACCCATTTTTGTTTAAGTCTTAGATGGAGAAAAGCTGTGAGGTAGTACAGGCTAAATCAGACACAGGTTAAAAAAAACAGAAATCTCACACATGAAGGAGACCCACAGCCATACAGCTATATGTTTAAATTTTCCATTTTACATTTGTCCCAAATACTACATCAATGAGGTCACTCCTACAAAAGGTATCTGGTAGCCTCCATTCTGTCTGCTGCTGATTATATAAGGTGGAACAGAGGACACACCTCAAGGAATTGACAATAAACTACTGTGATGGGTACACCACAGAATCATCAGGTGGGTTTGGTTTTGGTCCTTTGTCTTGCCTAGTTACCCCCTATCAAACATAAACCTACTTCCAGACATATTGGCCATATTAAAGCATCTACTGATTGATATATGTACAATAAGTATCCTTATGGTACCATTCAGACCATCAGAAAATGATATTGTTTCACAGACCATGTCTATTAGCTTGCAGTGATATGTATTTTATTTCAACAGAAGTTTTCACATAGCTTTTCTTGCAACATAAAGTCCAGCTTACAATGATCAATTTTAGCGATTTCCCAAGAAGAGTCTTTTCTGTCCCAAGAAGAGTCTTTTCTAGCAGGGATTGCACAAGTAATGAAAGTTCCAGGATTTGGTTTCTGTTTTAGATGAATGCCCTGACAATTTGCTGGTGGAGGGGTCCATGAAAGAGCTTAGCTGGACGTCACGCTGTTTGCAAAGGCTAATCTAATTGAACAAATATGTAATGCTGTACGCGTGTTTATAGTGCAACTATATTTCTGTAAATATTTGGTCTGATTGCCTCATTTTTATGCAAGGAACTGCTGAGGACGTGGCAATAAATGACTTTGAGTAAATGGCACCATAGGGAGAGGCATGGGGATTTTTCTGCTTTTTCTGTCTTGTAATTAGTGAAAAGGTGAGAGGATGACACCCCAAGCAATCTGAATACTCTGATTAAAGTGGACGTATTGAAGCGTGTTAACACCATGCATTTACATGATAGATGAGTACAGCAGGAACTGACATAATTCATATCTTACAGTGAATTAAATTTAGTTTAATTAATTAAAGGACCAGCACTTTTAGGACCAAAAAAAAAGACAACGCAAATGAACTCAGAGCAAAAGAACATTAAAGAACATTAAAAAAACAAAACAGCATGCATCCAAATGCAACTAAACCTGAACCAAGTTCATGAACATAAAACATCCAGGAAAATAGGACAACATAAAGGTTTGTTCCAGCAATGGGAAAAGCTGGAATTACAGTCAACAAATATATTAATCACATTGATGCTGTTGGATGTTCATCAAATAACACTGTGATATCTCCCTCACGAAACGAAATACTGAAAAAAAAGTCCTGGACAGCCCTAATCCATATCCTCTTTGCTTTGGTCAGCATAGTAGTTCCTCCCCCAAAAGAAAAAAGTTGTAAAAGTGACCAGTAGATGTTTTTGTTTCTTTTTTTATTATTAGCAGTGGCAAATGTGTTCTCCATTGGTGCCTTTTTTTGCTGGTGAGTGTGAATTCTGAGGGGATAAACTTCGGAACACCATGTGCTCTGAAACCAGATCGTATACCCTTGCACTCACCTTTTCGAAACTTATGTATTATACCCTGTTTGGAAACAGGATCCAGTGAGATGCATATCACATGTATGTCGCATGCAGTTATAGCCACATTACTCCGCGAGGAGTTCACGATTAAGTTCAACCTCTGGTGTTAATTGTTCTTAAAGAGGAAATCGGAATCGCTTTTCACCGAAGCGGTAAAACGCAGCACGTCTTTGCATCTTTCATTAACACATAACATACACGTCCACTAACACGCAATGTTTTCAAGAACGGACAGACGGGAAGTGGCCTTCGACAACCCTCCTGATATTTTTTATACGAACAAGAAAGATATTGACATCTGCATCGGTCAAAGTGGATGCATCCAAGAAATAAAAGAGTCCATAACAAATAATTTATTTTCTTTATGATACTGTAGTGTGACTCATGGGCGTTGCTTCCTCAGCTTCTCTCTCTCCTAGCCAGGTCTGTATCCCTTCCAAACACCATTCACATAAATAAACCCTGTGGTGTTTTTCAGGATAACTTCATCCTCTCTATCTTAATACCCCCAAGCATATGAAAGATCTCAATCTTGTGGATAGATTGTGACATATCCTCTTGATTCAGTTGGTTCTAAAACATAGTTACCATATGCAGACATACCAAGCAGACAGCTGCAATAGTTATTTCAGCTCTGCAGTTGTTCTTGAGACAGGGCCAAGCACAAATTGATCCTAAGGTTTTGCTATCTGATTCCAAGATAGTGAGAATAAAAGTTTTTTGAAAGAATACAACTCTATAAATGTATGGAATATTATTTCTGTAGGATTGTTCCCACACTAAGCTATCAAACTTTATATTTCGCCTTGCAGTTCTTCCTCCTATGTCTGGAAAGTGGTATGAAACAGCATACAGCCGTATTCCTCAGCTTTTGACTGTGTTCTCCTTGAAAATAATTACATTCGAAACAGGGAAAAAAGATTTTGTCCTAGGAGTTGAAGAATGTGACCCACAGGGGGCATGTAACTTCTCCCCGCTGTGAATTCTGTCACAAACATTTTGCTTTGCTCCTTTCACTGACAAGCTCTTGGCAGATCATAGAGTCACAATTGGACAGTGCCAGTCAAAGTTGGTCGAATCAGAATGCACGAGTCCTTCCTGCTGCTGTGAGCTGGCAAATCCTTTGAGGTGTGGGGAGCAGTCTTAGGACCGCCCTCCCTGTCTGTGGTTTAGAAGGTCAAGCATCTGTCATGGAAGCCTACACCATCTCACAATAACAGTCAACAGGAAGCAGGTGGTGGAGTACAGCATCCAGCATTAGGGGCTCCGTATCTTGCTTCAGATACTTAAACTCTATATCTTCTTTTTCCTCCCTGTGTCCTTGTCCCCTGGAGTCACAGGCAAAGGGGAGCGAAGAAAGACTCCTACTACACTGCCGGCAATTACTCTTCCATGAACCAACGGCTTCATAATCAAGGGCCAAAATGAAAAAAGAGGCCTGGAACAGTGGAAACAGACCTGCTGGGGACATTAATGTACAGCACAACTCCGCTAAGGCCAAACCCTGATCCCTTGTGCAGCGCTGACCATAGGTAAACTACAGGCCTGTTCAGATAATAGCTGGCCACAATGCATAATGAAAGTTATACATAGACAAAGACATTCACGACACCGTGATGTGACCATCTTGCCCTACTGATACTTGACATTCTGTGCTTCTCCAGTGTTTGGCATTAGGTGAGGGACTGAGTTTGCACGGTTCACTGGGAAGACCTGGAATGGAGGGGGCTGTCTTCCCCATGATTAACTGACCTGGGCTTCAGACCCAGGATTTGCTGGGCCACACACCCAGGGCAGAAAGCCGTTTGGTAAGAAAAAAAGCCTTAGCAGTAAGGAGCTGCACTGAAATGAAAAAAAAAACAGACAGGAAATGCCCAGCATTGGATGTGCCCTTTTTAAATGGCTGCTATGTCCACCAAGGGGATGTACAGAAACCCTCTATATGGATTTGTCCCAGACTAAGTAGTAAATGCTGATTGATAAATCCAAGCAGACTTATTTAAAAAAAACTGTGCGATGAGGATGAGGTCTTCACCCAGCGTCTTTCTCCTAGATGAGGGTTTTCGCCTAGCCTCTCTCCGCTAGAACATGCTGTGACGATCCGCCATATTTACAACTTGTCTACAAAACTCACGCTCGCTGATTTTATCTGCCCTGAGCGTTTGATTGATGGGGGTGGGCCGGGCTACGACACAATGTTTTCACCATGGCTTTCTCCGAGTGCTGCGAGAGCCGCACATCTGCGCTAAACGCTCCCGTTTGGCGAGCCGAGGCGAGGGAAGCGGTGTCGGAGGTGTCTTGTCTTTACGAGGAGCTCTGAGCCTAAACGAGCGTCTGAAAGACGCATTACTCCTCAGAACATCTAAAAAACAGCCTCTCCTGCTCCAAGTCCGGGATTGAAATAACAAGTACGATCACTTAAACACGTACCACCTCTGACCCCTCGCTCTCAGCGTGCCAGAATGCAGCAGAAACCGGCAGTGGTGGTGAGCTTTAGCCTCACTGCCGCATAGGAAGGATGGTGTGAGAAAGTGATCCAAGGTCACTCCTTTAGCGCGATAGGAGATAAAAGTGTGGCTTCTCAGGGGAGACAGCTCGGAGTGGAAAAGTGTTTTTCTCAAAGGGTCGCCAGATGCACGGAAAGACCCGGTGACGAGGCTCGTACACGTGACCTGTCCCGGTCTGAGGCCCTACTCCCCCCTGGCCCTTGCGCCAGAGCTGTGTCTTCACTCCCTCAAAGCGATGAAAACACTTCCCTTGAAGTTCCTCTCCTTTCGGTCCTCGCAGAGGGGACTTCAGTACATACGAGAGCTATACGGTTACAAGGAGCGTCTGACCCGAGCCTTGTCTGCCTCCTCCTGTCATTGGGCTGAGCTCATTAATAAGAATAAGATCAGAGGCTTGGCAGGGTTCGCTTATGGCTCCCCGTTCCCAGCAGAGAGTGCCTCTGTCTGGGGCCGTGTCTTTCCCACTCCCATCTTCCACTTGCTGCATTCCACAAAGAGCTACAGAAACAAAGCCCCCACTTACATCATCCCCCGCGTTACTTTCATGCACAAAAACCACATAAACGCCGTATCTGCCGCTCTTGGTTTACGTTTGCGTGTGTGTGTGTGTGTGTGTGAACGTGTCTATTAACCCGCAATTGCACACGGATGTTTGTTTGCCCTAAGTATTTTGAGGCATGAAAATAATTGTAGTGTTTATAAGTTTGAGTGTAGTGTGCTGAGTTCATGGTTTCTCATTGTAGTGGTTCCGTTAACTCACAGTTGTTACCCCAGACCTACAGCAGCAATTGTGGAAAGCTGTCAAAAGAAGAGAAGAAAAGTCAGGTATAGTTAGGGGTCTTTTCTTAGAATAAGTAGACAGCATTGGCAGTGCCTGCAGAGCGAATATATTTTCGTCAAACCAAAAAGCACATTAAAGAAATAAAATCCTTAAAGATTAGGTGAATGTTAGATAAGGGGAATTTAAATTTTGCATGACCTCCACTGAAGTTTTTAGGCTGTGCATCAAAGTTGATTGGGGTTCACTAAAAATGCCTCAGTGGATTTCAGCACTCACGTCTTGCCTTAACATTTAATTAAGCACCGACTCATAAGCTGTGGATTCTTCAAGAGAGGTTGTTATAACTTCAGAAGTTCATGCTGTAGCCTGGTCAGCTTACATTTTCGCTGTGATTAGGAATAACACTCATCACATAATTCTCTGGGCAGTCAGTAAGTGGTCTGGGAGCCAGCTGTGAATAAGGGCCTTTTTCCCCTGTTGTGCTCTTACTGCACTGACTTTGAGTTATCAATAGTGGAGCAAACCTTCACAGGCAACATACAGGAAAAGAAAATGGAGGTGAACAGCAGTAGTTGGAGAGAGCTGGTAGTAGCTCTATGCAGCCTGACATATTTCTGGATACCAGTTCAGCCCTGCTATAATAAAGCAAGAGGCCACAGCTGAGACTCTCTCTCTCTCTCTCTCTCTCTCTCTCTCTCTCTCTCTGAAAGCCTGAAAGTGTGATGGTGGTGTGTGAGGAGTAGAGTGACCTGTGATGGCTGTATCACTGTGTATGTGCAGCTGCGAGCTCATGTGGAGCCCGAGTTCGAAATTCTTCTCCGAAGAAAAGAAGCCTGATATGGCGACGGCAGCCAAGGCTAGTCTCACTTTGATAAACAGAATACTTGCGGAACCCTTACAGTCGGCCTTGCCTGAGATTGAAAGCATATCCTGCCTCACGTGTTTGGTTTTGAGGTAGATGGATCCCTGAGTTGAGTCAAAGTGTTCAGAGATCTAATGCTGCACACATTCTCCCCCCCGATGCCGGGGCATGTGAGCCGGTGAAGGACTGGGAAGGCTGCCAGGATGCAAACACCCGATTCGCTGTTATGAGTGCAGGGACCAGCCTAATTCCTTTACTCGCGGGGAAGGAAGTGTGAAGCAGATATATGGAGACACTTGCTTGGATTGGGCGTCGGAAAAGGATCGACGCAGACCAAAAAAAAAAAAATTCAAGCTATGTTTTTATTAAGAGGAACCTTAGAAGGATGTGCTTGGAAACAAAAGGTACTCCTGCCTGGGCTTTTTAGATGAGGTGTTTGGAGACACTTCTTAATACATCTGTTATTGCTGCAGATATTTGGGGTTGATCTCAGCACAACCATTGTCTGAAATTACTTTTTATATTTTTTTGACAGGACTGACTTACCCTTTTAGCCTCTATAAGCTGAACACCAAATGGCTGTATATTGAGACTTGGAAAATTATGGATAGAACTGAGTGACCTCACAATGACTACTATCAGAACGGTTATGTTTATTTTAGAGGGGAGGATGGCAACTGGAAGAAAATTTACAGTGCACTCTACCACAGCACTTCATTCATACAGTCATTAATTAAAAGACCTTTAACGAGCCCATGAAAGAGATGTATGATGTAAGAGAGAGACCTGGATCTGTTACAGTTTAACCCCGTATGAGGGGTAAATGCATTCGGGGGTGTGGAAATGGGTCACTGTGAAAACAATCAGAAGCCAAATTTGTCCCAGAGCTCCACTTATAGAGCGCTCCTCTGTGACTGACAAATAAATCTGGAGATTCGTTAAACCCTACCCCACACCCTCACCAAACACAAAGTGTCAAAGCGCGCCATCTGTTCCGCGTTAGAACTGTGTTGATAAAATTTTGTGGTAAATTATTTTAACAAACAAACTGCGGAATCCATAAGAAAGCCAACATGCAAATATGGCTCTAGTAAAAGCTTTTTATTACTCCATCTTTCCTTCCTCTCTATAAACAATGTAGTGTGGGCTTCTCCAGAACGTCCTGTTTGTCAGCTGGGGAGAGACATGCGGCTGTCTTCGTGTGAAGGTGGGGGCGGGCTTGCAGGAGCCAGCGATAAACTATAAAAAAAAAGTGAGCATGCACTACCCTGTGGCACAAAATACACTGCAATCACAAAGAGCTTCTGCTCAAAGGGGACTGACATGATGTCAAAACAGGGATTGATAAATAATATTTTATGGTTCAGTATTTTTTTTCCAGCTTGACTAAGTGAATTTGAGAATGCTGATAAAGCCAGTTGTGGTAAGTTGTTTGCCTTTCCCGATAAAATAAATGGAGACCTGACCCAAGTCCCATCATGTCACAGGTTGTTATAACTGCCTGAGGTTAACACTTTAAAGGTGTGAGGTACAATACAGATGTGAATCAGTACACCAGGTATTGCTACACAGCAGCATACTGTACTGTGTCCATGCCCACTAGCCTTATGTATTACTGCCACTTAGAAGATGGTCTTATCCGGAGCAACTTTCATAGGTTACAATTTTTGCATGTTATCCATTTATATAGCTGGATATTTCCTGAGGCGATTCTGGGTTAAGTACCTTGCCACAGCTGCAATGCCCCTGTGGGGGAATCGAACCAGCAACCTTTTGGTTATGAGCCCTGCTCCTTACCACCAAGCTTCACTGCTGCCATGTGTACGATATCCATTTTTCTTACCTTTGTGGTACTTATTGCTGTGAAGAGTTTGGATATCTTATGTAGCTCAGAAAAATCAGCAGACTATTATCTTTGGTGACTTGTAGTTTTTGTAACTAATGCACGTTTATTACACTTTTCTCTGATGTTCTATACCAGGTGTGATTTGTATGTTTGTAAAATACAGCCTTGTTTTAGCAAGGCAATTAACACTAGACCACTTATTTCTCATCCCTCCTCTCTGTTCCAGATTTTGTACATGTCAAAATATCAGACTGATTAAGTCTTTATTTTATTGCAGCTGTTCAGGGAATTTTCCCGCACCTAGCATACATCTCGACTGCCACGCAAATGATACCTAGCTGTTAGAGAGCACCGCTGCGCCTAAACACCACTTCCTTTTACAATAGCTTGGTGGCACCAAAGTCTGCGAGAAAAAAAAAAACCCCAGTTCCCTCTTCTTTTTCCTAGCTCCCCCTTTCGTATAGCAGGGTAAACGAGCTCGCTATCGAGTTCTACACGTGTTGAATAAATTATTCAAATAGGAGGAGGAGGGCCTTGCAGCAGTGTCCGATTTCACTCGGCGAGGTGCAGAGTGCCCGCTCCTTAGATACCTCTTTACAGTGGATGCAGGCGGTGATGTAGACCAGACGGGTGAGGTACAGTGTAGACCGCGATACTGAACCCAGATAAAGCGGAGAGACGCTCGTGTCGCAACGCAATCGAAGGAGAGGCACAGACGCATCTCTAAAATTGGAAACCCATGCCCACCTGGAAAGGAACACAGGGAAAACTATATCTGCAGGAAGTCACAGGAGCACAGAGACAATAACCTGAAAAGGGATACAAAAAAGGATATTCCCCCTCTTCCCCAAAAATGGATATAATGTAGGGTACTACTCGCATACTGAATGGTTTTGTATGATTTCACCTTTACTCAGCGGCGACGAAGAGTTGCAAATACATCTGCATACAAATTGGATTTTTTTTCCTGTTATAACGGACGCACAGATAAAGAACTAGAGCAGGAACAGATGAATGTAAGTGCCAATTCCCATTTGTCCAGTGTATTAAACTGATTAACAATCGTAAACAGGACCACACTCATCAGTTATCGGTCCTTCAAATAAAAGTGTGTTAGTTTTTGCATGGTCATTGAAAGAGTTACCCTTGAGACCGTTCTCATCTGTAAACTGTTCTTACCCGATGGAAACGCATGCGGTGCGATAGTCGGTGGCTGCAGGAACGGATGAGGCTTTGACACTCATTCAAACGGGGTGCATGGTTTTCTGTGGTTTCAGTTACTGCCTAAATGATGGAAACAGCTATGTAGCTCTGTAGCTTAATTAATGGAAACTCAATTTGCATAGACGGATGTGATGAGGGTAACTGGTCAGCGCACATTAAAACGGTATATCGCACTGATTGTGAATTTATTGTCATATAAAGGGAAAACCGTGCAGTTACCGCTTCTTAACACGTTGAAAATTAAACACTGAAGAAAAAGTAGGAGAAAGAAAAATGCATGCTCATGCAACTATCCAGAATATTTCACATCATTTATGATTGGTCGTTTTCTTATTTAATTAAGTATCATCATTGAGTGGGGGACAGATTTTTTCAGGTAGCTACACATCCTTATTGATAACATGGTTGCTTATGTTCAGAACCAAATGAGTCATTTGCAGGTTTGCTTCTGTTGGATTTTGATTTACGGCCAATTGGTATACCGCTGCATGCGCTGTATACCTAATGGTTGAAATGCTCGATTGCCTAAATTAAATTACTCCATGTTCACCATCCATTGGTTAATGCTTATCATTAAACTTATCAAGAAAGTTTATAGTGAAAACTTTGCAAAGAGGCCCCAGTCTTGTAACGTCAGCTTCATTATTTAGAGTACTTAAGTTTACATCTCTGCGCCGTAAGCAGGCAGGCGGATCAGTTTCTCGTGGAGCGGCAAGGCGTGCACTCGACTGAAAACCGACTCTGGTTCTAACACGAACCATATGCCTGACTCCTTGCTGGATTTGGGTGTTTTCTGCGGGGAACGGCCGCTACTGAACAGAGATGGTATTAAACCGTTGAAGCAGATCGCAGTTTGCATTTGCACAGTATCTGACTGGGGATTGAAAAGAATAGCTTGACAAGTGTAAGCCAATTAAAGCGTGATTTTCACTTTGTCACGGGTAAACTAACCCGCCCATGACCCATTCGATTGAGTATGAGGGAATATGGAATATTCATCTTGTTCTTAGTGCCGACCACAGTACAGGCTGCACTAGCGTGTCCAGGGCTCCGAGCAGATGAGGAAAAATAACCTCCTGGATGTAGGACAATAGCAGTGTGGTATAGTAAGGAGCAGGGTTGTAATTAAAAAGTTGCCGGCCCAATTCCACATGGGGCACTATTGTACCCTTGAGCAAAGTACTTAAACTGAATTGCTTCAGCAAATATCTTGCTGTATGTAAGCATGCAAACTGTGCAAGTTGCTCCAGTTAATGTGGTCTGTTAAGCATAAAAATACAAATGCAGTGCACTTTCTATTCTCCTTGATTTAAATGGGGCTCATGGTCTCAGGTGCAATGGTGTGTCTCTTCAGCGTTCAGTACCAAAGGGCTGATGAGGAGACCGGCCCTGCCAACATGTATTGAATGTCTTTCATTAGTCATGTTTTTTGGCTGACAGTTTCACTGTCCTAGAGCATCCTTCCTTGTAGCCTTGTGCTTTCATCTCGTGAGTGTGAAAACCCCCCCCCCAGTTTTGCCGAGGACATGCCTGTTTCGGATTTTCTGACGAAATTGCATCTGCATCTGAGAGCCCTTGTTTTGCTGGAACAGCGTGTATGCGCATTCTTCGCATGCACTGAAGAGTTGTAAAAAATGCGCCCCTGGCGAGAGGTAATCCTCAGCGTTGGTGCTCGTCGGGATCTGGAGGCCGATCACAGGACGCAATATCAACAACAGAGGGCAATAAACATAAAGATTACGGGGGTGCATCTGAGCACGGGCCCTGGTATTTGCAAGGTTGGGTGATATTACCGCGCCACACACATCGTGCCCGCCCCCCCATAATCTGCTAAAGGGGGCAGTCTGCTCAGTCTTTATGTCAGACACGTGAGATAACATGCATTGGGCAGTATAGTTTGGCATGTAGTTAAGGGTTCCATGGGCAATGCTGGGGGGCAGGCACTATTCCATGGGAATTTAACATTTAAAGGCTGGTTCTCAGCCCGGTTCTGACCCTATAAGAGGTTGGGCCTTGAACCTGGCATCATTATTCGTGTTCCCAGGGCTGTATAGAGTGTCCTTTGCTACCCTGGTCCACCCCGGCTGTCATCTCCACTGTTCATAATGAGTCACACTGAGGGATGGGCAATTTGAAGGCATTACATTTAGAGCTCATGGTAATATCACGTGCCTCTGTAGGTGCTTGACTGCTGGGGTTTAACTCACGGGCTGCACTTGCGCAGTTACTAAGAGGATACCCGAATACATTGATCAGAGGTTGTTTATTTCCCGAAATCTGCTTGTTTTCCAGGAAAATGAAATTTAAACATTGTTGGAGAGTGACTCATGTGTGGAACAAGTAGAGCAAAAGGACTTTCTAAAGTCAGCATCTCAAAGGAAAACAAACAGGGTTTTGAGGTTGTTTAAAGGTCTTACCCTTGATATTCTCAAATTGAGAAGGGAGTGGACGTGTTTAGATTACAACTCACCTCTTTCTTAACCTCCAATATCTTGAGTGTTTTACCAGAAATTTTTATTGCCTTTGTCATCCAATTTCAACAAAAACAAACACAAAAAACTGTGGTGATTAGGGACAGACCATGTGTATATGCTATTTATTTGACTTGGATGACATAGCAAAACTTGTAATACATTCCATTTAAATGAGTGTATCCGTAGCATTCTATTGTTAGGCCTCGCACTGAGCACTTGCATTTAGGCTAATGCTATGCTATTCTGTCAGGCATTCGTTTTTCCTGAAAAACCTCCCAATATATCATTTAAGGAAAGCCGTGACTATTAATATTCATTGTAACACTAGAGCTGTGCTCATTGACTGCGAATTTGTGTTATTTTTTTAATGAGTGTGGTTTTAGTAAATTGGCTTCTATTTCCCTTCTCACTTTATCTGTGAGTACGCTGGTTGCCATGGCGCTGCAGTGCAACAACTCAGCTGTTTTTTTCCTTTGGTTTTGCAAAGATGCAGCGTTAACCATCCTGTCTGCTTTCCCGATTGATCAACTGTAACATGGTATAACAGGCTTTCTTCCCTTGATCTCTGAGATTTACTGTTATTGATTTTACATACATATAGCAGTCATATTTAAATACTCATCTTGATGAAAAACAGCAGAATGGTCTGTAACCACAGCACATTCCTCTGAGTATAATCATAACTTCAGTGATTTGTAGCATTTTTCATAATCCGAAAAACAATTATAAATCACAAACCATTCATTCTCGTGAATAATTTTGTGATTTATTCAAACACAAATGTCCATGATGTGACATGAAAAATAGATCAGCCTGTTTTTCCTCATGTGAATGGTTCCCAGTGTAATGGTTTGAAATGGAAGTTAACATTCAGCCCTGCTCAGTGAGCTCCACCCACTCTGACTTACTGTGTTTAATTAGGTCATTAATTGTTTCAATGTAATGTAATGGGGAGCGGGGTCAAGGAGGGGGGGGTCAGGTGAGTTCAGACAAGAGAGGAATAGTCTCACAGCCTCAGCTGCAGATGGGGAGCACTAGTGAGGCCAAGGGGGGGAGGGTGTATTGGGGGCAAAGAGAGGAAAGAATTTTATGTGAAGACCGCTTTTATTTGAGTTACTGGATCGAGAGAAAGTTACAGAGTTTACAAAGAAAACAGTTAGAGCAATGATGTGGAGTTGCTGGAAAAAAAGTCGGAGTCTTATAACTCCGCGAGGCTTTTATGACATTCCAGGGATTATGTCATCAAACTTTCGTCCCAGCAGACAGCTAATTAATTTCTGCCTCCCTCTCCCTCTCAACGCGGTGCTTTTTGCACACACACTCGGTGCACTGCGGCCTGTTAGAACAAATTAAGGGGAATTATGAACCAGAGTCAGTGCGTAACTGACGCGGATAGTTTCGGGTGAATTTTTTCCCCCTCTGAAACTTGAGCCCTCCCGGCGACACCGGTTCCAAACGCCTGTCCGGGGCCTAGGCAACCGAGCAGGGGAGCCCGTGGGTCTGGTCCTGGCACAGTCGCGCTTGGTTTTACTGGTCTCCCTCTGGGACTCCAAGCGAATTCCTTTCCCCACGCTGTCCGTTCCTGGAGCGTCTTGCTCTCCAGAGCGGTTGGGCTCGGCCGTCGAGTTCCCGTGCCAGAGGGTTGGAGACCGAGGCCTGTCTTTCTCATCACGGTGCGGGTGGAGGTGCGTCCACACACATGTTTTATGCAGCAGCGCTCATGGGTGCCTGAAGCCTTGCAGGGACTGTTTTTACCTAAAACCCACTGTTCATGTGTCCATCATGTGCAGAGAAGGAACTGGTCACATAGCTGAGAAGCCCAAGCAGCTTTGCATCCGAAAGCTGACTGCTAGGCTTCAAAAATGTCAATGTATCCATGTGTCATTTGGATTTGTGTTTATTCCAGCCCTCTGCCCTCGGTCATGTGGTCTTTAAATGTGGGGCATATGTTGTCTAGGATACCGGATTAGCTTGGCTCTGGTTGGACTGGCCCTTGGACTGAATGGAGTAATCCTTGGATTCAATCAAGCTGTTTTCTTAACTTTCACTCGCAATTAAACGCAAGTGTTACTTTTTTTCTCTCCTCAAGCAGAGAGCTTTGGCGAGTTCAGTGATCACCAAAATGAATGGGGGGAAAAAGTTTCCATTGAAAAAATAGTCCAGGGATTAAACAGTGACATGCCTGCTAATGCCTAATAAAAAGTGCTTGTTCAGGCTGATTTTATTTCCCTTCTTTTTCCTTCTTCTCAAATTCATCTACCCGTGAAGGAACCTGGAGTCGTCACACAAGCTTTTGTAGTGCGAATATCAAGGCTTTGATTTTAATGAAAACTACTAAAAAAGACAGCTGCATAAATGTCAGTACTCTCCTTCTCTAAGTGTTAAAACACACTAATGAAATTACCTCCTTTTGGTTTACTCCCTACAAGATGCACAGAAGAGCAAAGTATGGATTTTTTTTTTTTTACTGTAATGTGGAGCAGAATTGACTGGGTCTGGCTGGTAATTGTAATCTTTAGTTGGGCTTGTCTGGCTCATTTGATGTCTGTGGGCTTAATGAGGATAGCTAAAGCGTGACCTCCCCACTGCTGAGGTGCTGCTGACTGCCGGGGAGCTGGGACCAGTAGTAATTGTAAAGGCTGAATCGCGAAAAACTGATTTGAATCACCGCCAGGGAGGAATATAGGCAAGGGTGAAATCTCAGTCCCTCTCTCAATATTTCATTTTCTACTGCTAAAATATACAGCTTATGGCGCAGCACAATACTGTGTGAGCAGTACAGCGCAATGTATACGGCACTATCTCTGAAAGAAACCGCTCCCTCGTCTTCCCTGAAGGCTGATTGTATAGCATGTAGCACAATACACAGAGAAGGAATGAATTGAACAGATTGAATCCTTACTTGAACAAGTAAAATATATGGACATACCCGTACCTTGAACCTTCCAGGGTTTTGTTTTCCAAACCAGCGGAGGGAGTTACAACTTACAGCCTCTGCTTACTAAGCCCATGTGTTATTTATTGAGGAAATGAAGAGATGTCAGCTCTTGTCTAGTTCAATGCATGACGAGCCCATATACTGTTTGGTCGGTAGGCCATACTGCACAAACAAACAGTGAAACAAACACACATTGGAGGCATGCAAGGAGGGAGGGAGAGTCGTAAAAGATGGTCTGAGTTTTCTTGGACAATCCAAAACTGATTGGCAGACCATGAAAAGCCGGGCCATGTGTCTTGTCCAGTACTCCTCTGTTTGCAGTGGCCAGGGAGTGAAGCCACATCTGGGCTGCATGATGGTTTTTCCTGGTGCTGTACCTGCTCTTGCAGAAGCGGGGCTCCCCCCGGCTTGTTCTCTGAACACTGAGAGGTCCCCTGGCAGTGTGCTCTGAACAGGGTGATGGCAGATACGCATACAGTAGCGGGGTGGGGGGTTGTATGAGGGGAGGTCAAGGGGTCAGGGAATGCAGTGAGAATACACCAGGACATTTCCTTTCCTTTGTTTGACGCCTGTCATTATTAATATCCGGACAGCGCATATTAACAATTCAGCGGGTGGCTTCCGTTGTTTAGGCTCAGACACTCTTCTGCAACAAGCTCGCCCCGCTCCAAAGCCAAGGAGCTTCACTGGAATTAGCTGGAATGATGACATGGAATTCGAGGCACATTTTCAAGATACATGAGCAGACCAGTCAAACCGGTGGCTGGCTTTGATATTTCTCTTTTAAAAGTGCTCCACAATTTCACTTTTCAACAGAGAAATGTTTAAAACAGTCTCAACCAGGAGAAGAGTGTTTTATGAGATCATCGGATAATCTGATTGGATTTGAATTTGGCAATATTCTTGATGGAACAAGAGTGTGTTCTTAAATTGAAATATTTATGTTATTTCATCACAATGTAAAAGGTTTAGGCTAATGGTAATACGCTGTGTCGGATTGTTTTTTAGGTCAGCTGTGTTTGCAGGGACCCTTATTTCCTATTTCCCAGCACTGTTGTGGCTATGTACACTGTGTTTTGTCTCTGTCTTGTTCCTCGTTTATGTATTATTAGATGTTAAACTACAACAATATTGTTATTTGATAAGTGGAGCATTTTTGGAAGTACAATACAATTTGGAAACTTTCCATTTGGAAGTACGGTGTGGACAGCTTTGTTTCGTTATCTCTCTTGTGAGATTTTGGTTGTTATTCAATTCCTAGGTGTTCAGGAATTAACCAATTTCCTCTGCAGGGATGGGAAAGACTTACAGTCTCGATTTTGAAAACCAGAAGGGTCGGTGCGGCCATCTGGGGGGTGTTTGGTATTTCGCAGCTGCACTGTAACGGTTATGGTGTTTGACAGTGGTTTTATTTGGGATTGTTTAGCTCAACATTTCTGCGATGTCAGAACCTTGGCACCCCTCTGTGAGATGGAAGCACTGACTAATGGAAGAAGGCAGAGAGGTTTGTTCAGAAACACTGTGTGTCTTTTAATTTGCCGATCCCCCCCCTTCTCAAGGCCAGTAGAACAGCCCAGGCCACGAATACTGGCTACGAGTATATTACCTGTGACGTAAACACTGTCAAATGCAAACAGGTTAATTATATTGAATTGTTATTGGAAACACTTCAGTTCATAAAGGAGAGATATGTTTCCAGTTACTAAATTGTCAAACTTAATTGAAATCGATGTTGTACCCCCCACAAAGCAGTAACCATATTTTAATTTCAGTTGATTTTGTTTAATTAGTGTACATTTGGTCAGTTAGAGCTACAAGGTAAAGACTCTGGCCATGGCTTTGTTTTCAGAAGACCAGCAGAGCAGAAAGAAAAGTGCATTTACAGCTATATGTCTGTTAAAAGTAATATATGCATTAATGTCTCTTATGTGTTAGGAATTTTGCTAGCAGAGACCCCACAAATAACATTTCATGTATAGTTAAGTATGCCAGGACTTAAGAAAATGGGCAAAATATTATGAACTACTCAAGAAAGAAACATCATCAAAAGTACCTTGAATGTTAAATGCAAACGTAAACCAGACTGGTCTAATTGTATGAGTAATTGTATGTATCTGTATGTCTCATTGACATACAGTACACTGAGCAGATATTAATGATGTTATATTAACAGTCACGTTTCACTCAGAACCACTGGTGTATTCGCTGCTGTGTTAGAAGCTAATAACATGCTGCACCCATCTCTTCACCTTTTCTGCTTTTACAAATGGTGTTCAATGCCGACTACCTGTCAGGAGCGTGCCCCTTCCCTATTCACGTCTGATTCTGCTGCTGTACTTTACTTATGGTCTGTATTTTAGTATTTAGTATTTAGATCAATCCCTTAATCACTTAATCGTTTCCATTAACAAGAAATGATGAAATATGGACAGGGTTATTCCAAAGGAAGACTCACAAAACACTTCACTGGCTTTAATAATCAGAACATTTGTTCACTTTTCAACTGCATGGATATTTGCAGTGTTTTGAAGCGCTTATCATGATTACTAGAGATTTAAAATTATAGCCCTGTTATAAAGGGGCTCCATTCTCAGAGGCTACATTAGCTGCGGTGTACCTGTTGAATACCCAGAACTCCATAGCTTTGCAGTTACAACTCTCTTTAGAAAAAAAAAAAAACCTTACAACTCTTTAAGCAGTGTGGATAGCACCTCATAACCTGTTACACTGTTCTTAAGTCTGTGAACATAGCTATGTCCCACATTCTAATCACTGCACCTGAATCCGACTGAAGTTAATGAGTGTGGGCCATTTTTCTCTTTGATCAGACCCTCAGATTCCTGTACAATTGATTTGCTGTGGATTTCATGCCTGACTTAAGTTATTCCCTGGCAGTGACAAATCTCTATTGAGCTCCAGCAGTGGTGTTTTCTAACATATGAGGACTTTAAGAAATGAGGTCCAGTTACGTTAATACTCCAGCCTGTGGAATTTTAAGGAAACCAGGTTAAATCAAGCCTGCACAGTTTGAGATCTTATTACAGTCGCTCATATTTATGCACTCATTATTAACATACTTTATTTATGAAAATAATATCCACATATGAACTGCATTGCGCTTGGCCTTGTCACAGCCTAAGACGGGGTATAACATGTACTTTTGATACATGCTGTTGTAGTCATGCATCTTTTTCATGATGACATATCTCATATTTCTGTTGACTGTAAAGAAAGACCGACTGTACTGCTCTTGGGACCTTCATTTGAGGGCTGCCCTCAGTACTGTCATGTGTATTTAAATGGCTATGACTCACTATGAAGACACTGGCACCCGCTGTGACTTGTGTGTCACCTTGCCCCCCACTTAAATAGGTAATTCTCTGTGTGACAGCTGTGTGGCTGTATCGAGAGAGCCGGATGGTGTCAGAGTTGCCTAAACCCAATAAAACCAAGTATGAAGGCATTCCCCACGGCTTACGCAAGTGTCAGAATTCAGACATCTGCTCAGCGAGATTTTTTTCTTCACACACTCTGACTGGGTGTAGTTTGATGGCATCAGTGTCAATTAGTGCAGGATTTTTTTTTCTGTTCTCAGTTTTTCAGGAAAGTGTAGTTGGATTCTGGGTATACTGATGCATAGGAAAGATATTGGAAAAGCTCCATTTATATATGTGTACTGATGCATAGCAAAAGCAAACTATAAGGCTGTCATCCCCTGCTTTGTTTTTGCTGAGATTTGGGGCCAGCTTTGCTCTGGGGCCCTGGAGCACACTTCCAATGTATGCTGTATTTTAATACCGCATTAAGTATAAGAATAGAATACATTGTTGAGTCTATGAGGGGGGGCGCACACGTTGAGTTAGTGCATCGTTTGTGACTTTATGTTCTGTTTAATTTGGCACTGTGAGATCACGCCGTGCCCGGCTGTGTCTGCTACATCCATTAGGTTGCGCTACAGTGGTGTTGAAATACAACAGGAGGGTGCAGTCGTGGTGCTATGGCATCGGCACAGAGACCTCAACCTTGAAAAGCCCTCTGTGCCTTTGAAAAACAACTTTGAAGTACAGCTTTAACATTACATTAATGTTAATCACTTTTTCTTAAAAGTGCTTCCATGTTGGCGGGCGGTTTGCCCCTTGTGGAGACATATATTAGGTAATTTTGCAACAGAATTATGCAAAAGGTATGGAGCTCGGTTTGATTTTCTTTTAGTGGGGAAAGTTTAAATAGAAACCAGTCACAAAAACACTCTGTCGCTTTACTTTACTTTTACTTTACACCTTTCCTTAAATCTTAATTGGAAGCTTCAGATCAAAGCTGCAGGTGATAACTGTAACGCTTATAAAACAGCTCAGGTCCTTCTTCCAGTCCTCTCCATATTTTCAGTGGTTTACTGTGTCTGTGTGTAATCTGTATGTGTGCGTTCGCAATGCTGACGGACTGAAATTAGCTTTGGAATCCCGTATGCTGGAGGCAGCCTTCCAGCAGACCCCAATTACAATGCTACCGAGCCAGAGAGAGGCAGGGCAGACTGTGTGGAGCCCTCCTGGTCCGCTGCGCCTCACAGCCGCTCACACGCGCTGTCACCACCGTTCCCCAGACGGACCGCCGCGCGGGGGGCTACAGCGTGCGGGAGGCGTCTCGCTAAACACAGACAGACACTCGTGCACGAGCCCCTTAAACAGTGAGGGGGATGTAGGAGACCCCTGCGCTTGTTTGATTTTCCTCTAGAGCATCTGTAATTAATTCTCATGCTGTGGTCTTTCACAACAGTGCTGATGAACAGTAAGTGCACTGACCACAATGGATGTATAGTTCTGTAGGTGCTCAGCCATGTCTCAGTGTACAATTGCAAGTCCTGGCTTTGCCACCAGGGGGAGCCTGACTAACCTGGTTTACATTAAAGCTTCTGATACTGTAAGTCACCCGTTCTATTGTCTTTGAGGAGCAGCCTTTTCCGATTGAAATAAAATGATCTTTTTGGAGACAACAATATGTTATTTAACCATGACTATCTGAGACAGAACATCAGACAATGAGAAGCAAAATGATAATCTAGTTATGAGTAAAACAAATATTTATATCTTTCGGTATCCTCTTTGCCAATAAACTATTCTGAGACTTGAATTACACTGCAGATGGCGACAAGCTTATTCAAACAGCCTCTGAGGCTTCAGGGTGTCTCTTTTACAGAATTCCAGAGCCGCTGTGGATTCCAAAGAATTCCTGCCAAAGTTGTATAATTGTCCCACAGTGCTTCTTCACCAGGGTATGAAATATCAGCTCTGTGTAAGGCCATCTGCATCAGAGTAATGCTCGCACTGCATTGCGTTCATTTAAGTGCAGAGAGTGTCTCCACACACAGACTCTCATCTTGGCTCTGTGGTGGAGGGAAGGGGGGGGGTTACTTCAACAGTGGGAGGAAGTGCCCGTTTATGAATGCAGGGTGATACTCAGGCAGTTCTGCGGGGAATGCACAAAATAACCCTGAAAATGTAGGTCCATAAATACATTTCAAAGTATGTAGTGTGCATGAGTTATCTCTGTTGTAGGTTAGGGCTGGTGTTTGGAGTGTGTGCGTGGGTGCGGGTAGCTGGGGCGGGGGGGAATTGGGGTGGGGGTGGGGGGGTCAGATATTGCTCCCTAAACGCTGCTTAGGTTCGCACGTCCTCCTCCGTCTCAGCCTCTGCATGTCTCTCCCTGGAATGGAAACCATCTTTCACTCTTAAAGCTCAGCCACCGGGAGTCTGGGGTTTTCTCACTTTCCAAGAGTAAACACGAATTGGTTTGCTCTCCTTTCAAACAGGCCTGCTCCTGTCTTCAGTGATAGGTTTTTGTGACCGTTTTTTTTTTCTGGTGTTAGATCCGTTATCTCAGAGGTGGTTAACCTCCTAGACTTAATGCTACAGTTCTGAAAAGAGTCTGAAGTTTCTGAATAGAAACTTTTCTTCTTGAATCCTGACCGCCAGGTTTCGGCAGTAAAACGCACGTGTAGGTATGGACTACGAGGGCAGGCACAGGGATAAGGCCTCGCTCGCCAAGAATTCAAGGACATGAAACCACTTTAATGCCTAATGAAATATAGGTTACAGTAGCCAAGAGGACTTTCACAGCGCTGATAATTAAGTGATTCATTAAAGGTGTAATTTATTCAAACCAGCATTTCAGCAGTGTCACGAACCATTTGAAGACTCACATCAATATATCACAAGCTAAAAGTCTTGCCTTTAATGCTTTCAAAACACCACCTGCTTCCCTCTCTCTGGTGTCTTGGAAGGAATTCCTCATTTTGACATTGATGGCATGAAAGGTCCCCGTCTTAGACGGGGAGTTTTATGCCTTTCAAAACAAGTGGATAAAACAGTCCACATTTCTTGTCAGCTGTGTAAGACCAGCTTTCCTTTTCCCCTCTGGTTTGTTCTTTGCATATTTTGTTTTCTGGAGGACGACATTCCTGAAGTTAACACCCCAAAATAAACGCGTGGTAGGGGAGCACTCAATATCACGAAGGGGCTTCGAGCTGGCTTTTTCCAGGAGTCACGCCCTGTCTGTGCGTGAATGTCAACATTCTGTCCTGTCCCAGAGTCTCCATATAGGGGTCTCCCCTCACACAGACATCTACCTGTGGGTATTCTTACAGGGCAAGCACAAATATAAGCCCTCACCAGCAAATCACTAGAGCTGTCTCTATTTAATTAAAAACGCATGTAGGGACATAAATACTCCCCTCGTCCAGATCGAAGGCAGGGCAAGTGTTGGATTCTGCGGTTGGAGGTATTATGTCTTGGAGGTAGGGATTTCTGGTCTGTCAGAGGACTGAAGGGCTGACTGATTAGGTGCGTGAAATAAATGTATGAGAATTATGTGTGAGGGGCCTATTGTGCATTAAAAGCCTGTGTGGTAAGGAGCGGAGCCATTCGAACCTGTGGGCAAAAACTGTCAGGCTTTCTTTATTTCCCCAAAGCTCACCTATTCAAGTTCCACTGTAGAAATATACGAGGCATTCCAGCGGTCTTGTTTTATATGTGCGGTTGCCGTTTTAGAATTCCTCACCCCATGTGACACTGTGATTATTATTTTCCATCACTGCAAGTGACAACGTTCTCATTTACCTCTCCCATTTTACTTTTTGCAGGCTTAGAAGGAAGCAGTCGGCATGAGGGCAGTGGCTTCGGACAGAGGTACAGGGAAGGCTACGATGGATCCACTGCAGAAACAAGGGACCTGGAACAAAAAGATGCTGCTGCTGCTGTACATTGCCTTGGAGCTCATGACCGTTCACTCGTCCACAGTCCTGGGAACACTGGAGCTACAGCTGGACGAGGAGCAGCCCGCCGGCACCATCGTGGGCGACATCAGCGCTGGCCTGCCCCCCGGCGTTACGGCCTCGCTCTTCTTCATCTCGGACCACGAGGGCACCGGCGTGGGCAGCGACCTCAACATCGACGAAACCACAGGCATCATCAAGACGGCCAAAGTGCTGGACAGGGAGGTGAGGGACCGGTACAACTTTATCGCCGTTACCATGACCGGGGTGACGGTGGAGGTGACCATCGTGGTGAACGACATCAACGATCACGCTCCGACGTTCCCCAGGAAAAGGGCCACCTTCAAGATCCCGGAGCAGACGGCAGTGGGCACCAGGTTCCCCCTGGAGCCGGCCTCAGATGCCGACACGGACCAGCTCTCGACTCAGGGTTACCTGATCAAAGAAGGGAATGTGGGGCAGGCCTTCCTCCTCGAAACTAGGAGGGGCGCTAACAAGGTCCTCTACCTGGATTTGGTGGTCAATGCCATCTTGGACAGAGAAAAAAGGTCATCCTACACTTTGCTGCTGGAAGCCTTCGATGGGGGCTCCCCCAAGAAGACTGGACAGATGACCTTGGATGTGTCTGTGCAGGACATCAATGACAATGCTCCAGTCTTCAATCAGAGCCGCTACCATGCCATGATCTCGGAGAACCTACAGCCGGGTAGCAACATCCTGCAGGTGTTTGCTTCAGATGCTGATGAGGGAGACAATGGCCTGGTGCTGTATGAGATTAACAGGAGGCAGAGTGACCCAGAGCACTACTTTGTCATTGATCCCCGCAGTGGTGTGATCACCCTCAACAAGCCTCTGGACTATGAAATGAGGAGGGTCCATGAGCTGGTGGTGCAGGCCAGAGATAACGCCAGTCAGCCGGAGGTAACCAACGCCTTTGTCACCATCCACGTGCGTGACTACAACGACAACCAGCCCACCATGACCATCATCTTCCTCAGTGAGGACGGCTCGCCCCGGATCTCTGAGGGGGCACAGCCTGGCCAGTACGTAGCCCGGATCTCCGTGACGGACCCAGATTATGGCGAGTACTCCAACGTCAACGTCTCTTTGGAAGGTGGAGACGGCAAGTTCGCCCTGACCACTAAGGACAACATCATCTATCTCATCTGCGTGGACCAGATCCTGGACCGTGAGGAGAGGGACTCCTATGAGCTGCGGGTAATGGCCACTGACTCCGGCACCCCGCCGCTCCGGGCTGAGTCCTCCTTCACCATCCAGGTCACCGACATCAACGACAACCCTCCGCTCTTTGACCAGCAAGTATACCGGCAGACCATCCCAGAGGTGGTCTTCCCCGGCAGCTTCGTGCTCCAGGTCACAGCCAGGGACAAAGACCAGGGCCCCAATGGGGACATACGCTACAGTATCCTGGAAGACCACGGGACACACTCAGACTGGTTCGCCATCGACCCCGTGACAGGGATAATCACCACCTCCACACAGCTGGATTACGAAACGGACCCGGAGCCCAAGGTGATGGTGGTGGCCACTGATGGGGGGCGACCGCCACTTTCGTCCACGGCCGTGGTCAACGTCATCTTGCAGGATATAAATGACAATGAGCCTGTTTTCAGCAGCAACTTCTACAACGTGTCGATCAAGGAGAACACACCTGCCGGGACCTGCTTCCTTGAGGTAGGAACCATTCTCTCTCTGCTCCTTAGCGTAAGTTATTTATTTGTAAGTGAAAATAGTTTTGTCTTTGGGTAATACATCCTGATACTGAATGTCCCCTGCTCCCACCAGCTACCAAGTAAGTTTTATGCAAATTTCATTGAGCCTTGTGGAAAATCTTATTTGAACGTGGGAGGTGCATTCAGACTTCGGGGATACGTCTTAATATGTCTCACAATTCATTGGAGTCAAATTCCGAGATGAAACCTACAGTGTTTGAGATGTGTTACTGTTCATCATTACTGCATTAGTCTGAATTAGATACCATTTTAGCCCAAAGTGTTTTGAGAGTACAGGTAAATAGTTGACCTGCAGTCCTTGAGCTTAGAAAATTTTCTTAATATAGGATGTCCTTTCTTTCACTTCATGGAACAGTTCCACTGTTGCCATGGTAACTGAGACAATGCAGAGGAGTGTTTTGAACTTTGAGCTCCGCTGTCATTTTAATTGAAATAGTGGCTTGTGCATAACTTACAATAAGTCATCACATTGTTACTTTATATGGAAGATGTTCTTATCAGGGGTGACTTGGGGAGTGAGGTTATGTCACGCAGTTGCATCATCACATCAGACATCCAGTGCAAAAGAAAAATTGAAAATTTTTACTGCATGTGAACACATTGACAAAGTACAACAGTAATCCGCCAAGGCACAAGGCCAATACATAATCTGCAGGTATGATTGTGCGACTTGCATAACATCAACAGCATTTAACAACATCACTATGAATTCTTTAGGCGTGTCTTTTCTTTAGACGGTGGCCTCATGTGTGAAGGCTGAAGAAGTGCTGATGAATAGTGAGAGTCAAAGTCAACAGTGGAATATGGCATCAAAATGATCAAATGGGGAGCTCAGGTTCTCCCTAAATGAGTAAATGGTGGAAGGAAAGCACATGTTCAGACATTCTCACAAGCAACAGGAAGCTCATTCTGCCACTTTGGAGCCCATTATGAGAGCAAGTGGTTCAAAATCCACAGTATGAACTGGATGCAGGCTGCCACTAATAGCAAGTGCAATTTGGTAAAAAAAAGGTGGGGGGGTAACATGGGACCAGCTCAGGACAAAAAAAAAGTGGGCAGACAACAGGGTTTTGATGAGCTGGAGTCGAGGAGTGGAGGAGAACGAACATTTGAAAAGCTCTTTTTGAAAAGAAAAGTAGCATGTCTCTCAGCAGAGGTGTGTTAATGGCCTCCTGTTTGAATAGGGGGAAAAATGTGGCCTGCTGTACTCCAAAAAAGTAACCCCCCTGCCTCACACCACTGACACACTACAGGCTCTCAGATCTCGCTCCGGCTGACAGCAATTACGTCTCATTAAGACCCATTGTTTTCTCAGGGTGTTGTTAGATTTAGCCCAGAAAAGAAAAGAAAAATGTTGTTTTCTTTATCTGCTTTTTATCGGTAGCTGTTTCAAAGCTTCAAAGCGCCGCTTTAATCATCCCTTCCAGCAAGACGTTCAGAAAGAAAAATGGCTGCCAGAAAAAAAAAAAAAAACAGTGAATAAATAGTGGAATTCCACGTTGTTACAGGTTCATTTAATTCATATTTCAATAGAAGTCTGTGGTGAAGCCTCGTCGGCCAGCGATCAGATGCATGGAGCAGCCTTGACTGAAGGCCTGGCAGACGGGAACTTGGCCCAGGGGCAGCTCCAGGGAATGGGAGGGGTGGAGGCTGTCTGACAGCTCTTGGCCCGAGTGGAGGAATAGAGGCCATGAGAGGTCTTCTAGGAGGTCCCTCTGAGAACCACAGGAAAAAAAAAGCCTGAGCCGCGTAGAAAATAAGAATCCAAGGAATTTAATTGAAATTGATATTAATGTTTTGAGAAGTAGGACAAGAGGCTAGCGTGATATATTGTTGAATGGAGCCATTAAGGTTTTATTTGATCTTTTTTTTATTTTCTATTAAACCATTTCAAGAAGCTTTCTCTCTTCGTTCCAACTTGTTCAGGTTTTGTTTAGCAGGCAGCTTCCAGTGTCCTCTGGAAGGCAAACCCAAAAGCTGACATCTCTGCAGGTTTTTTGGAAGGTTGAGGATGGAGGGGGGGGGGGGGGTGGTCATATTCTCTCACTCCCTCTCCTGCCTCCAGCTCCGTTCGGTGGAGAGTCTGTTGCAGCCCAGCGCCAACCAATACACGGCGGGACCTTAGTGCGCTGAGGATGGTAGTTTGATCAGCTGCCTTGCTTGCTCCCAGCATGCAGCTCTGCTCAGAAACGCGCTCGCCCGGCGTCCGTTGCCAGGCTCACCGGCCCGCCGGAGACGAACGCTGGCGGGGGCTGGACTCGTCTCAGACTGCGCCGGCGATGCCAGCGCCAGGGTCTCGGCATCTCACGGCTAGTGTCAGAAGATTTGACGAGATCCTTTTATTTTCCACAGCACTCCGCATAAGATACATATTCCCATGGCCGGTTTCTCTCCAGAAATAGAACCTTCCAAACACCATTACAATAGGAGTATTGTGATAGGCAGTCCAAACTTTTGAAGTGGGTTGGGTTCCTATTTTTCCTGCACAGCGGTTCATGATTATTGTAATGCCCTTTGGCACACTGCTGGCCCTGCATGAGAGATTTTGTCATTTAAACTGTGTGTCAGTTACTGTATAAAAGAATGGGAATAATAAGGTTTTGATAAGTTTTTCACCTTCGATTAGACTGGGAGGCAATCAGTCTTGTAATACAATATGCATGATTAAAAAAAAGAAATATGAATAGAGAATGGTGTGCTATATATGCTGTATATACACACACACACACACACACACACACACACACATATAATAGATTTTTTAAATCAAGATCCCCAGTACTTGTTTTAACCAATTGTGGACATATGAAATTAAATCCTAAAAGGAGAGATGTAAGCAGTCTCTGTTTTTGAATACAGAACATCCTATAGCATCCTGCTTTTTTGCAAGGCCACAGGAGCCCAACAGCCTGCATTTTTCAAGACCATAGTTCCTTGATCTGCACTTCTCCGATTCCTAGGCCCCTTTGTGGTGCAATGCACTGTGTGCTTCACTGCTTTCAATTCAGGCACTTGTGGTCCACAGTGCTAGTGGACTGGGATATTACCAGATTACCCATAAATCTTGTTGATTGACACCGGGAAGCTGTGGGACGTTATTGAGCGAAGGAAGAAACACATCCACTTATGAAATGTCCTGTTGAGGGGAAGAAAGGATTCGGGGGCCTGTACCTTAAATGCCTGAGAATGGCATGAGCTCTTGCTGTATTTCCCTATAGCGAGGGGAGCACTTCATACTGTGACCAACCGACTATTCACATTGCTTTCAAATGGGAGTCCCCGGCTGTGTGAATTCCGCCAAAGACTTGATGGAGTGAAAGGCTGTGATTCTCACTTTGTCAGAGCGAGGCAGCTGCATAATTGGTATGTTTGGTCCAGATTCCTTCCCCTTAATGAACTGAATGGGGGAAACCGTGAGTTAGATGGAGTGTGATTACTCCATGGGTCTCCCTCACACAATGGGGCCGTACCAGTCTTTGTTGAGCTCCGGTTCATTCAACCTCCGAAAACAATCGCCAGTTGGAACAGGCTTATCAGAGGAGTGCTTTATTTATGCGCGGGGAAAACAAGACTTATTTATTTTTCCTTTCCTTTTTTCACTTTCCTTCCCAAGAGAAGTTCTAGACAAGTCGGTTGTTGTGTTCGGCTGGGGGTTGGGGGGTGGAGTGGGGTGGGGTGGGGGAGTTCTGTTTCACGGGTTCTGTCGGTGTCGTGCACAGTAAGATAACGGGCCCTTTCACGGCCCGCTGTAGTTCTGTTGGGAGGGAGTACCGTTGTGTGTGGCAGTAAGAATTGCCCCTCTGTCTGGCCTGGTCCTGGGATGTCTCCCTGGCTCCATTGGAAAGGCGAGAGGCTGGCTCAAGGCTGCTGAGGGGGGAAACAAACCCTCACAAACCCCGGTGTGGGGATAGCGTTGGGGGGTAGTTGAGAAAGGTAGGGGGCTTCCTCCTTCGCCTCGGGTGTTGCCCCCCTCCTTCCACCTTCTTATCTGATGGCACTTCAGACCTCATTAGCCAGGTGTGAACACAGAGAGTGAGAGCTGAGAGCTAACCCCCTCCTTTGGCTGCGCCCCTCTCCTCTTTTGGACAGAATATGCTGCCTGTCATTTCCAGGGGCCCCCCACAGCAACATGAGAAGAGCTTAGAGTTGGCAGGAAAAAAAAAAAGAAAGAAAGAAATTGTCTTGGCGTATATCTGTATGCATGTTGTGGTTTCATTAGAGTAGAAGCTCAAACTGGAGCTTTTATCAGTTCTCTTGCAGCCAAGAAAGCTTCCTGTTTGGGCCGTGCCTTGGCAATCCTCCGTCAGAGTGAACTCCAAGACCTCCCCTGTCCTTGAAAACACATCACTGATATTGCATGCCCTTTTTCGTTCTCCAGCTCAGATTGGTGTAGTTAGATAAGCTCCCTTAGTCCTTTCTTCCAGAGAATGTATGTATGTTCATGTGACCTGCTGCAGATATTTCCAGTGAGTGTTTTCATTCTGGATAATTGGGGGCACATCAGTCATTTCTTAGTGGACGTGTGGCCGTGTCTTGCCCGAGAGTTTGAGCGCCAGTGGAGTAGAGCCGTGGCGCCTGTCTGTGTACCTTCTGACATAAGTGTCGTACATACTGTGGGAAACTCAGGCGGGGAGGAAGCTTACAAATACCCTGTGAATGAGAGTGTCAGTGAGTGAGAGAGAAAGCCTAGACAATGAGTAAGAGGGAGAGGGCCGGGGGTGTTTTTGGAGAGTGCCACGACAGCAGTTTCACCAATGTTTGGCCACTTCGTTAGTGGCTCGGTAACAACCGCAAGCATCTTGCCTCCTGGGGTCCTTACAGACAGGTGCTGTTAGTGCATCTGCCTGTCTAGAACACCAACATTATGTTATAAGGCCGCTTCTGACTGGTGGAAAAAATTGTCTGCTCTGAGGCGTGAGGTAATATTTTTCCTGAATCCATAGCGAAAGACTAATCATGTTTAATATAACTGAGGCAAGGCGAACATCTGGAGGCTCATTGGGGTGTTGTGGCAGGAGGAAGCTGCCTGGGGCCGGCTTCCTGTAACACAAGACTGGCACTCTCCTGGTGTCACGCCGATACCAGCCCCCCTCCTTGAAAGCGGGCCAGACCTCTGGCCCTCAAAGCTCTTCTGGTGCTACCAGCCTGGAAGCAGAGACACAGCTCCCTTTATTTATCTAACAAATGGGGGCGAAGAGTCAATAACCCTCCTTCCACCCCGCTCTCTTTGCACGATGAAACATAATTACATGCGAGACTTGTGTGTGGGAGCTCCTCTACAGTTGCATTCTGGAGGCTGTTTTGATTACTCTGTCAGCCAGACTGATTTGGCTCAATTAATGTCTCTTTCCTGAGCGAGCGGGCACATTGTAATGATCCTTGCCGCTTCTAAATTTTTAAGCTGCGTCTCTGATGGCGGAACAGTCAAGTCGAAGAGCCAGGGTGTCAGGTTCTCTGTGATTTCACTGGAAGGGTGTATGGTGTCGGCCTGGTTTGGGCATCTGTCCTACGTTCTGTTAGACAGCTTCTGAGCAGCTGTGGTGTGTATGCTGCTCAGGATCTCGCCGGTGCCTTACGTGGACTGCGTTCTTTAAATCCTTTGTCCTCTGTTCACCTGTTACATTAAAGGCATTCGTGAGCCTTAATTTTCGCCAGCGCCGTGATAATCCGCTAATTTGGCTTTGCGGTATTTCCTTTGCTGAAAAGCCATTTAATCATTCAATTCTGCAGACTTAATGCAACAAAGTATCAAAGCAGGCTTTCAAGTGTGCACTGATGGCAGGATCATAGGGGGAGTGAGAGGCAATATGGCGCATTAGGCAGAAAGCACAGTGCCATATGGTTTTTTTTTTTTTTTTTAATCAGATCCTTTGTCTGAGTTTTGCATTTGATGCCTGGTCCAAGGGTTTTGTTTCTCCTTCTTAGAAGTCGCCTTGCAACCCTTCTGTTCCTGCAATGCACTTCCAGGCCTCCCCTTTTCCAGAAAGGACCAGCCTCCATTCTAATATCTCCGTCACACTGCTTTAGCATGGACAAAGACCCGCCATTCCCCAGCTGGGTTTAACTCAAGCAGGTGTCGGACGGAGGCGAGCATTTGGGTTCGCTCCATTCTAAACGGTGGCCAGCAACAGAGGGAAGGCCGGGACGCCCAAATGCTCGCTGGTAATGGATTGAATTAGAGGCGAAAATGGCCGACTGCAATTGGACAGCTGGTTGCCCAAGCATGTTTTCTCTGCGGCCCAGTCTGCCCTGGCGCCTGATTGCAAATGATTTTCACTGCGTGGAACAGCCCTGCCCGCCAATACGCGAGAGCTCCTTCCCTGGCTGAAGTGGACACCATAGAAACATAAAACCCATTTAACAGTGAAGCTTTCACAATGAGTGCTCTTACCGCTTCGGTTAGAGGCGTTGAAATGCTGTTTAACGAGCTTAGGGGTAACTTACCACTCTTGCAAATAAGCAAACTGGTCAATTGAGGTATGGTGGTTTTAAATGTCAAGGCTGTCATCAGCTCTCACCAGTAATAGTTGGGGGTCATGTCTGGGATCTATTCCACTGGGACTAATTGAATGGATCATTAATAGCTTTCCTAGTTACATTGTTACAAGTTTATTGCGTGTTGTGTAGTTTGGTTTGGTAATGGCTGGTATAGGATTTTTTTGTTTGGTGTTGTCTACTAGGGTAGGCCTGCTGCATATGTGTTGGAGCAAACTTGTTCCAGATTTGCTGGTTTTGTATTTTGTTGTGTCCAGTTGATTTCCATGGACTCTGTAGCTAGCAAATGACTTGGCTTGCAGTGTGTCTAACAACATGACTGAGTTTAACCGGCTCATCCAACATATCATGTTAAAAGGCAAAAAACATTAAAAATCGTAGTAAACACATTAAAAACACTAAAAATGAATTTTTGTTTTTTTGGTGAGGAGATATGTTAGGGTTAGGTTTACACACTCATGCACGCACACACTTTTGTTTTAGGTTTTATTTGGCATGTGCTGCAGCATCATTACTCAGCTAGAGTCAGACTCCCTTCCAGGTAAACCTGCATAGGTGAACTGGCGACCAGAAGAAGAGGGTGAGAAAACTTGGGTGGAGTGGGTGGAGACATTGGCCTCTGCCTCGTACCACTTTTTTTTGGGTTTGTTTGTTTTTCTGTATGCCCACAACACATGATAAGGTTACGCTGGCACTTCCCTTATAGCCATTTTTTTCAGTTTTTGAGCCAAGGTAGGCTTAGTGGTAACAGCAGGTGCAGACTGGTAGAGATAAAATGAACATTAAGCTGACTCTTTTAATACGATGCTGCTCCTCTTTCAGCAATATTGTCATCGCCTGAGGCAAATAGACTGTGTTTTTTAGTGCTCGCCATTTCTTTTTTCCTCTGACTACTCTCCTTTTCTGCGGTTCTGTGGTCTAACACACTATTTACAGGGAAAGGAGAAATTGCAGGAAACTGAATGTGAGGCTTAATGTGTTGGGGAATGTAATACTTCCTGGAGCACTTACTCCCGAGTGGAGCCGGGGCATTCTAGCGAATATAAACACCGATGTACATCTGGACGGAGTGTGGGTGTTCAGGTCAGAGTTGCTTCACTGGAGACATCTGCCTGCATTTTATTGTGCGTGTACGTCCATCACCTCTCACCAGCCAGCTCTGTCTGACTTTACGGGCCGAGGAGGCTGTGGTAAAATGTTTAACTTCTTAAGGATGGGAGTGGGAACAGTAGACGGAATATTATTCATTAGTGGCAAACTAAGGCTGTGTGCATTGTAAGACGATGCCACAGAGAGGGAAATAAAAGTTTGGTGTTCAATTTTTATTCCATGCTGTAGTTTAAACATCAGTGATGTCTTGCATTTATGTAGCACCTTTCAAGGATCTCAGAAGGCTTTAATATGAAGGGGGTGACTCTCTTCGACCACTGCCAATTTGTAGCACCCACCTGGGTGATGCGTGGCAGCCATCTTATATCAGAATTCTCACCACACATTATCTGAAGCGGAGAAGAAGGGAATTATTCATCCAGTTAAACTGGGGATTATTAGATGACCACATGGAAGCATCCAGAATGGCAATTTAGTCGAGACACCAGGGAACCGCCTACTCTTCCTAAAAGTGACATGGGGTCTTTAATAACTGCGGTAAGACAGGAATTGGTTTAATGTCTCACTTGGTAGACAGTGTCTCCTACAGGACATTGTCCCCATCACTGCACTGGGCATTCATTTCCAGTATATTGGATATCTGAATGTCACATGCATCCCCCTTCTGGGTTGGTGGCCGCAGCCATTTGTCATAGTGGTAGATACCTGTCACATCATGATGTCACCCATCTGACAGAGCTCTCTTATTATGGGCGGGGTCTGGCTCATGGGGTGGAGTTTTCACACCAACATCTGGAAAGAGGTTGATGAGCTCCCAGGCCCCTCCAACAGGAGAGAGGGGGGGATTAGATACGTCATTACCGTCACCCGGTCAGACGATCTGGTGCAGGTGATGACGACTGCTGCAGCCAGCTGCCAGTTTTTCTTTTGTTTTTTTTTTTTTTTCTGTGGAAGAGTGTTAGCGTGGTGACGGAACAGAGAGGAAGAAAAGAGGGAAAGAAAACAGAGGGGGCGTCCCTGGAGGCACGGCCAGCCTCTGTCAGCTGGACGCCGGCTCAGACTCCGCAGCTGTTTGCATCTGCAGAACGGCCCCCAGAGTCCCGGCGCGGTCTGTGTGGCGCGAGGGGAAACCTTCTTTATTCTCTCTTTCCGCTCCTTTGTTGCCTTTCTTCCTCGCGCTCGCCTTATCTCTCCAGACTTCCTTTTCCCACACCAGCTCTTTCCCCTGCTCGTCCCTGCTCCGTCTGCGAGCGTATTGCTCTCACGTTTCGGTCGTGCTCCCTCCGGTGTGTGGGTAACGGCGTGTGTGGGGGGACCAGGTGACTGCGCATCTGGCGACTGAGCGGGCGCTCTCCACTGCCTGTCTCCTGGTCATCCCGAGGTCACGCTAACCTAATTGAATGACGCGCGGAAGAAATGGGTGTAAATTACCACGCTTTTCCAGGTCCTCAGACGCTGGAGATTTAAAGCCGATCTCCCCCGTCCCTCGTGGAGGGGGTTGAGGCATGGTCTGCAGGTGTGAAGAGCGTTTAGCATCGCTCGGAAACTTTCCCACAGTGTCAAATTCGGGGTTTATAGACAGGCACCCTTCTGTGACCTTGATAAACAAATTAATCAAATTAGTTTTTCATAGCAGTGACCATTTTTTTTGCTGTTGGTCAGACTGAGAGGCTGTTCTCTTTTCAGGGCTCATGGTAATCTAGCTTAAGTGGTTGTGTTACGTACTCCTGTTTTTCTGTGCATTTTGTGTTTTGCGTTCTCCCTCCTCCGTGCTTCCTTGTGAGCTGTTTTTTGTCTGTAAGTACTCGGCCTGTTGACGGAGCTGTGTCTAACGTCTGGACCTGCGCACTCGCCCCTCCCTACATCCTATTTAAGAACTGTTTATGTTTCAGGTGTTTTTTGTATCTTTTTGCAGTTTGTTTAGTTAGTTAGTAAGTATTATCCCTTTCCTTTGGTACACAAAGCTATCAAACATCTTTAGGCACAATAGGGGTAGCCACAGGGATCTGCTGACCTGCTCGGACTGACCCATCAACTGTTCCATCTCCTCCTCCTCTTTATGGTTTGTTGATACACACATACACAACCCATAAGTAAAGTATCTCTGGCTGGGATAACGACCGGTTGTATTGATATGTTCAGTGATGGTTTTTGTCTCCAGTTACTGTAATGCATGAGGTTTTAGGTCAGTAACAGGTTAACACTCTTACACAATCGGTTGTAGATATTCTTATAAAACCTAAATTACTGTCTTATAGTCTGAATGACTGTAGTTTGTGCCATCAGTGAAGGCAAATGCACAACCTGTAAAGTTCTTCATAGTCTTGCACAGGTCTGTCTGTGTGCCACTCTCAAACTAAACTATGAGAGGTAAGCTCTAACAACATCAGTATTATTTTTGGAGAGTTATTAATTCCTGCTTCAGTGTGTCTTGCCTGCAGTTGTTTTCTGCCTTTTCAGTTGCTGTTTTTCACTGTCATGTGTTTATCTGCTGTGTAGAAGGTGTACAGTAGAGCACTTCGGGATGTTTATGTGCTTTTTAAGCTATAATTGACCCATTTATTGTGAGCTGTTAGGCTTTTACATAACAAAGTTCAAAGTGTTAATGCCTTAGTTTGCTGTTGTAGTGTACCATTCCCCCTTACCTTTTCAGTTCTTTTTAAATTAATTGAAGATTATTTCATTATTGTTGATTATTTCTTTATTTTTGTCATTTTTTTGTAAAAAGTGGAATGTTAAGCTTTATTCTCAGAATGCTGTCCTTGTGCTTTTATTTTTATAGCACATAAAAACAAGCAACTTTCTACTCTCCAGTTTGGGTTGTGTAAAGTCAAGCAAAAGTGTCAGGCCGGGGGGGCTCAGGCAGGGACTCAGGCGCAGACAGCGGAGGATGGCAAACGATGTTTATTGCCGAAAGAGGGAAAATCCAGTAGGCAGAGTCGAAAAACAGGCGAAGTCGAAAACCAGGATAACACAGCAAAGGCACAAAAGCGAAATCCAAAAATCGAAGTCGGGACAAAACAGGCAGGAACAAGACAGGCAGGCAGGCAGGCAGGCAGGCAGAATACTAACTGGAGAAAATGCTGGTACGAAACAGAAAACTGAGACGAACTGGCAACGAGACAAGAAACAAGCAGGGAATAAATAGGGCGAGGCTGATGAGGAGATGGGATGCAGGTGAGCAGGCAGGCAGGTGGGGACGGCCAGGTAACCAGGTGGGCGGAGACAGGGCGGAGAGCAGGGCAGGGCTGGAACACAGGGAAAAACAAAAGCATATGGACAGGGAAAACAAAAACAAAACCCAGCTAAGAAGCTGCAGTCCTGACAAAAAGAACTCAATCCCAATATACTCAATCCCAATGCAAAGTGGTGGTTTGTGACATGGTCCTGTTTCTATTCTAGCTGTAATAGCATGCCATCAGACATCTTTCTTACCATATATCTTTTTAATCGGGTAATTTCACTTTGCTACAGACCAATCCCGCCGTCATTCTACCTGTCAGCGATAATCGGAGCAGAATGAGCCTACCAGCTGTGGCTGGATTTCCCAGGCTAGATTTCTCACTGCAGGCATATTATGGGGTGTGCTGTGTGAAAGTGGAATTCCATTAAAAAGTGACAATTTTCTCAATTTCTTGCAGCTTAACAGTTATTTCAGGATAGAGCGTGTCACTCTGAAAAAGAAGTCAAATAGTGTGTGTGGTACCACGAGGAGCTTGATTTTCATTGTAACTTTTATCTTTCTCAATCCAAAGGGTGCTCCTATTCCTACTTAATAAGGCTTTGTTATTTGAAATAATGAGGGGAGGAGGGAGTGTTGCCAAATGCAGAAAGCACAAGGAAACAGGCTGAAGCCCGGGGCCTAACAGGGCTGCCAGATGATCCTGTTGCTGCTCTAAATGGGATCACTTAGGGTTTAGTAAAAGCCCTAATTAGGAGAGGTGGCTTGGGAAGAAGGTAATTAACCAATGACTTTGCTCTGCCACTTTTGCATCACTATGGTTGCCACAGCGACAGAGAGGGACGGCGTTACACAGATTGAAGAATAGCCTGCTTATGGAGAAGTCACTCAATACTGAAACGGTCCATAAACATGTCCGTCACCAGAAGCACGTCCGACTGGTCGACACCAGCACGATATGCATTCACTGAACTGTACTGTGAGCCACACGGGCTGTTAGCCTGATAAGATTGTCACACAAAAGAGAAGTTTCCTGTTTCTCTTGGAAGCATTGCTGTATTATGTGTTTTGCCTTCCCCAGCCTAGAACACAACTCCCTTCTCCAGGCTCCAGTCCCCTGCAACAACCAGCAGTTTTATTTAGCTTATACTGTTCTTCTTCTAACCTCTCTTTTCCCTTTGAAAAGGAAGAGGCGGAAGTGGGGTAGAGACAGACAGATAAAGGACCTGGCTGCTGGACGGTGTGGGTCAAAGT
The DNA here is from genome assembly GCA_019176425.1 of Megalops atlanticus. Classification (NCBI taxonomy): domain Eukaryota; kingdom Metazoa; phylum Chordata; class Actinopteri; order Elopiformes; family Megalopidae; genus Megalops; species Megalops atlanticus. The sequence continues at coordinate 30,182,913 of CM032883.1, read as the reverse complement.
CTCTCCATCTCTTAGAGAGGAGAGAGAGGAGAAGAGATCTAGGGGCTTTATATTGGTTTCCAAAATAAGCACCTTTTTCTAGAGTGTCATCCACCTCTTCTTCAAAGCATTGCTCATTATATCTAACCAAAACATGGACTCTAAATGTATTTATTTGATCAGTGCTGTTATATTAGGATGAACCCTCTGCTCTTATTCCTGATAAAACAGGAGAACCTGGACAGGATGGCTGTCCTGGGACCGTAGGCCTCTCAGAGCCACTTCATTCTCCATTGTTATTTGAATGATCTCAGCTGCCTCGCCTCTCCAGGCTTGGTTGTGGACGGCTATGCTTCTCTTCAAAATTACAGAACACACAGCCTAACGCACTCAAGGTGTATACACAGACACGCAAGTGCGCACATCCCGTCAGATGTAAGCAGACAGCCTTTTCCCTTTATATTGTCCTTGTGATGGCACACACAGATGTGCACGCACACATGCAAGCATATAAAAGTAGTGGGAAGCCTTTTATGTTTCATTTGTGGGTTCATACATAGGTACAGACACACACACTCATGCGCATGCTTTGCATGCACGCACATTCACACATGCACACACGTGTAAGAACACATGCATGTACCCACTTTTACACATCAGATGTGTGCACACCTGCACACACACACTTTCACACCACGTACACGCACATGTGCACACATGAACTTTCACACAGACGCACGCACACAAGCACACACACACACACACACACAAATCCGTTATCTCTTTAACTGGGCTATCTTTTGAAAAGGGTGGGCACAATATGCACACACAATATGCACACACATGCCCCCCACTCTCACACACACACACACACACACACGCGCACACACACACACAGTCAGCTTTCCTCTGTAAGTTGTGGTTGCTCTACGCCAGTCCTCACAGGCCTCAGACAGTGAGGCACCCGGCTCTTGCCTCCACGCTCTCACCGCATACTCCGTCTGCCTCGCCTGCCTCCATGGTGGCCTGCCGTCATTTTCCCTCCGCTCGCCGTCTCATTAAATCCCTCTCTGGTGCCCTGTCGCACCCTGCTGTTTGGCTGTCGTGTCTTTGTGGGAGAGCTCTTCATCCTCATAATTATTTCATTTCGATATAAATTGTTGTTCTGTATTGCCTATCCAGCAAGCTGAGTCACAGGGTGGTGTCTCATAGCCCTTCAAATCCCTGTACAGTGTTTGAAGTTATTAAAGGCTTTGAGAAGTGTTGATTATCGTATGTTTCTGAGCTTTTGGTTTGTCGTTTTGGTCCACTTCAAATGGACAGGATTTGTAACAGGATTTCCGGGCACAGCAAAGGTGGAATGCTTAAAAATTAGCACATTATTAGTTCGTTTTTGGTTTGTCCTTTTGCAAATGTGGTCAGCCTTGAGTTGCCCATGGGAGGTGAGTGGGGAGAAATGTGAGGTGCTGTAGTTAGTTATGAGCTCCTGGGCTCTCCCGTGATGAGGTCGTAGGATGAAGAGAACAAAGCACGGGGCAGGAGAGAGCCGGAGTGGCTGCCCTAGATTCCGCTCCAGACCGACGCGGGGACCACACCTGTGGGACCGCAGCCGTCATCGGCAGGACACGGAGCGGGGGGGGGGGATTTACAGCGAGGAAACCTTGAAACATGTCTCGCGCAGAGGAGCGGTGGAGAAAGCAAGCCCCGCCATCTTGTCTGCGCCTCAGCCCGTGAGTCCAGGGAGTTGCTCAGACTGAGACCCTCCTCCAGGCAGGAGTGATCACAGGCTTCAGGGAGTGTGGGAGAGAAGCTCGCCTGCTGTTTTCAGAGAGAGATCTGCTCACGTTCTCCCCTTGTTTTAAAAGGAAAATGCGACCAACCCCAGAGGATCAATCAAAAATTCCTTGTGCTCCAGTGCCCTGGGAGGGGCTTAGTGAACTGGCCTCCATCGGGCTCATCAAAGCCCATTTCGTCCTAAAATCTGTTAAGAGGAACTTGGGGCGGTAGCACGGATAAACGAGAAACAAGAGCTCCGAAAAGTTGTTGGTCCTTTAGAAAAAAAAACAGTTTTAATATCACAAGGGAAGAGAGGTATCCAGACATCTGGTTCCAGGGTCTGCCTTTAGCCGAACCTCTTGCCCGTGCCTTCATGATTGAGTGCAGGAGAGTGCAGATGAAAAGTTTAATGTTTTCTCATCGGGTCCCCGAGATGGAATTACAAGCTCCTAATCCCTATCGCAGATCTGTCATCTGCCATTCCTTACCGTCTGCGCTTTGAACCTGCGCTTTATAGGATATCCCCAGCCCGGCTTTACTACTGTATTACTCTCACTTTTACAATCGGCGGGCTCTCTGGAGCTGTCCCCCCGGCCCCCTCCGGCACGGAATCCAAACGCAACCCTTAGGGGATCAAGTCCTCTGGTCTGTTTGTGTGTGTCTGGCTCGTGGGGCGTTTGGAGTGTGGACTGACGTGCCTCTAAATGGAGTTTGAGCGTCAGGTGCAAGCGTTTTGCTGCGGGGCACTCTCTCTCTCCATAAGCTCCAGGGCTCCCAGGATGGGTGCCTGTCTGGGCCCTTTCTCTGACTTTGAGAGGAGAATACGGAGCAACTGACTGCCCATTTCCACTATCAGCTACTGCCTTTCAAGCCTTGATTAGCCCAGAGAGCGGATATTATGGCTAATATGGGGGAGCAATTTCCCTGTGTTTGAAGTCCAGTCATACTGCTGGAATGTCTGTTTTTTTTTTCAAAGACATGTGCCCTGTTTAAGAATTCTCTTTAACAGCCTGACAGACTTACCAGAAGTGATCGAATAGGATGACGTTTTTGATTGTACATCCCATGCCGAAATTCTTTTCTGGTGTAAGCATAGTTTTTTGTGGTGAGGTTGCTTGCCTTACAAGGAAAGAAAATGAAAAAAAAAACTGTAATCATGTTGAGGCCTAATGTGCAGAAAAGTAGGCAAAATCAGAACCACGCAAAGAGAGGTTAGGCATAAGTGTCGCTGTAATGGATAAGGGGACAGTGTTTTCGGATAGAAAGTGGTTTCAGTGACACGGTGAAGGATCGGGGCTTTGCCAGCAGTATTGGAGGGAAGGGTAGCGTTTTACTGCTGGTCAGCAGAGTGTAAATCACTGGCAGTGTCAGTGTCAGTGGAGTTCCAGCCTCTGTCACCATCGGCATTGTCGAGGCCGGCCGCTGCTAAATTATTCATCAGCTTTTCCTGTGGTACTGTCCTCAAGCTCAACTATTTCAGTGGCTCAGTGGCATTTGTTGTTGCCATTACTCCCTGACATTGTGCACTCATATTATGTTAATGTATGTTAGCTATGTTTGGCTGTCCTCCTTCATGGTAGAACTAGTTGAGTGGATACTTTCTTTGTTCCGAAATGCTAACTACAGAAGAATGGAAGGACTTGAGAACACTTCACACATTGAAAAGAAACAATTGAAAAGATGTAGAAATCCTGACACCTGTTAAACGCAGTAAAAGCAGGGATGGGTAAATATTTATGTGGAGCGGAGTCACAGGCGTGTGGCTGCTGTTTTCCTCCCTGTACAAACAATGGTGCCTCTCTCCCTCCCTCTGTTGCCATGTAAAAGACTCGTAAACGGGCTGTTTATTAGTGAAGTCACCCTCTGTGCCCTGCTGTTTCCTCTCCTTATTTATCGCCTGTGCCACACGCACACACACACACGCATGCACACACACGCACACACACACACACACACACACACGCACACATACACACACACACACACACACACACACACACATACACGCACACACACACACACACACACACACACACACACGCGCATGCACACACACACATACACACACGCACACACGCACGCACACACACACACACACACGCACACACACACACACACACACCAGACATACGGGGGGGGCTTGATTGTGTAGAATTGAAAGGTGTGGGGGTGCCACTGTTCAGACCGCACTGGGCTGGGAACCGAAAGATAGCTCACATTGAGAAAACAAACTGAGACTGTGATAGAGACAGAGAGGCGGGGAGTTTTGGGGGTGGAGGGGGTACTGAGGCCTTAGTGCATGGGGTTTTCAGGAAGATAGGGCTACGTTTTTAAAGACCTGTGGGTCATGATGTCTGGCGGCTTGAACTGTGTGTTTTATGATTTACAGCTCCAGGAATTACATAAATACGGGAGAGTAAGGCCTTAAATGCCATCATTAATCAGTGTTTGCCATTGATCAAGTGAAACGTTGTCATTCATCAAAACGCCCTCCCTTGGCACAGTGAGCTCTTGGCACGGCCAGCGCTGGAGAGGAGAACAAAGGAAGATAGAAACGTGAAGGTATCCAGTGGAAGAAAGGGAAGGAGTGGAGTGAACAGGAAGAGGGGCGAGGGGTGGCGGGGAAGAGGCACGGTGAAGACAGGAGGGTGAAAAGAAGAATAGAAGGAGAGAATGAGAGAGAGATAGAGAGAGAGAGAGAGAGAGAGAGAGAGAGAGAGAGAGAGAGAGAGAGAGATCCCCATGTGGGGCACAAAAGAGTAAGGGCGTTCCAGGGATGAAGCTGAAGTGGTGGTTTCCATGGCGACGGGGAGGGAGACAGGACAAGGTTGAAGAGGGACTTCATCGATTCTCACAGCTCCTCGGCGCACTGTGTGTGTGTCCGATACCTAGACGAGATTACAGTACTGTGTGTGTGTACCTGTGTGTATGCACACGCACGTGTGTGTTTGCATGTTTGTGTGTGTGTGTTTGTGTGTATTTGAGATTGTGTGTGTGCTGTGTTTCAGGTGTGAAGGGGGTTAGACTGGCTGTCCTGGGTAGAACCCGTTATGGCCCAGGACTGTTGTAGCTTGAGAGTCCTCATGTTAGCCTCCATTACTTTCCTGTAATGCAGAAGAGAGGACATATCCTTGCTCTGGGGAGTATCATTGTGTTTTATTGGCCAGATACTGTGTAAGCATGACCATTATCTAATTTAATTACTTCACCGCAGTAGCTGGTTTCATACACACAATTTTTATTAGTGTGGCATAAAGATCATTCTTGTCTCTTAACAGCTTTGTGTATTGGTGTTGAACAAAAGTGATTCTATGAGAGCAGGTATAGCTTTCTGATAGACTGCAGGAACATCTTCATTTCTCAGTAACAACAGTTTGAAGGCCGGGGGGTTAACGCTGCTGACATTTCTCTGCCTGTTTACAATGAAGGGACCATTAAACTGGCTTCTCTGTACAATGATGTCTGCACCGGACCTGTCTGGAGGCAGGGTCTGCCATGCGTAGCGGACTGAAAGTGTTTATCCAGCACGTATGATGTATGTACGGCCGAGAGAGGAGGCGCGTCGCCGCGGTCATGGAGGGGCACCCGCGCAGCTCTGACAGGCTCTCCCTCCTGCCCCCTTTGTCTCTGCTTTGTGTCTGGCTGGGAGGGCCTCCGCGCTCCCCACAAGCCCACCTCCCCCAGGGCCGGGAGGAGCGCTCTGTGCAGTCTAATGAAGTGCCAGCATGATTAGATTTAATTCGCTATAAATTTTCCACAGGGGAGGTAAAGCTATCTGTGGAGAAAACACTTCCCTTTTAAAACAGGGCTGCGCCCCACTTACCTGCTTCCCCCCTACCCCCGCCTCCCTCACCACACTCCGAAACAGACACACACACACACACGCACACATAAATCCATTATCTCTTTAACTGGGCTATCTTTTGAAAGGCGTGGGCACAATATGCACATGAGTGCAGTTAACTGTACTCGTATCGTATGCCGTAAGATAACACAAAATCTCCCAGGGGAAGCCTGTGGATCTGGAAAAAAAAGTGCAGCCAAGGGAAACCACTGAAAATACCCTGTTTTGTTTTTACTGTGTATTAACCCATTTTGTGGCTCATTAGGTTTCTTAAGAGATTTGAAAACAGATCAGTGTGTCATCCAAAGAGAAGTGAAGGTGATAATGTGCCTGTGTCAAATGAAAGCGGGAGAGTGGCTTGCCAAAGCCGGGGCTAGGAGGTTTTCTTGCCAGTGCGTTCCTTTCTCGTGTAAGACAGTGGGACAAAGAGCTGCTGGATTTGGCAAATGCCTTTGCAGCGAGAGCCCTGCGCTGAAAGGTAGGGCCAAAGCACACAAACAGAGAAGACTGTTGGCTTGGTATTGCCAGAGACACAGGCTTAATCACGGCAGACCCACAAACACCAGCCGGGGAGATCTGAAAACAATCCCCGATGTTTATTGGTTTGCGGCGATTCGGAGATGGCTCGCTGTTGTTCCCCAGCAGGCTGGGGGGGCCCCTGCACCCTACTGTTTGTCTCGTTGTGGCGTCAGGACCCCCGAAACCAACGCTCTGGCATTGCACGGCCCATTGCTGTTAAACTTTTTGTGTGAGGCTAAATTCAGATGCGAGGACAACGAGAAAGAAAGGGAGGCTGACACACAGAGGGCGACTGTAGAGAAAGTCAGATAGATGAAACTAGATTGAGAGGAAAAGAACTACTGTGGAGGGACAGAGAGAGAGAAGGGAAAACAGAGACATATTCTGAGTGAAACAAAGGGAGAAAAAGTAATAGAGGCAGACTTGGAGCAAGAGAAAGACTGAAATAGAGACAGGCGGAGATATTTGGGCAGAGAGAGAGGGAGAGGGACAGAAAAAGAGAGAGGCAAAGACAAAGAGAAGACGGCGGATGTCTGAGGCAGGCATTCAGAGGATCCTTAGTGGGTACAGAGTGATCTCACTCAGCTGCTCGGCTCTAACGGTCAAGGGCTCCGCCCATTAGACTAGACAATAGCAGCTGCATTCCTGCCCAAACCGCTGGCCTGCAGGTCCAGCTCTGAGCGTGGTGTCTCTCTTTGTAGCTGGAGGTACGGGGGCCGTGTTACTCTAACTGGGCGGAGAGGGGACGGAGGAGCGCAGCAAGCCGGGCTGCAGCACACGTGAGCGCCGCTGTTTGGATGGTGCTTTTGCACGGGGGGGGGAGGAACAGGCTCCATTAGGTCATAGCCCATGGCTGTGGAATAAAGAGGTCGAAGCAGAATTAATCCAACCCCGGAGGCTGCTTTGCCCTTTGTTGTTACGGCAGAAATCGGAAACACATTCGGCAGTTAGCGTTTTTATGCGTGTTTTATGTCCCTTATTTTCTACCCCTCCCTCGCAGAGTCCTTTCTGGAGCTGGGTGGCTTTGAGGCCTCAGATACAGACAGTGTGGCATAAGCGAAATTAGCCTGCCAATAAGGACACTGATTTTTCAGATTTTTTGGACCAGAGTGGCGCACGCTGCTACCTCTGATCTTTTCCTTTTCTGTGTCCCTCCTATCTCACATTCCAGTGGGGTCACCATGTCAACGCTTCTTGGAAGCTGATTGCAAGTGGTACAGTAGCTACAGCAAAAGATGTAGAGGTGAATCTTGATGAATTACTTGTATCTTAATGGATAATCTAAAGACTTAGATCACCTGCACTTGAGTTAATACTTTAAAAGGTGCTCCAGAGTAGTAGCTGGTGGAGTACCTCTTACTGTTCTATAGCCAGATGTTGTGTAAGTCTGTGTCAGCTAATCCTCCATCAAGAGGATTTAAAGGATCTAGGGAGTCAACTGATTGTCTTGTCATTTTCATCATCATCATCATCACCTTGTGATGAAATAGCATTCTTTATCTTTTTTTTGTAATTTCTACCTCTGGCACTGATTATACTATATTACATTATATTACATCAATTTAGCAGATTCTTCCAGCACAAGGAAACAAGTGTATCTGTCCAAGTTAAGTGTGCAGTAGTTTCAGACCAGGCTAACAACACTCCCAGACTTGTGTGTGTGTGTGTGTGTAATTTGAATATTTTCCCTTTTCATTAGACAGTCCATAGTATTCTAATGACAGGCTTCAGTGGCGCCTTAATAAGGCAGGGGGAAAACAGCACCCAGACATCCATCATGTGAGAGTCATTGTTTCTTACTGTCACTATGATTTTCCCCCCTACTAGTACAGTTTTCTTAAACAGTCCTGATTGTTTTCAGCATTTCAATAACCCCGTGACTTTAGGTTTGGATTACTACATTCACGAGTGGTCATTATAGGCCCCTTTGCAGGCATGGACTTTGATATGAGCCCGCTTTACAGCTCTGGTTCTTGGTCCCCCTATGCTTTTCAGTTTTCCAGTGCTTCTCTGTGAAGTGCATTGCTCAGTTGTGTAATGAGCCTCATTAATGTGGGTTAGTGGCTCAAAACCACCCCTGCTCCGAAGGCACGTGGATTTTGCAGTGAGCGTGCTCTCCCAGGGTGGGGATTATTAACCATTTTAACATCAGTGTCTGTGGAAATGGAAAGAACAGGGTGACCATGTGTGTGTGTGCGTGTCTTTCCACTTGCTGGCGAAGCGCGGGGATCTTCAGAAGTGGGCGCTAGGAAGCGTGCTGCGGAACACCAATGGCCACAGCTCACGGCTCCAGACAGCGGAGTAAGCACTGGTGGCAGCGGTGGGATGAGAGAGCAGGAAACACTTGCCTGAGCAGGGTGACACAATGCAGAGTTAGCAGATCCTCTATTTTTGAAAGTCTCTTCTTGAATCTTCTTTCACTCTGTGTGTGTGTGTGTGTGTGTGTGTGTGTGTGTGTGTGTGTGTGTGTGTGTGTGTGTTTTTGTGTGCGTATGTGTGTTTGTGTGTGCGGTGCGCGTGCCAGTGTGTGTGCATGTGTGTGTGTGTGTGTGTGTGTGTTTTTGTGTGCGTGTGTATGTTTGTGTGTGCGGTGCGCGTGCCAGTGTGTGTGCATGTGTGTGTGTGTGTGTGTGTTTTTGTGTGCGTATGTGTGTTTGTGTGTGCGGTGCGCGTGCCAGTGTGTGTGCATGTGTGTGTGTGTGTGTTTTTGTGTGCGTGTGTATGTTTGTGTGTGTGGTGTGCACGCCAGTGTGCGTGCATGTGTGTGTGTGTGTGTGTGAGTGTGTGTGTGTGTCTCTGTGTGTGCATTTTTCCCCAGCCTTTATGTGGATGGCATGACAAAAGACTTAACACCCTTTTCTCCCCAGTCACAGATAGCTGTCTTATTGATAAATAATTAAAATTAATTCAGCCCTTTAAAGGACACAGCCCCCCACTGCCTTTATAAGTCTTTCCCTTTTAGCCAGTGAGCTAGTTTGCCTGCGGTTTCCATGGAAGCAGTGGGTTGTAGGCCTGCACTCTAATTGAGTCATTTTTGTCTGGCAGTGGGGTGGAGGGGGGCTGGTATTTGGGTTGGAGTAGGGGAGGGTTAGTGATGGAAAGGGGAGGTGTATTCACATTGGAGAAATGGTTTTATTCCCCCATAGAGCTCTGTAAAGCAGAGGCGTGTGCAGGGGGTGGGGGTGGGGTGCAACTCGTGTGTTGTCCTGTGTCTTTCATTGTGCGAAATGTTGCGTGCCAAAGCTTGTGCCACTGTCCTATACCTTGAATGATTGGGCTCGCTGGCTGTTGTGTGAGGCAGCAATGCATTGTGGGAGAAACTCTCAGGAACCTGTGCCAAAGCTGATAGTGAACCGTTTGGTCGCTGATAATCAGTCACTGCAGAGCTGTGAAACTGCAGTCTCTGATTTAACTTCTGAGGAAATCAGTCTGACACAAATCTTGGAACCTCCTGGAAAATCTTTTTTACAGCCCAAACAGTGTAACGCCATAACATTGATTTGCAAAAACAAAACATTTCTTTCAGTGGCTCGCAAAAAGCCAATGCATGAAATTCACTATAAAAATCAGGCCATGAATTTGTAATGATTGTACAATTGCCGAAAAATGATGTTTTTGGTCTGTAATGGCTTAAGCTCGAAAAGATCATTGCCTCTCAAAATGACGTATTTCATACTTTATAAAAACTCACCATTTACCAGAAAACTTCTGAATGAAACAAACAAACAGACCTAATTGAAAACGTCTTTTCTCTAATGCCTGTTTTCAGAGAACACAAAACAGGTCATTTACGTTAAAATAAATATTATTGGAGCACCCTTCTTTTTGAGTCATGTCAGAGAAATGCCCTGGGAAGACTCATTGAGGAGAAAGAACACTCCATTGAGACTGCCTAAAAAGCCTGCCTTTCCTCTCCTACCTGTTTTTATTCCAGTTCTGTTGCAGCCAGGGACTCCTGCTATGTTCAATCTGGGCCCGTTTCAGTGTCCTCGACTTCCGAAAGAACTGCAAAATGAAATGGAAGTGATTAGAGATGCTTGGGAAGCTGCTATGGAAACCACCCTCCCCCCCGCCCCATGAAAGATTGGGTGGGTGATGTTGGGGAAAAGAGAGTGCACGAGGGAAAAGAGAGAGAGAATGAGAGAGAGAGAGAGAGAGAGAGAGAAAGACAGAGAGAGAGAAAGCGCAGGGTTTCAGCTCAGCAACTGTTTCTTTTTCTCTAGTCATTTTACTCATCATTTTATTAATTCTGTTGACATTCATACATGGATTTCATGCATCAGACCCATTAGTTAAATCAATTCATTCTACACTGTGTTGGTTGTCACCAACATCCGTATATCATTAGACTGTGGAAACGCAGCAATCAGACAGAGAATAACCACCCATCACTCAATTTAAAGCTTGCTGTTTCAGCGCTTACTGTGTGGTGCCTTGTAATGTATGTGTGTGTGTGTGTGTGTGTGTGTGTGTGTGTGTGTGTCTGCACGCGTCTGTGTCTGCGCGCCTTTGTAATACAGAACACAGTCGAGTCATGTGGTGCCAGACAAGCTCAACGTAAAAGCCGCTTTCACACGTATGTCCTCAGTCATTCAGGAAATGAGTGTCACCAATTCTGGTTTGGACCAGATTTGGGGATTTTGAAAAGAATACATCTATATAAATAGGTTTTTGGAAAATAAAAGATCCTATAAACCCAATTTTATTTACCTCACAGGAAATTGGCTATAATGCTCTGCAGCTTGGTGTTTCTCCATAGGAAAGCTTCAGAAAGACTTTCTGTGCACTGCCATACAGATGCAACCTATTAAGGCCAGAGCAGGAGCTAATTACTGTAAGAAACTCGTTAATGAAAACTTTGATCGCATGCAGATGCAAGTAGCATTGAGCTCTTGTCATGCTTTGCGTTTTAGGGGGGGAATGTATTGTTCACACAGCACATTGATTTAAGAGATATAGATGGCCGTTCTTTAACTCGACGAATATACACCAAGGTCAAAGACATTAATTTCATATCAAGCAAAGTGCCTAAAAATACATTTCGTCTATGTGCTCCATGCGTAAATGATAACAAGAGCCTTTGTTTTGCGGCCGCGTGGCAATGAGGTGGGGATAATTCTTACCAGGTCTCCGAATGAAAACAACATTTCTATATTTGTTATCGAGTCTGTTATTTATCCCCGCTCTGACAGCCACGGTCATTAGCTCCTTTTAAAAGTGTGTGGGAGAGGCAATGCCCTAAGCGTGCACTATGCAGATTTTTCTGCCTTGTCCTCCTCTGCCGCTTTAACCTTCGACACAGAAAGTAGTGGAAACGCTGCAGCTGACCAAACCAACCAGAGGAATAGGAGTCACCAAACAACAGCACGTTCAACATCATCAACAGTAGCGCACACAAAGCCCAGCTGCCGCGCCAGTCCCTCACGTACTCGACCGCCAACTTTCCCACTCTGGGACCAGTATGATCTGCCTGCATCGCTTCTCAGGGTTTTTTTTAGAAATCCTTTCTCAAATGTCTGGGTGGGACAGCGGCAGACGGTGGGACCCAACAAGGGGTGGTGTGTTCTCCCGGGGGAACGGGACGGACTCCTGGCAAGCAGCGCTATGAGCTGAACAATGCAGGTGGCGAGGGAGAGGTGCATGTCCTGATCTCTGCGGGGGGTTTTGAAGGGGGCTGTGTGGGTGGCTCCTTTCGAGGGCGGCCGAGAGCCTGTTTTGGCCAGGCCATTCAGTGCTGCCAGAAGAGCACCCACAATGCACCCTGGCAGAATGGCCCTTGTCACAATGCGGCGCTGTCTGTGTCGCCAGGGGTAGAGGACGTGGGACAGTCGCTTTGTGATGGTAAACCCCTGTCCTGAAAGCTGAGGGCCCCCCTGCTGGGTAATACACATAACCATATTGTACGTGAATTGACTCTGCGTGTAGGATTAGCTGGTTAAACACAACGATCCTGTCCCTTAAAAGTACAATCGTGTCATTTAACTCATCTGAATAACGGTGTAAAAGCCGCTAAAACCCTTTTCAATGCATCTTTGTGTTCTGTTCACAAATGTACTCAATTCTCAGTCCAGCCAAATGGAAGACCTTTAAGAATCTGTTACACTTTGCATTCCAATCACTTTGACTTGAACATCAGGAAATCCCTCAAATATAGGATGCTTTTGAGTCCCATTGGAACTCTTGTATTCTTTTTACTGCTTGTTGTGAATGTGTATCTGGTTTTAAAACAGTGGGCCATTGTCCACAAAACTGTCTCACGCATTAGCCGAGCATGGACTTGTGAAAAAAAAGATAGAGGAAGAGAGAAAAGTTACCAGCCGCTGCACTGCGGCCAGTAAAAGATTTATATTTCCACAATTTGCCAAGCCAATAACAAGGGAGAGCTTGCTGTTTTGGCAAGCATTGCCTCAAAATAAATACTTGAAAAAAAAAGACATAGGAAAAAAAAAGACAGAGTAGGGATCCAAACCAGAAACCATAGGCTGTGTTGTTTTTTTCATTTCCCTAAGTCACGCAAAGGGGCTGGAGCACGGAGGAGAAAGAAAGAAAGAAAGAGACAGCAGGGGAGGGAGAGAAAGAGAAAGAAACGGAGGGAGAGAGAGAGAGAGAGAGAGAGAGAGAGAGAGAGATGGGTGGAATAAAAATAGACTCTGGATGGAGCTAGTGTCTCAATGAGGCCGCCCACTAACCTCAGAGGCGCCACACTCCCTGGCTCACCCCAGGCCCTGTGAGAGGGTGGGGCTGTGCCACAAGGGCCATCTGGCTGCCGGGGCCCGCCGCGACACCGCAGTCCGGGGTACGGGGTGCCCCGGACGCCCGAGGGCCGCGGCCCGCACCTGGGGAGCCCGGGTATCCCGGGGCTTACGGCCGGGGAGAGGAGACAGGCCCGTCCCATCACCAGGGAAGCAGGGAGGATCCACACCTGTAGGGTGGGGAGGCCCACAGCTGGGGAAAAGGGTGCACAGGGTAAGGCCGGCCTCATACGGAGAGCAGCTGGAGGCGAGGGGACTCAGGTGGCAACGTCAGGCTAGCACAGAGATTATGGTTCTGGGCTATTAATGCTGAAACGGGCTGTCATTTGAGCAGAAGAATTGAGGGGCCATTGGAGGACTGTATTGGTAGTATTATCCATCAAGGCACGGTGGGGCTGATTTCACCAGACAGGTCCCTGGCAGGATGCCATTGACCTCGGGTTTGATTGCATCCTTGGTTACATCATCGCTTCCTTCCTTTTGTTGAGCAGGAGCCGACGCCCGGTACTGCCACAAATCAAGCTGGAGAATGGGCTTTAGTGGGGGGGTGGGTGAGGGGGTATCATCAGGAGGGCTCTGAGAGCAGAAGTAACCTGCGCAGTTTCTCCAGCTCTCAGTTTGTTTCCCCAACATTAATTCACACGTTGACGAACTTTGGTGAAGGAGCAGATGCTGCGGATGCTCTTTTCTGGTCTGTTTATGCCACTGGCCCTTCCTAGACATGCTGAAATATGAAGACTGCTCTTCGCCCCGTATCGAAAAGAGCGCACAAAGAGCGCTCGGGGGCCACCCCGTTGGCAGTGGAGAGGACCCATTTGTCATTTGCAGCTGTGGCTTTGGGGCCTGTCGCTGATTAGAGGGTAGTGCTCCGAGATGGCCTTTCGCCGCATCGGGAAGCGCGAAGGGGGCGCCATGTTTGCCGCGCCGGCCGCGCTGTCGTCCTGGAAACGAGTGGCTAAAGAAAGAAAAGAGAATGGGAATGCTGGAAAAAAAGAGAAGTGGATGGGCCCAACATGCCTCTTCATCTGGAGAACATTTAAAGGGAAAATATTTTCATAACTGTTTGAAATTTTAGATTTTAAGTGGATTAAGGAGACCGTGCACAGTTTTTTTTCTTTCTTCAGCTCAGAAAAAGGGCATCTGGTTTACATTACTGTTTTATGGAGAGTATTTCATTTCCCTGCATTTGTCATCATTGCATTCAGAGTGGGGAGGGGGGGTTGTATGTGTGTGCAGGGAGGGGGGCACTTAATGTTTTTATTCCTAGTCTGAAAAATAAGGGAAGTGTATATAATTAGATGGTGAAGAAATAGGACATGTATTTATCTAACCCACAGGGAATTTGCTGAAGAGTTGTAGTGGATGCCTCTGTTTTGGTGCTCCATACTCTGGGTGCAGGCTGTAAGACTTTAACCACCGCAGGTTAAACAGCTCTGTTTCTGCCTTTTCTTTTTCTGAAACAGAAGTGCATCCTTGTATATGTAGTTCAAACCGTTCAGTATACTTCAGTCTATATAAACATTCCAGTTTTGACAATGATGACATGCCAAAAGGGTGACTTTTCTCAATTACGTATATGGCTTGTTCTCAAAAAAGGCAGCCCCTTCTGCACACAGTTTTGTTTCCTTATGAAAAAAAGTGTTGGACTTTTGATCTAACCCCCTTTTCTTCATTCATTAGTTTTCTAATGCATACAGGGCAATGGAGTACTCTCTGGATTGATGATTAGATCAGAGGCAAGTGCCTGTTTTGTCACCAGGTGGTTTGACCCCCATGGTGGGCGCGTGTGCAGTGATGCCCGTTAGCCATCAGTGTTGTGTTTTTGCAGAAGTCTGTGCGCAGCTGTGAGTCCCCCCCCCCTTCCCTGACGTAACCAGCCACCCTGGGGATGCCTCTGGAGGAACCAGACAATTATTCTTTTTTTTCGGTGATGAAGTTACATGTGCTCTGATAAATTACTGAAAGCCAAAAGCACAGCGACGTGATGGTGCAGAAGTTATAGTAGCTTAGCAGATGTTCATATCCAGAGCAACTTACTTTTTTTTTTTTTTTTTACAGCAGATTAAAAAAATTGCCCAAGGGCACAACAACAGCACCCCACTGGGGAATCAAACCAACAACCTTTGGGTTACAAGTCCTGGTCCTTAGCAGTATATCACACTGCTGCCAATTATACCAATTATATTGCTTTTTGATGGACAAACAGATAAACGTAGCAGTCTTTGGCTGGAGGAAGTTATAAGAATGAGTAGGGGTCAGAGTCCACAGACCCTATTGCAAATTGCATTGCTGTGGGGTTTCACTACGTGATTGTTTCAATTTGGGGAGACGCTCTGAGATCTCACGTTACAGACGGCTGAAAGCATATCAACACTGATTGGCCATTGGGGGAGAGGGGCAGGAAGACCTGTCAGGAAGTTTTTTTTTTAAGTTGGTGCTCCGGGGTTGTGAATCGGCTGTTGACGTGAAGTATGTGGACTTGTAACAGGAAGTGAACTCACACTCAGAACTGGATGCAGGTGGAAGTAGGTGAAACTGCAGTGTGTAGCTGAAAGGTAGCGTCCAGGCGTGCATTGCGCTCTTTCCTGTTTGATACCAATTCCAAGAGAATCAGTGCTTACTGGGTGGAGATTACAGTGTAAAAGCAGTGTGATGATTGGCCCAGATTTAAGGAGTTTAGTGGCGGCCTAATGTAACCTTGCACCACTGGCTTCTGAGCTCTGTGTGTGTGTCTGGGGGGATGGGGTTTGTGTGTGAGTGTGTTTGTGTGCCGCATTAGCATGGTTGCAGTGGTCCGTGGGCAAATTGTCAGCTCTCTTTCCATAGTTGCAAAGTTGGTTCTGATTGTTTAAATGGAGATTAGTCTTTTCTGTGCCAGGCACACTCGGCCTCAGCATTCCTGAATTAATAACCTGTCCTCAGAGCCCTCCTCCCCCGCCCCGCAACCCTAACCCCCGCACACCCCGCTCTCCCACACCGATTCTTTCAGGGAAACTTCAGACTTTCTCCTGTGCACCCTGTCCAGTCCCTCTCCAGGCCAGCTCACACTGGGCAAAGGAGCTCTTTTTTTTTTGGTTGTTGATATTGTTGTTTTTAGGTTCTCACTCCGGGATTGGACTGCTTCCGAAAATGGCTTTGATCTTACAGAATGGCACTGGATTTCATTTGTGCAGCGCTCCAACTAAATCTTTCAATTTTCTGCACTGCTGTTCTTTTAAACTTTTCTTAAGTGTAACCACATAATGTTTCCCTGCGGACGACTGGCAAAGACCCTAGCAACAGACGCCGGGGGTTTTTGGACCGGGCGCTCGGCTTCCTTAGAAGTCTCACCGAATCCGTCGCAACGCGCAGTGCCGGGTAGTTTGAGGAAAATTTGGATTAATACGGGAGCACGTGTCTCTTGTATTTTTTAATTGGAGGGGGTCTCAGACTGCGCTCTCGAAGCAAAGAGTAACAGCTTCATCGAAAACAGAGCCGTAAGAACTCAAAGACCCCTCATCTGGTAACAATCTCTCTCTGAGCCGTTTCAGCCACCAAAAGCCCAATCCATCAGCGACTGTCATCTGCTGCAATGAAATGTGAAGGGGAGTGAAAATACAGAGGAGAATGAATGTTCTTTTAAAATGGAAAAATACCAGTATGACCTTCCTCTCCGAATAATTGCATTTGGAAGAAGAAAAAAAAGGAAATCAGCTATAAACGCTCTGTATTTATTTTGAGACCAGTGCATTGCCCTTAATGAAACACTTTCTCAAGTCGAAAAAAAAAAAAAAAAAAAAAAAAAAAACGTTGTCTTCTCATTATCCTTATGATAATAGTGGGATTACGGTTAAATGAGTTGATTTTTATTCATACACAGAGCGTGCGTTTTGATTGGGTTCCCTTTCAAGTCTCTGAGCCTGTCACCGCAATCTTGTTTGGTTTTAGGAGAGAAAATGAGATGCAGATTGGGAAAGCCCAATGAAAACACTGAGTGTAGCTTCATACGTGGTGAAGGATTGCTGCCAGATTTAGGTCTGTAATAGCTATCGCATAACAGGCACGTACCTACTACATAACCACTGCCCTGTATTGTCTTATAAACGTTAGATCAATAGTTAACTCCCAATTTGTGCTTACAGAGGTCACTGCCTCATCAGCAAAATGCCATTATAATAGATGGTTGCTGAATGTTGATAACAGAGCAGGTTTTCATAACAACATCAGACAGTGCTCATTTGTCTCTTAGACCTGAAATGAAGTGGAAATTTACTATCCGTTAAAGCTAATTAAGAAAGTAACTAAATCAACTAAATCAAGAATCGCAAAGCGTGTCTGGAGAAGATGAAAGCACACCCTGAGTTTTGCATGTATCTCCCTGTCCCAGACCCCCACACACAATCTGCAACTGAGAGCATGCAGCCGCTGTTGGAGTGTATCCCGCCAGGAAGAGAGGGGTCAGTGCGGCCTGGCCCCAGGGGATTATGGGATGCTGGATGTCTGCCCTGTCGGTTTTTGCGGAGGAAATGAAGAGTTTCTAAATAAAGCCAGCCAAAATGAATCAGACAAAGACGGGTGAGTTAGCCTTCCACCCTAACCCTCCCGGAGTCAAAAGGCCAAAGATCGGAGCTTTGTTGGAAGTCCGGAGGGCGGGTTACTCAGACCGGGAGTCCGGCCCCGGCAGACGGCCCAAGTCACGTGAAACACGAGCCGCTTCTCAGCTTTCCCTTCCTCTCCGGGTATCTCCACAGGAA
This sequence comes from Megalops atlanticus, assembly GCA_019176425.1. Classification (NCBI taxonomy): domain Eukaryota; kingdom Metazoa; phylum Chordata; class Actinopteri; order Elopiformes; family Megalopidae; genus Megalops; species Megalops atlanticus. Next base: position 30,165,310 of record CM032883.1, on the reverse strand, counting down.
GCGCGCTGGCGCTGGATGCTAGCGTCGGTCGCCGTGGGGCCCCGGGGGCTGCCACTACGCTGCACGACAGACGCAAGCCTCGTGTGAGGCCACACCCCCCCGGCCCACCGCGGCCAGGGCCTCCTGCAGCTCACTGCTGGGCCTGGGTTCCTGCCTCCTCCACAGGCTTTGGCCTGACTCATGCTCTGATTGGCTTAACTTTAGTGGCCGTGCGCCTAATAGATTTTGGAGGCAGCTGGATTCACAATATCAAGCAGTTTCTTTTTAATTAATAACACATTTCCATACACCGCATAGGGGATGTGAAATATCCTTCGGAGTGATTTTTTTTTTTTTGGTTCCCACTTCCACTGGCAGAAAAGGTATTTTCAAGAGAGTCATTGGCAGGCAACATAAAAATGTTAAATACTACTGAAAAGAACCATCTCCCTGGTGTAGTAAGTGAACTGCAAGCCTTTAACCCCATCTTTCATCTGAAACTTATTACTGTGTGACAGTTAACATAACTATCATTGTTTCCCTTTGTAAATGCAATCTGTCCTTTAAAGTAGCCCAGAGAAAACAGCTGCGCTCCATCTCCTCTGTGAAACATGTGTCCCGCTGATTTCGGTTTTAATTGCGTCTTGCATAGGAACCAGCCGCTAAAAAAACAGCAGTGGTGACTGCTTCTCTTGACCCTGCGCTCCTAAGATGGAGGTGTTGAGAGTTCCATTACTTCTCCATGCAATCCAATACCAGGATAGCACTCTGATGGTGTGCTCACACACACACACACACACACACACACACACACACACACACACACACACACACACACACACACACACACACACACACACACACACACACACACACATATACATGCACACGCGCGCACACACACACACACACACACACACACACACACACACACACACACACACACACCGTTCATGTTTCCTCCATTTCAGGCTGCCCGGTTCATTCAGTAACTATTTCTGAGTGGTGGATTGCGTGCAGGAGAAAATAACGGGATTGTACCATGGCTCTTTTTTGGGTGGACCAGCGCAGGTTGTTGAATTAAAGAGCACGATTTGATCCTCAGAAAGCTGTGCAGCATTCGCATCTCGTTTCGAAAAGGGGAATTTGTTGTGAAAACGTACGCAATCCCGGGCAGAGCTCAGACACACTCACGCTGACCCACATCCCCTGCCCAGGGGGAAGACTCAGTCAGTGCGCTGCTCTGTGTTATTTCAGTGCTAATGGAAGAATAATGTTTAAACAAGGGAACCTTTTTATGGCGTCCCCCTCACCCCCGATTCGACATGACATCTCCATTCTCAGCAAACCTGCCCCTGTCAAGAGCTCGTTCCCTTTTTTTTTTCCCTCCCCGCAAACTTCACACCCAATTTCCAGCACCCTGGGAGCCCGGAGAGAGTGCGTCTCGCCCCTTTTCTGGTTCGGCCCCCTCTCGTCCCCCTGTCCGGGCCCCCATCCCCCACGCACCCCGTGACCCCCGCGTCCCTCCCGCTCCTCGTCCCCAGCGCCTCTGATTGTTTGTGAAGCAGCAGGTGAGCGCCTGCTCCTGGGGGACGAAATGGAGAAGAGGTGTGTCTGCGGCCCCCCCCCCGGCCCCCGGGGGGGTCGGCCGGGGCCTGCCAGAACAGTAGGCTTCCTCTGTGTGCGGACGGAGGGGCGGGGAGAGGAAGAGGAGGGGGAAGGTAAATGTCACACTGAGTTAGCCCAGCAGACCCCCGAGGTCCGGCTAGACCGGGGAACAATATTTTTGCAAGATTGCCTTCGGAGCGCAAGCCTCCCCGTGCGATGGGAGGGCCGCTGGAGCCGCCTCGCATTCCTCTCCTCCTCTCCTCCAAACCGCCGACACGTTCGGCCTCACTCGTCCCTCCGCTCTGCGCCGCCAGCCTGCTCAGGCTCGCTCATTCCTCTCCTCCAAACCGCCGGCACATATGGTCTCATACATTCAACGCGTCTAAATCACCAGCACATTTGGAGTCATTCATTCCTCCGCTGACATGTGTTGTCTCACTCATTCCTCTCCTCTAAACCAATGACATGCTCTGGCTGATTCATTCTTTTCCTCTCTTCTGAAGCGCTAACCTATTTGGTCTCATTCATTCCTCTCCCGTTCACTCCTTTCCTCCCCTCTACCCCACTGGTGTTTTTATGCCATTTTTCATTCCTCTTCTCCCCTCCTCTCTTCCTTTCTGACAATGTGTAGAGCCTCCTTAATTCCTCTTCTCTTCCTACCCCACTATCACTTGTGGTTCCTCTATTCTGCTGCTGCTCTCCACTCCAATGTGGAGTTCGTGCTTAAAAAAGATCTCAAGTACCTTTGATGACAGCTTTGTCCCCAGCTGTTGTTGTGCTCTGTTGTTCTTGTCACACTGTTTCACAAGCCTGTATCTTCAGTATATGGAAGTCTCATCTGCACAGTGACTCGGACAGAATTCACCACAAAGCTGTAGAGGCAACCTCTGTGATAACCAGGTTGATCTTCAGTCCTTTGGCTTCAGCAGCCCATAAAGTTGTACTTGCTTTTTTCTTTGAGGTTGCTCAGATTATAGTTCGTCTTTGTCTTCCATCCCTAAAACCATGGTGGATTTTCTCATTTACTTATTTTTAGATAATGGATGCAAGGACCGCAAACTGGTGTACCATTCTGGAAAAAATTAAGAAGCCATTAACAACAATAAAAGACATGTTTTCAAGGATATGGAATGAGGCAATGTTTCACTTCAGTGAAAATTTTCTTGCTTAATTTGTTCTTGACAAAAGATCTGGGATGTCCCATGTCTCTTGCCAAGGCAGTGAATACCAAAGCAGGCAGAATCAAAGAGTTAGATGCAGTCATTGGCTGAAAAGGGTGCCTTGTTTTGGCTCCGACAAAGAGGCCCCCAAACTCTATCCTCTATCCTCCACTCCATGAAATGCTATAGCTGGCTCGGCTCAGACAATGAGAATATGTTATTTCCCTGCCTGCAGCTCTGCTTGTATGAATGCAACAAGTGGCAAGTGAAAATTGTGCTGGTAATCACGAGTGTTAGTCCCTCTCCTTGTTGTCTGTTGCGCTGGGGTGGGCTGTCGGGGCAGCTGTCTTCTGGTGGTCTCAGGCCCGGATTTTGGGGAGTCCCAGGTGGGGGTATCCATGAACCGCCCGAGGCGTGAGGGCCACGTTTAAGGGTGCCAGCTTTAGCAGGAATTCCATCAACGCCAGCATGTCGTCTGTCAGCCCGGACTAATCTGAGGCCAACAGTTGTGAAAATAGGTCCCGCTCCTGGGCCGAGCGCCGACTAATCTCTGAGGGGCGGGTGTTGGGATCTGTCTGTTGGGGCCTGTGAAAGTCCAGGGCACTACACTTCCAGTTGTTCCCCCAATTAGATATAAACACCTTTTTCAGACTCTCGTGGAGAGTCTCATAAGGGAAAATGGTCTTTGTACCAATCAACTTTAAGTATTGACACAAAAATATATGCACTGTAGATAAAATGAAAGATTAGACTCCAGAAAAGCTGTTCAAAGTTGTTCAGAGTGCATCAGTGTCATTGAAACAGTATTTTACAGACATAGCCAAGATCTTGTCAGATGCATGCTGTGCACAGTCTTTTCCAGTCAGGTTGTCTGCACTTTTGCAAGAGCGATTATTTTTGGTCGGAAAAGCTGAATCAGTAACAATGACCTTCCTCTTCAATAGTCACACACCAAATAGCTTAATACATATTATAAAATGATTTTATGAAACATTCTCTTCAGCCGCAATGAAAACGTCTGGTTTCAGAAGCTCAGAAGCTCAGGTCGATTTCATCTTGAATATCCACAGTGAAACTTTGGGTGTTTTCCCTTCCCCTCAGTGGGCCACACTGGCAGATACGTGTAAATACAGTGGTCGTTGTCAGACCCGCCTCCAGCCAACTCCCTGTTCAGCCACACCCACGCTCTGAGTCACCTGAATATTAAGCACACCTGCAGCAGATTCATGTAATCACCACTGGGGGATTTAAGGACTGCAGTTCAGGCACCTCTTTGTGAGGTATTGAGCCTGCTCTACCCCGCGGTATCCTTGTTTGTTTGGTTCCACTACTCTCGTGATTTTTGACCTGTTTGCCTGTTTTTGACCTTGCCCTTTTGTCTCGTGATTTGGATTGTTAGCTTTGATTCCTGTTTTGCACTACTGGCTTTTTGACCCTGGCTTGATAACTTTCCCAAAGGATTTGCCCCTCTGAATTAAAGCACCAGAGCTCTGCACTTGGGCCTTCTGTCTCGTTCATTACAGTCGCGCAAAGCCCAGCGCATTTTACCAAATTACAGACATTAATTTCCTGCATTTGCAACTTGTAGACCATTGTACTTTGCCCTTTAGTACTCAATTATTTCTAAAATTGGCAGTTCCCACAGGGACAATGTGCTCACCTTGCTTAGTGGTTTATTCAGGCTTTCCTTGAAGTTCCACCGCTCTGTTAACTCAACTCGTGATCTGATGTTGCACCCGCTAAGTAACACATCTTGATTGGCCAAGATGCTCGCTTGCCAAGGTTTTTGATTGATGGGATACTGGGCTGCGTTGGACAGGCAGAGCACCATTACATGTTTCTTACAAGGGGTTACGGGAGGTGAAGGCCAGAGCTTGTTTAGTTATATTTCAACCTCTAACTCTCTGAAGCTGTTATTACCACACTTCTCATCAGTAGTGCTGATTCTAACTAGGGAATTTGTAATGTGTTTTCCACGCAGAGTTAATTATCTCTTTCACACCCCTGAAATGCGGATAATTAAGTCTATAACAAGGGTGGGATAATATTTGTTTCAGTTTGTTTGCAGGACTCAGGAGGCCTCATTTTATTTCACAGGGAGCTGTTGTGTGCGGCTGGGTAGTCGTGTCTCAGAGTCACCATGGCCACAGTTGTGGTCTGCAGTGCCAGGCCATGTGTTGTGAGAGAGATCCAGTCTGGAGGGGGCTTCAGCTTGGGGGCTGGAGGCAAAGCATCTGTCAGCCCTGTTAAGGATGAGGAGGACACTTCCTGTTGTCTGTTCACGGTGCATCAGGGAGGGTGGGGCTGGGGGTCAAAGGTCGGCAGGCAGGGACATGCCCCCTGACCGTGACGAGGCCACAGGAATTCGGGGAGCGCCGGTAAATCAGTGGAACTTTCACAGGGCTGGAGTTGCCAGGGGTGACAGGTTAAACTAATCTGCTGTTAATATCCTCTCCCTCCAGCAGTGGCCTGCTGTCCCCCCATCCTTACACTGTACGATTGGCCAGGGGTCAGGGGTCATCTTCTGATCCGTGTGGCTGGCTCCTCTTGTTGCTCTGGCATCTTGCATGGTTTTCATCTCTGAGCATTTATCAGGATTCTTGTAGTGGCGTGATGAAGATGAAATAAAGGGCTATTTTATGTTTGTCGATTAACTTAGGGAGTGAAGCCCTGACAAGGGAAGCATACCGTTTAAATCTGGTACAAGCGTGGGGGAATACTTAGTAGATGTCACAGTGTGCTACACATTCCTCAATTAGAATTTGGCAGGGGGTAGACAGTCAAGTACAAGCAAGGTTTAGCACACCCTTTGCTATAAAATACAGCTGTCAGGCTTTTGTTCAAAAATGGATCTCAAGGAAATCTGAAACTTGGCTGTATATATTTTGAAAAAAAGGGAAAACAAAAGTTATGTCGGTGATTAGTGCTGTGAGCTTGCTAACTGACATGGTTGGTAAGCTTGTAAAAGTAAGTACATATTACATACTCCTGCATGAATGAACCGTTGTCTTCGGTGTTTGTTTTTGCTTTGTTTTTCACATGAGGGGGGAAAACAACCTCTCCAAGATGGAATAAAAAGCTAGTCCGGTCTGGGAGCACCAGAAAGCAGAGGATGCTGGTAGTCTCCCCCACCACCCCTCTCTCCTTCTCCCTCTCACGTTTCCCTCCGTCCCTGTGACGGCTCTCATCTGTTTTCTCCATTATTCATGTGGGGTTGAGTGTGGCGATTGGGTTTCAGCGCCAGGGGGTATCTCAGACTTTGGGCTTGGGGCCTGGCGGCGTCCAAAACACCGCACGGAGAGAGCACAGAGGGGCGTGGCCGCAGAGAGACCAGCTGAACACAGACGGGCTGCTGATAGACTGTGGGGGGGGGGTTGGGGGGTGTGCAGGGGGTGCGGAGTGGCACACCTCAAAACCCAGTGGCTCCAGGGGAAATTAACGACTTAAACCAGCAGAGCGTGTGTAATCCACGCTGATAGTTTTTCACAGCTCCAGACGGCTCGAAACTGAGAAACGTGGCTGGTTTGGAGCAGTGCTTGTGGCACTGACCGAAGAACGCCTCGGCTGCTCGCTGAAAACTCATACTGTGGTCGTGCGGAGGATGAAGGCTCCTCAGGGTGGATTAAGAGCGTTTAAATGAAGTTGCAGCCTGGGGTCCGCCGGCACCTCGGGGTGTAGTGTTAACCATGTCAGTTTCATTAGCGTTCCTGTGTGTGGTGGGGTAGCAGTGTGTGTCCTGTGAACGTGCCCACATGGTTGATATCATTGACTTCTAACTTGAGACAAATCCCACAGTTTTCCTCATTTAGAACACCTTGTTATTCACAGCGGGCTGCTTACAAGCAGTGGGGCTCCTCACGTCACGCGTTAACACTGCTGTGTCTCAACACCGACACCCACCACTCCCGCTTTCCAAACTTTGACCGTACCCCACGAGGCGTCAGCCCGGAGCTGAGGGTAGCATGATGAGAGAGGGCATACTGAGGTGAGTAAACCGAGCCCAGGGAGATAAAGAAGAGGAACTGGAGAATCAATTGGACTGGAAGGCTTCCCTGTGCAAATGCATTTGCCAGAAAGAGCGAGAGGGAGGGACCAGGGAGAGGAGAGCTGTGAGAGACAGCCAGTCGCAGCCGTGGTGTTGAGGTTTTTGAAAGTCGTTCTTTCCGACACCTTGTTGAAGATATCCTGTGTCTCAGTGACACAAAGTGATGGCAGCCTTTTATCTTAAAAAAAAAAAAAACATCAAATAGACGCCTTCAGTTGTAGCACAAAACTTTCTCTGGATCCTAGTCTTGGGAGACTTCAGCGTATGGGTGTCTGGAGACCAGTACCACAACAGAGAACTGGTTCATGCAGAGCGAAGTCAGTTCAGGTCATTCAAGCATGTCCTTGAAAGTCCTATTTAGAGAAAAGCTGGATGTTTCTCAGCGATACTGCTCTCACCCCTCTCACTAGGCCTCTCTTATCCTTTTACAAGCCGGAGAATAAGATGCGCACACCGGACAGTGTTGCTACATGTTCTGGCTCCCAGCCACCGTTCACCACATCTGTTAGCCGCAGTCCCCTGCTACTTCCTGTGGAGGGGAAGATAGACTGTGGCCACTGAAATTATTCTGATTACAACAATTATGTCAACAAGTAGGCCATACCAGACAGGAGAGGAACGCATTGACGTGGAATGTAAACATGGTTCAGACTGGAGACTGTCTCTGCGGGACGACAACAGAAACGGTAACCTCTTCACTGTTAAATACAGGTTGGCTGGAGGATGCTTTGTCTGGCTGTATGTGAATTTTTACACTGGATTTTTTTTTTTTTTTTTGGTACTGGGTAGCCATTGCGAGTTTGTGAGAGGGGTGTTGTTAACGATAAGGACTTTGAGAGGGCTTATTTCCTCATCGAGATAATCATTGTCATCCCAGGCAGACAGTTACAGTTCTGTATGAAATATGTAAACTGTTTTGACTTGACAACATCTCGTTTGACCTCACGCTTTCCACCAAAGGCCCAGTTCTTGCTTAATGTGCACTCATCCGTCCTCTCCAAATTAGATGGTAGTTGAAATGAGCAATTGGCTAATGACGGAGTGAATGATGTGGTAGTTACTTTCTAACTCTGTCTCTACTAGCCCTTTCCAAAGGTCCTGTTGCAGACGAGCGCTTTAATATTTAATTGTGCTCACAAAGCCAGCGGTTAAACATTCAAGAGGCAATTCATTATGTTCCTCTTTAGCGCTGGGAATTGAAAAGCACATTCTCCTAGCTTAAATTGTCCGGATATTGTTTTAATGCCACATAGATTGCTCTGAATTAGACTCTCTTAGTGATTATATAGGAAGTTTCCAGTCAAGATGCTTCACCAAGAATAAATGTCTGATTGAAATTAAGTAGCTTTCAGCAGTGACACATTCGGATGTCAGTACATGAACAAGCAACAACTGGACCGAGATGAGAAAAGCACGGCCTTAATCCCCCTTCACACCCCGCCACCTGTTGTCCTCACTGCCCTATCATTTCTGTTCAGCTGGGATTTGCGGCGAAGTGTGTGTTTCCGCTTGTTGCCGTGTCGTCCTGACCACCTCCCCTCCTCTCTCCCCTCTCGTGTTTCGGCGCCTCCACCCACCCCCCACCCCCCCGCCCCCCGGGCGGCGTTTGAAGATCCCGTTGTTGTGTCTCTTTTGGAGCGCGGGCAGAAAGCCCTGTTGGGGTGATTCACGCTGTCCCGGAGTCGTGAGAAAGGTTGGCGGTGCGATTGGATTAAGCCCCGCGTGCCGCGTCCCCTAATTGATGAAAGTGACCCCACGGCAAACACAGCCGTGCCATCGTCCCCACCGTGGCGGCCTCTTCCACATCAGCAGATCTGGATAACAGGATTTCTCAAGATACGCCGGCCGTCTCTAATTTGCTGGCAGGAGAAGGGTTAGGGAGAGGATGTTCAGCAGGGGACTTCTTTGCTCTTAAGTGTTTGTTGTGGTCTCGCATGGCAAATGCATCAGACAGAGCCTATTTAAACTCAATGGGAAATACATGAAAGGAGTTGCCATCCTTGAAATCTATAGTGATAGCACAACAGTGGAGTAACATCTATTGAGAGAGCTATGTCATGTGTCTCCAACCCTCGTCCCCGACTACCCCAGTTTTTTCTTGGAGAGAGAAATGGTCTTTTCTGCATGGTGAACTCCTAGTTTCCTTGGTGCAGTGGGCAGATGGTCACCTGCATTCATTAGGTGAAATAATTGATCCAATTAAGTAATTAAGGATTTGGAAGGAATAAAACTCAGCAGCATATCTGGCTCTCCGTGGTCAGGGTTGCCTGTCTCTGCACTACAACACTGACTGTTTTTTCTGTTTCTGTTTTGAAACAATCCCGCATGGGCAGTTAAACACGTGTTTCCTCTAACAACACAAGTGCGGAATGACATTAGTTAAGCATTAGTTAAAATGCGTAACAGCAGTTGTGGTACAAAATTAGACTCCAGAAAAGCTGTTCAAAGTTGTTCAGAGTGCATCAGTGTCATTGAGAGAGATGGGTGGGCATGGATCTAACACCTCTCTGTGGTGTGAAAGGGGGTTTGATGGTGCTTGCTGGCTTACTTGGGATTACCTCAAATCAAATGCCTCAGCGTATTTCCATGTGATCAATTAAAGTGTGCGCAATCCATTCTGTCAGCTAAGGTGTTGAAATGGCTGTGATGTGAATGTGCAACTCTGAAAACGACCCAGAGCCTTATTGTGTCATTAAAATAAATATGGCAAAATTATTTAATCAAAAAAAAAGTCAAAAAACAGGCAGAATATCTTTTTCATTGCCCAAAAACAGTGAAAGTAATCATTGACTTGGAAGTATATTTGAGCAAAATATCAAACAAAGAAAAGTTTCTTATCAAAATCGAAACAAATATGTGAGATTTGGAAAAAAAAATACAAAAAAGTAAACCCACAAATGCTTAACTAAGAGTGTAAGTGAAGTTGTCATTTGTCTTTGCCATTTAACAGTTGTGTTTTATTTGAATTTGTTCATTCAGTTTGATCTAAATCCATTTCTTCATTTTCAGTTCTGACTTTGACATTGCTTTGATACTAACTGTACTTATTTACATTTTTGTAACACCATGTTATGAACATTATCTAATTTTCAGTAGCTAGTTTCCTAATGAAAGAGGAATTTGGTTCAGATGTTGTAAATTGTAGGCATATATGTACTTGCCCTATGATACAATACAGTCCTTTCAGTCTGTTACACTGTTGAACATACAGTAGTATCAGAATATTAAGCTGTTTGAGGTGTTTGGACTTAATACTGATGTCACTGCTAGTTTAATATTCATATCCAAATACTGATATAAGATATGAGTAGCAAGCAAGAATATTTTGTTCAAAAGAACAAAGTTTCCAACACTTTTGTGGCATAAATGATGGCAAAATGTGTAATCTGTAGACTCATATTCTTTTATTGCATTGAATTAAGTAATGTTGCAGTGATTTAGAATGTGTCTAAAAGAAATTAGGTTCAATTGATACATAGGTAGAAAAGTCTTCTCTCAGCATAAGATGTAATACGATTAAGTTCAGACTGTTCAGACTGAAAACAGGATTGAGATTGATTTTTAAAAGCATGACCTAACTTGGAACCAACATGTAAAAAAAACTTTTCCCATGAGGGATTGATCTCAGACAGATGTAAACAAAGAGACAAAGCCTTGTTTTGTCATTTTTGTCAGACCCCTGTGGTCCTTTGCCTGGCTTGACTCCACTAGTGGCTACGCCATTCAGAATTAAGGGTGGTCCCTGAGTGACAGCTCCATCTCCGTGGTAACCGCCAACACAGCAAATCATTGGGATTCACTGATCGTTTCTGTGACACAAACACACCCACACACACAGAAACACACAAAGACACCCGCAGACACACACACACACGCGCACACACACACACACACACACACACACACACACACACACACATATATACAAGGCCTTGTATTTTTGTCTTAGAATCCCCCTCCCACCTGACAGCATTGTACCCCTGTCTCGCATGCCAATTGCCTGTAACACCTCTTGACAGGGGTCAAATACTCCCCAAGGTTCAGCCATTTAGCCTATGTGCTTACAGCGACGTGCCATGCCAACTACAGGACACAATGCGAGTCTTCACAGACATCAATTCTGGGCAGATCTGTGTGTATGTGTGCCTTGAATACCCATTGAGACAAACTGGGGTGCTTTTTTCCACAACACTTTATTCACTTAGTAATGCCTTATCTGCATTGCAAGGTTGATGTGGTTTCTTATAAAAAATACTCCCCCCACTTACCCCATCTCTTTCCTGTTTCTGTAGTTGTCTGCACTTTCTGTGGCAGTGCTTGGTGTGGAAGTCACGCAGGAACTTTGCACCATAACTGTCCCTCAGTGTCTAAATCGAGAACAGTCTGTTTGCTTGTGTCAGTGTCATGACGCTTCTCGTGTGAATGTACAGCTTTGCCATTTCAAAAGCTCAGGGGAAAAAACCCTGCTATGCTCACAGCAAATAAATTAGGGCCCTTTAGTACAGTAGTGTAGATAAGATGACAGGGGCTGTGAAAATCGACAAGTCCCATTGCAGCACACAAGAATTTGAATAACTGTAACAGCACAGAAAATTTAATCATTTCTCACGGCTCATGTTGGCTGATGTGAGTAGGATGAGGGATGAGTGACTCTTTGAGGTTTAAAAAAAGCTTAATTGAAATTGTGGTGAACTGTGAAATTCCCTGCTTATTGTCCAACAGGTTAAAGCACCCAGACTGTGGGTCTCATGTTTACCCCTCTAATGCTACCAAGTTAAGGTCCTCCTAGCTGTTTGCTCGCAGCTGCTGAGGGGGGAGACGATCAACAGGGGAACTTCCCATGGAAAGGATCCCAGAATATGCTCACGCTAATGTGATTTGTTTCTCTGGTTTAGAGTTATGAATTGATCGTTCTGAGGAATGCCATATCCCTTACATTTCCACTCCCTGTCACTCAAGCAGTGTTTTCTTTTCGGAGGTGGCTTACCGAGCAAGCACTGGCCTTACTGTTATAGCTCAGGTAAAAATTAACATTTAGTAAGTGAAAAATCTTTGCGAAATTAGCATCTTATGTTGCACATTTTTCACCAGCTAAGTGCTCTCCTGGAGCTATACCTGGAAATCTGTGCCAAGCACAAAGAGGTTAAGGAGAAATATTGTGTTATAAGCTTGGAGAAAAAACACACACTAGATTATTAAAAATAGATCATGAGAAGATGTATGAGTGCAAGTAAATATCTCTAGGATATCTACTTACACAAAGAAAAGCCTGCTTTGGTTGCCTGGTTTGTTAGTATCCTTGGTAACTGACTGTATTCATTTTTTAATCATATGAAAGTAGAACTACATTTAAAAATACTAAATGTAATTGTAATTACATTACTAAGTAAAGTAAGTAATGTTATCAAAGAAATGTACTGAGCATTTTTCCTGGAGAAAAATATGATACACACACTTGCACACATGCACACAGGCACAAATATAAGTGTGTTGCTGAGTGTGTGGATTCAGAGTTAGCCAACGTTTCGAGTGGCTGGCTCACGGCAGTAATGCTTTCCCTGACATACTGCTAGAGTCAAGGTCGTTTGGCTTTGACAAAAAGCATCGAACCATCGGTGGGCCCCTCATTTGCCCCACGTAAAGGAGGGACAGTGAGCTAAACAAGAGCTCAGAGACAAATTATCCACCTCTCTTACTACTGTGAGCAGGGACCCTGGGCCTGGGCAGGCAGCCCACAGTTCAGACGAGTGCCTTGTGTGTGCGAGAGCAAGACAGAGAGAGAGGAAAAGAGAGAGGGAGGGGTAGAAAAGAGAAAGAAAGATAGAGAGGGGGACGAGGAAGAGGGAGAGTGGTAGAGAGAGAGGAGGAGGAGGAGAGAGTGGTAGAGAAAGGAATGGGGAGAGAGAAAAAGGAAGAGAGAGTGAGAAGCGGCGAGGGAGCCGCAAGAAAACAGAAAACATCTTGGAGTAATTTTTTTCGTTCTCCTAATTTTAGGGTTTCAGGCCTCGTAAAAAAAGAAGTAATCCTCTATGCAGGAATGTAGTTTAATTTCCCTTTGATTAGAGCTGAGGAGTAGCCTCTTCCTCTTTCAGTCTCCCTCTGCTGCCTTTGTGCCATGGGCTAGGCCTAAACCCCCCCTGAACGTGGAGGAGAAGGATGGGGGAATTCGGCTCGAAGGGGGAGAAAAAAACGGTTTGTCCCCCACGGGCCTGAAGTATGCTGAGGCTTTGTGTCACATCTGGCAGGAGTGTGAGCGTGTGGCTTCTGTCAGGGAAGTTAAGAGGATCACCTAGGCCAAACAATTCATGCACATTTTCACGGGCGCGTCGTAAAACTGTTTATACGTTGTACCAATAAGTGCCGTTACAAAGCGCAGGATGAATACGGCCATAAGCTCTGCCTGTATCCCCTGGTGTCTGGTGTGGATTTCCCAACAAATATTTTGACACCGCCGCTGCAGGGATAGCCATCTCTCTGTGCTGTGGTTTTCGGCTACACTTCTACAGTGACGGTGATGGATGCCTGATCACACAGGGGTGGCCTTTACAAAAAAAAAAGAAAGCCTGTCTGTTTTGGAGCTTCCCATACCATACACATGTCTGTCACCATCCAGCAACCCTGCTATTTGCATTAGACCCCTTTCTTCAGAATGGCTGGTTCGGAATGGCCATTTCCTATGTTGTTTACACGTTCTTATGACGCTTAAAGCAGGGCTCTATTTATGGTGCCTTGAGGGGGCGAGAGGCTTCAGCCAAACAGTTTTACCTTACGCCGGCCCGCTTTAACAGCGCGCATCCGTCATTTCGGAAGGGGACCTGAGGTCGGGGCGGGTATGCCCCAGACGATGCTCCAGCGAGCGTGCAGCAGAATGCCTTTCAAGGCTGCTGAGCTCGCTCGCACAGAGAGGAGCCTTTGTTCTGTCCTTAAACACCATCTGTAGAAGCCATGAAGCCGGCGGACAGCTGCAGCTCCTCTTCTCCAACCTTGCTGACGAGAAAATGGATTCGGAAACGGACCGTTTTTTGCCGGCCCGACGCACAGAATGTGGCCCGAGCTCCGATCTGCTGTAGCTTTCCGGGAAATGGACAGCGCTGAAATCAGCCAGCCGTCATCATTCCCCGCGCCGTGTCCTATGGCCATTTTATAAACTTAAATATATCGATTAGAATGTATGAACGAACAAAATATGCATGTAGATCAGCTTCTTCTGCACATAAAGCTCAGCATTTATGCTTAAATGCTGACCTTGGCTGAAAATGACACTAGATGCTTGTAACTGTAAACTGGACGTATTTATGACAGCTAAATTGGCTTTTGTAATACCGTGCTTGTTACCGAAGCCTGTTATATATACCTAAATCAATTTGTCTATTAAGTTTCTGATATGCAGGCTGATATCTTATTGTCAGGGACTGTATTTTCATTGGTACAGCTGATGTCTTTTACATGAATCATTCCCAGCAGTTCTCTTTAAGCTGATTTTCAGAGCCCTGAATGAACTTACACATAGGTCAACCTGTTTGTGGAATTTGCTCGAAAACTCACAGAAGACATTAGTAATATTGTAATATTGTGTATTACAATATTATTGTGCATGTGTAATATTGTTCTAGTAGACACAGATACTAATATTTTACTTGTTCTTAATTAGTGATGAGGTCTTTAAGTGCATTTCCACATCCGTTGTATGGGCTATGGGATTTCATTTCCTGCTTTTGGAATGCTAAATATTTACTGACACATCCTAAAACTCTGTTGCAGTTAAAGCCACTCAGGTTCAGGTTCAGGTTCAGGTTACTTCATTTGTACCCAGAGGTAGATTTGGTTTGCAGTAAAGAGTCCTAATTCATGTACACACATGTAGTAACAGACAGACACTTGTCATACATCATTCATCTTCACACTTGCTCTACAGGCAACAAAGACCATAATACATAAACATAAAACATAAAACATAACATAGAAGTTCTCAGTGGGCATGTTTTATTTGATATCCTGCTTAGAAGGTTGTCCAGTACAATCACGTCTCCATACCTAAATAGGATCCCTGATTAACTCCCTGACACTTTGACTCCTTACTTCTTGTGTCAGATTGGGGAGTGAATGTATGTCGGAGGGGAAACCTCTAAAACAGACTCTGTAGGTAATGTATGTCCATTGGACACAGTTCCTACTCCAGTGTGTGAACTTATTCGAAGCTTTAATGTATTTTTTAAATGTAATCTGCTAAATCAATTGGAGTTTTTATGTGCTTGTGTACAGTGACGTGGAAAAAAAAGACCTACCTCTAACTTGTTTACGGCATCAATTTGTCCAGATCTCAAGTCAGCCCTGGACCTCGATTTGAAACGTCTGGTACCACTCAACTCCCGTAACGCATTTGCAGAACACAGGAAGCGATAGCAAGCCGCGTGTTCAGATGGTAGCAGATTGTTTTAAGTGCATTTCCTCTGCTTTCTTCGGTTTGACCGAGTAACTGCGCTCTTGCAGAAAAACGCTCATTATAAGTCACTCACAGCACCAGAGTCTGAGGACGTGTTTTCACAGCCGTGAGCTGTGACATCATCGTGCTCTGTGAGTGACCTCATAAACGCACACAGCCAGAGGTCTGCTCGGGGTGTGGTGGAGATCGCTCCCTCCTCCCTGGAGTGACAGCGATCGAAAGGAATGTTTCTTTTTTGATTAGCGGGAATGAAAGAGAGTGAAGTATCATCGCTGTGGATATTCGAGCGCAGAGGAGAGACCCCAGAGTGCGGGCAATCCAGCCACGGCTTTGTTCTTTAGGCAGAGGGCGTGTCACGTTTTCCACACTCCTGAGGTCAGGGAGTCTGGGTGCCAGTCGGTGCCAGTCGGAGTCCTGGAGATTAATTCTGCCATCAAGGTTTTACTGGAATGCCTTCCTTTTCACAGTCCCGCTTTTATCAGATTCCACTATCATAAAACATAACAAAGGAAAGCTTATCGTGGAGTCAGCTTAGCATTAAGAGAGAAGAGAGAGGGAGAGCTTGAAAGCTAAAAAGGGTTTTGTGAACCGAAACTATTAAAAAACTGTACCCACAATGGCATGAAAATGCTGTTGCATTGAGAAAACATGGACAGCTTTGCTCCCAGATCTCTTACTCACTGAGTTTACTGAATGGAGAAGGAAACAGTGTAGTTAAATATCCAATAAAAAAGGGCAGCATGGGTACGATATCCAATGCAAACAGTGCAGATTTGGCTATGAGGAACCAGCTTTTTGTGCTGCAGTACACATAGGCATCCACGGTGAATGCCTGGATAGAAAATGGCTGAGTTCTTGGGAGATGCTATCTGAAGCGGTTTAAACACACTGAGACCATGGACAGGAGATAGGACATATAACACTAACTCAGTGGCAGTTTGTTTGATGGGTCAATGGGAACTTGTGAGTTTTATAAATATTTATTACTCTTGGCTACTGAAAACTAACATTTTATGATAAACATACCCAGGTTTACATTCTCGTAATGCAGACTCCACATGTAGAAGAGTAAACTGTCGTCTATGCGCACATTGGAAGGTGACACTAGGTCAGAAATCTTAAATCTGTGTATACATTGAAACTGTAAAAAGTATCCTCAGCAAACGCTGCTGTCTCAAAAAAACTTGTTCCTGTAGACCACAAGTATTTTTTTCTCCATATAACATAACAGTAGGTATGCTCTATCAACAAGCCCTCATCATGCGAGCTTTGGAACATGGTTGCAGCTCAGGAAACCGCATGGGGCTCTGCAGAGTGCAGTGTCAACACTGCTTATTAATAATTAAAGAGGACCAATAGGTCCCATCAGCTCTACAGATGCATCTGAATCATCTTTTGCTGTTTTTTTCTTCCTGGTCCATGAAGAGCTGAGCTTGGCTGAATAGGACACTTGAGGGAGAATTGCACACTAAGCTGTAACCCGGGAGCTGGGTGCATTTCTGCCCCATTGAAGAGGGCCAGAAGCACATATTGCAATAAGGTCAGGAAAACATGTTGAAGGAGAGGGGCGACACTGGAGAATGCATTATAGGGAAGCAGGCAAAGAGATGGGAAAAGGGCGCTTTTAGCGGTACGAACAAAAGGGGTGACTTTGGGAGAACAGGTCAGTTCCAGGAAGACCTTGAAGGAGAGGAGAACATCTTGTTGTTTCAGAAGGATCATTCTGTGCTCCTCCACAGGAGGGAAGAGAAGAGAAAACAGTGTGCAAATAAAAATTTCAAGGTAAAAATGCAGTGTTCCTTGCAGCTTTTCTGGCGTGGAAGGAATTGAGAGTGGGACTGATGAAGCAAAGAAATGGGTAGTGGCCATGGGCCAGTAATGGGGCTTCCATACCAGTCTGCTACACTGTATGCGCTTTCCTCCCAGATGGCCATGGGTGCTGGGTGAGCTTTGCAAACAGGCTTTGAGTTTCAGGGGAACTGTTTTGGAATAAAAGATAAAGCTACTGAATGGGGTTCTGTAGTTTCTTAGGAAAATGCTAACTGATGGCAAATTAAAGCAATATAAATCCGACTATCGGGCAGTGCAGGAAACTGGGGAGGTGGGTGTGTCTAAACAGACGGCATCATCAGGTCTGGTATTCAAGACACTCCTGTAATTTAGCAGCGGTCATTTCTCCACATTCCCGGGGAAACTGAGATAGCCAGACGGTGATTAAAAACAAAAACAAAAGCTGTGTTTTTTTTAAGCATCCCTAATATGCATTCTTTTCAGATACACCATCAACTCGGATTTAGCTTCATAATGACGCTCAAATTTGTCTTTAACAGGCAATTTTCCTGAAAATGAAAGGGAAACATAATAAACATTCTTTGGGGTTTTGCCTAAAATAGCAATTCCTTGGTCTTCGCGTTCTTTTTGATCTCTCTCTTCTGGCTGTGCTTTGAACACACAAACCAGGGCTGTGCTCAGAGAGAGGAAAGCCAGGTGCGTGGTTTGGACCTGGATGGGTCTCCAGTGTGGAGGCAAGTGTACGCCACTGAGAATGCAGGCCTCACGCTGAGGGCTGAAATGGCCTGTAATGAGGTGCAGTAGAGGCTGGCCAGCATGGATCCTTTAGAGCAGGTGTCCTTTTCTAATCAGTCACTGCCCGTGAGAGATGGCCTTGCTTTCACACATCCTCTTTGTTCATTATCACGATGGGAAAAAAAACACAACAAACACACAAATATGTTGTGTTGGTGTCCTTTAGAATCCAGCAGTTCTGACTCAAGCTTTGCCCTTGGAGGTCACAGTCCACCTGCCCACGCCCCCCAAAAGGCCCTCCACCACCTCCGGAAATTTAATCCACTTGAGAGAACATTGATCTGCTTATCATTTCTCTCCCTGCCGACCCGGCCGGTTCTCTCCCAAAGAACCTATCATGTGACGTTTGAATCTTTGACCCATCAAATCAGCTTAGGTTTTGCCGGCAACGTAAAGTTCGAGAGATCCCGTGATTTGTCGCTAATCCGCCCCCCCCCCCACCCCCTGCTCCAACTCCCCCGAGACCGTTTTCAGTTTCTCAGAACACGTCGTGCTTTGTGTAATTTCACCCTCTCACTGTTAACACTTCCACAGCCGTGACGGCTCTCTGTCTTCAAGCAACTGTTGGGGAATCAGGACTCCCAGAAACCGAACGCGTTCATCCTGCCTAATATTACATTTGAGGCAAACATGCTTTTCACTGTAGCGATTCTGTTCAGATCAGATTTTAATGAATGAGTCATTTAAACCGCCTGAGCCGCAGGTGTCTGGGAGCAGGATGTTGCTGCATGCTCTGTAATGTCCCTGCAGAGACGGGGTCCTGGGCCTGGTTAATGCTGTTATGGCTCAGCATAATCCAGATACGATCTTGGTCCGCCCCCCACCCCCTGTCCCCCCCCCGTCCCTCTGCAGCCGTGCACTGTTATCACAGATGTGATCCAGCACGGCAGCACCTAATGACACTGTTATGAAGTTACGCTCTCGTCTGGAGTCCCGTTCGGGATTCGGGTTCCTCTCTTCCTGCAGGGACTGCGACTGCAGTGCTGATGTAATCTGTGGAGGAAGGGAAAACATCGCGCAGCTCACGCTGAACGAGCCCTGATGGGCGAGGGCCTTCAGAGGAAACAGGGAACAGGGGTTTTTTGGGATTAGAATTGTTTTCTCACATTTCGATTGTGCTTTCCCTTTTTTTTCCCTCTCTCTTGCTTGTTTTCCTCCTAGGAAATCAGCGTCCAGTTTACTCTTTGTCTAATCAAACCCTTGCTGTTTTCCGTTCCCATAAGGCTAGTTTGAATGAGAGATGTGGCGTGTTTTCCTGTGCTTTGATAGCCGGCGCACTGACTCAGTTGACTATCAGCCTCGGAGGAGGTCTGCCTTAAACCACCAGAGTGATGGATGCCTGTGTAGTGTCACTGGAGTGGGAGTGTTTGTCATGTGTAGTTCCTGTGTGTGTCTGTGTGTGTGCGTGCACATATGTATATGTGTGTGTGCATTGTGTGTGTGCGTGTGTGTGTGTGTGTGTATGTGTGTGTGCCTGCCTAAGTTTGTGTATGTGTGTGTATTCGTATGAGCATGTCTGCCCGTGTGCGTGTCAGTGTATGCACAGTAAGAGGGCTTTTCCTCACGAATGCAGTTCTTTGCTCAGAAAAGACCGCCTCAGCAGAATAACTGCTAATACCACAGGGAGCCCTCAGAGCATCTCATGACTAAGTCTGCATGGCACACAAAGCCCGTAGTTCAACATTTTGAAAGGCCAGTGAAATTTTCTTGCTGTCATTTTCTTTTCTAAGTGCCGTTTTCGGGAAAGCTAAAATTAATCTCCTCCCCTGTTTTTTATTTATATTTGAACAGGAACAGTGTAATACATCTGAGAGGCTGCGAAATGCAGTGGTGCAATCAATCAAGGGGGAATAGAGAAAACACTTGCATAGCAGGATGGAGGTGGAACAACTGCAATAAAGCTCTTTGTTTAATCAAGGTCACGATGAAGCTATATGTTACATCTGTTAACCCCAAACATTGACTTTATAGACGGTCCCCAGCTGTTATAGTGAAATGGTTTACATTCTTCAATGAATGGCTAACACTTATTACGGAGGAGCTCTTTTTCATAAATTACCGGACCCTTATTTGCTACATATTACAGCAGTTAGTTTATACACTCATGATGTTATCAGACATACTCAGTTTACAGAGTTAAAGCTGAACTCCTATAATCTAGTTTTGCCTTGTCCTGTTTATAGATGCTCAATAATTGAGTTTCCTGTTTTGTTTATCTTAGCTGAAATGGAGCAAAATATAGTTGACTAATGGCATGTGGGCATAAATTAGATTTAGAGGGTCTTTCCACACATCTTGTAGGTGTGAGTTGGGTTAATGCACCCCCATCCCCAGCCATGGTTTTCACGGACATTGACCCTGGTGCTATCTGCCGCCCTGAGACTGTTTTGCTTGGCCATTTCTCCAGTTTTGAAGGCTGATGAAAAGTGACTGAGCCGAGGTGGAAGAGAGCGTGGTCAGAAGCGCACGTTTTATTTTTCTTCGTAACGTATGGCCTTTTTCCACCGGTGAGTGACTTAATTACCTGCCAGGCCCGGAGTTTAAACAGCCGAACCTTGCTTTGATCTCGTCGAGGTCCCAGACCTTTTCAGTCGCCTCCCCCTCCGCCGTTCCCCTGGCCCCCCTTCCCGCCTCCTGATGAAATCTCAGTATGGCCGCCGCTCATGTCTCAGGTAGGGAGAGGATGCGTTTCAAAGAGTCATTTCCAGGCCGAAAAACACACTGACAGTTTTACTGAAGTCACAATCCCTGTTAAAAAAAACCCCTCACATGTCGGCCTGCACTGCAAGCACAAACTTACTTGGACCTTTGCTGCTTTTAATGTAACAGGTGTTCAGTAAATCTGGACGTCCCCCCACCCCATTCTGATGCAAATGGCATGTGTGTCTCCAAAAAAAATAAGTGAAGGGGGTTTATCATATGGAATGGAAAAATGTCCAAGTGGTACCACCCTCTGCTGTGATTTCCAGTTCCCATATATTGAGATTGTGCAGGAAGATTTTCCATGATTAGATCTTTGAGGTTAACTTCACGCCTCCATCAAGCCCAAGGGAAAGAGAGAGAGAATGGGGGGGGGTTCTGCAGGTTGAAAAAGAGAGATATCTCTAGGTCATGGCCCAACAGGAATGTGATCTGAATATTGCCATTCCAGAGATGATGCACCTGGAATTGTCCCTCTTTGACCTCCATAATACCCCCCACTTTCCCCATTACTCATCCAGGGTCAGGATTCAGATTGACCCCGCCCTCCTCCTCACCCCCTTCCCTTATCAGGTTTTGGGGGTTGGGTATGTAGCCCCTGGGTGAAGCAATGTAAAATCCATAACTCCCTGTCAGGTCGGCTGTCGAAGGAGCCCTGGCCATTTTAGAAGCATTTCGCTTCTTTTGGTTAATCTCTTCTTACCAGTCAAAGTCCCATTTGTTCCTGTTGTTGTGTGGAGAATCTGGAGCCAGCTTATTACGCACCGAGCAACAGGGTTCACACCCAGTGGTCGCGCAGCGGAGTTAACCCTTTAATCACCATCCCTTCATTTAACATTCAGCATTGTATTGCTGTCACTCCTTTGTAGGGCTCTATGGTGTTGAGCGATTCATTAGCATTGTGTCCCCATTACATCAGATTGCTGATGGACGGAGGCCTGTTACCATTCTAAATTCTGAAGATAAAGTTTCCCTCAGTGTAGGTTAAGTGAAGGGCAATTCAATAAACACTGTTTCAAACCTTATTAGTGACTTCATTAGATATATATGGAGTTATAATGAGGCATTCACAGCCTTGATCAGAATGACTTGTTCAGCTATTTAGAATTAATTTAGTGAGATTTATCCTTTTTTTCCATACGGGTTGCCATTTGTGGCATGGTTTACAGTCTGTGCCTCATGTTCACAGTAGAATAATTGAATCTGGCCTCCATTAGACAGATTGCAGGCGCTGTGAGCAGGCATTCAGCACGCCCGACACAGGTGACTGGGCAAGTCCTCTGGGAGCAGCTAGTGTGTGCTTGCCTGTGTATATGGATGGGTGTCTGTGTGTGTGTGTGTGTGTGTGTGTGTGTGTGTGTGTGTGTGTGTGTGTGTGCATGTATGTCTGTATATGCTTATGTGCGAGTGTGTGTGTGTGTGTGTGTGTGTGTCTGTATATGCCTATGTGCGAGTGTGTGTGTGTGTGTGTGTATGTGTGTGCATGTATGTCTGTATATGCTTATGTGCGAGTGTGTGTGTGTGTGTGTGTGTGTATGTGCGTGTGTGAACATGTTACTGTGTATGTGTATGTGTGCACATGTATTTGTGTGTGTGTGTGTGTGTGTGTGTGTGTGTGTGTGTGTGTGTGTGTGCATGTATGTCTGTATATGCTTATGTGCGAGTGTGTGTGTGTGTGTGTGTGTGTGTGTGTGTGTGTCTGTATATGCCTATGTGCGAGTGTGTGT
This sequence comes from Megalops atlanticus, assembly GCA_019176425.1. Taxonomy (NCBI): domain Eukaryota; kingdom Metazoa; phylum Chordata; class Actinopteri; order Elopiformes; family Megalopidae; genus Megalops; species Megalops atlanticus. The sequence continues at coordinate 30,143,062 of CM032883.1, read as the reverse complement.
GTGTGTGTGTGTGTGTGTGTGTGCATGTATGTCTGTATATGCTTATGTGCGAGTGTGTGTGTGTGTGTGTGTGTGTATGTGCGTGTGTGAACGTGTTACTGTGTATGTGTATGTGTGCACATGTATTTGTGTGTGTGTGTTTGTGAGCGTGTATTTGTGTGTGTGTGTTACTATATACGTTTAAGTGTGCACGTGCAGATCTGTGTGTCCGTGTACAACGTGCGTGTACACGTTTATTAATATGTCTGCAAAATGCCGTCATGCTCTGACCTCTGTGTCACCCAGCTAAGGCAAAGTAGATATTGGAGTAGATATTCAGCGGATATTCAGCGGACACTGGATTACTGCAGCATACATCTCCCCCTTTTCAGGAAATCATTGTCTTTTTGAAGTATGGAGGCTCTTTGACCCACTGTTCTTTATTGGGGTTGGTCTCATAAATGCACACGGCCCTCAATGAAACCCAAATCCGGCACTGAGTCGGGGCCCTGTCGTGCGTGCTCATTATTGTTATTTTTATTGTTATCATTTTCACATGAAGGGGCCGGTTTGTCCCCCCGCTCCTCCGAGCGTCTGCTTGGAGAGAGAGAGATGAATTCCCGGAGAATAAAGGCAGCAGCTGTTCTTATCCGAGGGGGCTTCAAAAGAGACCTCAAAGCCTGATGGCGCAGGCTGTGTTTTTGGGCCTGTCAGCAGAATGAGGCCCGAAAAAGCGGGAGTCACAAGGCGCTCCCCTCTCCAAGGCTCCCCCTCCGTCCCCAATCCGAGAAACGGACCCTCAAGACATGTTGACATCAGCAGACAGGAATCCGCGGATAACCAGCAAATGAACTCACCAGGAGAGGATGAGGTGGACACCTGAATGAAGACAATAGCTAGCTCCCCTCCCTCTATACTTCAAACTGGCCAACTACTGTCAGCCTCAGATTAGTCTCATATGCGATATATCACATATGGCTGAACAGGGTCCAGTTGTGTTTTTTTATGTGCTTTTTCAAGCAACTTGCACATTGTCAATGTCATTTTTCTGGTCTATGTGGGAGAGTTTAAAACATAAAGAATGAAAACTGCCCCCCTGGTCTTGTTCCAAACTAATTTCATACATTTAACTATTTGTTGGGTGTGGTTCTTAATGTTTTGAGTATGTATGGTTGTTCATCAGAACCCCTGTAAGGCTGAAATATTAACAACCATGTGTGACACATGATTACATGAATCAGTTTTCTGTACAGTAGGATTGTGTGAGTTTTAGTCTTTACATTGCACACAATCCTTATATACCCACGCCTTGCATTGTGGGATATTGGAGTGCGTACGTGCATTGACTGTTTACTTGAGCTCAAGATGTACCTTTTACTACAACCCAAAGTCAGGTGCAATAAGTGGAGGTGATTAGCATTTTGAAATGCTCACGTTGGGGCTGGTTTGATCTCTTTGCGTGTAGCTAATAACAGGCATCAGTCTTGCTTGAAATGTAAGCTGCAATTCAGGCAAGTGAGTTGGTGTGTTATCAAAGCATCAGCAATGAAAAACATTATATTCAGATTGCACTGAAGGGGTTACATCGACAAAGCAGCCATAGACAATTGGAGTAGGTATTTTGTATCTAATATCTCATAAGAGCCCGCTTGAGGTTTGTGCATGATTCGCTGAGGCAGAGGATAAAGCATTTATTGTAAAGGATATGGGATTTGTCTCCAAGCATTACCATATGATATTAAGGCCTAAGCTTTTGGCTTTACGTGAGATGAAAACTTTCCATCGCGGCCTTGCCTGTGTAATGACGGAGTAGGTTCTTGTGGGTTGTTTGAAGATAGCTTGTGGAACCTCATGACATTATAACACTCCACCTCAAGAGGAGTCCGTAATTACAGCGGAGAGAACTTCACGTCCAGGATCAGGATTTTATGTTCTTGTTAAAAAAATAAAATCATGTGTGTTTTCTGTAAGGAGAGGTCCGTGTTTTCCCCCCTCTAAACAAGTAAGCTGAGGAATAATATTACGACACAAGCTGTTGGTCACAAGAAAAATCTGTAGGTCTCTGTGTAGGCCTTTTTCTCACAACATCTTATCTTTTAAAATATCTTTTAATTTGGCAGACTGACAAGGGTAATATGGCATGATATGTTAAGTAAATAGACTTAACTGGGCATTCATGGGAAAAAAAACCTGCTGAAATATGAATAGGAAACCATATGTACTGTAGAAACGTAGTGCTTAAGCTTAATCCTTAAACACAACATGCTTACTCTGAAATTAATGTAGAGCCTAACAATGGTCTGTAAAGTTACCTAATGATAGTGTTTCCATGTTGCCAAAGAGAAGATCCATGAGAGAAAAGCTATACTAGCATTATACAATATACAAATTACCAGTGGCGACTGTTACCAATCTGGCAATGTTACATTACACTATTCACTTAAGAATTGAGTCATGAGATAGTCAGTGTTTGACATAGTGGGTTCAAACAATTGTTTCTCTGCCTCTTTGTAGGCATATCATCTTCACCTGTGTTATGCCTGTGACTCGTGACCTCAGGTGACTCCTGCAGCCACCTCACACCTACACATGGAGAAGCATAAGCACCTGTGCATTGCACAGTGTACAAGAATGAATGTGGGTGGATTGAGCCAAGGTTGGTCGTGTTGCTTCTCAGAAACAAAGGAATAGATCCAATTTGTCATTTGTTTGTCTGATGGCCCTCTCGGACCAAGCGGTGGTGTCAGTTGCACTTTGCTGATCTGAGAGTGAACGTCCCTGGAGTCGGGGCCACACGTGGAAGCCTGGGTCACAGATAAAAGACAAGACAGATCGCGGCAGGGTCGGAGGTCAGGAGGAGGGCAGCTGGACGTTTAGCCGACCTTCGACCCTGGACCTCACATGTGAGACAGACCCGTCCGAGTGAACAGATTAGAGCTCCTTTGTTCCTTTCAGGAGGGGTGTGGAGTCACACTCTGCGTAGCACCAGGAGGGGTGAGAGTATTGAAGAAGACCTGCAGGCACTAAACCATGGCGGTACAGCCTCCCCGGTTATCAGCGCACTACTTTCCTTCAACACAGCTGCTGGGCAAAGGCGGGCACAAGTGTAATTAGTCTCAGGTGCTTGTTGGGAAAGGGCCACAATCACATTTACACAGGATAAGGGCTAGGCGTCCGTCTGCCCTGGAGAATTCATGGGGAACCGCCCCTTACCGTTGGGGAGAACACCAGACGGGTGACTGTATGTCTGCGAAGGTGCCCATCTGTTTTCCCTAATCTGCAGTGGGTGGTTCTGTCATCAGACTTGCGGCTAAGTGAAGCGGAACACTTGCCATTGGAATTAAATGAATCCGCAGAAGGTTGATGGAAACCAAAATGTAGATATTATATTATATCTCAGCTGCTCATGACATCCTGGGAAATCTTCCTTGGCATACCCACACCAGGAGTGATTCAGGAATCATTATTCAGAAGAAAACTGTGTTCCATTCCCATGATATCATCTTGATTTTATGATGTAATAATCTTCCAGAGAAGATTCTAACCTTGAGAATGCCCATGGAACATTGTGAGGATTCATTTCTCCAAATCCCTATTTTTTGTGTGTGTATGTTTTTGTTTGAAAGTCATGTTTTTTGAGTTTTTGGTGTCTTTTGTCCTTGATTTACCGTAAGGGTGTACCCTCTTAAAGTGGAAAAGTGAACGTGCAATATGTCATAGCAGATTTTCTGTACTTCCACAAACCATTATATTATTGGTGAAATCACCTCTTATTTTTAGAACTTGTCAGAAGATAACATCTGCACTGGAAATTGAAGGCTAATAGTCATGTTTTTCCAGGCATAGGGAGGTGTCATTTCAATACAAGTTTGCAGAAGGGGTTTATGTAGCTCCCTTCTACTGTAAATATGCAGGGTAATTGTAACCTTATTTATTCGTTTTCAAAAAAACTGTGATTATGCTTATTTTAAGAGTGGAATCAAAAGAAATTAACTCTGACAGAGAACCAGAGATGGCAACATTTTTGTTGGACAAGGTGAAATAAGAGCATGATGTCCTTTCGCACGATGGCATTGACATTAGAAGGATGCCTGTGTCTGCATATTGCCATAAAAAATGCCAGACAACCCAGAGAGTGTAATCTATAGCATTTATGTTGCTATATAAAGAGGCTTTTAAGATCACAATCGCAATATGCTTCCTTGAACAGCCACCAAGAGCAACAGCTGAAAGAAAAACTAATTAAAGAAGCCTTGATTTATAGGCTTTCGGGAAGGGGGGGGGGCACTTTCCTGGTCACACTTTCATCACTCAGTCGGTCTTCATCAGACGCTGGAGGTGGCTGTGCTATTGCAGCTGGGCGAGTGATGAATCTTAAAGCATATTCCAGGTCCTGTCACTTTGCATACCATTTTACCTTCCCATTACCCTTCTGCTCCAATCATAATTGGCAGTATGACCTCTGGACCAGTGAACTTGGATGTTTTTGGAGGGCGGTGCATTTAAAGGACTTTCATTGTGACATCACCAGGACAGGTGTGCATTTCTTAGTCCCCGGAGTTGAGTGTCAATTCACAAACACAAGCAACAAGTCAGATACTGCCCATTCAGAAAAGGCAGAAAAAGAGGTAGAGGCAACACCCCCCAAAAACATTTAAATGGACACAAGCCACATTTATACCATTTTATTGTGTGTTCACATTAGCCTGTAACATCCATTTGAGCCTGTGTTGGTTCTTGTTTGTTATACCTGTTCTCACAGACAAACATTTTCCTCCATCTTTATTTTTCTAACTCGCCTAAATCTTTCTGTCCAAGTGTTTGTTTGCTGCAAGTTTACAGGTATGATCATGGAGACTGTCTATGTCTGCATCAGCCTGTTGGAAAAATAGCTTTTGGAAATGTAGCTCAAAGCATGAGAAATGACAGGTTTCTCCTGTGCTTCGTGTAGGTGGATGTACGAGTGACAGGCTAAGAGAGGACTTTTTTATCCTCATATGCACCATCTCTTGGAAGCATCTTTTACACGGAGGAATAACTTGAAGGGCTTGCAGTCTACTTTATAAACATGCTGAGACATAGAGGAGTGGGTTTCAAATGAGTCACCTCCAGTGAAGAATCCCCAGTTTTTTTCAAAAAAATAAAATGACTTTTTCACATAAATATTTACAGCACAGAAGACCAAATAAAGCCTCACAGCGATCTTGACGCCCTCAAAGAAATTTCAAATTGGATTACCATTTTTGTTTTCTGGGAAGAGGAAAATCAGATACCTTTGCAAACTCAAGACACCTTTTTTGTCCTATTTAGTTTATTATATGTGCTTCTGGAAATAAAAATGAAATTAATGTTATAGGTGACTTCAGGATAATGCATGTATATTACATTCTTGGGTCAACTTGATCAGTTTCAGGGATTTCTCATGTTTTTGCTAAAAGGCTAATAGTTAAGAACCATGCTGGCATGCTAGCATTCCTTATTGTTTACTGTGTAGTTCATGTGCAGTGCACACGCTCTTGAATTACATCCAGCATCTGACACTCGCCAGAGTCCTCCTGTTGGGGTTCATAGCCTCAAGAGATAAGTAACATAGAGGAACGTCAACAGACTAAATCCTTTTGTGCCCCATGTTCTCATTTAAAAAAGAAAAAGAGTCATACAAAAACCACTGCCTCTGTGCGGTGCCTGTTGCTCTTCACCATCTTAAATGAGCCTGAAACAAAACTCATGCAGCACGAGGACATTCCATTTGAAAGGTAGCAGGTCAGCGTGCTTGCCTGTGTGCGTGCACCACTTTGTGCGTGCGTGCATGCGTAGGCCTGTATGCACGGGGTAAGTGGCCGTTTACCTTCGATTACATTTGCCCGTGAAATTAGATCCGTAAGTCTAAACAGACACTCAGCGCTAGGAGTGATCTTTATTACGGAAATATGTTTTTTTTTATACATTTGACCCTGGCGTGAACCTGGAAGGATGACCTCCGCCGGGACAGGCTGACAGATAAATGCAGGCCCCTGCACCGAAAGGCGGGGCGGGGGCGGTCCGGCGCGGGCCAGCAGCCTGCCGAGGGGAGGTGCCATTTGTTTGCAGTGTTTGTCAGGCTGTGGCAGGGCATGTTTACGCTTAAGACTCCAGTGGGCTGGAGTGGCTCTTACGCCCCGACCGTCTCTCTCTCGAGTGCGGGAGGCTCCTGCCGTCGGACAGCTACAGTAAAACATTAGGACGTGATTGAGTTCCCCCTCAGTGGAAGTAATTACATCTGAAGGGGCGGCGTAATAAAGCCGGGGGCCATTTAGCTCCGGCGCTGTTTAGTTTGAGAGGCAGAGTGCAATCAGGCCAGAATCATCAGAGGGAGTTTAACCGTGTGGAGAAATGTTTACGGCCAGCGCCGGCCCGGGGATGACAGCGCTCTCAGAGCTGCTTGAAAGAGCAGGACTGGCGACACTTGAATGAAGGATTGTAGACAGCAGCACTTTAGTGCCACGTTAAAGCCAGGGGAGGGGAGCGCGGCGAAGCCTTAGCGCACGCTAACTACAGGTCTCCGAGCTTTGCGGTCGTGCTGGATAGACAGCTGCTTTGTTCCTGGCTTTTTTTTTCCCCGGTCCCACAGTATACTCTCCACGCGCACCATGTTGATTTTCCACCAGCGTTGTGCAACAGTTGTGTTTATTTCCTTTGCATGTTTAGGCCAGTGCTCCTTCTGTTTGTATGCTGCCCTTTTAGCTTTTTACTTTGCCATTTGTAAAATTTTGTTTGTGACCTCAATGTTTTTACTGAAGGAGCATTTAAATCTGCAGGGTAAACACTGAACCGTGTGCCTCTTCAACATGAAGATCTTTTATTGCCTTAGATTATTATCAGCCTGTCAGACGGGCCAGTCACGATACTAACCGCATTGGACATGATTTATTGTGGTAGGCTATATCAGATGCATCGATCAATTCTCCTGAGCAGGGCCGGGTTTCTGCTGGCCTAATCCATATTTAATGAGGCAGAATTTTTTTTTTTGATGTTGGTACACTTCCCACAAAGTACCCCATCCGGACTATCAGTTACCAGAGGATTAGCAGATCTCTGCTGTCCCAGGACGGTGTTGTTGATGCTTGGGGGCACAGTGCAGGGCTTATATGTGCTGTCGACGGACATGGTTGGGATGCTTGCCCGGGATTGCCCCCTGTTTACGCCAGGCCGTTGGCACACGCTGCCGACTCTCCATCACGCCACGCCAGACCCCCGGGGAGCCCCTTTTCCTTGCTTCCAAAACCGTGGCAGCAGCCTGGCGTCGTGAAAACGGGAGGTGTTAAAAAGCAGCGCCTAACCATCTAGATTATCGCCATAAAACAGTAAAACAGAATGCCCCCGCTTTTGAAAGAAACAGGAAGTGCTGGGGAGAGACTGTGAGAGAGCCACTGCCAGCGAAACACAGCCAATGAAGCATGCCCGGTAGGCTCACATTAAGGGCCCCCCCTCCCGTTGCAATGACCCCGGAGGCCTGACTGACTCCCGTCTTCCCTCCCAAGCCGAGGCTGTGATTAAGTGCTAATCAAGTTGGGTTTTTAATTCGAGCCTCCAGGTTCTGTCCCCGCTATAAAGTACCTTTTTCATTGTCTTAAGCAATTGGAGCGTGTGGTGCCAGGAGGAACCAGGCGTGGGGTGTTGCTCATCTCGGCCAATAGCGTGCCGTCGCTCACACCTCTCCTGTCAATCGCCTGGAGTCAGACACAGGATTGGACGCCAGCCCACAGTTGCCCAGCTTTCCCTCTTCCCAGAGCGCAACGGCAAACCTACAGGCGTAAACATACGCCACTGCCAAGAGGGGCAGGACCTGCGGGTGCCTCTGCATGTTTCTACCCTCATATATTTGTCCTTTGAACGTGAAATACAAATTGGGAGCAATAACCAATAACCGAGGCGAACGCTGAAGAGAGCACAAAGGGGGGGAAATATTTTGACAGCGGCGGATCCCACAAACACGCCAAAGAGAAAGGCTCTGTGGTGACATTGTAAAAACACTGTGCATTCAAGTTCGGTTAAGCCAGGGAAAAAAAAAAATTAAAAAACACATGCATTCCACACTGCAGTGTTTTTTTAATCATCAGTATTTGTTTTTAATGTGCAGGTCTCTGTTATTCCCTATGAGCTAACTGGTGGAAAATAGCACTGGCTCTTTCAGTAGGTACAGTGTCCTGTAGGGTGAGGATGTATTAGGGTCTTCCCTGTCTTTTCCCCCTACTCATCCAGTGGTAAAGAGTGGCTCTCGATGTTTGTCTCTGTGCTGCTGGGCCATGAATCACCCGCCAACAACAATCCTCTGTCCCCTGTCCCATCACTGTCAGACTTAATTATTGTTTTCTTCAGCCTGAAATGAAATTACAATGGATGTATGATTTGCAATAGACACATCCTTCTGGCTAACAGATCTCCCCTCGTAAAAAAGAAGAAGAAGAAGAAAAAAAAAACATTTGGCAGTTCACAGAGTTTGGAAGCGATTCTAGACCTCTCCCCTTCTCTCCCTTTCTTAGATGCTTTTCCCATTTCCAGGACTTATTAAAATAGAAGGGAGAAAATTCATGCAGTGCTGTCATGTGATTGGAGCAGGCTGAAGTCTCTGGCAGCTCTGATTGGGTGAGGTGGTACTAGTGTAAATGAGGGCTCTGGAGAGACCCTGCACATGCCACAGTACTGAAAGCACTGATGACCTCATCAGGAGTACTGCATGAACTCCTTCTTTTTAACTCCCTCTCTGCCAATGATGTCAGACCAGATTTGGTGCTTTGAAATGATCATTGGAGTAACGTGATCCTTGAAACAAACAGCATTGCTGTGTGTGCATGTGTGTTTGTTTATGTGTGTATTTTCCGTGTCTTCATGTCATTATAAACATCATATCAGACATAGTGATCCCAATCTGGGATATGCATAAAGGCCACTGTATAATGTAATTAACTTGAGACCATGTGGCTGCCTTATTTCAGCTGTTTTTTTCCAAAACATGAGGCAAAAACCACCCTACCCCCTACAAAAGGTCCAATTTGACTCCTCTTTTGGCTCCTACAGACGGTGCCACCAACGGCATTAATGAGCCCGCCGAGTTTATTGGAAGATTACAGGATGTTTTGTCTGTGCCAGGGACTCCTCAAAACCCGGGATACAGGGAGAGAAAAAGGCTGCCGCCTTCCACGGCTGTCGCCACGACGACTCCCCCGGCCCCTCCGAGGGGCCCAGATGGCCGGGAGGAAGGGGGTGCGCGTGGCTCCGGGAGCGCATCTGTGCCGTGTTTGCGCTCGCCGCGTGCGGCGGGCTCTCCCTCCCACCGCCCGCGTGCAGCTGCAGCTCCTCCGCCTCCCACGCCAGGGCCGTGCAACGCTCACACTCATGCGCACCCCACCGTGCGCTGCGATGATTCACAATAGCGGACCGCGGACCTGGGCTTTGTTTCTGGATGCCCCGTGTCATTCCAGGGAGGTGGTATCCAGGGTGAAAGAGAAGGAGGCCGAAGCAGAGCCAGGCTGCCGGGTTAATTTCGGGCAGCTCTGGGGTGACCTCTGTCCCGTCTGACGCTCTGTTAGCACTCTCCCTGTATTAAGACCCTGACTTGGCTCACCTCCCACTGCTGCCCTCTTGTCCCCTGTTTGTCCCCAGGGGGCGTGCGTGGAGGCGGAGTAATTAAACTGTAATAAATATTCAGCAGGTGTCCAGTCAGGAATGACTCCATCCCAATTTAGGCCAACTGTCAGTCACCCGCCCCTCACTTCATGTGTTACCTTGGAAATGGCTGCAGATGGGACAAATACAATACTAATTCCATACAAAGGGGCCTTGCAATGGAGAACAGATTATACTTTGTCACTTTTTCATGTAAATATTGAACAAATCCTGACTAATCTGTATTCCATTCTATTCTTTTCTATTTTGCTTTTTTTCAAACACCCTACCTTCTGTAGATTACATAATTCATCTTACATACTCACATAGCTTTGTTACAGTGTGTTAATCCCAGCTAAATTTTCCTCCTTTTAAAATGTCAAACATCAAATAAGCATCGTGAAATAGTAGCCCCTTTACCCATACATGCATGAGAAATATTGGAATGAGAACAAATAATTTTCGCTCACGTTTCCTTGTTCACACTGTTAAAAATGGTTATTTCACTGGCCCAGTAGACGTAGATGACTTTTCTCCAAACTAAAATGTGCACTATCAGCCCCTTTCCAGCAGTGACTTGTGAGAGATAAACGTGGAGATTAGTAATTTAGACCACATGTGAGGCTGTGTAAGCCATATAATAACAGACAATTTACAACCCTCGGAAATATTATACCCGGGTAGACGACAAGCTCCCTTTTTTCATTTGTAATCCCAACGTCCACATCTGTGCGTCAGTTTGTTATACGAAACGACTCCTCTCAAAAGCTGTGTACTCCAGCTAGTAATTTTCTCTGATGTTTTTTCCATTGGTTGAACCAGTGAGCAGTGTGCAAAAACTGCAATGAGCAGTTGTATATATAATATATAAAGGTTCATTTTAAAAATACACAAACGAGTGACAACATTCCAATCGACAGCAAATGTGGTCGCACTGAGGCTTTTTGGTCGGCTGCGTTGAGGAGTTAATAATTTGTGCCGGTTCACACTTCCCTGCTGACTTTTTGTCGTATTTATTTTTCTGACCAAAGTAAAACCTTCCTTGAGAAATTTTCCCTGAAACCTTGTGGGAAAAATTTGCCTGTGGTGGTGAAGTACTGTGCGCTTTGGCAGGGCCTTCGCAAGCCCAAATCTTGTCCTATAACTGGATCCAACTACAATTGGGGTCAACAGCGGATTTGGCTTGCAGGTCATTCCCAGGACCCTCAGCTAGGCTCTCCCCATACCTCCCTTAGGTCTAAATTACAAACTGTAGTATTTCATCCCTCTAAATAACATTTTAAGTAAGAGCCGCAAATCAAATACCTACAGAGCCCACCTCCAGGGATTGTGCTCCATGCTAATTAGTGACCCGCACAGTGGATTGGTCTGAAGGAAAGCTGGCTTCTAAGAGTAAGACCTGCTGTGATTTTGGTGGCTACATTTCTCCGTTGGTCGCAGTAACGGGTGCTATACAGTGCTTAATTGTTCCTGAAATTCCTGCAAAGAGTCCTGCGTTTTCCATTGCGCTTACATATGTTTTGAATATAAAGGTCATATGGTAAGAACACTTTCTCACATTTTACTGCACAGTTCATGACTACTCCTCAGACAAGTGTTTGCACATGCTAGTGCATGCATGCATGTGTATATGTATGTGTGTATGTGCAAGTGTGTGTGTGCGTGTGTGTGTGTGTATGTGTATGTGTCTGTGTGTGTGTGTGTGTGTGTGTGTATGTGTGTGTTTGTGCATGTGTGTACAAGCATGAGCATGTGTGTATACATACACGCGTGTATGTGCATTTTCTACACCTTATAATGGCAGTATTCTGTGCTTCCCCATGGTGACTGTGAGCTCTGTTGTGCAGGTTCCTTTGCCTCCCATTCCTATACTGTGCCTTCCTTCCTTCTTTCTCTCCATCAGCGTCTGCTCTCCCCTCTGTTATCCCCAGCACTCTTTCTCACTCCTAAAATGGTTTGATGTTTTAATCGATTCCAGCTGTGAGGGCCAGATAATAGGCAAGCACAGGCAGTAATGGAGGACAGGAATGATGGAGGGAGAGAGGGAGAGAGGGAGGGACCCGACTTTCTGGCCTGACTGTCCCCTGTGTCTTGTTGACATTACAGCCCTTTTTCACCACAGTCACAGACGCTCTGTCCCCCTGCCAAGCATCTGTGTCGTGCACCATGCTGAACATACCTCTCCCCCTTGTAATTGCAGGGCTGAAGTGCTGTAAGGGGTGAATTGCTGAAATGCATTGAATTGTTTTCTTTTTATATAAATGGAAAAAAAATTAAAATCAGAAAGGAGGCCAATCACTGTAGTTGCTTTGGTGCTCTTGGGCATGGATTATGTGTGTCCTGAATCAACATGCATACATCTCTCTACTTGTGCTCTGGAATCTTAGGCTAATTAGATTGAATGTACTCGGCAGTTGATCTCTAATTGAGTGTGGATTTAATGTGGCTGCACTCTGTGCCTTGGTAAAAAGGTTTGCTACGTTTTTTTTTTCTCTCTTCTTTCAATAAACAATTGATGCAGGCATGGTAGAAATCATAGCAGAGCCTTGGCAATCTGGCTGAACATAAGACTTATGCCAGCAATAAATCTTGACGTTCAGCGCATTGAAATTGTTCCACTTTGAAAAGGTGACCGAAAGATAACAAATGCGTCGGCTCAAGCCGAAACCCGAAACATTTCTGCTCTCAAGATGTCGCGACCGTTCCCGAGCTGACATTACGATCGACGAAGCTGATCTTGGACAGGGCGAAAGACAGTTGGTTTGCTGTCTTGCAAAGATCTGGGCTCGCGCCCAGCTCCACAACAGTGGTTGGAAACAGTTTTCATGTGCACAGGACATTGTCTGATAATAGTGCTCTGGCCTGCAGCAAGTCATATTGCTCCTTTTGAAAAAGAAGGAAAAAAAATATAACACTGCATACGGAATGCATAAAGGCGGTCACTGATCTTGACGTATATGTGATGTTTTACAGAAATGGGATAAGGGAGCAGATTCGTTTTTTAAGCAGACATCTGGAGGGAGAGGAGCACTCCACAAATCTGGAATATTGTTCGAGTGATGTCATGCAAAGGCCATTTCTCAAGGGCGGCGTGTAGGGGAGCGGCCTGTTAATTTGCACGGGATAACGTCCGCTTTTGATCGCCAGCCGTCCGTACGTCGGGAGCGATGAGTGCAAAGGCGTACGCGTGACCTCCGGGGGACACGTTTCCCTCTTTAAAAAGGAGAATTTGAATGTTTTAAAAACAATGAAAAAAGAGTTATGAAGCATGGAGTGGAGTTAGCTTACCGGGGAACAATTATCCAGACTCCAGTAAGGGGAATGGATGAGTCCCAGAGGACAAGCCTTAATTTCAGCTCCTTTTTTTTAGGGAAGTCACTGCTGTGTCACATGGGAAGCTGTGGTCTGAGCTGCCATGTTGAGACAGAGCTGTAAACGGGTATTTGATGCAGTGTCTTTCGGTGGCATTGTGTCGACCATCAGTATGTTGTTTTTCTCTAAATCATGGAAAAGGGAGTGATCACCATCATTGCAGAGGAAGGAGAGGCTCACTCAGGGCTTTTTACTCCACTAGGTGTCACTAGATGAAGGGGGCATGTCTACAGATTGCTCCCGACATTGCTCTCAGTCTGGCCAAGTCATGCAGCTAATGTGGAATTCTTCGGGTAATGCTATATTACATCCATTGTGACTACTGAGGTGGGGACACAAGCTCATTTTCAATGATTCAACATGTTGGCCTGGAAGGTGAGAGTTTAAGCTCCTTAAAAGAAACAGGCTTTGAGCTTGCCTGGTTGACATGAAGCACCAAAAGAAGCTGTTGTTATTAAAAACAGGAAGGTTTCACTCTTGGAAAAAAAAAAAAAAAAAAAACCAGAATATTTCAGGACTTTGTGGGCGCCTAAGGGGTTAACCCACTGGATTGTGTTGTGACTCCATGGGCTGCCTCCATTTCCCCTCAGACTCTCACCACAGACTCTGTACCTCGCAACTCTAAAAAGGGCTCACCCAATAGCAGTGAGCCCTCGGTCTGTTTTTAAACGTCTTTTGCCAGGGGGCAAGGAGGTCCATTTCTGTGGCGCCTCAGTGGGGTCGTTTTAAAGAGACCCTGTAGTGAGAGAGGGGGTCCCCAGGTCTGGTTTTCTCATCCCCCTCTCATCCCTCTCCCATCCCCTGGAGAGCCCCTGCGTAGATGACAGCAGCTGGGATCTCGCTTGACAGCCTTATCTCTGAGCGGAGAAGAAACCAAACCTTCCCTTTCATCCAAACCTCAATGCACTGCATAGATAACACATACAGTGATTGATAAAGACAGCTGTAGTGGAACAAACATATTGGTAATTGTGAATGAATTGATAAAAACATACGAGCAAGACTATAGGATATCTGAAGGAAGATATGCACGGGGAAAAAAATCCAGTGCTGTGCAATGCTGTTATTTGGACAGCCAGTGTTGTGCCATAAGGCCTACTAGTTCCTTGTGAGCCTTTCAGTATGTTCTCAGTGCTGGAAACAGTATGGTGACTGTGTCAAAAATGACGGTGCTCACTACGGGGCTGGAAGGAGATATGGAAAGGTGCTTCTGCACCTGCTGTTTCTGTCTGCAAGCTCAGCAAGAGAGGTTTTAGAACAGTGGGCGGTTTTGCTGAGAAGTGATGCCAGGACAACAGACTGGAAGCCATGGTTCCATTCCATCACTCCTGGTGTCGCTCAGGCTGCTGCTCTCCCCCCTTTATTCTCACTCTTTCTCTCTCTTTTTCGCTCTATCTCTCTTTCTCTCTCTCTTTTTCTGTCTCTCTGTCTCTCTATCCCCCTCTTTCTCTCCCCTTTCTCTCTTTCACTCTGTGCATCCCTCCTCCTCTCTCTCACCCACTCTCTGTCCAGGGATTTTGGGCTGTAAACACACACAAGCTCAGATAATCAGTTAGCAGTGAACCCACACAGAGGAAGGCAGAAGCCATCCAGAGAGGCAGGATGCACCGTTGGCTGTGAATTGATAGATGCCCCCATAAAACAGCGGTCACCTTGAAGTCACGCCTGAGCCAAGTGCATGATGGGTATTTCCAGCCTTGACGAATTGATGGTAAGCAGAACCCAGTCTGCAGTGCATCACTGTGAAAGAAAAAAATGAGTCTATTCAGCTGTTTAAGTTCTCTCATCTATAAAGAGCAAAAGACTGCTTTTTAATGCATGGGATCATAGATTTACTAGAGAGGTACTGTTACTGTCCAAAATACCCAATAAAAAAGATATGAGATATGGTGACTGCAAAGACGTCCGCTGTATGGATGACCAGGCCGATGGTGGTGCTTTCCTCAGTGGTCCTTCCTGATTTTTTTTCAGAAGGCACTCGCTACCCTGCTGCAGCCCATTACTCCTTTTGGAGAGGCATCCGTGCGTCTCGGGCGAACAGTGTCCTCTTTGTGTGAACCCCCGGGAGGAAGGGGCTAGTTTCTGTCCAATGTCCACAAGCGAGCGGCACTCTGCAAGCCTTAGTGCAACTCCAGACCACTTTCTGCCACACAGAAATCCAACTGGCCAGTACATCTGTGTGGTTTTTTTCGAATTATAGCTCTGCCCAGCGCAGATGTGTAGCGGTTAGGTAGAAATCGCACACTCGGACATGAATTTTTGCTATGGAACAGAGGCAAAAAATGCTATTTTTTTCCCCAGAACTTTTTTTTGTTGTTGTCGAGAGGTCAGAATATTTCGGTTGGACCTGTTTCTTGCCCTCTGTTGTTGGAGTGCAAACACTCCTGCCTGTTGCGCTCTGGTTTGTTTATATGTTGAGGAAGTCCTCTTGACCAAAACCAGCAGAACTGAGGTGACCTCTGTGGCCAGGGGTTTCAGAGTGGGCTGTGCAGTAATGGTGAGGGTGCTTCATCATCTTTTTTGGAAAGGCAATCTCCTGCCTACACCTCTCTCTCCGCACAATAGTAACATCTTCCCCTGGTGCTGGCTGTGACTGCATTTTGGGTTTTGTATGGCTGGCGTTTTTTTTTTCTACACCAGTGTTTATGAAGCAGCCACAAGGGAATGAAATCTTTTCATATTCACCAGGGAGGGCGGGGTGAGTAATCCCGCAACAAGGTCGATCCTCATCAGGAGGGAATTTCAGTCCATCACATGGAATCATGTGCGTGTTTCACTCCATCACATGGAATCATGTATGTGTTTTACATCCCCAGTGGGTAAACGCCAGCTCAGTGCACACAAAGGGTGTGTGTGTGTTTGTGTGCGGAGGGTCTGGACGAAGTGTGGGCTAATTGGCCAGTTGGCACACTCGCACGTGCACCCTGTCATCTGTGCTTCGTTTTGTTTGGCTGAGGAGCCTCCCTGATTGGGTGGCTTTGCCTCAGGCTTCCTGAGATGCGTTTATTTGACTAAGCATTCTGATAAAAACGCAATGTGATCGAGGGCCACACCACCATTTTACTGTGTTTTGGCCTTTTTGGCATGTGGTTTCAACTCTTCCCCCTTCGGATGACCCACTGAGGTCTGTGAACCAGCTCTTCTCGCTCCGCTTGGTCATGGGTGTCTTGTGAATCTGAATGTGGTTTAATACAGAGGAACCGGGTCACGGCAATTGCTGCTTTGTATTTGCTTTACCCACGATGCATTGCTTCCAGTACACCACTGTGAGTTCTCAGAACTAGTGAATTGCGGTGGTCAATGTTCTCTTTAAGCACGCCATCAAATTAGGAGCTAGCTTCTATAAATAGGACCCATCCAGGCATGGGTTCTGTTTTCTTCAAGTGTTGGCACATACTCAACGGCCACAAAACAAGGACTTCAGACTAAGCTAGAGCATTGAAGTGCTTCTCAAAGCTTCATGCACATTAGCTGAAGTGTGGGACATAAATGCTGTGTCCAATTTTTTTTTGTCATAAATCTCATAAGAAATTGTGAGAGGAAAAAAAAACTAGCATGGAAGGTTCGGAAGAAATAATGGCCTAGCAGCAGTGAGCCCGTTATCTTTGGATTCAACCTGCACGTTTTATGAAGTGTCCGGCCAAATTCTCCTCTCTGCACTGATAGGAAAGCCCCATCATGCCTCACTCAGACGCTGAAAGTGTTGCTGGAGAATAACTGGCCGCTGCTGTTGACTGGGAGTGGCGTTTCTGAGTCTCTTTTTTTAGACTTTTGACTTTAAAATGGAAAAAAATTACAAGGGAAAATGAAATCTCAGTGAGCAGAAGGAGAGAAGCGAAAAAAAAAGCAGAAACTACAAAGAGAAGGAGAGTCACCCTGAGACAGCATTTCTCTCAGCAATCACAATGCATCAGCGTTCCTTTGAAAACATCAATAGGTCTGTGCGAGGGAAGAGATCTTGTCAAAGGCTGTCTCTTAGCTTCACTTGTGAGGAGAGTACTGCATTGTCGTTGGCCCATAGGGCATTTTACAGGGGAATTGATACAGTGGATGAATCTTTTGTTCGCATAAGTCATAGTGACACAGGGGTCACCATGTTAAAGGTTAAAGGTCGGTGCATTAAGTGGCCCTGTGACCTTAAGCACTGTTCAGTGCACACTGCTGAACCAGCCTTGAACTCCCTTACAACTTCCCTTTGAAGCACTCATTTTATAGCAGAAATTTTGACGTGGACTTCATCCACTCTGTGCCAAAGCGTGTTTGCCAAATCTTGAGCCACATTATGACACACCTCTGTCGTTGCAGAGCCGAGGACCCATTTGGCCATTTAGCACACCGCACTTAGGACTTCTTAACGAGGAACTAAAGGTGTCATGTAAAGAGATCATACAAATCCATCTTCGCTATTGCCTTCATCAGAGCACTGGCGAGCTGCTGGAGATTTCCACCTCCACATACTAGAAGGTGTAATTTCTGAAATTGCCTGGGCCGTAAGCCTGTTATGAATGCCCTCTGAGCCAGGACTCCTCCGCTCTCTCTCTCCTCTCTCTCTCCCCCTCCTCTGCGGTTCTCACCACCTTGTGTTTGAGGTAGAGGAGGCCTGGCCTGTCGCGCTTGCACAGAATGATAGCACGCTCTTTCATGCCGTCCTGATCAGGCGCCAGTGGAAATCTGCGGTCAGCTGCTTCACGTGGGAGGTTTAAAGTGGCCTCTGACAGCTGCAGCGGCGGGGTCAGGCGCGCCGCCCCTCAGAGGGGTAAATCAGAGACGCTCCTGTGGGAGAGAACGCCGTGACACTGAGAATCAGCCTTTAGAAAATGTCTGAGGAACCGGTGCAGCGCTCTCCGTCTGTTTGATAGTAGTTTAGAGTTGATCCTTTTTTTTTATTTACAGCTTAGAGTTTTCCACTGTACTTTTACGGGTAATGATGGTCCTTGAAATTCATGTGCTTCCACGTTCTGCTAGTCTGACATATAATCCTGCCCCGCTCTAATGTTACTCATGGACTTAAAAGTATATGGAGAGGTTTGCAACTGTGTGATTATGAAGAAGCTTAGGATGCAGGCTTAGCTTGGTGTTGGAGACATGGGGGCGGTTTGGGTTCGGTGGAGACAAGGTTAGGGGAATACTATCATAAGGGGGTTGAGGGGTGGGGGTGCTCAGTTTGTTTTCTCTGTGTGTGGGGGAGCTGGAGCACTGTTGATGGCATGCAGAAAAGTTTTTGGAATTTAAGCTTAACAGCGAAGATGATGGCATCGCTGATAACACCCCTCTTTCCTCGATCGGCTATCCCGCAGTCTCTGAAGGGAACGTGTACCATCCGAAGGCCTATTTGGTATCAGTTTAAAACGGCAGTAAAGGAGATGAGACCGTGCTGAACTTGGTTTGAACCTGCCCGTAAAACACGTGCCTTCTGTTCCTGCTGCGGTCTCTTTGCTGAACATACCTCTCCAAATCTCTCAATCCCCCCCATCTTTACTGTACCCTAGCTTGTCAGCAGAGGGTCAGAGTTCTCTCATCACGCCGTTGTGTTTTCCCGTCTGGCTTTTCAGTGTCCTCACCACGCTGTTAAAACAGTGTGCCCAGCTCGCTTCAGACCTCACTCCACTGCCAGTGGCATCCCCAGACGCTCACTAACTTATCAAAACTACCAGCACCGTTACAGAAACTGCTCCTTGTTAAATATGTCTATAATCATCCTTCATCCTTCATATTAAAGTGTGTTTGTGAAAGAACAGGGGGGAAAAAGAAAAACAGAACTGGAGCAAGTGGCTCATTTTCGGTTACAGGTCTCTCTCTTTTCCCTGCTCTCATTCCCAGGTGCGAGATTGTTTCTGCTACATTTTTTCGGTTTCATATCATAAATATTTAATATAGGCATTGTCTGCAAGCCAAGCTTTTATGAAAGCAGCGTGCCCAGGAAAATAAACACTTCGTGGCTCCTTTTAACTAAAATGGAAAGTGATTTGGAGTTGTGTTTCCCCCCTCGAATAGGGTTCGCATTCAGGGCCTGCCACGACCGGCCAGTCACAGGAGAGGAAATATTTTTCTTAGAGTGTGGTTGGGGAGCGCTCGTTTTCTGGTGCGCTCGGGGCCCACAGGAATTGTGGGCCGGTTCCCCGCTCTCTTTACACGCTCCAGGTCCTCATGGAAAAATGGCTTTATCCGTGAAGCAGATTGCGGGGTCCACTCCGCCGCCTTACCCGCCCTCAGCCTGGTTACCGTGAGGCCTCTCTGCTCTTGTCCGTGAGATTCCAGCTTTTGTCACGCAAAGGTGGACGAGCGGGGCCGCAGTTATTAATAATGTGCCCTCTGCTAGATGGTAAACTGTTCTGGGTTGAGCTTCAGGGCTCCACTGTTAGCGGTGGAATGTTCTGGAATGTTCTTGCTGCTGGTGCTCTCAGGTTATCCAGCCCTTCCACGGTTTGTTTGTCTGCTCTGTTTTAGTACCGCTGCCGTGCCAGCGTGTGAGTTCATTTGCACTCCCTCCACCTTCTCAGTGCTATGATATACGCTGTGTAAATGAAGGCCAGAGTTCTCCTTCCAGGCCCCTGTTGGCCGTCTGCCGTGGCAAGATGATGCTGCTTCTGCGCGGTCATCATCAAGTTTAATGAAAGATTTCCACAGGCAGGTGTATAAATACCCACATTCATTTTCTATGGTCGTTTTTTTTTTCTTGGTATGTTTCTCATGGATACCTACTCAACCGCAGGGCTGTTTTGTTTTGAGTCCATTTACTCCTTTTTTTTTATCAAGTGTGTCCACTGAAAATTTCCCATTTCCGCACCATTTAGACCAGATAGCAGCGCCCCTCTTTCGCTCACTTCAGCCTTGGATGTGGAAGCTCTCCTGTTTCTCCGAGCGAGAGAGACAGCGAGAAAGAAGGAGCGTTGTGATCAACATTCGAGCCTTACCCGAGCTGTAATCTCCCTCCAGCAGTAATCGACGGCCAACACTTGCAAACAATTATCCTGCCAGTGCCCAGGGGCCTGATCTGATTGGCTTGTTTGCCTTGCGCTGCCTTGGGAGCCGCTGCAGTAATTGAGCACGTTCCCCCAAGTGACAGAATCCGTGGGGGCCTATCTCCTCAATCCCAGACTCCTCAGCAGCTCTCTGTACACCAAAACCAGATCCCAGCCTGCCTGGCGCTGTATGTCGGGTGAGCTGTACTGTGCCACACCACGCTGTGTTCCAGCCGCCCTTGTCACCATCCCATGCAGACAGACATTACTCCTGGAAGTAACATTGCCCCTGTCCCCCAAAACTGGCAGCTGGCCAGGCCTTGTAGGAGCTCAGGATCTGTGAAAGTCATTCAACCCCCCCCCCCACACCCTCCCTTCTCCTCCAGTGCTGCTGCCTGCCAAATGGGGCCAGATGGGCCTGTGTGCTGGCACCATTTCACAGAGCAGCAGCCCCAGAAGAAGGGGGGGGTTTGTGCGTTTCGAAAGCTCCCGGTGTCTACGCTCGCGGAGGGGCTGTGTCCCCCCGAGCTGCCATCGGAAAGAGCGTAACTCGAGCTCCAGACCAACAGAAACACACAATCTGTTTACTTGTTTAATGGAGAGTCGGTCTGGGTTTTACAGAACCGGTGGCGTGCTGTGTTATGGATGATTTTCGGTCGGGGTGGTTAACATTCAAACGAAACGTTACGCAAACAGTGCTTCTCCTTTTTCCCCCCTTTCCCCACGAAGTCGGAGTCTGGGGCCTGGAGATGGAGGAGCCTTGTCCTGACCCGCGTCTCCGTTCTGTTCTCCGCAGGTGACGGCGACCGACGCAGACGGCGGCTCATTTGGGTCCATAACCTACTCCATGGGGTCCGGAATCGGCACCGTCGTCCCCACCCAGTTCGCCGTCGGCAAGGAGACGGGCCAGATCTGCACCACCGTGACGCTGGACCGGGACCAGGGCCAGTCCAGCTATGACTTCACCATCACCGCCGTGGATGGGGTGAGATGGGGAAACTGTCACATGCACCCACCCCCCATCAAAACTCCATTACATCACATCACATTTGCTTGGCAGACGGTCTTATCCACAGCAGATCACAAAAGAACAAATCATGTAGTTGTACAGCTGGATATTTACTGAGGATACACTTAAGTACTATTGTGCTGGACGTTGCTCTGGATAAGAGCGTCTGCTAAATGAATGTAATATAAAGTAATGAGGCAATGGGTACAAAACAGTGCCCCATGTAGCAACTGAAATGGCAGCTTTTGGATTAAAAGCGGTTCTTATTACCCCTATACCTCACGTGTCATCACAGGACAGTAAACAGTCATGCCTCACAGGGTTCAGGGTTCATCCTGGGTTGCGGGGATGCTGTAGTGCCATGAAGCAGTCAGCAGAGCTACACGTCTCTCATTAAAGAAATTCAATGAAAAATTGAGGCTTGCTGGCAGGCGTGTGCGACAGGATAGCATCCCGAGTGCTGCCTGCCAAGTGACATTGAAAAATAAAGGGTGAAAAATGAAAGGAAATGACTGCGGTCATGTTAAAGCAATAAGAGGGAGGAATGGCTCGAATGCTGTTGGGCAGTAATATTTAATTAGCAGGAGCCCTGGCTCAGTGGCCACCCCTCACACTCCTACTCTGGGTTTTATGACCCGATCACTGGTCCAAATGAACAGCCAATGAAACAACAAGTGTCAGGGGTGGCAAGCCCGCCCACCCTGAACGTGTCCTGACAGACTACTCTCCATCCCATGGGAGACTTTCTGGCCATTCCGTGGACAGGCTACAATTCGATTTAACCCGCAGCTTTTTAAAGGGGCCGCTGGTTGGTCTTTACTCGTCCAGTCAGCTTTTGAATAGCTGCGCTGCTTTGTCCACACGCTTCGTTCACCATTCAGACGGTCACCGTTCCTGCGTGTCCTCCCTCAGGGCGGCCTGAACTCAATGGCCTACGTGAAGGTGTACCTGCTGGACATCAACGACAACGCGCCCACCTTTTACCCGGTGCACTACGCCGTCAGCCTGAGCACCCAGAGCGCGCCGGGGACCTCCGTCGTCAGGGTGACGGCCTACGACCCCGACGCGGGGAAGAACGGCAGGGTGACGTACCGCGTGGCCCCCGGAGGCGGCTCCTCATACTTCACCCTCAACAAGGACACAGGTCTGTGAGATGGGTTACAATGACATGTGATGTCACTCTCACAATGGGTCTCCTGCCAAATTACCCATACAATACTCTTAAATAGTTTCTACACTGAATAGTCAGATTTATATATAGTTGAATTTTTCATATTTAAGAATTTATTATTTTGCTTTGACAGATACCCTGTTGATAATGAGAGCATGAGTCTTACATCTCACATCTTTGACATTTAGCAAACACTCTTATCCAGAGCGACTTACATCGGTTACAGTCTTTTTTGTAACAATGTTATTAGCGGCATTGCCCCAATGGGGAATTGAACCAGCAACCTTTCGATTACGAGTCCTGCTCCTTAACCACAATGCTACACTGCTGCTCCCTATATATGGCTATATATCTTGTGC
Organism: Megalops atlanticus; assembly: GCA_019176425.1. Lineage (NCBI taxonomy): Eukaryota > Metazoa > Chordata > Actinopteri > Elopiformes > Megalopidae > Megalops > Megalops atlanticus. Next base: position 30,120,565 of record CM032883.1, on the reverse strand, counting down.
ATGATCTGCTGTGTTAGGTCAGTGTCAGTGCTGGTTCCCTGAATGGCGTGAGTGTGTCTCTGCAGGCGTGATCTCTCTGTCCCGCTCTCTTCACGGGAAGGCCAACTCCATCATACCCATGGTGATCACAGCCCAGGACGGGGGCGGGCTGATGGCCCCCGTCAACGCCAAGATCAACATCAGCATTGTGGCCGGCTCGGTGGCGCCCCCGGTGTTCGAACAGTCACAGTACTACTTCACGGTGTCGGAGGACGTGTTGCGTGGGACAGAAGTGGGTGTGGTGCGGGCGAGCAGCAGGAACGGTGCGTTCTCCTCTCTGCATGACCGTTTTCTCCCCCCTGCGTTAGCAGAAGGCCCCAAGCCTAATAGCATGCATACTGCAGTGACCAGACCCCCTGTTCGAACAGGCACACACTGTACTGTTTCATTCAAACATGTTTGTGTGGTAGAATGTGGTGAAAGGCCCTGTGAACTTTTTTTCTACTCAGTGGGCCAGTTGTACAAATAGGCATAGAGCCACAATACACACCTCATTTGGAAATCGCATTAATCAAAAATTCCATTTCGCCACTCTTTTGCACTTTTTCACTCATTTATTTTGGACACCCAAGGCTTTCCCGTTAAAGTCCTACTATTTGACAAATTGCTCACCTTTAGTTCGAGAGCCAAAGAGCTCAGCCACACCGAAGTGTCTCTGATTCTTATTCCCTTTCTCTTCCAGGGTATTCCAAGGACATGTCCTACACCATCTGCTCCGGCGACCCAGACGGCTACTTCACGGTGGACTCGGAGACGGGCGCCCTGCGGACGAGCTTGCCGCTGGACCACGAGGCACGGCCGTTTCTGGACCTGGAGGTGCAGGCGCAGAGCGGTTCCCCTCCCGCCTTCGGGCAGGCCCGGGTGCGCATCACCATCGCCGACGTCAACGACAACGGCCCAACCTTCCTACCCTCATCCTCCGAGTCCCTCCTGCTGCCCGAGGCCACCAAGATGGGCGTGGTGGTGTACCGGGTGCGGGCGGAGGACCGCGACTCGGGCTCCAACGGGCAGCTGAGCTACGACCTGGTGGGCGACGGCGGCGGCCAGCGCACCTTCAGCATCGACCGCAGCAGCGGGGAGATCCGCCTGGTCGGCTCGCTGTCCTACGAGAGCGTGCCGCGCTACGACCTGCTGGTGACGGCCAAGGACGGCGGGGCGCCGCAGCTGAGCGCCACCTTCATGCTGGTGGTGCACGTGCAGGCTGAGAACGACCAGGGCCCCGTGTTCGACACGCTCACCTACCGCGTGGAGCTGAAGGAGGGCACACCCCTCAACACCCGCTTCCTGCAGGTGCGGGCGCTGAGCCGGGAGGCCGCCGGGTCAGGCGGCGGGGGGGCGGCAGGCGCCACGCCGTCAGGCACGCTGGCGTATCACCTGCGCCCGGACGGGGACGCCGCTGGGTTCGGCATCGCCCCTGACAGCGGGTGGCTGTTTGTGAAGAGCGCCCTGGACAGGGAGGCTAAGGACCTGTACCTGCTGACGGTGCTGGCCACCACCGGCAGCGGGCAGCTGAAGAAGACGGGCAGCGCTACCGTGCGCGTGTCGGTGACGGACGAGAACGACAACTCCCCCCGGCTCTCCCAGGAGCGGGCCTTCCTGGCCGTGCAGGAGAACCTGCCCCCGGGGACCGGATTCGGGAGAGTGTCGGCCACCGACCGGGACGCCGGCCTCAACAGCCGCCTGACGTACCGCCTCTTGCACATGGACCGCAACTTCCAGATCAACTCCCAGACAGGTGAGCTGTCTCTGTCTTCTCATACGCGCTCAACCATAAGAGCTCTCTGTGAGTTTCTCTGCCTGCCCAAACAGAGGAGCTCTCTGTGAGTTTCTCTGCCCACTCAAGCAGATGAGCTCTCTGTGAGTTCCTCTGCCCACTGAAACAGGTAAGCTCTCTCTGTCTGTCAATGCTTATTCAAACAGGTGAGCTCTGTTTGTGTTTCCATACCCACTCAGTCAGGTGAGCTCTCTCTATGTTCCTATGCACAGCAGACAGGCAAGCTCTCCCTGTATTCCCGTCTCCATTCAAACAGATGGGCAGATGTGATCATTCACATAGCTCATCAGCCAACACTGTCATCCAAGTGAGCAGCTACGGCTCCAATGTCAGGCTTTCGCTCCCGCAGATCCGTCAGCTGCGTCTGACAGCAGCACAGAGACTCACACTGGGCTCTAATCGCCCGACAGTCGCAGCTCTGTGCAGGGACCGCAGTGGCTCGACCCTTCTTGACTGTGATTAGGCCCTGGCTGAGACATCAGTCTCTGGCCCAGCTGCTAAGGTTTCCTGTCTCACCAGCTGCGCTGTGCCATCTGCGTGCCAGCGCTCGCTGGCTGGAACATTAATCTTTTATGCGCACAGCGGTCCGTTGCCATGATCTCACCCGGAAGCTTCTCTATCTCCCCCTCTCAGGCGAGATCAGCACCAGGACGGGCCTGGACCGGGAGCATCAGTCCAGTTACCAGCTGGTGGTGGTGGTACAGGACGGAGGCACGCCACCACGCAGCGCCACCGGCACCGCCCACATCACCGTCCTGGACGTCAACGACAACGCCCCCTCCTTTACTCAGACCCAGCCCGGGAGAGAGCTGGTCATGCAGGTGAGAGAGAACGCTGTACGACAGCTGATAGTGACAGATATTGCTGTTTAATTACATGGCAGAAGTGAGAGGTGCTCACCCCTCTTCACATGAGTGACACACTGAGACACACTGAAACTTGTCTTCACATGTGTGACACATCGAGACACACTGAACCCTGTCTTCACATGTGTAACACAGTGAGACACACTGAAACCCCTCTTGACCAACTGTACACCCCCTGCAGGTGATGGAGGGGCAGCCTTCTGGCTCTCTAATTGGGACAGTGCTGGCCAAAGACCCAGACGAGGGGGAAAATGGCACCATCTACTTCTCTCTGTCGGGTAAGGTTGTGTCTGACTGGCTGGCTGAGTGACTGAGGTAGTAAGCGGGTGAGTGAGTCAGTAAGTGAGTGGGTGAGTGTATGAGGAATTACCAAGTGGGGGTGGTATGGTAGATGTAGCACAGTGAGGCTGCAATTCAGTAACAGCATAGGAATTTTCTATGTGAAACCCTTGCTTCAGCCCCCTCAACTGCATGATTATCCGCTGAATGTTTTTCACTGCTGGGGCAGGTTAGTACTTCCATGCCTGACTCTTGTTCTCTCCTGCAGGCCCCAGGGCAGAGCGCTTCTCTCTCAACCCTATCACAGGAGAGCTGCGCTCGTCCTCTCCTCTGAGTCGCGCAGACAGAGCCGAGTACAACTTCACCGTGACCGCCACGGACCGAGGACTGCCCCCCAGGAGCTCCTCAACCACCTTGCGCGTACAGGTGAGACCCTGCTGGTGTGCGCCAGAGCACTAAGACCCAAAGCACAACAGCACACAGGACCCAGAGTGCAACACCACATCCACAGGGCCCAGAGCGGGTCACCAATTTACAGGGACTGCACATCATCATATCCACACAGAAAGAACAGGACCTAGAACACAACTTCACATCTGCTAGTAGACCACAGGGCCTGGCATGCAGCAATACATCCACAGTTAGAGATCATGGCCTGGAGTACACCGCTGCCTCGTCTGGATTTGGTTTATACTCAACTGAGTTCAATTTGTCTCAGTTTTCACTTATTTGTGTCAAACTTTGTCAGCTTTCAGTCTCAAAGGTAATCATGTCAGCTAAGTTAAAAATGAGTAAATCTGTTCAGGCAGGCGGACTGACTGAGTTGAATCCTGTCCCGCAAAAACAAAATTTCACAGAATTTAGTCAATACTTCCTGTTCCAGAGGTGGGTTTTTGTGAAGTCATGTAACCCAAACCCAAAGTGCAAAACCCAATGTACTCTGGGACCAAGGCGAGTTTTGGACTTTTGCGGTTGGTACAAGATTTCTAAAACCCCACAGCTCGTATCAGGAATTACTGAAAAAAAACCACGAACTGAACAGGCATTGTTCCTTGGCTGCAACAGTTAGGCTGACCTTTTCGCCATCTAGTGGTAAACTGTTGTTAATGCCATTCACTGCTGAGGGAGCCACTCAGTAAGTAAGGGACACAGCCATTTTAAGGCTGCTGAACTGTGAATGCATTTTTGCAGTGCATGTGTAGATGTTCACAAGGATGTTGTTTCAATCAGAAGCATGGGGCAGGCTGCTGCAAGTACCTTGCGTTCCTTCCTCCCTTTTTGTGTGACTTTTCATGGGGGGAAATTTCAATTTGAAATGGAAAAAGTGTGTTTGCATCAAGTACTCCCAGATGGGCTTTGATGAAGGCCAGCTGTACGCTCCTCTGATCAAGCTCAAAGCCAATGACTTCAACACTTTTAATACGGTAGCCCTTTAGAACAAGAGGTAGGGGTATGCTCTCACATAAAATATAGCATTGAAGCTAATCAAGTTAATATTTAATATGCCACAGAGCGGTATCAGGCACAACTGAAGGGAATGTGCTGTGAACCTTGACACGCAAGTGCCTGGAAAACACCAGTCTGTTGTAACATGTGTAGTAAAAACCCCTTCAAGTCGTCTTTTTCCCCTCCCTGTTCCAAAGCAAAGAAAAAGAGGCCCATAATTAATATGTAATTGGATTAAACAGAGCTGTTTTGTTCTTTTCTATTGACACAACGCTTTAGCGTGCCATGGTTTCAGTCCCGAACTGAATTGTTTCCAATTAGGGCTCGGCAGAGAGGAAGTGACCTCACAGCACTTTTGTTCTGGAACACTACACAACGTTCAGTTTGGTATTTAATGTGCAATTAATTGCCCAATTGTCATATTATATTTCATAAAAGGAACTGGCTTCAGGTCGAATTCTCGCGAGCCAAGATGTAGGTACTCTGCCTGGTAATCCGTGACACGAATTGACGCAGTAATTAATTGGGTATTAGTGGGGAAGTTTAGTGAGCAAAGCTGTGGATTCTGGAACAGAGGGTTGGCGTGGCCGCGGTGTCAGTGTCAGTCTGCTTCAACATTCTGATTGACTGAACATTGAGTGCAGGTTCTTGAATCCTAATGATCCAGACCCTCTTTAAATATGGGGCTGAAAACCGCATTTATTAAAACAATATGTCATCCGTGAGAGTAACCTAAGGCTCATGTTTCCATATTAGGCAGAGAGTTGTTTTGGCTTTGAAGTGCCTCCCGATTGGACAAGGCCGGCGTAGAATTTTTATATTTTTAAGAATGGGCCCCATAGCTAAATGTGAATGTTCGAACCATTTCCTTTTCTGATTATGTTTACTTTTATCCTTTATTATTTTTCCTGGCAACAACAGACCCATCTGATTAAATCTGATTAACGCTAACAGGCATGTCGTTTGGGCCGGTAAAAAAAAAAACTGCTAAAACATTTTGTTTGTTCGTTTTCCTGAACAAAGAGGGTTACAATCTGCTTTTGTTTAATAACCTCAGTTTGTTAGCTGAATTAATACTGTTGCAACAGAACACGTCACTCACTATGTCATTGGGCATACAAATAAACATCCAGTACATTTGCTACCTGCGCTATCTGTATACTAAACATACAATAGTCATAATCAATAGAATGGTGGCTGGTAGCTTATTCTGTGTTTTAATATACATTATGCATCATTTACAATTGCTATTTTTTGTCTGTTTTTTACAGGTTCTCAGCTCTAGCAAGAGTACCCCCAACCCCAATTCTTTCTCCATGACAATCAACTCAATTGAAGGAGCCAAACCAGGTTCCGTCATTGGCTCAGTTCGATCACATGATCAGCAGCAGGTGCCTGAGGCAGGTCAGGTGACCTACATGGTGGTGGGAGGCACAGACCGGGACGGCACGTTTGTTGTGGACCGTCTGACCGGGGACGTGTACCTGGCCCGGGAGCTTGACTACGAGCAGGGGGCCCGCTACACCCTGCAGATCGAGGTAGACGACTTCTCCAAGGCCTATCCCAGCAGCCACCTGGTCCAGCTGGACATCGACGTGCAGGACAGCAACGACCACTCGCCCCAGTTCCCCGAGGATCCGATCACCGTCGTCATCCCTGAGAACATGGAGCCCGGCTCCTCCATCTACACCTTCCAGGCCGTGGACAAAGACGGGAGCGGGCCCAACAGCGAGGTGCGCTACTCCATCCTGCACCGCTGGCCCGAGGACTCCGACCTCCTGATCCTCGACCCCTCCAGTGGGATGCTGTCTCTGGGCCAGGCGCTGGACCACGAGGCCACACCCTCCCTCTTCCTGGTGGTACAGGCCACTGACTCCGCCCCCGACGCCAGCCAGCGCCGCCGGGCCTCTGTCACGGCCCGCATTTTCGTGACGGACGAGAACGACAACGCGCCTGTCTTCAGCTCGCCCACGGCCGTCAGCGTGATGGAGGACCAGCCCGTGGGCTTCGTGGTGCTCTACGTCATGGCCCGGGACGCCGACCAGGGGGAGAACGGGCGCGTGTCCTACCGCATCCAGGCTGGGAACTCTGGGGGGAAGTTCAGTCTCAATCCCAACACCGGTGAGTCTCCTGTGGAGTTCAGGGCAATGTGTCTGTGTTGCTAAACCTTAATTTGTTATAGAGCATTTTACAGTTGAGTTTGTCACAAAGCGCTGTACGTGTAGATCAGTGGATTTTCCAAAGGCAATCAAAAAACCAGAACACCCAGGCCAAGTTGGAAAAAACTGCTTGACCCTTGGGAAAAGGTGGTCGAGCAACTGCTGGAAAATAGTCGAAATGTTAACATTGGTATAACACATGAAAGGCATCCGTTCACTGAACAGTTCCGCTCTATAATGCAGATGTTCAGAGCTAGCTATCTGTGATTTGTTTTCTAGTCTCTGCATGATTGTGCTGCGTATCATTCTCACATCTCCCACTGGCTAATTCAGCACTGCTGACCTGTTCACAGACATTACCACTTTGAGTCCCTTCAGAACCTGAGCCTCACCTTCCAGTGCTTGTTTCTCTAAGCACTGAGGTTCCCTGCCATCCTGGTTATTCACGCACGGCTGCTGCCTCCCCCCCGCATTTGCAGCATTTCCCACAAAGCCTCACACAGGAAAGCAGGCCCAGAGCTCCTCACGTTACGGCTTTCGGGAATTGTTAAAGGTCCGGGCAAAACACAGGCCCTTCTTGTGTGAGCGTGCGGGCCGTCAGGGCGCCGTGAGTTAACGCAGCGGGAGCGCCGTCGGGGCCTGTGAGCGCTGCTGTGGCGCCCGGGACACGCGCCTCCCCTGGCACGACCCCGCTCCTCAGAGGAGCCTCCAGCTCCCCCCGGGCCGCCGCGGAGATGGAAACAGTCAAAACACGTCATGCGTGTTACAGCGCCCCGACCGCAGAGCACGCTCATCTTGAACTTGTTTTGAGCAGGTCATTCGTAAAAAAAAAAAAAAAAAAAAAAAAAAAAGGAAAAGAATGACACAGTTAGTCCCTTGAGCACCTGGGTCCCTTATGTTGCAGACCATTCAGATAGTGTGCAGTAATGTAATCTCTTATCACCTTTATTTTCCTTCTGTTTTCACCTAGTCACCCGTATTCTTTGTGGGACCTTAACGGGAACTGAGGGCTGTTCTGCAGAAACATCATTGAACATATTGCAACAATTGCAACTTGAAATTGTAATGTGATATAATTCGCTTTTCACTAAAGCAGTGAAGACAAAGTCCAGAGAAAGAGTGTAGTTGGATATATCAAGCACATAGTCCTTGGCCTTCATAAAGCTTGTAAATGCTTAGTTCATCCAAACAATCACTTTTCTTGGGTTTCATTTCCTCATAGGAGAACCTCAAGTGCCTTGTAATCTCATTTGGTTCAGAAAAATCATACCTCTCCAGTCTGTCACGTCAGCACTTTATTTCTCTTTCACTGAAGTGCTGTAATACTCAACTGATCATTATTGCTCTATAAAAACATGATGGAAATAACACTTTTAATTCACTTGGGGGAAAACAATCTTTCACTCTGCATTGTCTATTAATAGATGTGATAGTTAACTTGTTTTATTGCACATGTGCGTATGCAATCAGCGTTACATCACTATATTCATCAACATGTCAGTAATGATAGAGAGCTCTTGACCACTTTTCCACAGGAAATGTCTGTTTTGAAGGGCAGAGGGGCCAGTTTCCCAGCCTATCACAGCCTCTGCAGTTCTTGTCTAGTCAAAGTATAAAATAGTGAAGGATTCCTGAAAAATGTTTCAAATTCTCCTTATATATTTCCACAGATAAAGAGATAGTAGCAGATATGGGCTGACAGTTGAATGATTGTCTGTAGTTGCATTTATCCCAAAGCTAGGCCTACCTTAGCTACAGTAATTCTCTGCTGCTAGAGTGATGACAGTGGTATTAAAATATGGTATTGGAAACATGCGAAAACTCCACATCTCTATAGCTCCTGATCTATATCTTTGACCTGGCTTGTCATAGGATTTTAATAGGACAAACTGGATGGCTTGAAGGTTTTCCAGCCTTTAATTCCAACCAGATTACAGTCTGAAAGGCACTTATCCGAATGCTTGTAAAGAACGATGAAAAAGACCAACTCTGCCAGCCTGGGTGCCTTGCCGTCATAGCTCACCTCTCGGTGTGACTTTGGTATCCACCTTTCCTGCACAGAATTAAAGTGGAACCAGTGTGAGCGCGGTCAGAACGCTTTAATGAAGGAGGGGTTGCTAATTTGAGCAGGGCACGGCAGCTTCACTGTTCCATGTGTGTGTGTGTGTGTGTGTGTGTGTGTGTGTGTGCGCGTGTTTACTGCCTCTCTCGCCCGACTGTGGCGTTCACAGTGGAAAAACTCATAACCAGGAGCCGGAAGGTTGCACTTCCCAGCAGTGGTGGCTGTAGGCAGGCTGTTACCACGCCCCCGGCACCCTACCCCAAATGGCAAAAAGCCCACCCCACCCTTATACATGGCGTTTATGTTGCGGGACCTTGTTGGGTGGTTTCTTACATTGAGTAAACCTCTGACAACATGAGTCACACACACAGGAAAATGCTAGTAACAGCTGTCTTTGATGCCACCTCAATAGCATATGGCAATGTTGATGTGAGTGCCTAAATGTTTGACACAGATTAAAAAAATGTCTTTCTTTTAACCGTCTCATGCCCAGGTTCCCTGTCCATCCTCAAGCCCATTGACCGCGAGGAGCAGGAACTCTACAACCTAACCATTGTTGCAGAGGATCATGGGATGCCTCCGCATTCCACTTCCCAGTTGCTGTCAGTCCACGTGATCGATGTCAACGACGAGGCGCCGTGGTTTGAGCAGAGCGAGTTTGAAGCCCAGATCTTTGAGAACCAGCACTCCGGAGCCACGGTGCTGACAGTAAAGGCCTCTGATCGGGACCAAGGTAATCCATGTCCTCAGTGGCCTGCAGTGAGCTCTCAGCCTTGGTCAGACCACAGGAACATCTGTTATGTACAGGGCCTTAAAAAATAACCGTCACCTTATTCAGAATGGACAAAGCACCGAACAAGACACAGATGTTTAAGCCCTGCAACAGCATTATTTATTTCAATATAAAATACTCAAGACTGCATTTTTCGGATGAGGGATTATTTGCTCCCTGACTTTATCCATTTTGCAGAGCAGCCACCTTATCCTTTTAGTTAATTTCATTTCATGCACATGAAACAGCGAAAATATTTTATACTGACTGTATGTCCCAAGTGGTCTTTGGATCATTGTCTGTAAAGTTTTTATGCAGAAGGGAAGACAAGCATACCTCTCAAACTTATGCGCTCACAATGTTTCCCAGTTTCTCACCTGTCGAGTCTGGTTTTTCAAATTAAATAGTGCAACTTTTTATAAAAGCATGTCTGACAAGACCAGTTATCTCCTGTTGTCAAGGATTCAGAAAGGGGGGGGGTGCATTTTGCTGGGCTGAGTAAGGAGCCCATAAAAGCAAAGATTATAAACTCTCTCTCCAGGACCAATTAGTGGAGTAAACAGGTGAGGGTGCCAGACTATTCTGCATTAGCACGCAACCTGGCATCTAGACGCCAGGGCAAAAGGCTTCGGATGCCAGCTGCTTAGGCAGCAAAAATAAACTACAAACAAATAAAAAGCAGGGAATGCGTTGTGCAGCAACGCTGTGCTCGCATGATACGTGAGAAAAGCAAATTGCGACTCTTGTAAAAGCCTGTTGTGAATTGCATAAGGGTTTTCTGAATGGTGTGAACAAGGATAAGGTGCTAATTCATGATACAGTACATTATTGTCATTTAGCAGACACGCTTTTTCCAGAGCAATTTACATAGGTTACAGGTTTTACATGTTATCCATCCGACGGCTGGGTATTTAGGGAGGCAGTTCTGGGTTAAGTACTAAAGATACAAGAGCAGTTCCCCAGCAGTACCTTTTGGTTACCAGCCCGGCTCCTTACCACTATGCTACATTGTCACTCACATGATACACATGCGTATGTGTGTCCACTATGAAGATTTATTTTATTCTGTCACGCTGCATGGCAACATTAAGCAGACCCTTTGTTCTCTGACCATCCTCAGGGACCAATGGCCTCGTGACCTACGGAGGCATCGCAGAGGAGGGCTTCGCCATTGATCCGGTGACAGGTGTCGTGTCGGCCACGAGGGTACTGGACAGGGAGGTCCAGGACCGCTACACTTTGACAGGTAACTCCCCGGAGGGGGGGGGGGCAGCGCCAGACAGCTTTCGGAATGGGAAGATACGGGGGAGGACAGCGCCTGGCTGCTGGGGGATTTTGGCTGGTGAAAGGAGTTAGAAAAATGACAAGCTAAAAGGGGCTGTAACAGAGTGTTATACACTGTTTCATCTCTACCTCCCTCTCCTTGCCACTCGCTTTCTCTCACTGTATTGCTGTCTCTTTCTCTATCTCGCTGTGCTTTTTCAATTGTTTCCCTTAAGTGCTGCAGTAAAATATTGATTTGGCCCTTTCCCCCCTCCCTTTCCTTTTACCTAATTCCCTCTCAACCTCCTCTAATTTATCAACAGTGTACGCCAAAGACGGTGGCCTGCCGCCAAACTTTGCCAAGGCGACGGTGCGGATCACCGTGCTGGATGAGAATGACAACAGCCCGGCCTTCGGGAAGCCTCACTTCAGCCTGGAAGTGCCTGAGAACCTGGAGCCCGTGGAGCTGTTCACCCTGAGGGCCACCGACCAGGACGCCGGGGACAGCGGAGAGGTGGAGTACAGGATCGTGGGTAAGAGTCAGCAAGGAGCAGAAAGAACCAAATGGCTACACGCTGTCTGTTCCCAAAAGCAATTTCTTTTAAAGCTGCACACAGGATGTTTCCACCCAAGGTGGACCTTAGCCAGAGACGGGCCCAGCTCTTGGTCCACACTATGTGCCCTTAATCTCTTGAGTTCACCCACAGTGTTTGTCTCTGCCTGATACTCTGAGCTGAGGGCAAGTACAAATGTGTGGTATTGAATGGAGTAGATCTACATTTACATTTTCTCCCTTAGAGCAATGCACAAAATGAGTACATTTAACATTACTTTTACATTGTTGACATCCAGCAGATTCTCTTGTCCTGCCTTCATATGGCTTCATAGTCAATTACAGTACAATTCAATGAGTAGAACTGTTACTAAATATGGGTGGGTGAACTAATAGAGAGGACAGAATTACACTGGGACAGATGAAAATGAGTGAAAAGGCGTTGACCTATGAAAATGACTGACAGCCTGTTCAGATATATTTATCTCTCTCTCAGCCTCTCCTGATGCTTCCTGACTCTCTCCCCCTGCAGCTGGAGACCCTGATGGTGACTTCCACCTGGACAGCAGCTCAGGTGCGCTGTCCACCTCCCGGCCCCTGGACAGGGAGAGGAAGGCCAGGTACGCGCTGACCGTGGTGGCCCGGGACCATGGAACACCCTCCCTGAGCAGCACGACCACCGTGGAGGTGACCGTCCTGGACGTCAACGACAACAGCCCTCGGTTCGAGAGCGGCAGCTACACCGTGGAGATCCCCGAGGACGCGGCTGTGGGGTCGCTGGTGCTGGAGGTGACAGCCAGCGACGAGGACGAGGGCTCCAACAGCCAGGTGCTGTACTTCCTGAGCAGCGAGTCGCGGGGCATGTTCTCGGTGGACGCCGGCACGGGCCGGATCACCACAGCGGCGGCGCTGGACCGCGAGAAGCGCGCCACCTACAGCTTCCTGGTGTGCGCCATGGACTCCTCCCCTGCCAACCCCCGCAACACCACGGCGCAGGTGACTGTCCACGTCCTGGACGTCAACGACAACGCGCCCTTCTTCGTCCAGGACCCGCTCAGCATTAATGTGTCCAGCGGGAGCCTGTCCAGCCATCAGGTGGTGGCGACGATGAGGGCCGAGGACAAGGACTTCGGGGCCAACGGCTCCGTCTTCTACCGTTTCGCCACCCCTGTCAGGGGCTTCACCATCAACTCCCTGACGGGGGACATCCAGGTGACGGAGAGGCTGCAGTCCCTGACCCAGAGCCAGCGGACCCTGATTGTGGAGGCCATGGACCAGGGCACCCCCGCCCAGTCGTCCCTGGGTGTGGTGGTCATCTACATCAAGGAGCAGGAGTACAGGGGCATCCGCTTCTCTCGCAACACCCGGGACGTGAGCATCCAGGAAAACTCGGCCAAAGGTAGTGCGTCTGTCAGGCCCCGCCCTTTACCCTGTTACCGCTAAGTGAATGTTTCAGAAAGGTCCTGCAAGTACTTTATGCTGTTTCATTTTTCAGGTTCTCACCACAAAGAATACAAACAGCACATTTACATTACATTACATTACTGGCATTTATCAAACGCTCTTTTCCAGTGCAACTTCCAGTGCAACAGGTTACAACTTTTTACATTTTACCCATTTATGCAGGTTGGTATTTACTGAGGCAAAGTACTGGGTTAAGTACCTTGCCCAAGGGTACAACAGCACTGCCCCTGCAGGGAATCAAACCAGCAACCTTTCGGTTATGAATCCTGTTCCTTACCACTATGCTACACTGCCACCCTAAAAATTTGCACTTATTAAAACAGTAAAGAGTGGAAAAAAGTAAAAAAAAAATACATATGTTGTATGGTGAACAGGTATTGTATGCACTGTATGCACATTGTATCTACTCCCTGCTCCCCCTAAAGAACATCATGTTTTATTCCCACCCAGGTACCGCTGTGGTGCAGATCCAGGCACAGTACCCTGATGGCTCTCGCAGTGGCATCAGCTACAGCATCTTCAGCGGCAACCGACTGCAGTCCTTCAGCATCAGCACCACCACAGGTCAGCCGGGGTGGAAAGGGTTAAACAGATAGTGCGGTGCCAATTACCCGCACAAAGAAACCAATCCGCAAACCACTGAGCTATAAAATTAATATTTCTCCACTTCTCTGCTTCTCCCCTCTGTTTATTTCAGGTGAGATCTGGGTGCAGAGCTCCACTGGCCTGGACTTTGAGGAGACCCCTAGACTCCGCCTAGTGGTGAAGGCCGAAACTGCATCCTCCAGCTCCTTCATGGCAGTCAATCTGATCCTGCAGGATGTCAACGACAACCTGCCCCGCTTTCAGCTGCAGAATTACGTTGCGTACATTCGGGAGGCGCAGGGCTACGATTTCCCCATCATACAGGTGCAGTAACCTGCCTCCCACAGCTTTATTGGGATTGGCTTCTGATAAATCGTGCAGCAGTGTCTAGTTCGGTAAAAAAAATATTGAGGAAGTCTGGAGGTTTTCAGTGTGGCAAGGTCTGTCTCTCTTTGCCCACACTGTTAATGTCCTCGCTGAAAAGCATAGTTTCAGCCCTGCCATTAAGCCACATTCACCTTTTTTAATTTCATGGACCTTACTTCCAAGTGCAATATTGCTCACCAGTTCACGTTACACTGGAACAGCTGTTGCGAATTTCTCTTTTGTTTTCATTTTCAATTTCCTCTCCTTCCTCAGGTTCTGGCCGACGACCTCGACCAGGGTCAGAACGGTCAGGTGACCTACTCCATCAAGTCATCCTCCATGAGCGGCCTCTTCAAGATCGACCCCCTGACCGGCAGCATCACCACAGCGGCTATCATGGACAGAGAGATCTGGACACAGACAAAGTGAGGGCTCACCTTTCTCAACACCCGCCTGGCTTTAAAGTGCATTTTTGAACAAACTCCCTGTCCTTGTGCAACATGCTGTACATCGTCCAGCTCGCCATGTGTTTCATTTCAGGAGAGTTCTATAGATCTTTATCCTGCCGTTTCTGGCCGTCATCTCCAGCAGTGTTTTAGGCCAGCGCCTTTTATTCTACTTCATGAATGTGTTCCTGCGTTTTATTGAATAAAACTCTCTTTCAAAGGCTTTTGTGAAACAAAGGGACAATGTAAACAGGAAATTAAAGAAATGAAAGACATGCTCAACAAAAAGGCGGAGAGGTCGGAACTCTGACGTTGGTTTTGTTGTGTCAGGCTCGTTGTGACGGCAACGGACAGAGGCAGCCCCCGATTGGCCGGCTCTGCCACCCTGACAGTGATCATTGTGGACCTCAATGACAACAGTCCCACAATTCCCATGCCTCGTGAGATCCGCGTGCCGGAGAGTGAGTGAACTTTGTCCTCCTTTTCCCCTTCTCTGAGTCTGTAGATTACACAGCTGGATGGATTAGTTTTAATTTCTGCAGAAATTTACATTTAGCCATCAGACCATTCACTGGTCATGTTTAAAGAATATCTTACACATCCAGTCAACAACATTCAAGGATGTAATAAAGTGCTTTTCACACATGGAATTTTTAATAAAAGAATGGGATGAAATGATATTTTTCTATTATCTTGCCTGTTTTCCTTACTGTTCTCACCTTTCGCCCTAAATAGAATGTTGTGTCTTACTATTCCTGTATACCTGTCTCCCCAGACACCCTGATTGGCACGGAGATCACACAGGTGACAGGTAACGACGTGGACTCGGGCCCCGCCCTCTCCTACACCCTGCAGCTGGACCCCCACTCCCAGGGGAAGTTTGGGATACACCGGTATGGAGGAGGGGTGTCCCTGACAGCCCCGCTGGACTTCGAGGAGAGGACCTGGTACACTCTGACCGTTCGCTCCTCGGACTCCAGGCACCAGAGTGAGGCCAACCTGACAGTGCTGGTGGAGGACGTGAACGACAATGCGCCCATCTTCACCCAGGACCTGTATCAGGTGACCCACTGCAAAGCCTCTCCCACTCATTTAACCCAATCAAAACCTCACATTACAGCCCAGTTCAGATGGAACTTTCCCTGGCTTGGGGAAGAAGAAAGATATTTTAAAATAAAAAGAGTGCCTGCTTTTATTTTGTTTGCAGAGAAAAGAAGATTTTAGAGTATTGTTTCACCTGTTTGTGAAAAAGGAAGTGACACAGTTGTGGTTAATGTTGTGATTGACAGCCATGACATTGTAGAGAGGTGTCTCAGCTCTGTGTCTGTGGTGTAACTGTAGATGTATTTGGTGCCCCCAGCTGCTAAAGGGATTAAAGCTGCCTGCTGAACATGTCCACAGGAGGCTTATCTTAATGGTCCTGCACACCTTGTTAAATTTAACTGACGCTTTAGCAAGTGCACCTCAAAGTCTGTGTCGCCCGAGACGCTTTCCTCCTGCACTAAGTCAAAGTTATTGAAGGTTTTACTTTTAATCGGACACAAATACAACTGCTCGGGGCAAGCAGGCCCCTCATACCTGTCTTTTTCACACACAATGCCCTGCAAATATAGGAAATTATATTATTGTCATTTAGCAAACGCTGTTATCCAGAGTGACTTACAAGGGTTACAATTTTATCTATTTATACAGCTGGGTGGTTACTTAGGCAAATGCGGGTTAAGTACCTTGACAAAAGGTATCACATCAGTGTCCTACTGGGGAACTAATCCAGCAACCTTTCAATTACTACGCCACACTGCTTCCCCAATTGACATTTACCTTCACATGAGATACAACAGCATGAGTATTGCTATAATTCAAAGAAAGTGGCAAGAACTGACATTCTACTTGATGAACTACTCTGTTAAGCCAACTGTAAGTCTTATGTTGGCTATTATTCAGCAGTCAAGTTGTAAAGAAGACGTCTGAATGCTCTGTTTTGCTTTCCAAGGTTACGTTGCTGGAGCATTCTCCCCCTGGCAGTCCGGTCATCACGGTGACCGCCACAGACCGGGACTCGGGGGAGAATGGGAAGATCACCTACAGAGTGATGTCATCGACCAGAGACGGCTTTTACATTGACCCTAGCAATGGTACAGTTTAAATATCTTCGTTCATGTTTTATGTTACTTTCTAGCTCACATGGAATTGACATAAGGAATGTCACATCCAGTTCCAGCTTAGGAGAATCGTTTGATCTTGCAGCAGAAATTGGAGTCTGCTGAATTCAAACTGTGCACATTGTGCATGCTGAAAGTACATTCACATGATGGCTGGAAGATAAAATTCTTACAGTGATTCATAAAGATAAAAATGTTTCAGTGTCTACGTTTTATTGAATATTGTTAAACGAATGGCTGATTCATAAAAGATAATTGAGCACTAAAGCAGGAGTGCTCCCTTCCCCCAGAAGGGTTTAAATATCATTGATGTTTCCTGGCAGGCACCCTGTTTTTCACCCAGAGGGTTGAGTTTGACTCCAAACGCCCCTCGATCAGTGTGGTGATCGAAGCTCGGGATGGAGGCACCCCGGCCCTGTCTGCCATCACCACCGTCCAGGTCCACGTGTCTGATGTCAACGACAACGCCCCCATCTTCCACCAAGCGGAATACAGGGCCACTGTGTCCGAGGACGGCCTCCCCGGATCGACCATCCTGACCCTGGAGGCGGTGGACGGGGACCTGTCCCGGGAGAACTGCGGCTTCGACTTCGCCATCGCCAGCGGGAACACGGGCCACGCCTTCCAGATCGAGAGCAGCGTGCACTTCCTGGAGGGGCGGGGCTTCCAGACGGTGGGCACCCTGATCCTGGCGGAGCGGCTGGACTTCGAGACGGTGGCGCACTACAACCTCACCATCGTGGCCTTGGACCGCGGCGTCCCCCAGCGCAGCTCCAGCGTGTCGGCCGTGATCGCCGTCACCGACGCCAACGACAACCCGCCCGCCTTCGGGCGCGCCGAGTACAGCGTGGCGCTCAGCGAGGGGGTGGCGGCGGGCACCGAGGTCCTGCGCCTGACCGCCACCGACCCAGACTCCGCCCCCAACGCCGAGGTCCAGTACGCCATCAGCTCGGGGGACGAGACAGAGCTCTTCTCCGTCGACCGCTGGACCGGAGCCCTGCGGCTGCAGCGGCCTCTGGACCGCGAGAAGCAGTCCTCCCACATGGTCATCGTCCAAGCCTCGGACGGCCGCGGCCACTACGCGCTGGCCCCTGTCACCGTGGAAGTGAAGGACGTCAACGACAACAGGCCCTACTTTCCCCTGAAGATGCTGACTGCCAGCATTCGCGAGAACCAGCCCCCTAACAGCCCTGTCACCGTCCTCCACGCCATTGACTATGACAAAGGTATGTACGGCCAGCTGAGATACTTCATGGTGGATAAGTCTGGTGAAGGGAAGGAATCCTTCTTTGTCAACCAGACCTCTGGGGAGGTCCGGGCCCGCTTGACGTTTGACTTTGAGAAGGTGAACTCTTTCAACTTTGTCGCCCTGGCGATGGACATGGGCAACTACTCTGCGACGGTAACGGTGCAAGTCTACGTGACTGGAGAAGACGAGTATGACCCCGTCTTCACCTCCTCTGAGTTCTCCTTCCTGGTACCTGAGGGAGCTAAGAAAGGACAGAGCATCGGGCAAGTGCAGGCCGTCGACGAGGACGGAGGCCTGGATGGAATCGTCCTCTATTCTTTCGCCAACAGCTCGCCCTACTTCGAGGTAAACAAGACCACGGGTGTGATCTTCCTGAAGATGGACAGCTCGGGCAGGCACAGCTCGTCGGGCCGCTCCAAGAGGGAGGCCCGGCAGATGACCCTGGACGTGACCGCTCACAGTCCTCTGGAGACGTCGCGGGTGGCCACTGCCCACCTCACCATCGACGTCACGCACACCTCCTTCGGCCTGGCGTCGGACGTCAACATCCTGCTCATCAGCGTGGTGGCGGCTTCCCTCGGCGCCATCGTCATCTTGATCATCATCGCCGTGGCTCTCTTCCTGGTGAAATCCAGGCGGCGGAAGAAGGAAGAGGAGGCCTGCAGCCGGGCTCCGCCCCCGGGAACGGTCCTGCAGAAGCTGGACGAGTCCAGAGTGACGGGGGGTGATCGGATCTACCACCAGACCCTGCCCGGGTACGCCAGCGATCAGAGTGCGACAGTCGGGGGTTCCTACACACGGGGGGGATCCCTGGACCCCTCCCACTCCAGTGGGCGGGGCTCGGCAGAGGCAGAAGCAGCGGAAGATGACGAGATCAGGATGATTAACGAGTACCCACGTGTCGCCAGCATATCCTCCTCCATGCAGGAGCACATCTCCGCCCGGGGCCCGGACTCTGGCATCCAGCAGGATGCCGACCAGCTGTCTGACATCTCCTGCGAGCCGGGAATGGAGGCGGGCCAGTGGTTCAAGGGGAAGAAGTTAGGCAGCCTCACTGGGACCCTGCTGTCCAGCCAGCACCCCATCTACCGGGACGAGGGCGGTGGATACCTGGGCGTCGGCAGAGGGCTGAGCATCTCCCACCCCAAGGATTACGCCTTCCCGGAGGACGGGAAGCCCTCGGTGGACGGCTCCCTCACAGCCATCGTGGCCAGCGACGAGGAGCTACGCGGCAGCTACAACTGGGACTACCTGCTCAACTGGTGCCCCCAGTTCCAGCCCCTGGCCAACGTCTTCACGGAAATCGCCCGGCTCAAGGACGAGAGCGCACCCCCTAACCCCCGCAGGCCCTTCCAGCCCAGGGCGAAGGCAGACCCCAAGCCGCGAATCGACCCGCCGCCCCTCATCACCTCCGTGGCGCACCCAGGGGCCAAGTCGGTGCCCCCGAAGCCCGCCGTCGGGCGGACGTTCCCCCACCTGGCGTCCCTGCGGCGCTCGCCCATCAGCCACGAGGGCTCCATCTCCTCGGCGGCCATGTCGCCCAGCTTCTCCCCGTCCCTCTCGCCGCTGGCGGCCGCCGCTCGCTGGCCGTCTCCCCCTTCGGGGTCACCCAGGGCCCCTCGGCGTCCATGATCAGCACAGCCGAGCACTCTCTGGAGCAGAGCGAGGAGGCCGAGCTGAGGATCTGACTCCATCAGCCTCCGTTTGTGAGGGTTCATCCCTGCAGAGACACAGGGCAGGGTGCTGGGCCAGAGCAGCTGTGCTGTTCCTCGCCCCCCCCTGCCCCGACACAGGCTCCTAATCACCATGGGGGATTCGGCTCAAACTGTTGAGCCATAAAACTCTCTGTGAGCACCCCCAAGGCATTAGATGCATGTAGATAAAAGTGTCATGTGCTGTTGCCTCACTGGCTGGCCAGAGAGCTTAGTGTCCCATGTTCTTTAAGTTGAGCTTTGCAGGCTCTGAAACTTTTCAGTGTTAAATTGAAGCCAAAATGGCTGTCATTGCCTTCTTTTGGAGAGCACTCTCAGAAATACCTATCAGTGTTTTGAAGACATTTTAAAAAGTACTTAGTATTTGCACATTTGTAAGGGGAGCCAAGACTGATGTCAAAGTGTTGTAAAAGAAGACACTTTTTTGGTTTATATATTTTTATACCAACATTTGTTTTGTGGCTAGAAAATGGCATTACACCACGTCAATAAGTTGCCATTGCAGTAGATGTTGTACGCATATATGTATATTTGTATGTATGCAATGGTATGTACGTTATGTTTGTTTTAGATTTTAGGATTATTATTTAGAGTGTTTGTGAAATTTGCAGATTCTTGACATCTGTGATGTGTGACTGGGGAACATTTATGTTTTGATAACTATTTATAAAAAAGAGGAAATGCTCGCTAGAAGAACAGATACACTAATTCAGTTTAAACAATGATGTACCATTTCATTTGATATTTTCTTGTGGACATTTTGCAAAGATCTCCCGAAAGGCCATGTCAAAGGCTGTTTGCTCTTGACTACAGAGTACTGGCTCTTTCCTTTGAATGAAGACAGAGAAACCTGCCGAGAAGTGACATGCCCCTTCCTTACTCCTGAGAAATGAGGACCACTTATTGTTTTACAACAGGGGAACCACAGAAATGTTGCTTTTATATGAACAAAAACTCTTAAGTCTTCAGAAACCTCAACCTGTGCTGCTTTCTGGTCACCTCAGCTGGGAGTGAAACAGCTGTGTGTGCATCAAAAAAGAGTTTCTAGGATATCCTAATCAAATGGGCGGGTGTGGTTACAGTCAAGTCATTCAGTCAAGTCACACCAATGGATGAAGCTGGGTCACATCATGTGACATCATGTGACAACACACGATATGATCATGTGTTGATACATTTAGTTAATCCTCACTTGCAGTCTCTGTCAGGTCATTTGGATACGTACTTATAATGGTAATGGTGGAGCAATCAAATATCATCTTGTTTCCAGAGGAGCGCCAGGAGCTCCACCACTTTCATTTTCAGTCGTTGGGAGAAAAAAGGTGTGGCACAATCAGTGTGATGCATGTAAGACAATTCAGATGTCCTTATGGTGCTCTTGTGTAGGCACAGAAAGCATCAACTTGGAACACATCCAGAATCAAGCCAAGCCTTCTGTATCAAGGGTTTCAACGGGAGTATGTTTATTTAAGGTTAGGAAGAAGTAAGAATATTAAAGTCTCTTGGTGATTACAGTCCTTTTTCATTTCTGAGATTGAATCTATATTGGGTATTAAAATAGCAATTAAAAGTTAGAAGGGCAAAGCTGTCACCTTAGTAAAACCTTGGCTTAATGACTTAATAGGCCAGGATCAAGCCTATCCCTCGTTAAAAAGTAATCGGTGGAGATTCTGTCACCCAGTTTGGTCCCAGTTCAGACATCCTGAAGGAGATAAAACATGATGAGTGCAAACAGCCTGTTTTGAGGCTGACTTTGAAGGTTAACCAGTGATGCTTCATTCAGAGGGTTGTAATGGTTGATGGCAGCTATTTTGAAAAAGCAAATCAATGCATCGGAATTCAAAACAAAGTGACTCAGCCAGAACACAACAAATACATTTGTATGCTGTGCAGATAAACTGGAAGAGATGAAAAAAAAACAAAACTCATGCATCTTTTCCTCCTGGCTTCAAATGGATCCATGC
Source organism: Megalops atlanticus (assembly GCA_019176425.1). Lineage (NCBI taxonomy): Eukaryota > Metazoa > Chordata > Actinopteri > Elopiformes > Megalopidae > Megalops > Megalops atlanticus. The sequence goes on along the minus strand of CM032883.1, from coordinate 30,099,404 downwards.
TGTCGATATGTAAATAGCCTTTTTCCACAAAGAATTACTGAGCTGAAACAATCTGGAAGTCATTCAAATATTTTACTTTAGTTTATAATCCAGATTGGGGGAAAGATTATTAGAATGTATATAATGTTGACGTAGCTCAGTAATTAACGGACATTTTTTCTCAGTACTCCTTCATGAGGACAACAGGTGTGTTTACATAGCTGTAACGGATTTCTGCCTCATTTATTTGCGAGAGCGGACTAAGCAATACGTTTCTTCAAATCCAGATGAACCCGTAGAATAATGAAGGCTTTGAGATGACGAGAGACTGAAGCAGAGGGAGATACACTGACCAAACAGAACAAAGAACAATAAAACACAATAATAAACTAATCAGCTGTTAAATTGGATCACTTCATTTTCTTACGTGCTTTCTGCAACAGCTCTAAGGTTTTGGTCAGTGACCATCTCTTAGTGATGTTTTCCTATTTGTACTGATGTCCTGTTACTATGAAGATCATCCACTTTCATGTTTGGTGTTGGTTCTTCAATGACTGGTACAGATTTGTTACCTTGTCCTGAAAACAACAACACATACAAAAAACTCCAGTGTGACTGATTAAAACATGTTGAAGTCTTGCCTTAACAGTATTGGTTGTGTGAGCAGTATTGTAGAACTCTGTAAGGTGACGTTAACATACATGCCCAAACTGAAGGGACTGAACCTCAAGGCATAGTGGCACTGATACGTCTTGTTTTAGAAGCTACGCTTTCTCTCACCAACTTGAGTCAGCTCTCAGACAGTCTACCTCGTATTGAGAAGCCAAGACCCCAGATCCAATTTTTATACATGGCATGGGCCCCTGTGCATTCTTCAGCCTTTCTGCACAGGTTTTTACTGAATGCCAATCCTTTTTAAACAGCAGTGTAAATATGGCTATCCTGTATACTGAACCACTTTTTTTTCTCAGTTGCTCCAGTTAATGGTGGTGTAATTAAGAGCTCATATCCTGGTTTGTGTTGAATAGTGGCGCTTGCATCATAAGTACCCACGGTCCCAGTTTTGCCACATTAGTTTGCTGCCTTCTCACACTCCACATACTTGCTCTCTTTGTGCATTGCTTCAACTCGGCATAACCCTCAAGATTACGAAAACAAGCAAACGGTTTCTGGCAACCTTCGCGAAAGACCCCTGTGTAAGATTGTATTTATTACTTAGCCGAGCCTTTGCCATGGAATAAGTCTGGAAATTCCATTTCCCCTGGATTTTTCAGTGAGACAGCCTTTTCCTTGACAGGTTTTGGAATCTACAGTTTCACTTTTAATTGTTAACACGTTGACAAAAAAAAAGTATCTTTATTAGATTGGAGTGAATTGCTGGGAGGAACATAATTAGAGCCTTGATGGTTCTCACTCCTTTCAAATGGTCAATCCATGAGAAAACATTCCAAGAAAGGAAAAAAATGCAGGGTTGCACTCCCATTGGTTTTGGCCATGCTGACCACTATGCTAATTAAGCCAACAAACATTGTCATATCCTGGTAGTGGAACAATACATGAGTTATGAAATCAGTTAGCAGTAAAGCACAATTATTGGCTCCCTTAAGAGACTGCACAGAGTTTAGAATTGGCCTGTAAAAAGCAGCCTAATTGCAACCTTAAAATAGTGTTCCAGTTTGTTTATGTTTGATCAAACACAATGTCCTGAAAAATATATTTGAACTCTTGTTGTAATTGGTCATACCACCTATTTACATTCTTGTAAACATATGTTGGTTGCAATTTGATTTAATTGAAATATCAAGTCCTCAGTTGTTCCAGCACATTAATTGATTGGTTTCTAGTATGGCAGAAAGGGAGTTTCTGTTGGGTTGTCTTTGAGGTTCATGTTCTTAATAAATTAGAAATATTTTGATTCAGAAAATATACCGATCATATATTCTGCTTTACCAATACAACAGTTTAACAAGCCTGTTTGCTTTTTGTTTTTGTTTGTGTTGAGCCAAACATCTTTTTACAAAATACTTTGAGCCCAAACTACCTTATGGTAGACCTTGGTATACACATTTGTGTCCTTGAAAGTGCCTGATTCATAATATGCATAATATGTTTTAGCATTTCTGTCACTCTTTTATGAGAAAGGTACTGTCACATCACCCTTGTTTTTACAATTATTCAGACTTCTGTCACAAAGAAAAAATACGTCCATGAACATGCTGTATGATATTGCTGTATTTTTAGAACTTTCCCCTTTGAGCAGGTTCACAATGATTCAGAGGCTGAATGTTCATGGTATTTGATGCTGAATCACTGTTTTGTGGATTGTAGGGATGAGCATTTTGGTTGTGTGCACTGGTCTGAAAGCCCCACGTTTTTTAAATCCAGTAACAATTCCATATACAGTCCACATCTGATGTGCTATTTCCACTGAGAGGGTATCCATTATTCCTTTCTGGAGTTGCACCTGTTTCCTTTCAAGTCCAAAATTTTGAGTTGGGGTTTACTTTACATGTAAGCCCAAAGGCTCCTGCATCTCATCAGGCTTCACTTTGCCCACCTTATCTCCTTTCACTGAACATGATGGAAACCCAAATTTACCAGGAATTTAGATTACTGGAAGAAAGGAATGCTATCTAAATCTGAGGAATTAACATATTGTCAAGGTTGTGAACCATCTCCCAGAAAAAAACCTAAATAAACAGCAGATGTTAGGCCAAAAATAAGGACAGAATGCATGGGTATAAATGTAGTATATTTGTGAGCAAAATTGGCGGGATGGTATCCCATGTCATAAATCCATGCAGAGAACTGGTATGAAGGACTGGAGCTTGATACAGTCATAGTAACATTAACCATGAGATTTAAACTTGAGGAATATCCTGTGTTTTAGGAAAATATAGAATTTCTTTTCAGGCATCATAGTGAGGGAATAAAATCTTCCTTTAATCCAGCTGCCTTAAGACTCAGAGTGGAAATGCTCCAGGAAAGGCGTTTTGTCCAAACTGTCCATCTCTTATAGTGAATATACCATATTCTCATCTTTGGAGCATGGGCATTGTAATTGTTTCAGCAAGTAGGATACACAATGCAGTCAGAGCTAACTTTACAGCATGAAGGACTGCAACACAGTAACTGCCCACACTTACCGGTGTAAAAAATTCTAAAAAGAAATCACACTACCTTCACGTAGGACTGTGCTGTTGTGTGCATGGACGGCTGCCATTGTTCTTTTATGATGTGCAGGTTGAGTTGCATTTTGTGTTGAACTTTTAATGCGTTGCAAACAAGTGCATATAGTCATTGGACTATACTTGTGCAGGATTGTTACATAGGCCAATATTATTTAGTTTTATTCATTTATTTCATTATTGTTATTATTATTGTTATTATTGATATTATTTATTTCCAAAGTTGTTTTTTATTCAGTTTGGCCCAGTGGTAAAAGATTATACAAAAAGTCAATTTTCTCAAAAACCACTTCTTCAGTTTTTGGTTATCTTAAATCTTAGCAAAGACAGTGCAGTAAAAAGCATGTGCATGAATGTGTATTTTGTCATAAATTCACAGATTACACAGCTTTTTTGTGTGGAATGCATTTTTCTAGTTTGTACGCAGACAGCAAAAGAAAAAAAACACAACAGCTACTATCAGAGTGGGTACTCTGGAAGCCCAAAGCTACCCTCTTCAAAAGTGTTCACTTCTGTTCTAGCCTCTGCCTGAACTGCAACCCCTTCCAGCGAGCACATATGCAGAACACCAGGCTGTGTGTACTGTAACTGACCACTAAGGTAAATCAAATAAAAAGTGATTTAGAGTCAACTTGAAGCTGCTTTGCATAGAAGACCTCATTAAAACCCCAGAACGCTGCCACAAGCTTTATTTGTACAAATTAGCACCATGTGCAGGAGACAGGCGAATGGAAATCTCCCCCATCTTCTTTTAGAGTTCCACCAAATATTTCATTAAGAGCGATCAAGAGAATGTCATGAAATGAGGCTCCGTTACGTTTTCCATTAGTTACCGGGTCTTTACATTATTGTGTGTGTATCCCTGGAATGTTTTGAAGATCAGTGGGTTGTATCTGCAGAGTTGCATGAGGCGGGTCAAAATAGTGGCAAAGATGCTGGAGATAGAGACAACAGCGAGAGCCCAGTGTCTCCCAGTACATCTGGTTTGTCTGCAGTGGCCTGCAGACATTGTCTCAGTGACCAGCTTTGGAGAAGTTAAATTGGTCTGGGCCTTGCTCAGCTGTGCGGGGGAGGGACGAGCCGCAAAACGAGGGGGTTGATGCACTCGTATATTTCTGGACATGACACAAACTCACAGGACCCGAGGTTCACTCACGAAAGCACAGCGCATTCCTGTAAGAATATCGTACGGTACCAGAAAGTTTCCAACAACAACAGTTCGCTCTCATCTAATTCTCACCACTCTAGTGGCCAGGCCTCGGAAGTTATCTCAAATGCTATCTCCCGAGCCTGTGTGATTACAATGAATCCACAAATCCCTCAGGATTAACCCTGAAAATTACCATTCCTGTTTTGCCAATGTCCAATTTCATGCCTTTTATTTTTATTATCTGTTTGATCGGCACACACTTCCCATTTTTAATATATTCATTTTTAAATTGTATGCATATTTAGAGGCAGGTCAATCAGGGGGAAGGCCTTTGCTTGGTTTTCATTGCCCAGAGTTTCTACTGCTTTCCTTGTGCAAGTTGAAGGGTACTGGCAAAACCGGTCCTGCCTGATGAAGTGGCAATAGCAAGCTGAAACCGGACCTTGTTCTCTCAGCTCTCCCATACCTCTACTAGCTGAGGTAAATCCCAAACCTGCACTGCTTGTGATAATTTCACAGCTGCTTGGTCAGAACCTCAGAATCATCCATTCATCACAATTCAGTTCTTTGGATGGCTGACTGAGGAAACACTGGGCATGACTAAAACCATTACAAAGGGCAAAATACTGAACCTGCCTTGGAAACACACACACATCTTCAGAACTGAGAGACCAGTGCACACAGGGCTGTCATCACAGGGAAATCAAATGGATCGTCCTTGAGGAGCCAAATAATTACTTAAGATTTACATTGAAGTTGTGTGGAAATGGAATAAATCATAGTTTCATTTCCAAAAGAAGAGCTGGTGGTGCTGACCATTCAGGCAGTCATGTTTGAGCAAAGTAGAGTTGTAATAGCTTTCTTTTTTCCAGTGCCTTTTGCTTTTGAAGGTATTACTTTCATCTCTGTTACAACCCATAGAATCACTCTCCCAGTGAATGCCTCAAACTGAAAGAGTTCTGTTAAGTAGAGTAAGCTGTATGTGGAAGGAAACCTGTTATTTATATTTAACATGTAAAAAAAGATTGTTTGGTCTTTAGTTCTTGTTTTCCCCTATGTATTCTTGAAGTTGCATGTGTTCTTGCAGATTTGTATGTAGCTGTACATTTTTAGGCAGAAGTTCATTTGATAGTCCCTGCCCATGGACTTTATACTTGAGCACAGAAGTGCCAGTGTCTCTTTTTTGGTGCCATTGTTTTGATAACGGATGCCTTAATAAACATTGTTGAAATATTTGTTTAAAAAAAAAAACAACACTGTATCTGTCTTATGTTAATGCATTTAGTTTATGAAATCGGTGATGAAAAACACAGAATTGGTCCAGAGCAAAGGAGTACTCTAGCGCCATCTATGTTCTCAGGATCTGTGAAGTGCAAAGGGTGTTTTTATGTTTTTCATTCATTTATGTCAGCAGCTACAATCTGGCTGTCCCCAAGTACTGCTCAGTATATGGAAAAAAAATCATTCACAGCTATTAGAGCTGTCTCTTCAGATAATAACTTTCCATTGTTTTTGTCATTGTGGAAAATTGGTTCAGTGCAGTGTATTCAGAGACTTTATTTTATCTATCCCCTTTTAAACTTTAAAGACTTCTAATGTCCTGTCATAACAAATGTAAAAAAAAGCCAACCTTTTGGGCAGTCTCTCCTGACATTTTTCACACTCTCTCATTGCAGGAGACTGGTAAAGTTTTGAAGCTAATTCTTTTAACGACTGTTGGATATGATGGTTTTAACATGGCCTTTACAGATGTGCCTCTGCTGGGTGGCCTTTGTAGTGCCTAAGAAGGTTCATCTTCAAAGCTGGGTGGGCCTGCACTTTTAACGATAACCTTAACCATTGAAAGTCTGTTTTTTTTTTATGATGCAAGCAAAGTCATTCAACAGAAAATAGGCATTTTGCCTACTTTGCCATTTTCCCTCACGGTGGATAAAAAAACTACAGACACTGGTAAATTGGAGGTAGCGTCTAACCCATTCTCTTAATTTAGGTAAGTGGAAAAAATGTCAATGGTGCACAGGAGAGACTGCCGTTTAAATGCGTTGTATAATAGGAGCCTGCGTGCAGTTAGTGTTTGTATTCCCTGTGCTGGGATAGTTGAACTGTCTGCAGTTATTTTGGTGGGGATCAGGCTGTTGCTGGCAAAGCAAAGGTAACTATCCATTTCAAATGAGGCCTGAGTTGGAGGGATCCCTTTGCACCGCTGCAAGGATTACCCATAAGCCTTTGGTACCTGCTGCTTGCACGGCAGCCTGTTCCCTGTCCCACGCCGGAGGGGTTAGTGCTGGAGATGTTCCTGCCTGCTCTTCTGGACTCCTGGACTACTTCTCTAGGGGGAGTTCCTTTCCCTCTCTCTTATTCTCTCTCCCTGTCCCTGCATCTCTCTCTTTCTTACCATTTTTTTTCCTGTTTTCTCTCCAAGGTCTTGCCAGTCTACTTGCGTGACTAGAAAGAGTGAAAAAAAGTCTTCAAAAACCACTGGCACGCGATCCCCTAAAACTATTTTTGGAGCATGTTCTTTTTTTTTCTTCTTCTTCTTCAAAAAAAAAAAAAAAGAAAAAGATACGGAAGAAAAAAGCCAGCAGGGGTAAAAGGGGGTCTGTTTCTCATTTGGCTGGGCCTGCCAGCGTCATAGCCACAGTGATGGGGGAGAGGGAGGGAGGTGTGTTCTCACTGCATGGCCCAGCCCAGATTCTGGGCCTGCATCTCGGCTCCTGTCACATAGCAACGTCCCCGACCTGCTTCTTATTAGCAGGACAGCTGCTTGTATTTCAGGCGTCTGCACTCTGTTTTGTTTTGATTTTTTTTTTACTCCCTTTTTTTTTTTTACTTCTGCATCATAATTGAAAGATTGTACGTTTTTGTCCAAGGTGATTTTTTTTCCTTTTTTTGGATTGATTTGTTTATATGTTCTTGTAAGGCAATAGTGGTGCAAGGTCCAATGTAGTGCTGACTGGCTAAAGCAACTCACGCCATCCGATATTTGCCTGTAGTTTAATCTGACATAAATTGAACATGCACTCTCAGTCAGGTTTGGACAACTGAACAGATACTGAACACAATCTGTTAACTTAGCAAGATACAGAGACAAGGCAGTGCTCTGCAAGTCTCCGATTAAGATGTCTGAATCAACGGAGATTTGAGATTACACTTTTACATTTTGTCATTTTTCTTTTTTGTAAACATTTCTTTCTGGAGAAGATCTTACACGTCTAATGCTCATTGCTATCAACTGACGTAAGTAGGAGCAGATTGCCACCCATGAACATAAAAGTCACTTCCAACTGAAACTGAATTAATTAAAAAATGTTTGGTCATTATAAACAATTAGAAAATGGTTAAAAGAGATGACTACATGGTTTCACATGGATAGAGGGAGCCTAGAGACCAAAGACCAAAACCATATGTAATACTTTAATGTGTTGCACAGTCATAAATGGTTAACAAAGCATTATTAACTGCCTTATACGTGATTTAAAAAAGGTTAAGGACAAATACTGGTTGAATTGAGGGGAAAGTTTCTCTGAAGAATGCAGGTGTTTATTGTTAGGGAAGGAGTGAAAAGATAATGTGCACGATGAAGTAATTCCCTAGTATGGATTTTTAGGAGAGTTATTTAAAGTAGCCTGACAGCTACTGGCTGCAGTACCACCACAGGCTCCAGCGGAAGCCAGCTCAGCCTCGTGATGTTAGAGCCTGTACAAACCCCCCACGTATCTGAGCAGGATTGAAAGAGGACATCCACACTGTCGTGTAGGATAACGTTCCTCAGGGTTCTGCCTGCACCGCGATGACACATTTTTTCCCTGACGTGCACACAATGTCCGTGATCCCAGGAAGTTCTTTTTTTTTTGGTTTTTTATTTATCTTTCTTTTTTGTCAAAAACCCTCAAACCACACGGCCTTCAACTGACTTTAAGAAGTCAAAACAAATACATCCTAGAGTTGTTAATGTTGCAAGTGTGGGAAGCCGTTTATAAGCATTGACTTAGATATCAAAGCCTGGCGTGCCTACGAATGGCCCTATATATTTATTTACTGGCTTTCTGATTAAGAAAAGAAAATGTCAAAGTTTCATCTGGTGGTGTCGCAAGTTTGTCGACAGTCATGAAAATCTGTGTTTATTTGACCAGTGAGGATGGCAGTATGACTAGAGCAAATAATTGAAGTCAGAAAAGCCAATTCTTGACATAGCCTAGCATACTTCCATGTGTTTCCTTTGCATAATAAATAGAGGAAAATGGAACTGGATGGAAAATAATCCTCAAACGCTCAAAAGTGTGGCTTGGTCTTGCCCTCACTTGATAATTCTTTCCTAAAAGAAAATTATCTAACATAATTGGACATAAATGTTCATAAATCACCAAACAACGGACGGACAGCAGGGTCTGTGGATTTGATTTTCTGTGGCCTCATCAGTTTCGATGTCAAATTTAATGTGCAGGTGTATTTGTTCAAGACATTTCAAGCTGTAAAGTTTTAATCTAACTGGAATTTCAGTTCGAGCCCCAAATTTTGAGGATTATTTTTATTCAAACAATCTGCTGAGGATAATGTTTGACATAGTTATGACAGTTAGGGTCAGTAACTTCCTTGGGAAGCACTGCTCTACTCCAGGGCTATAGGAGTACTATATAAACATAATCAATGTGCTTTATCAGGAAAGAGACACGAACACTTAAACCTGAAGTCAACAAAAGATATCTCAATAACATACCTTTTCTTTAGAAGAAATAATCATTATTCCCACTATTCTCTCAGTCACACATTCTTCACAAACAAACAAGTACGTTAAATGAAATTTAATGTATTTTTCTCATATTTGACCCTCTGAAGGCGCTCTTGGTTGTGAGTTGGGGGGAAAAATATGTTTTATTGTCTCATTGTTTATCTTGTGTAGTTACTATGTTGATCTAACCTTGCTGGTGAGAGCTGGGGTTATTTTCTTTAGTTCAGTATCTCTGTGGGACTCTGGCTCATATTTTGGGCTGGGCTCTTGGCTCGGGGAAAGAGCGAGATTGATGGAGTGAACACGGATGCCTTCCAGCTCCCTCTACGACATGGTGAAACTCAGAGAAAATGAGAGAAAGTCTGTTTCGCTCACTCACAGAAAACCAGCCTCACGTATCCTCTTAGAGTGTAAGGCGTTAAACCCACAGACAGTGTGCTCAGTCCAGCACTGATGGTTGAATGTTGGCTGTGCCTCCTCTAATGAGCACTGAATGAATCAGCTTAAAACTCACTTTGCAAAAAAAAAAAAATAGGTCTGAGTATAACTTTTCCAGTTGGATGTTGTCAAATCCCCTTTGCAACAAATCCACTGAGTCACCATCCCCCACTCCACCATCTCAAGAAAGCTGAGCCCCCCCATCCCCCGCCCTCCCCATCCCACTTCGCTTTTAGAGTTTTGGCTCTCCCTGCAGCTTTCCCTCCGTCAGGCATAAATCAGTGCACTTTCGTGAGTGTTTCTCGAAAACCTGGGGTAACACATGTGGATGAGGTCTGTGTTCTCAGGTGTAGGGTGACAGCTATGGAGAGCCGTGAGTGTGGATGGCAGCATGGCGGGCCCCGGCCACAGGAGGCTGAGGGAGAGCCAGGGAAATGAGAGGGAAACGGGGTCTCTGCGCCGAGCAACTCTCCTGCTCCTCTCATTCTCCATCCCGCTATTCAGCCTGAAACAGCTGATCACTTCAGCTTCAGAATGGTTCAGCTGTACTTCATTGTAGTCATTCAGCTCACTGGCTATATTAAATAGACCTTTTGGTTTTATGCAAAAAATAAATCAATAAATAAATAAATAAATCCTGAAGTCTGCAATGCACTTTCCAAAATCCTTTGAAAAATGAAAAATGACGTATTGCATAGAAAAACGTAGCAAAATAATTAATGAAATTGTTTATTTTGGAACAATATGTATTAGCAACGTATTTCTACATGCAACTGCGTGTGATTGCAGAGAAATGCATGTTTGACAGAAAAACGCACAAAAAACGACATTGCTGTTACATGACTCATTTCAATGTAATAATTTGAGGATTATTCATGTAATTAACATCAATATGATGTTAGTGTAGCAGACTGTTCAACACTCAGATGATAGCTGTTCTTCTAGGTCATAGGTGTAGGGAGAGGGCACGAGGTGGGCCCAGAAAGACATCATTTGTCTCTCCCCTATGTTTTTTTCTAAAAGGAGTTACCATCAATTCTTCACTGAGGCAGATTTCAAGATGCTGTATGCTACAATCCACATTCCATCCCAACAGGTGGTGATATGAACTTGTAAAGTTAGACAACACAGGTCAATTCACCCACAGAAGAAGAAGCACACAGGGCTAAAGTTGTTACAGTGCAGTCCAACGTAACTAGCTTTCTACGTTGGCAAAATTCTTTTAGCTTAGACTTCAGCTTGCTAGCAAGGTGAACAGAAACACTGAAGGAGTTTAAAACATAAAGCTACCTATAAATATTAATCACTTTACATTTTTAAGCCACAAGGGTTGATTGCATTGAGTCCTACTGTAAAGTTTTTTTCTCCACATGCTGGAACTAGTTAGCATCAGTAATGTTAGATTATCATTGCTAACAGCGCTAACTCGAGTTGTCACATTTAAACATTTAGTTAGTCACAGCCTAACTAAAAAGAGTAGCCCTCCTATCTAAAATGCGAGCAAGATAATGCTGGCTAGCTAACGTTAGCTAGGCTACTTAAATCAAGTTTGCTATCAAGAAATGCCATTATCATTTTCACAGAACATCTGTCTCCAGCATTTAGACACGTTTAATAAGCTAAGAATACGAATTATGGTAGGCTACTAATAGGTAGCAAAAGTACTAAGGGAATTTATAATGTTTACTGAAGCATTATGAACCGTAGCTGATACGACATTAGCTAAATCAGGCGGTGCTGCTAAGGCTGTTTCACTTTTTTACAAAGTTTGATCGATCGAATGGTTACCAAAATAATTAGTGTGATACTGGGCAACTGTCATATTTTTTTTAAATTCACATTGTACTGACAGTCTAATTGAACCTATATTTAACAACTTAAATTGATCTGTTAAGATAGCTACTACAACTAAGATGCATGGATTGTTTCATTTTCTCTTGTTGTTAAAGGTAGAAAAGCTGATAGGTACATTAGCCAGCATCATAAACTGAACAGCAAAAAGTTATTTGCTGACTTATTAAATGGTCTCAACCTCTCCATCTTGTTCAGTTAGTAAAATGACAGATTAAAGACTGTGAGTCTTTAAGAGCGTGAGTGAACGAAAATGTCTAAATAAGCGGTCTAGTGACTCTCAGCGTTTGTAAATTCAAGTTCAGTTTGCAAATCCTGCAAGACTCTGCAGTACACGGATGATGTTGGATTCCAGGGATAAACCCAAAAAATCTGTGGTCATGGAACACCAAATTCTCTAAAGGGGTTGAACAAATATTCTGCACTTTGTGCTTAAGCTCTGTAAACACATATTCTGATATTTTAGTTTGTACACATCATCAGATTGCCCCTGAAATTAACAAAGGCTATTGTTAACATTAAAAATGGAAAAGTAGCTGTAGTAATTGCAGTGGATGTAGCGGTAGCAGTAGGCCTAATGATGGCAGTCGTAATGCATGTAATAAAATGTTAATGATAGGAGCACATAAAATTCATAAAATCATAATACACACAACATTGGTGGGAGTGAACCAGAGTGTGGGAGTCTTTCTCTTCTTTCCTAAATGTAGTCTGTTTTCTGTCCGTGTTGTGATTGAGTTTGACTGTAAAAATCCCCCCGGCTCTCAAAGCAATTTTAGTAAAGGGGAGACACTTAATTATAGCAATATGTCAAAATAATTGAAAGCTCAGCATTAGATATTGGGTACATGGTATTTAAAATCACAGTTTGTCCTGAGTTTACATTTTAAAATGGACTGTTGGAGGTAAAATAATTATATTTATAAATACGCATATCTGAAAGTTTAATGCATAGATTGGGCATGGGTCAAACTTCATTTGTCTTAGGGTATTATGTTGATATGTTGAATGAAGTCATGTGTTTCAATGCTTTGTTATCATGTGCAAGATTTGACAAATATTCACTCTGGGAGGCCTGCGAGATGTTGCTCCTAAGATGGTTAGTTCTAAAAACTTAAATATGTAAGTTTTTTTCCTGCTAAGTGGAAGAAAAGCCAAGAACCAGAGAAAACAGTTATTGTTATTGTTGTACAGTCATGACTGCTTTGGAGTCCTGCTTTGGAACATGGGATTTTGCAGTCCTTGATTTCTTAATTGTTCAAGTTCAAGCCTTTTAAGTATTTCACCACAATTTCCATTTGCACTTCAGAGGGTGAACACTGGGGATAATATGACACCTAAAGTAAAGGGGGGCATTCAGATTCATTCAGCTCTCTCTAGGAAAACACTCTCAGAACACTCAGAAATAGGTGACTCTAGTCCACACTAATGGAGTATACTATAAAACTCACCTGCATTTTCACTTTCTCTAATATCAATGTATTATTGTCGAAATGCCAGGTTTTGAATCAGAAACCTTATGCACAAAAGACACAACCATAGTCGTTATTACTCAGTTTTCTAACACTTGTCTTGCTACCTCACACCCATGAAATGGAGCATGCATGGTCTGAACATAATTCCTCTTTATTTCAACAACCTTAGCAACTGGCCTTTACAGAGCTGGCTGCTCATATAAATTACATGACTCTGTGCTGTGTATTGGCATGTTGGGAACTGTTGTTTCTTGGTTCTGAAACTGCATCAAGTGAAGCACACCAAACTAATTTCCTGCACCCAGGTAATGCATCAGAATGCAACAAGCTAGAACCTGAATGTCTTATGTGATAGTAATGCTGTGTTCTTGCTGCTCGAACAGGGTTGAGGGTAAGGTGAAGTAACTGGGGGTAGCAGTGTGGCATAATGGTAAGGAACAGGGCAAATGTTGCTGGTTTGATTCCCTGTTGGGGTGCTGCTGTTGTACCCTTGGACAAAGTAACTTAACTTAACTACAGTTACCTCAGTAATAGTCCAGATGTTTCAACGCATAACATGTGAGAGTGTTAAGATATACAAGTCATTCTGGATGAGGATATCTGCTAAGCTAACGAAAAAAGGCTGATCTCACCTATTGTTTCACCATACTCAAAACTTTCATGGAGCTGGCTGCCTGGAGGAAATGGCCAAGCCAGAGCTGAGTCAACAGACTTAAAATTCATATCCTTTTTGGTGGCTCTGCATGCCAGAACAGAGTAACCAGAACAGGGAGTATTGCAAGGCAAGTGGATGTGTGCAGGGAGGTTGGCTTGACAATGCAAGGCCACACCCTTGTGGTTTCTTTAGTTTTAAAAGTCCAATATATAGACAGGACTTTGAGGCTCTTTTCAAAGAGTTGTGGACTGAACCTTTTTTCCCTTGCTACCTGAGAAACAGTATGGAGAACGTGTGAGACAGAAATTTCCAACGCTCTTAATTGGCTTCATCAACATCTGCTCAGGGTTGCAGGCATTAGAGAAAGAAAAGGGAGAAAAAGAACAAGGCCTGCTTGCAATTTGGTATTTGACCTGACCGAAGGATCACAAAACTGCATTCTAAATATTAGTTTAAGAGAATTGCCTTTTAAGGCCTAGTTTTTTTGCAGCTTTTCTTTGCTGAAGGCAGTGAGCAGTAGTGTTAATAAACATGACTGTATTTCTTCTCTCTCAGGTTTAACTGTGGTCACAGTATCAGCGAAGGGGAGCAAGATGCGCAGGAAGTGATAGTGAGGTCAGATGATAGTAAGAGGTGCGATCAGTTCCTGCTATTTTACCACCAACTAGTCTGAGACGGCATGACACCCAGTTCGGTGAAAAGGATAGAGGTGTAAAAAAATATATAATACAGTGAAAATTCAACTGATGATTGAACTGTCAGTGGCTAACCCCAGATGACACACTGGAATACAAGTAATAGTCCTCCTGCTAACTTAAAGAAGTTCAGTCACAGCAGCTGCTCATTTTCATAGAATAAACTTGCCTTTGGTGTTGGAGAAAGCAGAAGCTGTGTCTGAGTCTGGCTGTCTCAGAAGATTGGTGCTTATTCATACTGCTGTTACATAAAGCAGTCCCTTCCCAAAGTACCAGTCTATTAAAAACCTCACAAACCACTTACCCTGATTTATACTGTTCAGTATAATTTAACTCTGATCAACAAGCAGGGGTAGCTGGTACTGATTTTATGAGTGCAGTCTTTGCTGTGATTTGGATGGGAGTTTACCAGAAGGTGAAACTATGACTACTACTATCTGTTGTTCTTGCAGATATTTACACCTTTACTCACAGACTGGACTTTCACAGTACATTTCAAAGCCACCTGTACCGTGCCTGAGAACAGAGGGAAAGATACCATGGCTCAGCCAGTGAAATCTGAAAAATAAATCTCTGTTTATCTTGTTAGCTTAACCCTATTCAATGATAGAAATGAAGTGAAAAGATGTTTTATTATCCATGTTGATGAATTATTTAGAGACCTAGACTCCGGCCAGTAATCAATCTTTCTGTGTGCTTCATTTTTAAATTGCCAGCAAAAAACAATGTGTAAAGAAACTGTTTTATTTAACTTCAAAATCAGAAGCAATCCAACACTTCAGGTACAATTTTCAAAAGAAAAAACTTCTTTGCACTTTGATAGTGCAATACATTCAAAAATCTCCTTAGGATTTATTAGTGATATGGAAGGAATTTAATACTGACATTATTGTGCAAATTCAGGGTGATTTTTGAAGGAGAACGAGTTTATCAGCAAGAAGTGTATCCCATTGAAAGCTACGTAAGATGTCATTATCTATTATTCCATATAGGGAGTGCTGTTAAATCCAGTTAGCTGTGCTGCTAGTACAGTAAAGGTATGATCACCAGCCATGGTTCCCTAAAAAACCTCCATCAAAGTGGCTTGAATCACAGCATTTTGGAGCCTGAACTAATATTCCACTTAGATTAAAACTTTACATCTTGAAATGTCTCAAAGAAATACACCTGAACATTAAATTTGACATTAAAGCTGATGAGGTCACAGAAAAAATAAATCCACAGACCCTGGTGTCCAACTGTTTTTTGGAAATTTATGAACACTTTTGTCCAATATATTAGATAATTTTATGACACAAGACACATCAAAACTTTTAATTTGGATTTATTCATTCAAGATAAGGAATTTGCAGTGAAATAACTTTTATCTTCCATTGGCTTTGATGACTCCCACTCTTTTAGGGAAATTTTCTGGCCTGTGACAAAAAGGATTTCAGGATTTCATGGACTCCCTGACCCGAGGGTAAAACTATTTTGGTCACCACAACTGAAACAGAGCTGTTTATGGAAAACAGAGACAGTTCAAAAACTCAACGTCACTTTTTCCCCAGTTCTCTTGCATACAGCCCAGTACCACAGTAAATACTTTTGAATGGTTGTTGTTTTCCTTTCTCACGTTTTCTTTGCTCCACCTCTGATTCATTGTGTTTCTCTGTGCAGAACACAGGAATTCCACGAAGTGGTACACAAAGTTGTACCAGCGTGGGTAGAGGAAACAGCAACAATGAGGGAAGGAGTCAGCATGTTTGCCTTGTATGGAGTCTTAGGTTACTGTACCACATGTCAATAAAGTAAAAACACCTGCCAGTTAACAATGCTGAGAAAAGAGCAGTGCAAGGGCAAAAGACCAGAGCAGAAAATGAATATGATTTTCCTTGGTGTCGCTGGGCTTGAAGGACTGTCAACAGTTGTTTGAGATGGATTGTAAATGTCTGTATATGATTTTAAAGGGGGAAGAGGGGTGTATACACAGACATTCAGGGGGGAAAAAATCGCCAATTAAAGCCTTTGCAAATGAGACGGAATTCATTTACTGTGTACTTTGACCATTTCAAATGGCTGTGTGACTGTATAATTACATACTGGATAAAAGAAACAGACAAAAGCGAGGCATAAATATTTGTATCACTGCAAACCAGTCTGTGGTGCCGGCAAACGTCTCGGGCCTGCAGGCCCTTGCATGCTGAGTATATGTGTACATTTCTTTTCAAACTTAATGAAACCTTCGGTAATTCAGAATGCAGACTGCTGCTTCTTTATTGTCGGTTGCCAGAAGTGATTGCTAACAACCACAAATAAGGACCATATTTCAATCAGAAATTTGGGGCTTCATGGTAGGAGTCAACGCTTGTCTGAAATAAAGAGGAAAACAGATGCTTTGAGGACTAGCTCTAACTTCACTCGCTGGCTGAATTTTTTGAGAGCACAAATGTATTGAGAAAAAAAAATGGAGGCAGTAAGGATAGAGCAATGGAGACCAGTTGTCATATGTTTTCAGTGTTGTCTAATGCAGTGTACTTTCTGTGGTACTGATACCATTGAATGCAGCAAATAAATGGCATGGATGTCTTAACTTTTTGTTAGTTATTTGGTGAGAAGGAAGGCAGGTTTAGAGGCCGAACTGAAACAAAACGCACCAGCGAGTCTTTCAAATTGTTTGGCTGGTTGTAGTAATGACTTCATTTAGAATGTTAGCAGATATTTGTTTAATGAGTGACATCAGAAGCTTTGGCAAAAAGAAATTGGAAATAATAATAGGTTGGGTGTGGCTGGGTGCGCCCATGGACTAAGAAGGTGCTAGAGAATCAGTCTGCACACACAGTACATGCCTGATGAATATGACAATTGTGAGATGGATAAGTGAATGTTGTCAAAAAGTGACTGACGTGAAAAACAATTTGACAGCTGTAATGGGCACGTTTTACATCCTTTGACAATGAAAAGCATTTCACTCACATCAGGACTAAATGAACAATCATCTAAAAACAAATACATGTTGTTAATGATAATGATGATATTATGGGGATTACAGTTCTACTGTTAATACCCATGTCTCCTGACCTGTTAAGTGAAGTGCAACCAATTGGAAAACAATGAAACATAGGCATAAAACTGTAAAATCTGTAGTGGTGTCACAGAAGCCTATTTGGCCAAAATCATTATTTTCCATCACCTTAAAAAGGATGCTTTACTGTGAAAGGACAATGGAAGGCGTTAATTTCAGATCATACAGCAGCGTAATCATTGTTTGTGTAGAGCCATTTTCATGTAGTGTTATTTTATCACCCATTATCATTATGCACTCTCCATCTGCTTAAGGCTGGGCTTGGCAAGGTGTTCCAAGGTGGTGATGTCCTTTCATATATCACTGTAATGGCACACCAATTAGGAGTAGGGATGTTCTTGTCAGTGGAGCTAACTTTGTCCATTAAGACCTAGCTGGCCTAGTAGCTGGAAAACCTCTAGATTTACACATTAATGCATCACCTCATGATATCTGCTGTCCATCCAGTTTAACATCACATTAAGTTTAACTTTCATGCATACACATTAATATCTCTGAATGGAATTTAGGAGAACATTAAGCATTGCAACAAGTCCAAAACTCCAAAAAGACAGAAGTTTACATTGGAGTGGTGAAGAATGCGCACCTCCACGGCTCAGAAGCATTTGCGTTTTAATGTTAGTTTAATGTGTAGCTGTCTCACTGATTTTTATTTTTGCAGTGCAGGGTTGCGCAGTCATGTTTCCTGGCTAATGGCAGCAGTTCTTGGGAAAGCTTGTCTAACAGGGTGGGATTTGGGAGAAGTGAAGTGAGGTGTTGGCAGAACCAGGGTTCTGGTATGGCTGGCCTCTGGAGAGCTTTGAATGATAAATCCTCCAGTGCTTTAACATTAATGTGTAAAATCCATCAGCCAACCTGTTAACGCCAAGCCTGCCTAGTTGTGAAACTGGGTATAAAATAAATGGATAAATCTTTATCAGCAAGACATACATTTCTTCATAAAGAAACCAGTTAATAAATGTCTAATATATTACACTCTTTATTTGTGTCTTGTACTCTTTTTGTTTGAACACAAGCATCAATTGGAGTGACCATAGTTTTACTGCTGCATTGCCTGTACAAGACATTGATAGTACTTTACATTACATTACCAGTGGGAAACTGTTCACAATTCTGCAGCTCTGTCCAGCTAATGTAGGAAATCACGACCTCCATATGCTTTATTTCTCCAGCCAAAAATGATTATCTAACAGAGAAGTCATCATAAGTATAAATACAGCCAGGCAAAACCTGGTTTACCTCAGTATGTCCTCTCACCATAAACACTGGACTTGCTTAGAGTCCACATTATGGGAATAAACCTGTTATTGCGGCCTATGAAAGAATGGGTATTTAGAGCTCAAGTGCTATGGAGTGCGAGGGAAGAAGATGGATGGCCGTGTGAGAACTCTCGCCATCAGATATGTGAGACTGACACCCTGGCCCATTCCCCTGCAGCATGGGTAAAGACTGTGTCAAGAGCAGGAAACTGAGACCATCCATTTCAACCACCACCAAAGGCTGTCTCCCACTTTCTCCCTGGCACCATCACTCTGTGTTTCCATAGGGGAGGAAAAAAATGTTGAAAGATGTTTTTTTCACCTCTTTTAAAAATCTATTTTCATTATTTCTTTCTGTGTGTTTTTTTTATAGCTGGGCTGGAATCTCTTGAAATTATTTTGTGGGAAAAAGCAGTTTGCTGACTGAACAATAACATGCACTGGCGGACCCTCGAAAGATCCTGCGCTGAGGAGAAAAATTACACAGATCTTAAGAATAATTCCTTATGTTGTGCAAAGAGCCAGTTGAAATAAATGGGAATTTGTATGATTAAGAGCACTATCAGAGTCAGGGGGACAAAGGTTATTCTGTACTGCATCTAATTGCAAAAAACATCTGCAATGAGATGTTTGTACAGCCAGGAGGATCTTAAATTCCAGCAACACACTTGATGGAAATTGATGGCATTTTGGTGAAAATCCAATTATATTCTCTTTTTTTTGGGTTGGCGTTGGTCAAGTATGGTACATAGCTTGCATCCAGTCATTAGAGTTCCTCAATCTTTGCAACCATTCATTCATCATCAAGTTCAGTGGCACTTTAACGTTATTCCTTTATGACGCCCCCACAGTTCCCATAGTTACCCACAGTCCCCTTTTTGAGCCATGTGTCCCAGCATCTTTATGGCCCTGTCGTATTGCCTGTTCTCATTATTATCATTATTAGATGTATTATCCTAATGATAACTGATAATAATAATGTTGTTGATCATTATCAGTTGTACGTGCACAGAAGACCATTTATAAGCTTCTATGCCAAGCTTTGGCTGAATTACATTCATAAATACCAATAAATAAGTGGTATAAATAAAGCATTATGGCTGCATTGAACTACTTTAGATTTTGTGTTATATTAAAGTCTTTTATTTATTGCATTTACAGTTGGTGTCTTGTTGGGGTGAGTATATTAAAAGGGTATGTCCTTGTGGTCGGATGGCACCTTTTTCACCTATCATGGTTTTGCATCCCTGACTGATTGGCCAGCTCAGACTCTTTATACAGCTGTTTAATTTAACAGTCCAAGATGGATCTGAATAGAAACTGAATAATAAATGTTGAGACATATCAGCGCACTGGGAAATGATACAAGATTGGTAATTCAGTTCAATCCACTAAAGGAAAACGTTTACTATCACAGCAGAGAGCATTTATAAGATATACAGATGCTAGCAAGGATATGTGACCATATGGCAGCAGGTTACAAGCAAGTAACATGTATCATTTATTGCAAACATAAGTAGAGAAAATAGTAATTAAAAATGCAGTATAATAATGTAACCAATCACACTGCGTTTTAGTTTGTCACATAAGAACCTTCATTGTTATGGTTGAATCATTGTAATTCTGAGATTGGTGGTTCAAGTCATGTAATGTGTTGATAATGATCTGATCAATTTTGTCGTTGATTGCCAACGCTGAATGGCCGTCATGGAAGAGGGTTTGAAAATCTGAGCATATTAAGACTGACAACTGAAAGTGCTCGGTGTTGTGTGCTTCAATCAGCGTTTCAAGGGACCGATGATATGAAGACAACCCATCCACACACACTCACATTCCCCCCAGTGGTCCTGGCAAACCAGATGTGCCCCACAAGCACTCTAAAGCTCAGCACTGCTATTTTCTCTGCTGCAGCACTTAGTGTGTTTGTAGGCCAGGCCTATACAATGGTGGCCAATTCTTCCTCAAATCATTTTTTCAAGCATCTCACACAACGCTGTGCCAAACACGAAATGTCTGTTATCTTCAGATCGACCACTTTTTTTTCGCAAAACCATTCACTTTCCTCAGAGAAACAATACGAGGACGTGGTGTGGGAGTCGGTGGGGATGAAGCCAGAAGATATTTTATTCCCCCCCTACGAGAGTTGTGGTTTAGAGAACCATACGGCTTGTGGCAGAAATAGTTTAGATAAGCAAAATTCCTGGAGATGTTGTAGCTCATTCATATGGATATTGAGATGCTAGCTAGCCACAGAGCGGTGGGGAGAGACCAACCCTGGGACCACAGTCAGAAGTACAATGGATGAAGTGAGGCCTTAAACTCTCTTTTTTATTACCAAAAAACTGGAGCAGTACATTTGACTATTATTTTTTCATTCCTTCTCACTGCCAAAATGGAATGCTTCAAGGGACCAGACAATTTTGGAAATAGGGTATCAAATCAAACCCTCCCCTTCCATTTGCTGAACACTCTGGTAAAAAGGAGATCATTATCTGGATGGGCAGAGCATCACTGAGGGTTCGCGCAGCTGAACTGCTACTACTGAATTTGGAAAGTGTTGGAGGTACTTACTGCCATCTGGGTAATGGGCCTTTTCAAGTGTTGACAAACTGGTGGCACAATGCCAGCCTAACTCATTTACTACTTACTGGGCAGCTTTCCCAGTGAGTTTTGTGCAGGGACACATGCACACACCTTTTCCCATTGTTTGCTTTTTCTGAATATGTCCCAAAAAAAATCAGGATTTAAAGAGCAGCACCAGATCCCGCTGAGGAATTTCAATAGAAGCCAAGGCCAAGTCACACAGAATTTATATTTCATGTGACAGTTGCAAATCTTCACAAACAAAATACTGTGCTTTTCTAAATCCGTGACACTACCGGATGTCCCTGGCCTCATGCAGAGGACTGGCCTTTTCTTACCTTTGTATAGTAGCATGGACAGCGACCAGCAAGCAAAGAGCAGGGCCCGTCACAGCATGGGAACGCTCTTTATGGGAGAAAAGCTGGTGGTTTATTTGTCATTAAACGAGTGGTCTCATGAATAGCTCAGGAAACCACAGGACTTTTTATTCGCTGTCTGATAAAGGAAATAATTTAGCATTCAAGCCTGTAGACTACCATAACAATGAGCTCAAGAGAAAGAACAACACCGCTGGCATATGGAGCGCATGTGGACGGAGGGAGGAAAAAAAAAATAAAACAAAACAAAAAAGACAGAATTTCCATGTGAGTTGACCTCAGAAATAATAAATACGAATTTTGAAAACGAAATCCCATGATTGCAATAACAGTTTTTATTATTTTATTCTAAAACTGTCTTTCATCCGTGGGCACAAGAAGATTGGCGTGTCACCTTGCCAGACATGATATCTATGTGAAAAAAGGAAATCTTAATAAAGAAAGATTTTTTGGCAGCAGGTTTTCCAAATTCTAAAAATAATTGCAGTCAGAAATACTATCAAAATCGATGTTATGAAACTAATTACAGCTGAGCATGAATAATGAATAGTAAGGAAAGCATCCTGATTTTTCCATTACATTTGTTGTTTTAATTTGCTGATCCAGGAAGCAAGATAATGTATGTGTGTTTTCTCTTAATTTTATTTTGCTTTTCTAGCCACATGATATGTGCCTTGTCAAGTAAGGAGTCATATACATTATACTTGTGTTATTCGTATTGTGTAATACTGAGATCTGTTTTTATCATTATGTGATTTCTTTTTTTCAATGCCCTTTCCTGTTGTTTTTGTCTTATCATTGCACAGTTTACGGTGTATCATTCCACAAGTAAACTACTAAATAGAGAACCTTTTCTCTAAAAAAATGAAAGGTGTCATGATAATGGCAGTGAATCTGCCAGAATCTAGCAATGAACAGGTAAAATCAGTACGCATACCTTCCAGAGCCACTGTTTGTAAAGGTTTATTGGTGTGAGTGTAGCTGACACAAACATGCACAAAGCATATATGGTAGGTGCAACAAATTCCACACAGATGTTTGTTTATGCCATTGCTTTAAATACATTTTTCTGCATTTTTCATGACGGTATTTGTTAAATGATAATATTACATATTTCCAGCTGCATCATTTGCATGTTACTTGGGATTCTGTGCTTACTCCCTTGTTCTTATTGCGCTATATCGAGATGATTGGTATTATGTATCTAAGATGATCTTGTAAGTTGCTCTCAACAAGAAAAAAGTTTGAATACATATGCAATATGAAAAAAAAAGTATGAATACATATGCAATATGAATACTTGATACATGAGGCTATGTATTAGAATAAGTAACTCACATTATCAAATGTCCTAAACAATTCTCCAGATTTGAACTGAGCCAAATAAAATAAAAGAGTCAAGAGGTCACTGCAGGGAAAGAGAGCAAAGGGAAATTGCTGTTTGTCTGCGTGTCTGCGTTGCCAAGCCTCAAACTATCCATCAAGGCCAGGCCTGTTTGGGTTGCCAGGCTAGCGCTGATTGTGTCCTTATTTACAATCAGCTATAAATACTTGTTTGTAGCGTTGGGCTGCCCGGCGTATGTTGTCTGTCTAGTCGCCCGTGTGCATCCTGCCAGCGTCTGGTTCAGGAAGAGCTGTGATCTTTCTCCTCTGGCCAGCGGATGTTTTGGGATTACTGTAAGAGAAAGGCATGACAAAATCTCTTTTAGTTCTTCAATGAAATCATATCCTCAAGAGTTTATTTGGTTTGTGGGTGGTGCAGCATTTGTTTTCCTATTTACTAGAAAGCTGAAACCCCGGTCAGCGCGGTCCTTTGAGAGGGCCACGTTGTACATTGGAATCTGTCTGACAAAAGATGTGGCAAGTGAAAAGAGTGGCTTTTTCATGTTAATTCATAAATTTCTCATCACCAGGTTATGTGTTATCATTACAATAGCAGAGCGCAAGTTCTGAGTTTTCAGGGAATGAATTCAAAACACTTTATTCTTTGCAGCCACAGGATGTTTGAACCTTAGAGTTTCAGAATTCCAGACGCAGGCAGATCTGTTTTTGCAACACACTAACAGCATCAGATGGTATCAATCACTTTAAATATGTTGTAGAGATGTCAATATTAAGTACGTATTGAAAACTTGTAGCGCACCTTGAAATCGTTCCAAAATTTTGTCAAAGGTACAAAGGCATTCAGGAAGGCAAAATACCAGTGAAGAACACCTGGACTCTTCCAAGTAGAGAACCAAACACATTTTTATCAATGACATTACTTAACTGATTTGCAAGCATGTGAAAACATAAATATTAGCAGTGGCTTAGAATAATTGTCAAGAAATATGTTCAGTAGTCTTGCATTTCTCATCTTCAGTAGTCTTGCATTTCTCATAGTTGGAGGTCAGTCTACAGTCTTTGGATGATTTTTGTCATTTTTAAAGTTCTATCTCAGGGAAGAGTATTAGAATCTATTGCTCATTTGGGTCAACATAAAGAAACTGCGCTTCCAAAACCATTCATAACAATTCTGTACATTATACAGGTTGGTGTTTACACATAAGTGTAAGGCATTGTAAAATGCAAGCATCCTTCAACCAATAATTCTAATTTAAATGCACATCTTGCTTCTCCAAGTTGTCTAGCATCAACCTCACTAGCTAGCAGTCTGTCTTGAACTTTAACCTCTGTACATCCCTTCTGGTATATTATTGCAGTTTGTTCTACTGTTCTGCATGCATTGTGCTAAATTTTCAAGGAGCAAGGTCCTTCCATCACCTGCATTCACACACTTTGAATTTAGAATTCAAATGAATTTTTGCACTGCTACTTGAACAGTTCTCCATTCGCATAAATTAAAATTATGAAGCATGATATTTTTTACAGTACCTAGGTTTTTAGAGAATATATGCAGATGTTATCAAACATAAGATAAGAAGATTAAAATACAGGATTCTGATGGAATCATTCAAGCTGGGATCCACTTTTCTCAGGAGTCAGCATATCGTTGAACTGGACTTGTGTGAACCCATTTTACTGGCATGTGCTGCACGTGTGATGTGAATTGCGCATGAAGCGTTTCTGGAATGCTGTCTTAAGAAGTTGCCAGAATGCTCCAATATATAGTTTGTGTTATATAAATTATGGTTTGTTTTTCTCCAGACTGTTGTTTTCCAATTATTTTTATGTAGCTGGCCTGTGTTGCAAAATTCCGTTATCCCGTGTCTGCTTTTGCTTTGAAGACCTATTCCCCCACTCCCAGACATTTTTTTGCCAGCGCTGTTTGGGTTTGTTTTTTATTTTTGTTCGGGCTTGCTTGATAACCTTCCTGTTTCTGTGAATTAGCCTGGCTGCCCGGCGTTAGCTCGGTCTGGGGTGCGTGCGCCCAGCCACTCTTCTCCCAGAATCGGAGCCGTGCATGGGCCTGGACCCGGCCCAGCTCCTGAGAGAGGTCCAAACAAGAGTGGTAGACTTCAAGTGGAAAATATTCCAGCCTACGGTTCCATCTGCTTTCACTTTATTGCTTGATTCTCCACCTAAATAAAGATCCCCTCTCTGTACTTTTATTGTTTTTTCTTCCTTGCTTTTTCTCTTTTTTTCCTCTCTCTGTAACTGTATTATGGTGAGTGGTCACAAATGTGTAAATGTACATGTAATGTCCCATCTTGAGCTAAAATGTGGGTGAAAAAAGACCCCAACTGATAAAAAACACTGCACTTTGCTGTTTTGAAGGGTGTCTGATTGATTAATTCCATTTTCATAGTTTTCTGTGGATGTAATAGCATAGAGTTATGAGTGTCACTTTCTCCTGTTGTCAGCAATTCATTGTATAGTCTATAAAATAAAATAGAACAATTAATGATCATGAAGCACTCCGCATACCTGGTGAACATATACACAGCAACTGATAACTCAAATGCAGGGAGACCATAGCAATAAAACAGAAATGCCTTAAAAACTTGATTTGGAGCAAAGCAACACATATAAACCTTACTGTTCCCCAGACAGCATGTAATGCAAGGTTGAAAGGCATTGCTTTACTGTGAGGAATATATGTAAACCTATTTAAATCTATATAACTGTACTGTGGTGTATGCTCTATTTCAACTATAAGAATTTTCATGGTATTTATTGGTATTTATTTATCGG
Organism: Megalops atlanticus; assembly: GCA_019176425.1. NCBI lineage: Eukaryota > Metazoa > Chordata > Actinopteri > Elopiformes > Megalopidae > Megalops > Megalops atlanticus. The sequence goes on along the minus strand of CM032883.1, from coordinate 30,073,827 downwards.
TAATTGTTTTTTTTGGCCCGCCTTCATAGGCAGGCCTTCTTGCCCATCAATTTAACAGCAATGGATGAACCTGCTGGTTGAACAGCCCTGACCTCATCCAATATTTAAGGAGAAAGAAAATAAAACATGGATCGCACAGAGACAGTTACCAGGTTACCAAACATGTTTCCTCCATGATGTGTTTTAAGACCAGTGTATAATCTTGCATTACAGCAGCCCTTTCCCAGTCTAACCATCGCACTCACTCACTTTTACAGCTTAATTAATAGACAGAGCCAGCTTTGAATCTGTCACGGTTGATTTAAAAGCAAGCCGGGCTGTCTAATAACAAGCGGGTCCAGTTTTAATATAATTAGCATCATCAACTCGTATATTTCTCCCCAGGAGGGCTCAGCTATATCTCAAATGCTCAAGCATATTCACAGGTGGTCTGGGAGCATGTGTGCAGAGCTACTTGAGGTGTTTGGAGACCGAGGACCTGGTTTGATTGGGATGATATCCATCTGGCAGTGTTATAAAAGCACCTCTGGTGTGCTTTGTATTACGTAGACACAATGAGTTACAGACTATGCCTGGATCAATGGCTGTGAAAAAGGGATTTCGAGCCAATAGAGAAATCATCCACGTCTATAAAAGTCGTATACGCGCTATACTTGTCAGTTGATAGAAAAAGTATCTGTCTCGCATTGAAGTGTGACCCCCTACCGGGCCGAGTTTCCATCCCCAGCACAGAGATTAACGCGAATCCAATTCATGGCTACCCCAGTGAACCCCATCAAGAGGCTGAGTTCCCTTGACAACAGTAAGAGACGTGTCTGATCCTTCTCTGGTGTTTTCGAAGGCGATGTGATTTCTGCTCTCTCCTGAGGCTGTCCTGAGGTCGCTCACGATTGGTTGATTGATTGTTTTTTTTCAGCCCGTGCCAGGTTGATTTCCCAAGAGGCCTTCTTTTTCCAAGGATGGAATCTTGCTTCACCACGCCAGTGGAGCTAAGCATTTCCATGGACCCAATATTTTCCCCTTTAATCCAGACCGCACAGTCCCCAGAGACTTCATGGTGGCGGAGCACAGGTCAGAGACAAAGATAAGCACTTCTGAGGCCACTCCCCCCCCCCCAAATCTGAACATGGCAAATGTTGATTAATATATGTTAGTAAATGTTATAGTAATCGTAATAGTACATTTTCTTTGCTGTTACCTCACTGTAACAAATTCTACCACCTGACAATCAAGAAACTGTGATCGCAGGTCCTGAGATTTTGAAAACTGACAGTTTAAAAGCCTCCCTGAAGCAGCAGAGTGGTGTCTCTATTTAAAATTCTTCCCATGCTGCCCAAGTGTCAAGTTTTGTCAAGAGCCAACCCAAAGCTCAATGGTGAAAAAGAGATAAATCCAGAGAAAGTATAATCTGCCAACACTCTTTTATAAACTGGTATCTCATTTGTCTTCTTGAGAAGAAAACTTCCTCAAGCTAGGGATACACACACCCAACGGTCGAGGTGCTGGCACTAATTCTGCACGTTGAATTGGGAATGACAGTAATCAGACAGGCAGCAACTACAGGCTACGTATGAGACACACCACAGTGACCATATGGTTGTATCCCAAGCTTTACACCTTATTCAATACTCTTCTTGCACCAGTATGTTTTTTTTCACTGAGGGAATCACATGATTTGCATTGATTATGTACTATAGTGATAAGAGTGAACTGATACATTCATTTTCTGCAGTGTTATTGTTATTTCTCTCTAAAATGTTGTATGTATTATATCTCTTTTTAGATGTAATAAGTATGTAATCTAATATCTATAGGGGAAAGAAAAAAATTCATAACATACACTCATAATAAATAATAGGGAACAAACTGTCTGCTGAAAATAATGCCTTCTCTCAGTCACATTCTATTTGTCTGAAATGTACTTCTCCCCCTGCCCCACCCCTTAGCTTATATATGAAATCTCTCAATACACAGTAAAGCACAATGGCAATAAAATGAGAAAAAAAAAGAATATTTTATGAAAACGTTGACGTGACTGGGTTGTAAATCACCCTCAAACTCCCAAGGATGTTGACTGATGTGAGCCTACAAACACCCTGTCATAAATGGCTTAAACACTTGTGCAGAATTGTCGGCCACTGCTGAGATTCAATCCTCAATGCAGAATGTATACATATTGACTGCAAATATGATTTATTCAACAGAGAAATAAATAGTCTAAAAATAATTAGAAAAACAGTGCGTAAGAAGGATATGTCTGATTGTTCCTTAAAAGGGGGTAATTACAACTAATTTTGTTTGTTGAAACTTTGCAATTAGCATTTTCATCAAAGAGGTCTTTGATAACTTACGTAACAAACTTTAAGGAGTTTAACTTTGCTGGCGTGCTTAATTTTAATGCTATTGAATTAGGAAAGCTGACCCTGTTTAATAAGCTTTGATTTAAACAAGCACCCAGTATAGTTAGCGTGTGCTGTAATCTGACTGGCAGAGCTTTTTTAAAGATCTCACTTAATAATGATATGCAAAGATGGACCCTGTGGACTTTTATTTTACCCTTCCCTTTAGCTGTGCCTATGAAAATCCTACTTTGAGGGTATGTGTGAAGCTGTCGGGACAGGACTTCTGTGACAGGAAGAGCTGAGAGGGGCTCAGGAACATGAATAGGGGGACTTACACAAGCTGCTTGAATGAGGAGTTCTTGTAATAGTTGGAGAGCTTAAACTTATACGGTGAAGAACTACAACCTGGCTGTCTTTATGTCTGCTTACTCTGAAAGAAATGAAACTTTTTAGGGGTCCACAGTATAAGCAGTCATATTTGTTTCAGATTTGCCTGGTCAGAGGTCATAGGAAACACTATTTATGTGGATTGTAGAGCATTGAAATAAAATAAAATCTCTGTTTTTTAATAAAGAACTGTTGCTCGGTTGCATCTCTAATCTATCCCCCATATCTTCTGGTGCCAAACACAACAACAGTGTGGAAAATCCAGGACCAGGTGATAGACAAGAAAAAAAGGTAAAAATGACTAGACTGCCTGGGCCAGACACTTCCATTGAAAGTTCGTGTCAGGGTGTCCTGCACGCTTGAGTGTGTAGAAGGAAGAAAATGAAAGATTTCCTCACAAAAGGCCCAGCTGGGTCGTCACCTTGACTCTGTGAATGGATTTCAGGCAGAAATGTTGAGATGGACTCGGAAAGAGAGGAGGAAAAAGGAAGGAAAAAAAGAGAAGGAGAGGAAAGAAATATACAACCTGCCCCTCGCTCCTGAGAGGCAGGTGGCTGGATATTAACGACCAGTCGGCACCAAAACTCATGTTTAGCTTGTTAAAATCACCTTTGAAAAATGGTGGGCGCTTGCTTCGAACCGGTGCACTTTGTCACGGCGTAAAGTGTGCAGCGGGGAACTGCGGCTGGAATTTCATTGGTCTGGCTCTTGGAAATGTAATGGCTTTACCTGGAGGGGCAGTCAACACCGTGGAGCGATCAGCCATGGGGGGATGGGGGTGGGGGGGACTGGAACAGCTAAGGTGGAAACAGAAAGAGGAGCAACCAGCAACCAAACAAACAAAACATGAAATCTATCCCATGACGGCGTAAACATGCGGTGGAACGCTAGCCAGTGGGTATGATGTGGAGGAGGTTGATAAGATTGTGTTTGTTAGGGACCTCTGGGTGGGCGGACTGCCTCCCTCATTGCCTGGTGCCAGTCAAAGTTTAGGCTTTCCCTAATTAAAACGCAGGCAGCGGATGAAATTTAGAAGAACACACACAAGTGAGAGACTCATAGATGCTGTTTGTTTTTGAGGAGACTTAAACGTTGAAGGCCACGGGAGACGGTTTGTTCGCTGTCTGAGAGACAGAGCAAGACCATCGATCTTTCACTCTCCATGACCTTGTACTTTTTTCCAGGAGCCAGTCTAATGGATATGCAGTTGCTGTCTCTCTTCATAGGGTTTTATAACTGTCAAACAATTTGGGCATAAAAAACTGACCCTAGCCTCAGCACCAGAGTTCACGGTGTAAGTCAATACTTTAGCTGACTACCATCTTTTAATGTATAGTAATAACTGGAGATTTAAATCTATTTTTAGCTCTCTGGGATATGTCTATGCATTTTACAAAATCAATCCCATAGGAAAGTGTTTGGAGAACAACCATAGATACCCTTGAACATGTGTGAGTCTTACATATTGGAGTACTCTAAGCATCTGTCTTCAATTAGCCTATGAGAGATGAAAGGAGAATGGTTTCTGAGTGTGCGCATGTATGGTGTACAAGCAGAAACCTACCCCAACATCCTCTCTTTTCATTAAGTTCCAAGTTCAAGTCAGGGGGGAGAGACTTGTGGCACCAATAGCCCTTTTTAAATTGTTTAACTGTCATTCAACAGCTATGGAAATTGCTCTCCTCTCCTCAAAGTCTTGTATGATACTGGTTTAAAATAGCCAGTTGTACTGTTACTGAAGGTCAGTCATGAGGGAAAAGAATTTTAGTTCTTATTTCTCTCAGATTGACCCTGCAGTATACGATTACCTGTGTTTTGATTAGCCTTGGTAATGTACAGTCAAATAGTCCTGGATAGCTCAACAGGGATCTTCTACCTTGGGGCCTTTTATGCAGAATAAAAACCTTAAGTTTGGGATTAAGTCTTCCTGAGTATTGCTCCTCGTGGTTAAGAACAGATAAGCCAACACAAGGCCCTAATGGCACTCTTTCTAATTTATTTATTTTTTCACTGGATATCTTAGTCCTATCTGTCCAATCACTGGCACATACTGTAGCAGCACATACACAGTGATTGTGGGGTCACACGGCCTGTTATATTCACTTTCTTGGCAGCGGTCTGTTTAAATGATTTCTCACATATTATGTATAATAATGTGTAAGTCTGCAGTGATATGCCCTGAGTCAAATACTTGGACCATTTCCTCTTGAAAAGTACTCACCAGTTGTCTTGAAAGAATTATGAACCAGTATTTAAACTAATGACCAATAAAGTATTGGACTTAAAGCAGCAATAAAGTGTGTGGTAAACTTCTGCAGTGTGTGGTAAAATAGAAGATGGTTTAACCCTTTCAGGGAAGTATTAATCTTTTGAAGTGACTATTTCAAACATGAACAATATGGTTTTTTTAGAAGAAAAATTTGGGGGTTAAATCAATGATTTTATTTAACAAAAAAGCTGGCCAAAAGATTTACTGCAATTTGTGTCATGAATGGGATTTCGGATAAAGCACACCGCATATATTGATATGTCTTGGGTGAGCAACAGAGAAAGAGAAGGTTCTGACCAATTATTAACTGTAACTCATTCTGCAGATAGATTTTGGATTATCCAACGAAATTTTGAAAATAATTCAGAGGTAATACACTGCCAGGGAATATACACAGGCAGAAGGAGGCAACAACCCATATGACATTAGACATATAAATGTATATATATCACATGAACCAGAGCAAGAGCAGACAACTTGCACATAGACTAAATATGGCACAGGGGAGGACTGCACACTCAGGGAAACATGTTATGAGAGAGGGAGACAGCTAACATAAAAAGTCTCACCCCAAAAGCCTAAACAAACAACAAACCACCCACCACTGTAAATGTGCAAACACAGTGTAACAGTGCTGAATGGTATGAAAGTTCACAGGAACCTCTCAGCAACTGTGAGGATGCAAGCACTGATACCCAGAGACACCACTGAATATTGATTATTCATTTTCTGTATATCTTTAATATCAAGATTCTAATCAAAATTTAATGTAAATTATTTTACATTAGTACAGCAATCACTTAACATTTGAATATATCCACTTTGTCCTTTTCTATATCATATATATATATATATCTTATATAATAGATATTATATAAAATATATGTTATGAATATATTATAATTTATCATAACCCTGAAATGAATAAGTCTGGTCATTCCTGTGTTCTCCACCTGAAGCCAAAGTTCAGACTGCTTAAGTCAAATGTGCGAAGTAGCCAGGCACAGAAATAGAACCATTCAAACTATTAAAACCAGTTAATTAATCCAAATACATCTTTCTGCCTAACTCTTTTCCTGGCAATAGGCAGAAGAACTTCCTAAGAAAGCAGCTTTGAGAAAGATGTATTAAGGACAAGGCAGGATTATAAAACTTTCTAAGTCTGTAAAGCCGATAAGTGGGCCAGGTTCCTACAAAAAGTGCTCCTTGGAAGAAGCAAAAATGCCTCGTCTCGTAATCTCTGAGACAATTTAATTGAAGTTAATTGTCATAAGATTTACACAGATGTTTGCTTGTTTCTCTTTTACAGCTAAACCAATCCCTATGATATGCTGCCCATTTTCTAATTACCCTGCAATAAGTGTGTGAGCTGGGCAGGACAGGGTTCAGTGACAGAGCCTGTATTTTTCCAAACTCATAGACCAGGGCTATGCCTGTCTTCCGTTCACAAGCAATTTTTTTTTTGGAGCTTTTATTGATTGCACTCCAAGGGCCCACCTGTGTAGACAGCTGTAACTTCCCCCTTTCTGGGGGGCCCCAAGAAACCCAGAATTCAAAAGAAGCTTGGAAACCCCAAGAATATGCTGCAGGATTCAGTGGTCCCCAAAACAAAACTCAGCAATGCCGCCATAGAGATCTGTTCAGAGGGCCAAATCTCAGACAGGCTGTGTTAAACCTTGTAATCAGCATAAACACATCTCTACAATTATCCCTTTTTCATTACACTGGTTATACACATCTGCAGTTTGTGCCTTCATATTGAAACTTCATTTGGCTCAGAAATTGGAAAACATATAAAACATACTTACAAGTGGAATGGCAGATAGGATACCTAATCAAATGGTGATCATCAGATCACACTTCTAGGTTCATTCACAGGGTTTGAGAGCTTGACCTGAAGTTATTTCACATCAATAAGACTTGCAAAATTGCTTTTTGCAGAGACACGCGGGTGTGGCGTCTACAAAGTCCTCCCTTCCTCTGTCTTTGTTTGTTGTCTTACCTCAGCGTGTGTTGGCCGGCGCAGATATGAAGTAAACTTGGGGGAGACTGCGGGGGGAGAGGGAAGGGAGGCGTTTGGTTTACACAATGTGGCAATCTGCGCTTCTGCCAAGGGTAGCGTGTGGGGAAAATAAACAAGCAACTCAGGGACACAATCTGTGTCTGCAGCTGGCCGCGCGGCGCACACACACGCAATTTATGGCTGTGCGAGCCTGACCCCGGAATAACGGGGCGCTCTCGGAGAGGCGCTTTGTTAGACAAGCGGAGATTTTGAATGGAAGGAGAGCGGAGAGCTTCGGAGATGATGTATGTTAGCGTTGCGCTCCCCGGGTCCTGCAGGAACCCGAAAGGTCGTCTGGTTTCTGTTCTACGCTTGGCTCTCAATGGCTTAATTTAGCTAAATCATTTGATTAAGTGGAACTTTACCGGAGCTCTTTAGCAGCTAATGGTTTAAAAGTGCAGGGGGTTTGCCTTGCGAGACCATTCTATGGTTGATATTTTCCTGCAGATTTTCTCAATATCCTTATTGTTTTGGCAGTGTCTCTTCGCGACTGTTCAGTTCCCCGGATTTTAGATGCTGCCTGCAGTGCTTCTTTGGCATTGGCGGCGTTGCACCTCGTAAATGAATAGGAAGCCATCGCTTTGCGCAGTCATTCTTTTATTATCGATATGATGCAGGGGGGATGACTTCGGTCCATGATGTCAACAGCAGAAAATGAATAAAAGTGCGGTAATGGCTGACGTCTGAGAAAGCTCTCTTCACAGTGCGGTTCGCCAAGCGCGGTGTGGGCCAGCGTCTGAGCGGGACTGTGACACGTCAAGATAAAATGGGTCTTTTGCAGGGAGCTGGGGGGAAGACGGATCAGGGCTCGTCACATCAAGCCTGCCGGGGTGATTTAGAAGGCAAGGGGGTACTGCAGGTGCTGCTGGCCTTCTGGGGGAGAGAGAGACTGCAGGCCCTCCAAGTGGCAGCTGTTTTTGCTTGATGGAGAAGGCAAACGGGAGGTCAGACACAGGCTTGGGATCAGGCCTCACCTCACTCCTTCCTGTGGATTTAGCACAGGCTGCATGGGGTGGGGGGTGGGGGGGGGGTCTGGCAGTGGCAGGGGGTGTTATCCTCTCAGTAGCCCACACTGAGCAACAAAGCTACAAACCGGGGCGGCAGAAAGCTTAAGTTTATGCTGGTCTTGGACCCATTTTAGCGATTAACAGGCTAGCCAATTTTTATAAGGTTCACTGATCAGCAGCTGATCAGCTCGTTTTTATACAATCGTGTCTATTGTGGTAGCAGCTAACATGAAAAAATTGTAATTATAACAATCTGGGGTACAGTACATAATTCAGATTACAAATAAGACATTGGAGGTAGGTTTTGAACTTAAAACTAATAGTTTTTGGGGATTTTTGTTATAATGTGATTACATGCGAAGTATACAAAGAGCTGCTGCGCCACAACAATAACAGGAATGGGCTGCAAATGAGTCACCATTATTCAAATAGCCATGTTTTTTTATTTCAGGCAAAATAATCAAAAACAGGTCAAGGAATATTATCAAAACAAGGTTCTGTGTCTCTCCACTTTGAAGCTCACCAAAAAGCCACTGTTTTCCCCCCTGACATGACAAGCATGAGGTAAAGGAATAGAAAGAGAAACCTCAATGAAAACATCCTTCATGTGAGTCCCCAATATTGGGTTTCTGATCATTATCTCCGAGACTAGCCTTCCTATAAATTGTGGCATGTGGTTGTTTTCCTGAAAAATATTTCAGGAGTCGAGACATCATGGGTTTGGGTGGGGGGTTGGGGGGCATAGGGGGCGCCAGATCACAGATGCACACCCACACATGATCACGGGGAAGGAGCTGGAATGCTGTTTCCCCTGTGGGGTAATTAGAAGCAGTGTGGTGCCCCAGCATGCTGTTTGGAGAAGCAGGGCCCAACATGCCCTGGTCACTGTTTATGAGGCTCTCTGGCTCATGCTCTCAGATCTGCTTCCAGCTCTGTGTGCATCTGTAGCTCTCGCACCGGCAGCACTCCCACCTCCACTGCTGGCAGTGGACAAGGCTCCTCCTCCACCCCCCCCCCCCAGCAACTCAGAACGTTGATACTTCACTGTCACTAAAGAAAGTTTGGTTATCACCCAGCATACCTCTGAAAATTCTCTGATGAATTCAAGAACAAAATTGTATAAGCTTCTTTCTACATTAGTGGCAACAAAATCATGCAATAACCAAGGTGCTATTTCAGTGGTGAGACTGGAGCTGCAAAGGATCAGTTCGGCTGTATTGAACAGACTGCAGTGGACTGGCAGCCACGGAGGTGTCTGTGCCTTTCCAGTTTATTCTAAAATGGGAATACTGTGGGAAGAAAGCCACCATCCCATTATTCAACTCACACTATTTGATCTGAACACTTAATCTTTCAACATAAAAAAAAAATCAGCCAGCAAGAATTTCATGTCTCTAGTGTGTGTAGCATTCTTGATTTCCTATTACTCATTTGTCTTTCCTGTATATCCCCCACCTGCCTACAGAAAAAAACAACTGTAAGACACTGAAATACATTTGATCCTGTTGCCAAACTCATAAATTCTGGGCACAGTATGACCTTTCACTACCACTATATAAATTAAAGATCTTTAACAAGGGATTACTCCCTCATCGAGTTGGTCAGGAGATCAGATTACATCAGCGTCACTATGGCACAACAATGCTTCGTTTTCTCTCTGTATCCTGTCTCTGTGACGTGTCTCAATAGAGCACGCTTCGCTACGTAAAGACCGATTGCTCCTTCTGTTCATGACCCATCAACTCCAAATAGCAGACACTGATTGTTCCAAAATCCAAACACAGCCTATACTGCTTTGAAAGGTTTTAATCCCATCAAGTGTGGTTCCAGGGTCCTTTTTTCCATCTCTTGTTCTACAGCCAGGTCTTTTTGGTTGAATCCACACCATTTTTAAACGCTTGCCTCGGTCCAAGCAAAACTACAGCTCTTGCAAGTGCAATCAGTGAGAGCACGAGGCAAATATTTCACCAATCCTAACTGAGATCCATCATTCACTGTTACACTGGGTAAAACGGGGAGAAAAGTAAAACAAAAAAGAAGAAGAAAAATAAAAAACGATGGGGGTTGAAAAATCTGCAAGTGAACTAAGATCTTGGTCAGATGCCTGGTTATCTCTTGAACCCTGAAGCAGTCTGTCTCCTGCTGCAGCTGCTCCAGGACCTTTGACAGCTCCTGTCTTGTTAGACATACATCCCTTGGCATTTCATAGCATCCCTCTGACTCTTCCACTCTCTCTCAGGTGCTCCAGGATGGGAGTTATGCCTGTTTTTCCTTCTGGCTGCACCGTACAGATTGGGCAAACTTCACTGGACCCAGGTAAGAAACACACAGTTCTCCATTCTTTCTTTTTTTAACCTCTGAACAAACATTCAAGAAGGAAAAAAAATGCCAATGGATGTCCTTGATGTATTCAGAGTTTGATTAATCTTCTGAGGGGACTTAGGATTACTCATACTGATTTCCAAGGATTTTTATTTTTCAAAATCTATCCAATGTTATTGAAAAACTGTTAACATCAGACAGTGCAGGGAATTTACCATTCACAAATGCATAATATACTCTTTGTAGGAGGGTAACAAAAATCTGTTAAAATAAGGCCAAATGTGTGGATTCAATGCTTTGTTGCCCTGGAGAAGACAAAAAAAGCTGTATTTAATCTTGCATGGAGAAAGTGAGCCTGAATTTATATTTAAATGAGAGCAGACAGGGAGGAAAGCTGTCAGTTCCAGCTCCAAAACCAAACTGTTCTGAACCAGCAGGTGACCATTTTTTAAAAACGAATATTTTAGGATTTTCCAGCTTGCCTAACTCTGCTGGCTGTATTGTTGATTTTGGAAAAATCTGTGCTATAGCCTCACCGTTTGTCAGAGTTCCTTTCACAAAAAGCCTTTTTTTCTTCTTCTATCATGTGATGCGAGACATAACAATGCAAGCAACTGAGTCAGAGGTTACTGTACAGTATTTGACAAACAAGCCTGATTCATTCTGAGCCCAGCTGAATTCTGGCTTTGTAGTTTGCTTGGGTAGGATTTGGCTTGAGTGTCTTGTTGAGGTAGGATGGAGTTATCACTGCTAATGAGCAAACTATGTATCTCAGGCAGATGGTCTGACTGTTGTTCATTTCATCTTCTGACAGGGTTATTTGTGTTTTTCAGCTCCCAACTTTACTATTGTGTTATCAGAGAGCATCAGAGAGAACATAACCCATGACCTGACATCATGGAAAATCACTAAAAATCATATTTCTTGAGGTACATTGTAACACAGATTGTTTTCCCATGGGGTTATTTCTCTCTGGTAGGATAGTATAGCCCAATATAAAAGCCATCTGGGCCCAATAAATAATATCCACACACAGATTACACCATCTCTAGCAATCCAAGCCCTACCATATATTTTTGCCACAAGTAGTGCCAATATGACTAATATTATCAAATCAACATGAATACATAAATCTTCTCCTTACCACACAAGATACATTTAGGAAAAATTGTCTCAATTGGTTTGATAAATAACCACCAAATGCTGGCTCCTTGCCTCCTGTGCAGGCAGTTACATACTCTTCACTTACTGTCCCCAGCTAATGAGAAAGACAGCTTCATATTTCATTTCCCATGCAAACTCTTTAGGCAATTGAGTTTGGTTTTACTTTATCAAATCCACTCTGGGCACACATTCTGTCTTAAATAAAAAAATGTGATTAGTTTTGATTTCTTTGATTTATAGTTTTGCAGTTTGGACAAAAACTTTCCTGACAGTGTAAAAAACAAACAAACAAACAAACAAAAAACATGATGGCATGCATTCTTTTACCAATATTGCTTGAAATGTCTGTAGTTTTTTCTTTGATCTCCACCACACCTCTAAAAGTGTTGCTTTAAAACTCCACCGACTGCAGAGCAGTGGAATAAACCCAACGAAAAGCCAACATGATGGACTTAGCCTGTATGTTCTGTTACAGCGCCACCAAGTGGCCCAGCTGAACTGCATGAAGGAAAAGCTGCATGTATCAGTTTATATGGTTGATCACGTGGCTCAGTTGTGAGTTTAGCCAGGTAATTCCTTAATTTAAAGTGATAATTGAGTGTCTATCATCAGTATTAAAAGCTGACAGGAGGCGAAGGTGCATCATTTTAACAAACTGACTGATATCAAACAATGTGCCGCTCTGTACAATACATTGTACAAAGATGCCCACCCCAAATCTCTGTTGAATATTGTTGAGCAAACCAGGTTTCCTAATATCATTTTACATTAATATTCATGATGTTAGTGAGCTCATTGTTTAAAGGGGCGAGCTATCTATGCTATCACACTATTCATCAGGGTTGTACATTTATGTATGCTTGAATGTAATGCAGTGTCATGTTTTGTTAACATAAAGCAGAGGTTGATATCTGTACCAGATTTATTCACTGACCCTCTCAGCTTCCTTCAAAGCTCCTTGGCTTTTGGACACAATCCAACTTTTAATATAGAATTAAAGCACTCAGCACCTCACCTTAGAATAAAATACTTTGATTAAGGGAACTACTGTCTCGATAAAAACACTAAAAGACCTTTGATGGTAGGGTGCCAAGAGTCCAAAAGATTGAATTTAATACTTGTGATTAGACCTGTATCATGTCTTAATTGTACAGCATCTTACTAACATTTAAAGGTTAAGTGTGATGAACTGCATGCAGCTTTTGTAGTCATCATTTCAATGAGAATTTAAGTGCACCTAAAGACAATTGTGGTAGGCTAGTTTTCTTGCAGATCATTGTAAAGTACAATTTTTTCCTTTAATTTTAAAAGCATTCATATCTATTTTACCAAAATGGTGAGTTTAAGCTTTATTAGATAGACAGTAGCGATTTCAGCCTGCAACCCTCTGATGGTTTAAGCCAAGTAAGGCAAAAATATGGCTTAAACTTGGAAGGCAGACATCCTGGGAAATCAGGATGCTGTTGAAAGTGGTGCTGGTGAGCCAGCAGGTGAGCCTAATAGGTGAGATTGTCCCTGTCAGTGGCAAAATGTGCTTTTGTGTTCATTTCTCTCCCTTGCCTGCCCCGCCCCTTGTTTCTGGACCTATCTGCTTCACCTGGCTTGTTCACCTGTGTCTCGTTTTCTCGTTAGCTTGTCCCAGTGTTTCTTAGCCCTTTGAAGTGACTTAGAAGTCTTGTTGTATTCTGTCTACCCGTGTTTATCTTGCCTGTTTTCTCGACCTCGCTTTTTGGGAGACATCTTGCCTGTTTTCTCCTCACTTTTTGGATTTTGTCAGATAAGATGCTATGTATTCTGATTTCCCTTTTTGGGTAAACCTGTTTATCTGTGGTCATTAAAGATGACTAGCTCTTAGGAGACAACCAGGAAAGCAATCTAGTGAGGGTTCTGTGGTCATTAAAGATGACTACTCTTTGCAAAGAATATGGGGTTCCCCAGTGTACTGGTGGAATTCCAAATTAGGATCTGTCCTTCTAATAATCCGACAATTAATTGATTACCTCCGTTTCCACCTTAGCTGATGTATGGGGAGCATTCTGGTGCAAAATGGGTGCTACACACTAGTAGTGGTTGAGATGAGTCCCCCCACCACTGTATGCTTAGAGAACTTTGATTATCATTATTTCTTCATGGGAGAGCAGCCATAATGGAAAAATGTCTTGTCCCTACCAATAGAATCAAGACTGGCAGTAGAATAGCTGCTTGGGAAAGCATCATATTCTTTAACAAGAACTCATTTAGACTTGTTCTTTCATGATGACTTCTGTTTTGCCGACTAAGTTGTGAATGGATGGAACTAAATTTAGTGGCGAGAAGGTAGGCATTATGCATGGTAAAATGCCAGGTCGCTGGGCTTGTGGGATTTGGAAACCACAGTTTGGAAGGACTGAACTTTTCAGTGCAGTCCCTGGCTGGAGGTAACCATAGCCATGAATGATACAGTATACATGACGGACCCTTTAAGTGATATATAACGATGAACACACCTAACGACAGTAAAAGTAACAAAACTAAGTAACATAAGTAACAGTATAATAAATAATAAAGTAACATAATGTTAGGCAACCAGGTCAGGTCGTGGATTTGATTGACTTCATTCTTGCCTTAAAATCTCAGAGAATTTGTCTGCTCTCACTTCTGCAGCACAGTGAAAAACAACGCCTGTTCAGCTGTTCGTGTTTGCGCCTGTGCGCGTTGCTGTGTGCCAGCGTGCAGCGCAGTTTGTGCACGTGGCTCGTTTGTGGGTAGGGCTACGTGCGAGCTGCACATTAAGCAGATGCGGTTACTGCTGCGTGACTTGAAAAGTGTTGTAAATTAAAATATGGGATAAGGCAATGAAAAAACAAGAATGAGCAGCGAACGTAAACACATAAACTCCCCCCAAAATATCCACTACTGCGCACAGAACTCCTGTCTCCAGCCTCGCGCTGCCAACCGCAGGTAGCGCTCACGAAAACAAAATTTAAAAATGCTTAAACACTTCACTGGCAATGCCAACAGACCCTCGACGGATTTACGACGCCTAAATTGCTCTCCGTGTTTGTTTTGGGGGAGGGGGTTTGCGAAACGGCCGACCCTTTGAATCCGCAGGTGAATTTAATTGGAAATATCAGAGCTCCCCCGCTGCGGCGGTCAGGCTGCCTGTTTCTCCGTGCCGCTTTTCCTCTGGATCGGGTTTATAGGCGGTAGCGCTCTCACGGCATCCTCCGGGTCGGCCCCCTATCACGGAGCCGCAGAACTGCCGTCACACGCGAACACGAGGCGTGTGAAAAAATCCACTTCTTTAGATCTCCACTCTCATACCTCTCTAATTGTATCCCCTTCTTGCGTTTCATACAGGTATTTTCTATTTAAAAGATAAACCCTCTCCTGGTCTTGAAGAGGGCAAGGAGGATTTTGAGGGTAAAGAGCAAAGAATCGCAGCTGGGGAGCGTTTTAACGCACTGCTTAGATTTGGATGAATTTAAGATTTCACCTCGCTTTCATTCCTGTTTTTTTTCTTTTGGACCTTTTGCTTCCCATCTCTTACTTATCTAAGATTTGCAATAAAAGAGCAAATCCCATTTCCACACAGTAGTTCTGATTCTACACTCCACATGCAAAGAGGCCCAAGAGAGCAGAGAGGGAAAGCAGTTTGAAAAAAAAAAAAGACTGTGTAAATAGTCCCCTTCTTCCACACTGCCAAAAACAATTGAAATTCGAAAAGCAAAACATGCAATGTTTTAGGATACTACATACATCCTCAGAAAATATTATCTGAGTACAGAAGTGTATCCTGCATTAATTGAAAACACTGCTAAAACAATCAGAAGAAGTCAAAGGTCAGCTCCCATGTGTATGTAACCCTTGACCCTAGGTCAAAAGGCATTAGCATACATTTACGCATTCTGTGAGAGGAGAGGTGATTTTGATATATTAGTATTGTCTTACTTAGTATTCTGTGTGTTTATATATTTTTGCATGCGTATGGGGGGGTTGTATAATGCAAATCACTGTCCTGCACAGGTCATATGAGGCTGACGCCCTGAATATTCTGTGGTCTATTCTAGCCATATTAAAAAAGACTAAACATTTCTTTTTACAGTCATTGATTAATTGATAAAATAAACCCTTGCTTGGATAGTTGCCACATCTGTTACGATGAAGAAACTACAAACACTCGAGTGAGCAAATCTCACACAGTTTGGGACAGAACATATGGAAGGAGATCCTGTAGCTTTTGTGGTTGGCTTCCTGCATTGATTGCGAAAATCAATAAATCTTTGAGAGATTAATGGCGACAAACAAAGACCCCTGGGACAGAGGTGGGCTGATGACACACAGTGGACTGACCGATCCGACAGCCGGGCCAGAGCGAAATCTCTCTGGGTTGGATGGTGTGAGAAGGAAAGCGTCTGCCCGAAATAAAAGCGGCGCCAATATCCCTGGGCTTCCTGTGATGGTGTCCCGGCCGAAGCCACAGGAATGTGGGAGCGATTAGGGCGCACTCTGGTTCCTGTTACTGCAGCGGCACCCACATCTTCTCCACAGCTGGTCCTACCTTCCCATCCTTAGCGTGTCCTCCATGGCACTCTCAACCAGGGCAGTCTTTGCAATGGGGACCATACGATACCAGGACAACAACAACCCTCATAAACACAATACCACAGAACACAAAGGCTAAAAACAACAAGCTTTCACACCTTAAGCACGCACATCCTTGTATGTTTAACTGTTGAAATGTTTAAGGGCTATACAAATCGTCAGAGCTCGATTATCTTCTCAGATCTTCTGTGCCTTAGAATTTGTAGCATATTTTGGGTTGTGAGAAAAGTATTTCACTATTTCAGTGAGTTAGAAAATAGGTCAAAGAAATTGGTAACAGTAAGCCATTCCTTGGTCTCAAAAGGAAGACAAGCTCAATGGAATGGATAATACAAGAAAATGATGAATTATACATTATAACAATATAACAATATGCCTCAGGTGAAGAACCATGTTATGGTGTTGGCGAAGGTGTAATGTTTATGGCAAGTTGCAGATGAACAGAGTCTGCACCTCCCACCATCTCAGAGAGTATGATTAGATGAGTCTTCGTCTTTTTAATACTGTTTCTGTGCAGGTCTCCTGGTATCCTTCATGAATGGGAGAAACCAACTACTCACTCATGCTGTGGAGCCTACTGGCTTCAGTTTTCTCAGTGGTGGTACAGAAATACTGCAGGTTATGACCTGAATTGATTCTCTGTGTAAAGTTTTGATGATTGTACTGAGGATAGGGCTAGCTGACGTGAGGGTTAAGGTTTTGAATGTAATGAAGTGAAATCTAGATAATTCAGCTAAGGCCAACATTGTAATAGTCACCATCCTGTTCATATCTATCACTTGCCAGCCTTTTTATGACTCATGTTGACTCTAGACTGTTCTTTGCTGACTGTTTGCTTATTAGTAATAGGTTTGCTCATCCAGTGCACGACAACTACCGGGAATTGGATTTTGTGGTGAAAGTACAACTAAAGCCCCTTTCTCTTCCATCCCAAACTCTTTGTCATTGATTCCTGTTTCATATTTAGAGAGAAGAAAAACATCTCACGTTAACTGCGAAAACAATCCACAGACTTTGATAGAAAATGAACTAAATGTAAATTCTAAGCTAAAAATGGGACACATTGCATTGTACTGCTGAAGTTTTTCCGTCCTTTTTCAAATGGGGGGCTTGTCAAGTTTGACGTTCAAAGTCACGCATAACACGCATCCATAATGATGATGGATTGCACGCTCTCCGATACAGCACTGATTGCACCACTAACAAGGAGAAAAGAAAAGTTTGACGGTTTGTTTGAAACGGCACATTACAAAAAAAAAATGAGAAAGCATAAAGGATCAGGCCCATATGCTTCACACTGTAAACACAGTTTCGGTGTTTGTAATTGTTTTCTTTGGGAGTAATGACATAGGGGTAAAGAAATCTCGAGCGTGGTGTGTTGCCATGTTATTGAAGGGTCCTCTTTTTCACCGCGGTGCTCTGATTGCTGCGGAGGAACACTGAGGCCTGTGTGAATATGCGTTGCCTGCCAACATCTGGAAGCACGCTTAATGATCATTAAAAAACAGGGCGAAACATTTATTAAATGGTGGGGGAGGGGTGTGGGACGACACAGGTCTCACGCTCTCCTTGCAGACGACTAACGGCTCCGTGGCACATGCCCCTGTGGGTTCCAAACATAGAGCCTATAAATTTTATGGGGCCTCGCACACGATTTAGGGTCGCCTGTAAATTTATTTCCAAGACTTTTCACCTGTGTGTGGCTTTCCTGTACGCAAACGTGCGGGCGTGTCTCAGTCTCACATAAGGCTTAAAGTGAACCTTAGGAGATGCTCTCAGAAAGTAAACCTAGGGAGAAGTGGTCAGTTAGATAAGGTCAAGTATTTATAAATGAGCGGCCCTCTGACTTTGGCGTTTGGTTTGTCTGTCCAAGTAAACACTTTACCTTGGGATTATTACCAAAAATCTTTTTGCAGAAGACAAACAGTTAACAAAAAAATCATTTCAAACTCCAACACGACAATGTAGGGTGAAATGCTTTATACAGGAAAAATTCTCTTTTTGTTGCAAGTTTTTTCTCAGAAAATGGTGCTAGTTGGCCTTCAACTCTGAGTCCCATATTCATGCTGCATGTACAGCCGCACTGGAATAGATATTTTGAACAGAGGGTGCTCTGTTGTATTCCAGGGAGCTCTTGAAAGATAAATTTGATCCAAACTAATGTGTGCAATATATAGCAACAAACTAGTCCCACTTACTGTAAAGTGCCTTCTGTCTAAGACTTAGAAGATTTCCCCTGATTGTGAGTCCTTGATTAATTTGTTGAGGCTATGGGAACAGAATAGGGCTAAATTATGACCAGGTTTTTGGCAAACAGGTAGATCCAGGACTTTGCTTCCTTAGCTGTTTTCATGACTATAGCAGTTTTGTCAGGACTCTTTGATGAAGTGCCCATGAGGCTGAGTTAGATGTTTACTGGAAGGCCTGTCTCATTGCTCACATCCCTGTGGCTCTTTTAGCTGATAGTGCATCTGCCCTGGTCCAGCATACTGCTTTCAATACCAAACAGATGGTGTGACACCTCTCAATGTGTCTGGATGCAGTTAGATGATAATGTTTAAACTGTAAACACTCTGTATGTTATACTTTTGTGTGAGCACCTGACACACGGTGCACTTTACTCATATTCTCACATCACCAAAACATGAGGGAAGCTCATAACATACAAATACTGTCATGGCCGGGATGTGGCATAATGTGTGACATCTGTTGTTTTCATGTACTTGCACAATGCTCCAAAGCATTTCTTGACTATTGTTTGCTCTGGGAAAGGAAAACAACTGATTTTACAACTGAAGAAAAACTTCTTAGTGGTGTGTGAGTAATGGGGGATCAATGGTTCTGGATTCCGGGATATTGTGTCTGTGACTGTTTATCCATCTATGTGTGTGTGTGTGTGTGTGTGTGTGTGTGTGTGTGCGTGCATGTATGTGAGTGTGTGATTTCTTTCTAGTATTTTCTGTGGTTGAGTGAAGCTGGAACCGTTTACCTGTCACCAAAAACCTCTATCCTGCAGGAACCTTTGTGTTTTGAAGTGAACAGGTCTTAGTCATTACATGCCCACATGGATGAAAGGAGAAAGGCAGTGCTGACAGAGACTAAAGAAGAAAAAAAATTAACTGAAGAGCTTGATTGCTCATTTTCAAAAATTGATTACAATGTATCACAATTTATTTGATCAATGTTTATTTCTTAATTTGTGTCTTATGAGCTAACTAAATATTACTAAATGTTTAGTATTGTGCCCAGCTGGTTAGCCTGCCAAGTATTTTAACATTTCTTTGGCTATTTAGTTATCTACAGTAGCAGTGTTGGGCATGGGAATTACGTTGTTTGCGTGAGTCTGCAAAAACCAGCCTTGACCCAGGATTTTTCCTACAGTTGCGTTTTCTTGTCAACACAGTCTAAATGCCACTTTGAGAATAGTTTTAGGGATAAATGAAAGCGTATCACTTTTCTTTATTTGTACTAAACTTGTATATGTCTGCCTGTGCAAACTACCTAAACTTAAATAAAACTAATCTACAATGGCAAAAAGTTTTTTCTGTTCTCACTTTAAGGAATATATGCATTTTTTATTCACATAGCATCTCCAAGTCATTTCCCTTTTCATTAAATATCACCTTTCATAATAAATATTTTAGTGTGTGAACTTTTGTAACATGCAAATAAATGTTTTTTGTATTTTAAGCTGTTCGCTCGGGAAAAATGACCTGCAAAGTAAGTGTACCTTATTATGCGATATCTTTGACACAGAGGACACATATAGCTTTACATTCATATTCATGGCCACCAGCCCCCTCAGCCTGTTGTTTTTTGATGCGTTTGTGAGATCATGGAAGGTCACCTTCCGGAACCACACACAGGCTCCAGCCAACCGTAACAAATGAATATTAATGAGCATACTCATTTACATCAAAAGCTATGTTTTTTCCAGTGTTTAGGTTTCCATACTGATGTTCACTTTTCTATAAAACATGTATTTCACATCTGTTTTTACAGCAAAATAGGCTACACAGACTTTTGAGCAAACGGAAACCAAAATAAAATAAGTTTTTGATATCGAGATCAAGCAACTGAAATACACCATGTGAAATATGGGTTAACTTATGGTGTTTGATATGACTTGTTACATGTTATACAGAGAAAAATTAAACCTGTCACCATACTGCTATACCTGTACCTAAGCAATAAGAGCAAATTACTGCTGCACACCTTACTACAATCTTATCCCCTGATATAATACACACTAATCCTTAGTTCCAAGAGAGCGAGAGTGATGCCACTCAGTGATATCACAGTAGATTAAGGCTTACAGGCATATTTATAGGTAAGGTCAGTGTATCATAGAAGCAATGGTGGCTGCAGAAAAAAACAAATCATTAAGCATGTTTCCTCTTATTTCAGATATTCCCAATGTAAAAAATAAATATTCTATGCCCATATGCTTAAACTATCATGGTACATCGAATAGTCTTTTTCCAGAGTCTAGTATTCTAAATAGGCGTAAAATAACATGATCCTAAGTGTGTGATTTCCAAATGAATCCCTTTAGTTTGGTGCCTTTTACCAGGTACCCTGAGAGGCTAATAAATGCTTGGCCTGTGCAGTGCTGTGTCAGTGATGTTAGCCCTGCTTTCGTGATCCAGATTAGCCAGGCTTGGCGGATGTTTCCACAGCCCGTTCCAATGATCCTGAGTCAGGGCAGGTACAGACAGAGAGTCAGCACACACACACACACACACACAGGCTGTGGATGGACATCGCCTGCCCTGCTCTCTTCCTGTTTTGGAAAAGTTCTTCCCTTGGCTCCGGGCTTGGGCCGGGATCTGTTTTTGTTTAAACCCGAATCACGTTTACCGTAACAGAAAGGGAAAGAGGGATCCATAGTCAGGGAGTTACTCACGGCTGCGGTTGTAAAACTGAGGTCAGGAAAATAAACTCCCAAATAAATCACCTGAGAAACTCTTTCTGAAAATATTATTTCAGAGGTTATTTAACCCGGCTGCTCCCAGCTGAGTTGGTATATGTCATTTCCTCTCCTGAACCTGACTGACCAGGGCATTGGATGACTGTGGAGCTGCTATAACCAGTGTTTTCCTTTACCTGTCTCTGGAAGACAGGTTAAGCAGCAGGTTGCCTCAGTGAAACTGCAAATCTGTCTCCTGAGTTGGCCCTAATCACATTCAGACCAGTATTGTGACTGTGAGCACCTGTGGTTAGTATTTCCCCTTCCCCTGGCCATATATTTCAACTTGGATGATGGCCTGCTTTCTTTTGAACAAGCTATATAGTTTGACCAATATCTAAAAGCACATAATTTTAGTTTGGGGATGCATCCCATTGTAACCCCCCACCTCACCCACTGGTTTGTATTTCCAAAGAGAGTCATTATTGGCTCAAGGCCAATATAGAAAGTGAATCACCAGGTATGGCTTAGGATGGCACAAGCAAAGCCATCTAACACATGTTATGTATTGTTTTCCCTCAGTGAGTCTGACTCACATAAGTTAACATGATTATCAAGCTGCATTATACAGTATCCTGTGAGTGTAACATAATATGTGTGTAGAACCATTACCCACTCACTGTTCTATTACACACTGCATAACCTACCAGGTATATGTTTTTTTGACCTACTGTAGAAGTTTTGGAAGAAATTGTCATCTACCTGTCTGTCTCAGGTCTTCCTTCTCCACTGTAAAACACCTCAGCAGAGGCTTAATAAGAGGTTCAGCCTCAATGATGCAAGAATTTTTGTAATTTTGACTAGGGTAGGTCACTTGAAGCTTTTTTGTTGAACTTTTGTAGGAGCAGAGTTGGAATGGTTCTGTAGGACCAACAAGGACAGAACAAGAAAGTGCAGGCCAAAAAATATGATAGAATGTGAAGGTTATTAGGTGAGGTTAGATCATGTGCACCATCTCCTTTGGAGCAAAGATGAACGTATCAGTATTTGACTCTGAGTACTGATGAGTCCTTGGGCTCTGTATTCATAACAGGCTTTACAAAACTGCAATCATATCCAGTTTAGTTCTATTTAAGTGTATTTGATGTTATTTTTGTTTTTTTATGAGAGAGAGAAGAAAGAAGATGAGATTAAATATAGTTATAGCTTGTCCAGTAGATCTGAGCCACCATTTTACTGTGAATCCTTCAAATTTTAACACAAGAGTATAGCATTTAAGACTTCATTTCATTTTTTCACTGATTTATAAGGATATACACTAAGGCCATGAGATTTTTTATGCATCTTTATATCTAAAGACAATGACCAATAGCTGTGCAAAATTGTAGCATTATTTGGCAATGCTGTAAAACATAAAATACAATGATAAACAGGACATGGACAAAAGTCTTTTCAACCTTCTGGACTGAAAGACTAAAATAAGGTTACAGACAAAAGCTAATATCAGATGGATGCTGCAGACTGTCGATGGATCTATTGCATTAATCATTTTTGATTATGCAGTTTTGTAATTTAAATATGTGCATATCCCAGACACAAATGAATTACTGCACTGAATGGGATTTACTTATTTGTTGACATACTGATTAAATTAGATTATCTTCTTCCGCATAAATATTGCTACCACATCTCTTATTCCTTGAATTATACTGACACCCTCTGACCATAAGAGAATGCAGCACTGGATGCAACAGAACAGTAGAGTCTACTGCGGGCTAGCTATGTACAGTGTTTAGTGGGGTAGTGATGGATATCGGTAGCTACACAATGCTGAACAGAGTCACACCCACAGTGGGTGCTACAGATTATAGATATGTCATAAATTGTTCAAAAACATATTTTCATCATTTACACAGAATACAAATAAGCATTCTAAAAACACTATAAACAAGGCAGAAAATAAGAAAAATAAGAAAAGAATATTTCTGCATATATGGTTTGCATGGTTTCCATGAATGGAATGCAACAAATGCAGATTTGATTCATTGTTAAATGTTTTTGGAATCAGTTTGATTGATCACTCAGGTTTGACCATCATACTCCTAAGTGATGGACTTATGTGTTAACATTGCAGCAGCTCATTTGTTAGAGAGATTGTTAGAGAGATAGGCACAGTGCAGGTGATGAAGTCAAATTATATACTGAATGAACTGGTGCAAAAAATAATATCACATATTGTTGTCCCTGTTTTCCAAAGATATGTATAAAGTGAGTTGTTTTGATTTGTAATACATGAAAATTATGTGTTAATCAGAGTGTTAAACAAGAGTTGTGTTTAGATAGATAACATATCAAACCGCTAATCAAAAAAATCAAGCTAATAAAAAACATTAAGATGTTTCATTATAAACAAATTCAGTACTATTGTAAATATAATTGATGAAATAAGAATACTTAAACGTCTAAAATATATGTTTTTTTCCTTTCATTATCTTGTACTCCTCATTATGCCTCCTACTTGGGTCTCAAGTAATTTGCTTGGAGTCAAGTCAAGTTCGAAAGGTTTGACAGAAGAGTGCACAGCATAATTTATTTCGGAATCTTGGTAGCTACTATGCTAGGTAGGGGAACTGGACCTCAAACCTATCTGTGATACTGGGGGTGAGTTAAGATCGTCGTTAAAACGTTCACAAATGATCGAAGCATTCAGACAACAGCTCAATTATCATTCAAATAAAATGGTACTTTTGCACGAAACGGCACAAACACTACGATTTGCTTATCTTGAAAATTCCACGCTCTTTGCCCGACACAACCGAAGCAAAAATGGTCTCGGCCGGGTCAATGGCTGTCGTCAGTTCCGCTTGACGTTTCCATGTAGCAGGGGGTGGGGGCTCTTTGCAAGATTAGACTGGGAGAAGCAGCAGCTACTAGCAAGGGGTAGATATGAGGACACCCGGGAAGCCATGCAATAAGTAATAAAACTATACTGCGCTGTCATTCTGTGCAAATCACTTACATTTACGAAAAAGTATTATAAAGCACCTAGCTAGCTAACGGTGCAGGAAGACTGGACTCGCACGCAGGTAAGACTGTCATCATCTTTCTGCGGCCAGCTCGCTGTAGATTGCCAGCTAACTGGCTAATCTTGCTAGCTTTCTATTTATTTTCATACCACAATACAGTGAAAAGCTTTTCGTTCGTCATCATCCAGCTGCTATAGAATTTAATACAGTGACATTCCAGAGGAATTTCAGTCGCAGTGGTCCGAGCCGCGAGTGATGCACAACAGGGATTATGACGTGTGGGCCTTTCTGGCCAGGCTGACATAGCTGACACACTAGCGAGTTGGCCCTTTGCAGGTAGTAAAATGCATCACAGCGTGCTGAACTAACGGTATACAATATAACTGAATAACCGGTTCTGCATACACGTCCCAGCAAGCTGGGTATTCTCCCTCAATCCCCAGTAAATATTGCATAGCCCATATCCTGTCAAGCGATGTTCATAATAACAAGGAGGAGACCCTGCGTTGCATTTCATGAAATAATTTCTGCATATCGGAATAAAATTCTGTGTTACATTGTGTGCTGAAATGACCACGATCTATTCCTGTTATGGACCTGTTTTTATCTCAAAATCTGCACTGACACCGTACCAGCAGTCAAAGCATCCTGGACTTGAATAGAAGCTGTAAACAGTATCAAACGGAGGACGTATTGGAAAAATAAAATATTCCAGCAAATAGCTTGATGTAATAGCTGCTATTTTAGCGGGCATTCTTAGTGAATGCGTTTAAATATATTTTTAGAGCCAGCTGCCGTTTACAGATTGTCGCTCGCTACGTTGTACTCTGTTTAAAACGATTGTCTGGTGACACTGTAGGACATATTAATAATGGTGATGTCTGTACTGTACATAATGACACACTAGCGATAATATAACGTGCCACGGATTGTAATACCTGCATCTACTGTTTGTGCTACCCCCTCTAAAGTGTAACCAGATCTCACGGGTAATCCATCGTGTGTGCGTTTGTATTAGCTGCATTGCTAACTTGGATCAGTTGTTATGGTGATGGCAGCTTGCTTGAGATGGGTGGTTAAACCTGTAGGTTTTTTTTCTTTCCTGTATTCAACAAATACAGTGATGCTAAGAAAAGCACCCTGCATTATAAAGTATGTTCTTTGAGGACAGATGTCTTTATCAAACTCAAATTGAATGGTAGCACTGATTTTTTTTTTTTTTTGAATTGGAAAACAGCTTTAAGGAGTCCAAGCATTTGACGGAGAGAATGCTCCTAATCTGTTGTGCTCTTTGTGTTACTTAGAAGGTGTAGCAATCAGGTGCAACAGCTGAGTTGCAGTCTAGCCTGTATGTCTGAGAATTGTCTATTGACAATTCTTTGTCTCTGCCTGTAATCGCTGGAATTGTTGCAGTAGTTTGCGGCCTGATTCAGATAATTCTTGTGTCAAATTTAAATGTTTAACTGAAACACTTTTAACTATGTAAACTAGCAAGGGCTTAGTTTGTATTTCATTCTTTAGTAACACATTAAGGAATATAAGAAAAAAAGTTGTGTCAGGCTAGCTTTTGACAGAATTATCACTGTCTTGTTATTGGTGATAGGGTATTCATTCACTGCCCTGTGAAATCAGCCCTGTTATGCTGACAATATACAGGTAGCTCAAGGCTTTATGACCAGGGCAATCAGAAGCTACCTCACAGCCATGAAACATATGCTTAATTTCCCTGCTCAATAATGATGACCAAGTGGCCCTCAATGCCTCTCCGCAGGCCTCCACCATGACAGACAGCATCATGAGCAAAGCAGCCACCATGGAGATCCCCATCAACAGCAATGGAGACACAGGAACGCTCCCCGAGGATGACGGCCTTGAACAGGTATGGTGGCAGTTTCCTGAAGTCACCCTGGCTGTGACTTCCTTTCCTGGCTTGTAAATGTGACCAGGGCTTATTGGCGTCTGACCACAGTGTAATGGGCCTTAACTCCAGGCAGAGGGCCTGCGCTTGTGTCCCGAATTACGGGCTTTAATCACATTAAACGTCCCGTCAAAACCAAAGTAGGAAATTGCAGGGACTGTAATTTATATTGACATGGTTTTTTTTTTTAGTACAGTACAGCCTACATGCACAGTACAGTATAGCCTATATGTCAGCAAAATTTTGGTGACTATTTAAAATCCACATCAAGTGTCTGATTGTGCCATTAGTTCCTGTAGATTTCACACAGAACAGGTTGAGTGGCTCTTTTTGAACATCTTTATTTGGTTATCT
This sequence comes from Megalops atlanticus, assembly GCA_019176425.1. NCBI lineage: Eukaryota > Metazoa > Chordata > Actinopteri > Elopiformes > Megalopidae > Megalops > Megalops atlanticus. The sequence continues at coordinate 30,047,483 of CM032883.1, read as the reverse complement.
GCAGAGGAGAGACAGGTTACTATTTTTCATATGCATAAAAACATGTAAATTAGTACTCCCACTATGTGGATCGTTTGCTGTAGAATTGGTGGTTTCAGCTGGGCTGTATCAGAAGTCACTGTAAGTAAAACCTTTAAATGTGTCCTTTGGTGAAAGGCTTATTCCTTCTGTTCTGTTTACTGACTGTGTTAACCATGTGCTCCATTAGAATGTCTGCAGACGTAGAAGGAGAATTGTGCTAGCTAGGGTGCAATATTGTCCTACTGCCTTACTGCCCTATACTACAGGCTTTGAGTGAAGATGATTGTTCGGTAAGGCTTGTGTGGACTTGTGAAGAAGGCATTCTTAGTCAAAGAGAATGGATGTGCTTATGTAGAGAAAAACGTGTTTGTCTTCAGATTCTTCAGGTAACACTACATTGTGAATTTTTACTTTATATTGATGAGTACAAATAAAGCTGTCTATCAATTACAAATCCGGTCGGTAGAACACTTTTGTCAAATTCCAGGGTGTGCTTGAAAAAGGCTTGTGTAAATGGTCTAAAAGCGTTGGCTCTAGTGAGAGTATCTTATTGTGATTTCTCATTATAAGGGATTTCTCTGCTGCTTTTCAAATTACCATCAGAATACCTTATTTTTAGTACAATCTTCCTAATTGTGAGCAACTAACACAGTATAAATTAGCTCTGCTGAAGAAATATAGGATTATCCCTCTTCTATCAATACTGCACTTTCCTCATATTTCATATTTTCATTGTTTTGTGGAGACTGGAAAGGCACTTCCAGCCTAGAATATGAAGCTTAACATTCAAATGGGAAACCACCTGCATAGGAGAAGTAGTTTTTTTCTGCTTTCCTCTGCTGAGAACTGTGCTTTCAATAGGATGATACGGTTTCTTTCACATTCTGGGTGTATATTTCAGCACACCGAAGGAGCAGTAAAGGCCCCAGAACCTGAAGAAAACATACTCATCAAACACTTCATTATCTGCCATTTAAATGTTACAGCAGGGACAATTTAAATTCAGTGAGCAACCAGTTTTAGCACAGAACATAGACCTGAAACTACCCAAGAAGAGGGTGGCACTCTGTCCACCAGTCCCAAGATTCAATTTTCAACTAGAGTAATGTGAATAGGAACTGAAACTGAACTGAAATGAACTACATTCATCTGAAAGTAGAATGACAGGAATAGATCCCAGCTCTGCGGGCGAAGGTGGAAGATAGTTGCACGCGTATCGTGTGTGGAGAGTGACTGTGAAGAGCGTGGCAGACGTGAGGGGAAAAATGACAGCCGCAGGTTCATCCAGGACACTAGTAATCAAAGGAGTAAACAGGCAGAAAAAGATCTGCCCAGTTCTCAGTGCAGACTCCACTCTGCAATAAGCCTGCAGCTGTGTCTTCAGATTGGCTGATGTTTTGCTCTTTTTTCATTTTTTTTTGTTTGTTTTTAATGTAGTTTACATGGGATTTGATTTGAAAAAAACCTTTGTTCAACATGTTTATTGGATGAGACATCCAAGACAAATGCTCTGGAGCGTTAGTTGCTCATCCTTTTTGATTCATAGGGAATAAATGATTGATGTTTGTGGTCTGGGTGGAAGAAAAATGATTGTGATTGGATTTCACTGCATTTTGCATCAACTTCTCAAAGTCTCTAGCTGGAGTAGGCTGCCTTTTCCTATGTTTTGTCTTTAACAATTATGCACTATTATACTTTAATTTCTTTTTTAGTTTTATGTTTGTCAATTTCTTTTTGTTTCTCATTTTTTTTATGCAGGCTGCACAGATTCAGTGGAGCTTAGATGAGAAGGTAGGGAACTGCAGACAAACCAGGGTGAGAGGGGGTCAGGGAGGCCCTTGAGATCAGATGCACTCAGTGTGTGTGTGTGTGTGTGTGTGTGTGTGTGTGTGTGTGTGTGTGTGTGTGCGCGTGTGTGTGCGTGCACGTGTGTGTGTTTCACAGAGGTGCATGTGGGCTCTCACTAACATTATGTGGGGATACGGGATGACTTTCAAATGCACTTGTTTATTTAATTTATTTTTTACTGTTTTTTTTTCTCCAGACAAGTTCAGCCGTTTTTCAGTTGTTTACAGAGATCAAGTTTGTTTTAATTTTTATGTTAGCAGTTTACTCGGCAAAACTATTTGGAATAAACATCTGAGCTGGTCTATGTACCAGTGCCAAATTTATACATTTTTATTCCAGTGTGTTTACACTGCCCAACAGTAGTGTCAAATAAAAGGGTTTGAAAAGCATCCTGGAGAATTAATTAACATTTTGTCTTTAACCTTTGATATAGACTTGTTAAATTATTTTGATTGCTGTCTGTTGTTGCTAACAAAAACATAAATGTAAAGTTTCACAGTGTCAATATTGTAGATTTGTCTTGTACTTAACACATCCTTTTGTTGAAGAATGAAGCTGTAATGAAGTATGTACGCTTGTGTGCCTATGTATCCTTATTTGTATGTGGTATCAATACAGTCATACATCTTTGGCATGTTTTGACATTTGTCCAATGTATAAGAGCAGTCCTTAAACTGCTGAATCCCATTTGTGGGCAATACATTTTGTTTCAGTGATGTTTTACTGATAACATAATATAGATGGTTATGTGAATATGATTGCACATTATCAAAGAAGACCCTTATTGCTCCTTGAAGCTACAAGCCTTTCCAGCAACTTAACTGCTTATTCATTGATCTTTGCACTTTCGAGCATAAAGCTGGAGAAGCAGATTAATCAGACCTGTTTTCAGTGTGTCTGATTGCAGTGGTTTTCAGTATTTTTGCCTTTAGATAATATATTTTTACAATTACAAAATGGTAGGGTCAGTAATTTTATGGAAGATAAAAATACTACTTCTGCTAGAAGGTCATAAATTTCCAGATACTCCATTTCCTTAGTGTTTATTTTATTTAGTTTTTTTATAATGCATTATTTTATTTTTGTTTCAGATATGTATGGGAAGACCGTGTGTATAAAGTGTGATGTCATGGGAAAACCTTCTTGATTATTCACAGAGCTGTTCTAATGATATTGTTTCTTCCTTTGAGGTATATGGTTGTCGCTGTAGGACCCCTGTAACTACTCTAACCCCATGTGGTGCTTTCTTAAGGGCGGCTGCATTTGAATGCAAATTAGAGTGCTGATGTCTCCGAAAACATTATTTCAAGTAAAATGGCCAAACTCCTTCAGACAAACAGACTAAAACATGGACATTTTTTATAATCCTCAAGGGAATGACGCAAATCCATCACTTGAATTTCATTCTCCGACAAAGAGAAGAAACTGAGTGGCTTATAGTATGTTTAGCATTGGACCAATTATCACTGTTTTTTACTTTGTGGAGTTTCAGAACCCTTAGGGAGAGATTGAATGAGTCCTTGTTATTTCTTTCTCTCTCCCCTTTATATTCTGCATAATTGTTGGCTCGTTACCAATGGTACAGGATCTCCAGCAGGTGATGGTATCGGGACCCAACCTTAACGAGACAAGCATCGTGTCCGGGGGGCTACGGAGGCACCACTGAGGGCATTATTCCAACCAGCTCCATCAAAGGTATGTCTTCCCTCTCTCTTCCCTCAGGGGCTACCAGCCTTACAGCAATTCCCTTTACAGTTCCAGTTTTATATTTCACATGGATTTGCATGCTGTGAAGAGGAAAAAAGATGGCTGGAACTGACTGAAGAGCATCTGTGGCAGTAAGAATGTCAGAATACTTTTCTGGTCTTAATGATGTAGGAAAAGGGGACAGGTAGACAAGCAAGTTTAACTTACTGATATTTCTTCTCGGTCTGGACTGCACTGCGGAGTGTGGATTGTGGGTGAAACACATGGCATTGTCACAAAGTTGGTGGATGGCAAAGAAGTAGTGGAAGCTTTGCATAATTTTCTGGTCCACTGGCACTAACCGTTCTTTCTTCTCCACTTTGTCTCACGTTTGAAGCTTGAACTCTTGAAACAGCAAACTTTGTACGGGACTGAAAGACTCCTTTGGTAACTTTGTGGCATATTGCAGTGGGTTGAATATTTCACAATGAAAAATTGAATGTTGTTCTTTACTGTGCGGTTCAGTAAGTGAGCATATTGGAAGTAAGGCTTTGGTTTCACAGTAGAGAAAGCTTAGTTTCCTTCCCCAAATTTTTCTGATGTGTGACAGTCCTTATCTCAGATTTATGAGTGATATATGGGGGCTTGATTTTTTTTTTACCCTGTGCAACAAGTCAGCTCTTTTTTCCAACCTCCGTATGGACATGCATGAGCAAGCGGCTATCTTTAAACAGTTAACTTTGTATTTATTTTTTCCTGTTCCTCTATCTGAATTCAAACCTGTCTGCCACCAATGCCCAGAAAGCAGTGTGAAGCTGGTTGCATTACCTTGGCCTCAAAGCATAAGGCTAAAGCTAGCCCATTGCTGAATGCATTTATGTGATCAAGAGTGGTACATAAAAATGAAAAAAAAAAATATGGAAATGCCCTTTTGTAGGATCCACAAAGCGAAGGAGAGGGCAATGCAGTCTGCGGTTTGTATGAAGGTTAGGCAGCATAATGAAGATTGGTGCTAAAAGTATCACAGAGAAGCCTGCCTGTGTTGGATATTAAAACAAATGAGATTTCCAGCACTTACTGCATGTAAAGTAAGAAGCAGCATATTAAATTTTAAATTCAAAGCAATGCTGCTTAAAACACCTTAAACTAATAAAACATTTCAGAAGACTGCACTTTGCACTGCCAAATGTGGTAATCCATGTGTGATGAAGCTGGCCGATTACTTCTCACATAAAAAAGGTTTTTAAAAAGCCTGGAATGGATAATAACAAAAAAGGTTATTTTAGTATAAATAAGACACAATTAAAAAGGGATAAAAATGGTTGAAACAAGGACTACATTGAATCAAGAAGCAAAGCATTTCTACAGCCCCTCCTGTTTTGCCTTTGGTCTCTCTCTTCCCACTCCTCCATTCTGGTCTTCCCAGTTTGGAGGTGTGGCCTGTTAGGTAGTTATCCAATCATCCAGTGCCTGCACAGACTCGTGCAGACTCAGACACTGCCAGAGGTGCCATTGATGACAAAAGCTTTGCTATTGCATGGTTAGTAACAGTTTGACTCACAGGGCCCTTAAAGATGATTCATTCAAATGCCAGTGATTTGAAAACGCTGAAGCAAACGTGTGTCCATGTTAATGCAGACTGCACCATCTCCACACCGTCTGATCAGTGCTTTTGTAGTTTCACATAGCTATTGGAATACCCATGCTGTCCTTTCTTGTTCTTGAAGCTGAGGATTAATAATAATGGCTGCATTTTGTAGTGTGAACAGTTGTACTGTTTTGCTTTTATTAGGCAGACTGAGTCAGGGGTGACTTGAGGTGAAAGTGAAAACCTTGACACTGACTTTCCCTGTCGTAACTGACTCGGTTCACGAACGCATTCTCCTCAGGCCCTGCAATCCGCTTCAACCCTCAGTATCTGGAAAGAAGACGGGTCCAACCTGCTGGTCAAGGTGTCTCCTCTCCGCTCTGAACAGAAAATGATTACCTTTTCCCCCTCCCTCGCCCTTTCCTCTTTCTCTTCAAATTGTTTTTCCTCCCTTTTCTTAGAGAACCCGGAGCTGTGTTCGAATTTGCCTGCTTTTTCAGGGGAATGGATGCATTTCTCCGCACAAATCCTGTCTTGTAGTGTAATTTTCTGTACTCCAACTCCATACAGAATGAAACACTGTTCTGCATCCCTGCTTTGTTTTCCAGCCTGTGAAAACTGGCAGATGAAATAACTGTTTCTTTGTTAAGAGCAAAGCATAATTTTGTGCATGGGGACTGGAGTGAAGTTTTCCTATTAATTACTGCAAGGAAAATATCCACAAGACCGTTTTGCCGTGTATGTATGTGTGTGTTTAATTTTATTTTTGCATCATGTTAAATATTCACGTTAGAGTGCATGTTGCTTTTGGATGAATAGTGGCAATGCATTCATTTCCTAAAAATTAAAAGGTCACCCATTCTTCATGTGCAAACTGTGGCACCGTTTTCCTGTTCCCTCTTCATTTTGTACCATTCTTGATGTGCACTAATTCTCATTGTTACCTTTGTGTGTCACCTCTTTTCCTGTCCCTCTCCTTCCCTTTTTAATGTTGTCCCTGTCTGGATGCCCATCACTGTACCTTCTCCTTCTTCCTGTGCTCCACGCCTCATCCCTTACTCCACTCTCTCCACCACACCCCTAATGGCCAACTTGCTCCCACACCCCCCCATCACCCCCATCCTACACCAACATCACCAACCACCATTCCGTGGGGCCATCGCCCCCTCAAACCTTAAATTACGACGCCGTACTTCCCATGCAATGCCCCGTAACCATCCTCCACCCAACTCCACCAACCACCAACACCATCCATGTACTTCCCCTGCACCGACCACCCTCCATCCCTGTCCGTGCTCATTCCAGACCTGCGTATGAAGGCCAGGGGGATTAGAATCCCTCGCAGCCAGTCCGCAGCCAGTCGGATGGCCATCCGGTCAGAGGACTTCCCAGGTACCATTGGCCCCAGTACCTAGCCCTGCCACTCATCGTCACTCTTCACCATTCTCTTGCACCTCAGTGCGCATGATGCTTGTGTTTGTGAAGCGTGTAATCTGTCAGCATCTAAGTTTAGTGTTCCCTGGGGAATGAATGATAGGCCAGTGTTTCAAGAGCCGTGGAAATATCATGAAAACCTTCCTTTTTGGTTTGAATCAGAAAATGCAAACTTCCCAGACACTGCAACAGAAGATACTGTAACAATGTCAAAATGGCGCAGGTAAAAACAGTTTTTGTTTGTACAGTTTAACACAACCAAAATTAGAGCTTGACGTTGACACTCCATTACATACATTCGGTGCCTCCTTCACATGTATTGATATAATTGTCTATTCATTTGGGGGATGGACTGTCCAGACCGACTTGCAAGGCTGTGTACAGTATGTACATGCATGCACGTACGCTCTGCCCTCGGAGCTTGGGTTTGAGCTCCATGCGTCTGACGTGACCCAGACTCCCCTCTGCTGCTCTCCCAGGGTCCAACATGCACCACAGCGGCAGCAGTCACTCGATGATGGCGGAGGAGGCCACGCGCGGGGTCGCCGTGGAGAAGTTTGACATCATGAAGAAGTGGGGCATCAACACCTACAAGGTGGCGATCGTGTCCTGACCCGAAGTTCACGTAATCCCCAGGAGTGAAACCTCTCTCTGCAAATTGTTTCACACTGAGTACATGCTAGAGCAGGTTTTTTTTTTTTTCCACTGCAGCCCACTCAGAAATTGGGTACACTGGATGTAGAAAGAACACCATTACTGTATCTGAATTTTAATGAAGAGTGGGGGTGGAGGTTTGCGAGGGTAGAAGAGAGCGTGACACAGACAGTGATCCCAGGCATGAGGAATCTCTCCCATTTCATGTTTAATGATCAGGAACGAAATACATTAACGGCAGATAGAAAAGAATTCTCTCCATATAACATAGTCACTTCTCGCAAAGTATAGCATATAAATCATTCAGAAAGGTATTATTACTGTGGTTATTTTGTTACATTGTCTGTATTTAGCAGATGCTCTTATCCATAGCAACTTACACAGATCACAATGTTTTTACATGTTATCCATTTATACAGCTGGATATTTACTGAGGCAACTCTGTGTTAAGTAGCTTGTCTAAGGGTACACCAGCAGTGCCCCAGGCGGGAATCAAACCAGCAACCTGTCGGTTACAAGCCCTGGTTCTTACCATTATACTTCACTGCTGCCCCGTCATTATTGTTATGATATGAGTAAATTATACATGAATTACACATTAGATCATCGTAATGTTCAGCATTACCCCACAATACACTCTGTCCTTCTTCACACAAGCCCAACCTCCTTAACCCTAGCCTTAATTCTAGCTAATTTTAGCTTTGAGGAAACAGCGATTTAACGTAAAAAAAATATAGCAAATGTGGCTGTGAAAACTACGACAAGCTTGCTAATGAAAGCATAACAAACCATGTAACGTAACGCGCGCGCTACATAGCATAAAATAAGTTACGTGCGAATGGGTTAGTAAACAGCAGTCCCGTCTCCTCCCCCCTCCCTCCCGCCCCTTCTCCCCCAGTGCACTAAGCAGATGCTCTCGGAGAGGTTCGGCCGCGGCTCACGGACGGTGGACCTGGAGCTGGAGGCCCAGATCGATGTGCTGCGGGACACCAAGCGCAAGTACGAGAACATCCTGAGGCTGGCGCAGGCACTCACCACCCACTTCTACAACATGGTGCAGACGCAGCATGCCCTGGGGGATGCCTTCGCCGACCTCAGCCAGAAGTCCCCGGAGCTGCAGGTACCGGCCGCGCCTGCCACGCCCCTGAGCGGGACAGTCCTCATTACAGATGCATGCTATACAGATCGGGGGGAGGGAACTCCAATCCCCTGAAGAGTTGAATGGGTCTGGTTTAATGTATGAAATATAAGAAATTAATTTAATCCTAGTCCATTTGCATACTAAATGAAATTAGCATTTAACTGAGGCAAGTAAGATTAGTTCAATGAAAATCTGAACTGCTTTGCCCCTGGAGCGTTGGAATGGCCTGCCCCTGATAGAGAAGGCTGTTTAGTAAATGGGAGTATGAAAGGACTTAATGGGTAACAGAATATTGAATTAGAGAAATTAATCAGTGTCTTTATATCTACACCCACTTGTCCAGTGAATCTTGCTGAAATTCATCAAAAAGAAATTTCCATTAAGAGCAAAAATGAGTTTTCCAACTAATTCAAGGCATCTCTCTCACAATAGCTCTAAAATCCTGTAAATACTGTGATTATGGTCCCTGACAGTAGTTAAAAGTAGAAATTGAATAAGCGACAGTGTCAGTGACCGTAACACTATTCAAGCCCAACCACAAGCAAACCTGTGCAACCCGACTAGACAGCCCAGAAGGTAAGGGAAGCCAAGTACACCATACATCAGTCACTAGATCCAGAATCCAAAACACATTGTGATACCACACGTAGAATAAACAGCAAGTAATACAAGTAGCAGGTGTTAGGGGGTGGTGATTTAGGCGGAACCAAGATGCAGTCAGTGGGTCTTCCGTCTGCGTCAGAAGATGGCCAGGGACTCTGCTGTCCTGACCCCCGTGGGAAGTTTATTCCACCGCTGAGGTTAAAGTGGGCGTCTCTGATGGAGTGATGATGTGGCTGTGTGCGTGTGCAGGACGAGTTTGGATACAACGCGGAGACGCAGAAACTGCTGTGTAAGAACGGGGAGACGCTGCTGGGAGCCATCAACTTCTTTGTGTCCAGCATCAACACGCTGGTCAACAAAACCATGGAGGACACGCTGATGACCATCAAGCTGTATGAGAATGCGAGGTGAACACACTTGTTCAAATAATGTTCAAATAATGAATAATGCTATGAGTACAGAGCAATTCTGAGGAAGGAGGGAAATGTTAGAACAAAATCATTTCTTCAGTAGGCTACCAAACATCATGTTAATTTAAGGGAATAGGCGCTCTGCCACACTATGTTCTGAGTGGTATAAAACTGAGTCAGCCTTGTAGGCCTGGGTGTTTTGAAAGCTCACCCCCCCTCCCACTATCTGCAGGCTGGAGTTTGACGCCTATCGTGCGGACCTGGAGGAGCTGAGCATGGGCCCGCGAGACGCCGCTGCCCTGGCCCGGATGGAGACAGCACAGCAGCAGTTCCAGATCCACAAGGACAAGTACGAGCGATTGCGCAGTGACGTCACCATCAAGCTCAAGTTCCTGGAGGAGAACAAGGTACTTGGCATGCCCTGGCCACCAGCCGCTGCAGAGATGGCTGATGGTTATAACTCCTTTGAATACTGCAAATTCAGCAGCCAAAATTAAATATGACTGAGGTCATTCAGCAATAACAATGTGTTAACAATCCATTTCAATCCAATCAATTTATGCTGAATTATTCTTTTGCATTTATTTTCACCTGTAGGTGAAGGTGATGCATAAGCAGCTCCTCTTGTTCCACAATGCGATCTCGGCCTACTTCGCTGGCAACCAGCAGCAGCTGGAACAGACCCTCAAGCAGTTCAACGTGAAGTTAAAGCCCCCCGGGGCAGAAAAACCCTCCTGGCTGGAGGAGCAGTGATAAATTCTCAGGGTCTCTTAAAGACTGGACTGACGGGCAGACCGACGCTGGGATGGGTGGAAGGACGGAAAAACGCAGGACCGAACGACCAAGAGCAGCAGATCCAGGATAGAGCAGTGACAGCAAACGCAGAAGGAGAGCGAGGCTCACTGGCCTTCCCTTTCTTAATCTCTCCCTCTCTGCCTCCTTGTCTTTCCTGTCCCTTTCCTTTTTCCCTCGGCCTTTCCATCTTTGCGTTCAGAGGAACTCTGAGAGATTTTAGTTTACTTAGAAACATTCCATCCCCCGTAGAAGGTACTAGAAGGCCTAGTATTATTTTTGGGGGGGCTGGTGGTAAGGGGTGTCCACAGTCTTTTACCAAACAGAAACTTTGGCCTCATCTGGTATGGATGTCTTAAATAACAAGCTGGATTTCTTTGTGGATCCTAGTTAAGATTGAAATCCATAAAAATGGTGGTCCTCATGGGAAGCCAGGAGGTCCACTGTGTCCTCACCTGAAGAATTTGGTTTATGGCTTATGTGTGCAGAAAAGGATTGATGACTGGTAACATTTCTGTTAGTAATGACTTTATAAGTAGGTATATTCCTAAAAATGGTTGAAGCACTACTAGAGTGGAGATGGAAAGCTATACATGGAATGCATTTATTACGAGAACAGTGCAAACTGATGTACATTTTTCACTGTTTCTGTCTGCAGTTTTTTTTTTCCCCTGAGATAGTAATATAATCTGTATTGTATGATTTTTTTTTTAATTTATCTGTTTTCAGGACCAGGAAGGGAATCCCTGTGTATAATTTCCCACTATTGCACCAGCTTATATTTTGATAAATACTAATATAAACTCTACTAGTCCTGAACAATAGAATGTGCTACACATGTCTAATATGTGAAACTGTAACCCAAATAATAGAGAAAGTATTTAAATTGAATCACATTATCGTATTGAATTATCGCAACACAGAAGATGCTATGTAATGCATTGAATGTATGCATCATAAAGCATTTCATAGGTATGAAACATGTACCACCTGAACCTTCTGTAGACATTGGTTTTTTTAATGTTATTTTTCACTCATAAAAACAAGCATAGCAAAGTAAATCCAATGCCTGGCTAATATAGTTAAAATTATTTGTCCACCTGGTAAACCTGCCATTGTTGAAGAGTGTGAGAAAAGGTATGATGATAGAAAATATTATAAAGTATACACAGTCCTCAGAAATGAATTATCAGGGAGTAATTGTGAAAAATTTGTGATGAAATTGCATTTAATTGGTGAGAAATATGTTAATTTCAGCCATCACTGCAATGCAGTTGTCACATTGTTTTGCTGTTTGTTACACAGAGTAGTTCCATTTTGAAGATAGTTGGAGGAGAGGATGACTTTCAGTCTAACCTGTTGAAATGCTGAAGACACATTTGGTTGAAGTCTTCTGTAAAAAAATGAAATATTAAGACCCATTATCTCTGTCCCTGTTTCAAATTGTTGATGCTGTTGTTGAGCCTCTGGGAGATTTACATTTGTATGACCTTTTTATTGAGTTTGGCAGTACATCCTAAGACCATGGTCTGACTGGAACTGAGGTCATAGCATTTATTTTGGTGCATGACTATCCAATTTCCCTGCTACCCCCTTTCCAGACCTTTATGGGATTTGCAGTGGGAACTCTTTGTCTTCTGGTTAATGTTCGCCTGGGCCTTGTTATGTCAAGGATGACAGAAGGTGGTGACACTGCCAGACCCTCAGTGTCCTGGTGATTGCTGCTTTACACAGCTTTTACCTTTGGGTCATGACAGGTTGTTGACTGGGGAACACTCCAGGTGTTCTCTGCCGGGATAAAAAGGAACACAACAGAGCTCCTGTTGTGACAAGGAGCAATATTTTATTCATAATGATTCTGAGTAGTCTGAGGATCAGAACTCCATTGCAGTTTGAATGAAGTGTCACATTGCCATACTCAAGAAAAAAAAATGTCTCCTCTTTATGGATTATCATTCAATTTAAAAGGGATCTTTTGAAATAGCATAAACACTGTACAAACACAAAACAATGTTTTGTAAAAAAAAAAGACATAGGAACTGTTTGTTGGAATATTAGGAAGGCTTGAAGATCTCTGCTTTTTGCACAGGGTGAGGTAAGAAGACTTGTCCTTTCCAAAAACCCACAAATATTTGTTGTGTAATTTTGTTAGTGTAATATTCAGTCTTGTTATATCTTGTCTTGTCATGTCTGCTACCACTCTGTTTACCATGTATTAACTGGCATGCTTTGGAAGGTCTTGTTATTCAGCAAAATACCTGATATCCAGTCTGAACAACTGCTCTACCCCAGTGTGACTCATTTTTATGTAAAGTTTCATGCTCAATGAATCTGTACATTAGCACTGAGTAGTACTAATTTAGTGCATTATTGTATCAATGAGTTAAATATATACATACTGTACCAGCTGCAGCTGAGGAAATGTATAATTCTCAATGGTTTTTGATCTCCTGATCCATGCAGAATGCTGTAATATAAGACTTGGAATTCCTCAAACTAGATCACCCTTGGATGCAAATACTTTTCTCTCCTCCTTGGTCACTTATGGTGCACATAATTTGACAAGCTGGAACAGAAAGTTATTCACAATTTTCTTAACTATGTAAGTCCATCCATACCAGACTATCTTCCTATTGTTTCACAGAGTCAATGTGAACAGGAACCAAAAAAAAAAAAATACAAACTCTAAAAGGATAATAGGTTTCAAACACAGTTGTGTTCTTTGGCATCGTCTGAACATTGTACTGTGAATATGGCATTTTTAGCACAGATTTTGTGTTTATATTGAACAATCTTATTTTGCGGTCTCCATGTACCTCCTCTGACAATACTTACTTGATCAAAACGTTCAACCAATGGTACGAAACAGAAATGTATTTTTATGCAAATAGTACTCCTTTTTGAGTGCTATTGAAGATTGTTCCTGTTGGGAATGATGGGAAGCCTTGATACAAAACATTTTCCTGTGGGGTCCACACCACACAGCAGTTGCATGTAAACAACAATACAAAATACAGAAGAAATTGATTGGTTAACAAGATGAAGATAAACACCCTTGTTCTGGTTTTAGAGAGAAGGCCAGGTTGTGGAAAGGCCATGCATGGGAAGAGGCTGTACTTCCTGGAGCTAAATATAAATTGGAGAGAAGTTTACTTACTAAATCCATAATGCATCTGTAACACATGAAATCTACTACAGGCCTGATAAAGTGTCAGTTACTTCACAGCTTAGTGAGAATAAAGGATTTCTCTCTTCCCCCCCCTCTCTTTCTTAGAAAACTGCAAAGAAACTTATCTTAATCCCCTGCCATTCTTCCCTTGCATATTTACACGTAATGTGAAAAGCATTCATGATAGCTAGCTGATGATGTGCAGTTTTACAATCAGTTGTCATCATCGGAACTATTTTCTGATCCCTTGTGTATGTATTTGGAATTCCATGACATTAAACAATAAGTCATCCAAATGAGTACTGAAGGTATTGCAGATACAACTTCTGGTTGTTTTCTTGTGTTTATATACTTTTGACAGCTACATATGGACAGGCAAAATTGATTTTAATGATATTCTCCTAAGACGCCCAACAGTAGATCTCACCTAGGTGACCTAATGTTTACAACTTATAATAAATCATACAAATTCCACTGATTCAGACAGAGGGAACAATATTTGAAATAACATCATTTTTTAATGAAAAGCTATATGCTTTTTCTATTAAGGACAAAGGAAACAGAAATCTGTGTGGTCAGAATTTGTAATTTAGAGTGACATATCATGAAAGGCATACAAGACTTTAAAGGGATTTTTTCACAATGGTTTCGTCCCCTGCTTTTTTTTTTCTTTTTCCAGAACCCACCAATTATTGATTCCAGTGTAATTACAGATTAATTTGATTGTTTCTACTCTTTAAAAAAGCTAAAGTTTTATTAATTAGTATTTTATTTTTGTTTAATTATGTTATTTCAGTGATAGATTTGTAGTAACAGTGTTCTTAGTTTGATTAAACAAAAAGGTTTATATGAGATATGATTTGCGTACAATCTATTTTTTTAGGCTGCTCTGTGATATTGTAGTGTATGAATTATGATATATATGTCAATATTTAAAATACTTAAAGCTGAACCAAAGTCTTTGGTTCATGTGGTTATTTTCCCTTTCTCCCCACATTGGCCTGGCCCTTGGAATTTGTGAACTCTCACAACATTCAATAAGATTAAAAAAGAAATGTTTCCAACAATCAGGCGTCCAGTGTCTTTTTTGAGAAATCCTTTCTTCCCGAATGCCAAACTGGTACAGTGATGTTTTCAGCAGGGCTTTCCCTGGGCTTTTTAAGGGCATTTCAAGTGCTTCCGACCCAGCACTTGCTTCCAGTCAAGCCATACCGTTGACGAACACACGAGGGAGCTTGACACCATCAAAGCACGCATTCCACCTCCAGTCATTTCCTCACTTACAATGCTCAGTAATAACACAGAACACAAAACCTTGACACGTGTGCAAGGAAATTGACTTTGCCTGCATCCATAAAAATGCACTTTTAACACATCAATAGTTTACCTCAGCTGCCATTTAAAATCATAAATGTCTGTTCGGAAATGAAAAAAAAAATTTTTTTCCTTATTCTGGAAAACAATTAGATATTTGCAGAAAAGAACTCCGAACCGAATATATTATGCTCATGCAGTTTGTAGCCCCTGAAAAAGTTATTTATAAATGCTTAGTAGTGCAACTAAACATTTAGTTTATCAGGTGTCTTCACATAACCTGTTATACTTTTACACAATTTAGTTTATGGACAATGCAGTAATCAAGCCATTGCTGGCCCACCTACTGTGCGGTGGACAGTTTTAAATATTAGGGCAGAGAAATAGTCACTGAAAAAGAAGCTCTGCTCACTTTTATTTCCTGACGCATGAACTGAGAGCTACTGCTGTCCGCTCTGTGTTCTGCGGAAGTTTTTTTTTTTTTTTTTTGGCAGAGTACAAGTTAACTGCTGGGCGTGTGTCTGTCGGACGCAGGTGAGAAGGTAGAGGCTGTCAGCGACATTACTCAGAGGAAACTGTGGCGGCAGCAGGACGATCAAACGCAAGGCGCTCAGATGAGTTTGGAAGTAAAACGGCGAGAATGGATTATACTGAAATCAGCGAAATTTTTATTTAATCACGGCGTGGGACCCTGCGTTTCTTTGCCATTTCACGTGGAACTGTTTTCAAGGTGAGGACTAGCAGGCTAAATTAAGGAGATAAGTCAACGTGTTTATTTCAGGTATAAACCAGTAGGTGAAGTGAGCTAACGTTTGCGCTTTTCACGACTGTCTTGATACTAAGATTGATCAGAATCGCGATTTCTTTCATATTCTACCTGTTGTGTTTTGTAATGTTAACAAGCTGCTGTCCTGGGTTGTTGGTATATCCGAGAGGCTGAACTGAGAGACTAAACTCGTAGAAAACCCACCGTTACTTTAACCTGTACGCTACCTCATGGGGTGTATCTGCCGTCAACAAAAAATCAGGTTCGATTAGCAAATTGTAATAATAAATGTACTAGTGGCAGTTTATGCTGTTTCATGTCTTCTGTCAATGTAAACATTGAGCCAGTGAAATAAGGAACAGGACGTGGGACTGTTCCCTAAACCGTTGATAGGTTTGTTTCTAAATATTTTACGGTGGTAGCTAATGGAGGTAGTTACTCTTCCTCTTGGAATTTTCCAGATTAGGATTGTTGTTGATTGTAACTATTCTCAATGGTGTTACACTACTAGCCATGCTAACAAATTGTCAAAAAATTGTTTATTTTGTCACACCAGCTTGTTGCGATTGAATGTTGTCTTATCAAAGGACACAACAGAGAGGATGCAATTTAGTCAAAATGTATACGATTCTGTAGCTACGATACTGAGTGCCATTTTTGTTGCTGTATATGTTGTTTTGTAGAGCTGACCTAGTTTTAGACTTCCATATCATGCTTTCTCATGTGTTTTCATCCACTTATTGATATTTTCAAAAGTTTTTCTAAGTAGTTAATTATTTGCTGACTTCCATGGAATGGAAAGCCGATATACTATACACGACTTTATTAGTACTGGTAAGAATTTTCAGTGGTATTTTGATAGCTCTGGCTAAGCCGTAGGGGAAGCCATCTACCCCCACCTCTTACCTGTGATCTGCATTTCCTGCAAGAGATGAATGTTGGCCTGAAGGCACTTCTAGGTGGCTGTCCACCGTCATTTCATTTTAAGACAGAGGGAGGAAAGTGTCAGAATAACATGGCTGATTGACAACGTTGTTTTCATTTGGCAGGAGACCACGTAGACAAGGGAGCCTCACAAGCTTTGTGATCAGTTTTTTTTCATTTTTAAGTTTTTAAGACTATATGGAGGTTTGACATTGCTGCTCGGAAGGTGGAAAGTACTTCAGAATCGTCTGCCATCCCATCCTGTCCCATCCCTCCCTCTGAGTCTTTCGGTTTGGGTCAGTACCAAACCAGCGCACTTCCGGGCTAAAAAACTGATGGATGAAGATGTAACCATGGTTACAGCTCCTCCTCTGTTTCCCCCTGGTCTGTCGGATTCCCCGCTGGACGGACCCGAACCTATGGCCCCGCCAGCACCGCAGGCACCTCCACCCCCTCCACCACCACCTCCTCCGCCTCCTCCTCCCCCACCCCCACCCCCCACCCCCACCGCCCCCACCCCCTGCCCCTGGCAGCGGCCCCCTCTGCAGGAATGCCCAGCGGCGCTCCAGGATGCGCAACTTCAACTGGGACACCATCCCCCGCCAGAGCGTGCTGGGAAAACGCAACATATGGACGGTGCAGAAGCCCAAGGAGGAGTTCGAGCTGGACACCAAGCGCATGGAGGAGCTGTTCAGCCAGGGCGAGAAGAACCCGCTGCAGAAGCAGACCGCGGTCCGCAAGAGCATGCGGGGGCTGCCGGCCTCCGCTCCAGGAGGCGAGCTGGTGAGCATCCCCGCTTCTGATTGCCTGGATCAGACACAAAGCAAACCCCTTAGGACACATCAGATTGCATTTAGCCAACTTCCAATGCTTCAAATTGTGTGGACAGTGTTGGGTGTCTGCTTTGAGCACGTTTGCATGCGTGGGAATGCTAATAACACCCTATGCATAATGGCCAGTCTTTCAAAATGGGTCCTTGTGCCTGAGGAAATCAGTTCCCCAGCAGTACTGGAGTGTGTAATGGCGATATTCCACACTCCACTGTAAAAATGGCATCACACTTCATGCTAAATTTATCAGATTTACAATGTGACAGGGCTTTTGCTCTGACAAGTAGCCTGCACATACTTTGAAGCCTTCACATGCTGCATGCTTTCCCAACATGAGGAATATTCCTCTCATGTAAGTGCTTGGGGCATAAGGCAGTGCTGAACTGAGCTGTCCTAGGGGATGTTTTTTTTTTTTTTTTTTTTACCTGAGGGTAATCTCATTCCTACACAGATGTTCAGAGTGAAGAGGATACAGACTGAGTGTGAGTGACGCCCTGTTGAACAAAGCAGGATTTATACTGTTGGCCGCAACTGGTGGTGTAACTCCCAGCATGTACTCTTTAGACCTCAATTGATTTCCTCTGCTGGGGTTGCGCAGTTGCGCAGCTCCGTGGCTGGTGACGTGTTCGTTGCCTCCCTTTGGTTTGTTATTTTGCAGCACGTCTCGTCATGTTCAGCCTTCATTCGAAAATATGTGGGTTTTTTGCTGTTAATATTTGCGCGGGCTGTGTCTGGGTTACAGTGCGGTTTTAGGTGCTTGTTATCTAAAATTGGTTGCAAGTTCCTTTACGTCACTGGAGCCAAAAGAGTTGTTAGTGATGTGTAAAGGGTGTTTTATTACCTGACTTAAGAAATACCGATTCCCGCAAATATGACATGTTCTTGAAACCAATAAGTTCTTGATGTGTTGAGAAGCCAGCTGATAATCAAATTTAGAATTACACCAAACCATAACAAATGGGAGTTTTGGGCTGTTCAACATACTTACACATCGGGCACATTTCCTTTTTCCTGGCCTTCAGTCAAAATAAATATTCTTGTGTGATGTTTTATCTACAGTATTAAGTGATATTCATACTATACACAAATGAACACAGACCTTCAAACAAGTGCCGGCACCATATTTACTGTGCATAGTTCTTTGGACAAATTAGGGATGGTCTACTTCCTGACAATGCGTACTATTGCTGTGGTTTTCAGGTCTCATTTTAGAGGCTGATTGTAATGTTTACCCCCTCTGGTAATGAATGACTATGGCCATGAAGTAGTGTTTACAGTCACATAATATCAGTTTTCATCACCCAAAGATGAAGAGCACATGGCTTAAGGGCAGAGTGCAGTGTGTTTAAGCAGCGATTGATACAAGGAGCGCATTGATCTACGGCCTTATTGTCTGGTAAAACACAGCAAATTGATGTTTTGCCTGTGTTGTTGGGTGGGGCCTTTACAACTGTCCTTCCTGATATGTTTGCCTGAAGGGTATGACCTCTCGCTGTTGTGTTTTCATAGCTCTGGGTTCCAAATTAAGTTTGTGTTTATGTTTCTGTTAATTGGTTCCCAATAAAAGTGTTGCAGTAAATGTTCTGTGAGGTTCATGCCCATGCAGGTGCACGTGGTTTGGTGGAGTAGGTGTGCACCGATAGAAAATTTCAGGGCTAAGAACACTTTCCAATGTTTGCCTAACCGAACCCTCTGAATGTAGTGCCATTCTTTCAGTATGGTAGCTTATTGTGTGAGTTCTGTAGGTAGAATCAGTGCAGGAGTGATACTATTGAGTTCAAAGTAAATTATTCAACTTAAGCTGAAAACATTTGTAAATCACATTGTTCCAGCTCCCCAGTTAGGCTGTTTCATGAACAACTTCTTGTCATTTCTTTTTCTCTTGATTTGTCCTGATCTTAATTTCTGAGAATGCTGGAGTGATTGCTGCATAAACAGCTGTGATGTAGTTTGGTTCCTCTGTGTACAAGTAGTTGAGTTTTGCTCTTGGGTCATTTTCTAGAATGCAAGATGCACTTTGGCACATTGCACTTTCACCACATTCAGTGTTCATCAACAAATGTCTTAAGTTTGTCCTAAAATTTCCTATGTTTGTCAAACTTCGTTTCTCATTCATCTGGAAGATCAGAAATATGTAAGCTTTTAACCATGCTAACACATACTAACCTTTTACCAAACAGCCAATGCAAATGCTGAACATGTTAATGCAACTGTGCCTTATAGTAAAGCTGTCTTTTAGTCCAAGAGTTTGCTTTTGAAGAGAGTTGTTTTTGATGGACAGTGATAAGTAATCAGTAGTTCAAGAGCTAAGCTCTCATGTGTGAACCTTGGAATCATTCTATCAATTTGGACGTGAAGATGGTTTGGCTAGATGGTTTGGCTCCTAAAGGTTCAGTTAAAACATGTGGAAGCTAACTCCTCCTGGAATCAATGAATGTGATAATTAGAGCATATTGAACTGGGTTAAAGGTCTTGGGCAGAGGAGAATGTTCCCTCAGGCTATAGAATCCAGTGTCCTCACATTCCATTTCACGTGCCTTGGTAGGGGTCTATCTTTTTTTTTTTTGCTGAAGTTTTTTTTTGTTAAAGTTTTGCTGAAGAGTTGCGTCATTTGATTGGATCTTGTTTTCTTAACCCGCTTCCTTCGGCTCATCCCGTCAGGTGTCAATTCTCAGCTCCAAGAAGAACATGAACGTGGGGATCTTCCTGAAGCAGTTTAAGAGGTGAGTAGGGGGGAGATCGGGGTGCAGGAGGGCACCTCCACTGTGCCTGTGTCCGCAGTAATGACAGAGCACGGCAGAGAGGCTACAGTCTGCAGGCAAGCCTGCTTTACTAACTGAACCTTCTGCCTCTGTGCCTGTCACAACATGCCGTACCACGGCGCTCAGAACAGGTCAGTCTGCTTTGAGGTCTCCAGAGATCCAGTGCAAGGAAAAGTCTTGCTGGCAGTTTTTTTTTTTTGCTTTGTTTTTTGCTGGAATCTGGAATCGTGGCCAGGAGGATGCATATTCAAATTCCGCATTGTGCCGCTGCTGTTGTACCCTCGAGCAAGATTAACCTGCATCGCTTCAGTAAATACAAACCTGAAAGTTTGCTGTGTCAGAAACAGTAAGGTGGAGACCTGGACGAGGACATCTTCTATGTACACAAGTAATGTAATATAAGTGGGCATTCTGACACACAAGTATGACACACCTCATAACCAGCCAGTCCAGAGGGATATTTACAAAGTCAATATTCAGTGTTTTTTTCCCCCCCAGGGCATTGTGTATATTTGTGCCCAACACATACCCGAGTACCATTGGGTTATTGCACTTACGTGCCTTTATTTAAGCTAGTAAAGGAAAATGATTATGTTCAAGCAGAATAAAAGGCCATATGTATAATATGGGCCATATATAGAACGGTGACATCACAGTGGTTTGTGATTGCAGAAGGTAGGGGGTTTTCCCAGGTTGCACTGCAGTACTGCCTGTGGTTTGCAAGGCAGAGGGGTGCGGGCAAAGGGTGTGTTTGAGTTAGGGCGAAGTTGCAAGGGAGGGATCCTGGCCTTGATGAGTAATCCAGGTATTCGGATGTCTTAATTCCTACTTCCTGTGTGCGATTGCCATGACTTGCACATGGCAGGCGATGATTGGCGTGCATAATCTGACGTGTTTTTCAAGGGCCTCTGCCGGTGTGTTTGTAAGGATACTTGTGTACTTTGACATAGAGCAAATGAAAGAAATGTCACTCTGTTGACATCTTTGCCACAAGCAGGACTTTTCTAATTCATGTGGACTGAGTAAGCTGTAGTCAGAGAAAGGCATCTGCTGAGATAAAATTAAAAACGTAATTCCTATAAGGGTGTTGTCATCATAATTAACAACAGTGTTGATTCTGTGTTGCATTTCTTGTTGAGTGTTAAATTAAAAGTGTGCCAAAAATCTTACTATGCATCATATTCTCTGTATTCAAGCTAATCAGCATCAATTACAGTTTGTGGTTATAAGTTTCCCTTTAATGTCACCATCTGGCATAATTATCCATTCAAAAATGGCTTTGTGTGCTCACTGTTGAGCCCCTGAAACCACCCTGTTTTAGAACCTTCATATTGGTGTGTCAGTATTGATCAGCTCATGTGCTCCCCCTACAGGCCAGTGAGGGAAATGGTGGAGGACATCAGATTGGGCAACGGGGAGCCGTTTGGAACGGGCAAACTGAAGGAGCTGTGCAAGCTACTGCCTGAGGAGGGAGAGGTCAGCCATTTTAAAACCTTAAAAGCACAAGCCAAGCTCAAGTCAATCTGAGGCATTTTTTCGACATAACCTCTTTCAGTACCAACAAAGCAAAAAAACATTCAATTGTTTTTATTTTTTATATACAGTAACTTTCACAATGTCATTCTGTGCATAGTTCTTTCTCACTTAATTTAGGTAACAGAAAGATGTAAAGCCACAGAGACTAAACTGCTGTATAACATGTGGGCCTTCTGTGTGGGTTTTGATACAGGTGAAGCAGCTGCTTGCGTTCAAAGGGGACCAGTCCCTGCTGTCTGAGGCAGATCTGTTCATGGTGCTGTTAGTCAAGGTACCCAGGTGAGTGTGCTTTATCACTTTATATTGTTATCCAGTAGTGTTTCTGATCATGGAGTATTGTATTCAGGAACGCGTATTTCCTTAATTTTATTTGCATAATGAAGACTTGGTTCTCTGTGCTCTGTTGTCCTGAATGCTTGTTGTCTCTGAAAATGATTCTGCTCAACTTATGTCAAATTTGAGTTTTTATTTATTTGAGCTGAAAAGTTCATTTGTACTGTATGTTTTATGGACAATGATGCATCCTTTTGCTAACTCTAGCTTGATTTTGCTCATCGTTAACTGCTGCAAGGTCAGTGTGCTCATGCTGCTGATGAATTGTCTAGCTCCTGGCTTGTGCATTATGCCCATTACCAAAAACCTTTGATGACTGGTGTTTCCTTTGACTGCAGATCTGTGTCTATACAAGTAATCCTTACAAAACTGTACATTTACCCCTAAAACATCATTGAAAAGTCAGAAAAAATCTTATTCGAATGGGAACCATGTCCGTCAGGATGTAGTCTTATCTCTGATGATTAATGCTTTTGTTTGTTTTTGTAAAACAGATGTGTTTATTGAATAACATTATCTGACGCCATCTGAATACCTAAACGAATGTCATACGGAAAAAAAAAACATTTTGACTGGTTTGTGGGAACACAGTGTAACCTTTACACTTTGCTTGAATGAAGCGAACCACATTATTTCCATAACACACAAGCTGTACCGGGGAGTAATTTTCGCCATTTCCTCCAGCTATGAAGAACGACTCCGAAGTTTAGTGCTCCGAGAAGAGTTTTTCCCTTTCATAGATGAGATGAAGCAGTCGATTGCCACCATGACAGCAGCTGCCAAAGGTACAGTACAGGCTTCTTCACATTCCCCAGCATGCGTGAGCAAGAGGGGGCACTAAATCCTTCTCTGTGTTAGATATTTTCTGACAACAGAAAATGACAAATCGCTCCACATGCAGGCAAAGGTGGTTATTTAGCTATCTTTAATGTTGTCCTGACCTTCACACCTGTGTGCATGAACTGGGAACAGAAGCTCTCCCAAGCTCTCCTGAGGCTATAGCCCATAGCTTATAACACACAAATCACATCTTCATGAAATATTCTGTGTGAATTTTCTTATTATTTTTTATCTTTGATGGTGAAAAGTTAATTTCACCCACTCTAAACACCAGGTTATTTTTCATTGAAAGTTCCTTGCTTGTTTAATTTCAAGTGAGAGGTAACTGCAAAGATTGTATTGCAAAATTCACAATAGCACTAATATTAAATGACATTTATTTAAAAAAAAACGGTAATAATGATGAAATTGCCCTCTATGTAACCAACCTGTCAACAGTTCCTTGAGTGAAAACAATGTAGGAATTGCAGAGCTGAGCAGACTGGCACATAGAACAAATCACCAGTTAGTGCCTGTAGAATGAACATCATATACTGATGTCTTGCACTTGGCTCTGGTGCTACTTGGAGCCTACAGAACCCTTACCAGCTCTTCTCCAGTGACTGGAGATACCATCTGGGGTATAATCAGTGTGCTTTTCAGCACTTGCCATTGTATTTGCATTCAACACCATGTCACACTGGCCTTCAAGCGAATAAGAATGTCAGCTTATTATCCTTTGCGGGCTTTGGTGTCCGTTAAGGTCAATGTGAAGGGTATCCTCCTCAGTTCACTGGTTGACTTCACTGAGTAAAGAAGAAAGCTCTTCAGGTTGTGAATCTTGTTTCTGACTGAAGTCTCTCCCCTTCCAGAGCTGCTGGACTGCGACGATCTTCACTCAGTGATCCGCCTGGTGCTGAAGACTGGGAACTACATGAACGCTGTGAGCTCTGGGGCCGGGGCAGGGGAACAGTGTGAAAATGGCATTACGCTACAGGAAAGGAAGGGCCTTTAAATATCAGATTCCATTTATTCAGGGTTTCCTATGTTCTCACCCTCTGGGTGTTCACAGGGCGGCTACGCTGGCAGTGCCATCGGCTTCCGGATGGCCTCCTTGCTGAAGCTTGTGGACACCAAGGCAAACAAGCCTGGCATGAACCTCATGCACTACGTGGTGATGGTAAGACTTGTTTGGTGGAATCTGCTAGTTTGCCTTTCGGCAAGATTTCGGAGTTGAAGTGCACACTCCCTGTAATGCACATTAACCCCACTGAGCATCTCTTTTCCTTGTTTGTAGCAAGCACAAAGGACTGACGCTGCTTTGCTACACTTCCCTGATCAACTTCAGCACATTGGGGCAGCAGCCAGGTATGGCTAATCTGTAGATACAGTACACTGAGTGATACAAAAACTTTCTTCAAGTGTATGAGGCCTTTCTCCTGGAAATAAGGAGACTTGTTTCTGACAGCTAATAAATCAAGAAATTATTTGATTATCCGTGATTAACGGAAATGTGTCTACTTTAAATATTCTCTATGTGAAGGATCCATAAGCAGGAGGTAGAGACAGAGTTCCAGAGGGAAAAGAAGAAAGTAGAAGATGCAAAGGCAGATGCCAGCAAACAGAAGGATCTAGAAGCTCAGATGGAGGCTTTCCTCAAGGTCAGTTGGACTGCCACCCTGTAAATATTTTGAGATGTTTCCATGTCTATGGTGAGGGGGTGTTGGAGCTGTATGGATACAGACTGTTCACAATCTAGTAAATCGAATGCTTTCTTTGAATGACTAATGGTATCAGAATTGATCAAAGAAATGAGTTCAGTTGCAGTGAGTGTCTGTTTGGACACTTTGGTTCTCCAGGATGAGGTTTCACTAGCAAAGGTGTCCATGGTCAGCTACTGATTGTCACTGAAAGGCCAGTGATTGCAACTAGAACATGACCACTGACTTGTCTTCTCCAGAGTGCTGAGTCAGAGTTGGCTGAGGTTGAGGCCTCGCTTCAGACCTTAAACTCGGTGAGTCGCTCTGTGGCTGAGTACTTCTGCGAGGATCCCAACCTGTTCAAACTGGATGAATGCTGCTCCATCTTCCACTCCTTCTGTGAGAAGTTCATGCGGGCCATCCAGGTAAGATGGTGCTGCCATCTCACCTTGGTAGTATGATACAGCTCAGTGGTTCTCAGCCTTTTTTCCAATCAGCACTGATTTTGATTGAGATTATCTGTTAATATGACTATTATTCTGAGAGAAATGGTATCTGATGTCATACCTTTGAGCTAGGTGCTATGCCTGACTTGTTTAAATGTACCGCTATATAAATGCATGATATGCAAAAAGTAAACTTGATGAGTCGGCCTGGATGGGTTTTTGAGTGGGTCTCTAATCACTGCTGTTTGTGCTCTGATTAAAGCTCTGACCCCAGTGATTGATCCCTACAGGAGAACCGCAATCGCGAGCTGGCGGAGGTGAAGAGGAGGCAGCGGGAGAGACTCCAGAACGCCACCAAGCGCAGGTCCACGGCCACCTGCTCCGTCAGGGACAAGGACATGGAGGGCGTGGCCCTGGAGTCCTTCCTGCAGAAGTTCCTGAACAGCCGCGGGTCCCGCAGAAGGACCGGGACGCCCTCTCCCACCAGCGGCAGCCTGGTGGAGATCACCATCAAGGAGAACGCCCCTGCGGAGGAGCAGGAGAACCCCAGCACGGATGCCGAGGTGCAGGAAAATGAGTGTAACTCGGCTGCAGAGCCGACGGGAAGCCGCCAGCAGGACGAAGAGGCTCAGCCTCCAGACAAAGGCGAGAGGAGAGAGAGCGTGGGCCAGGAGGGGGCGCTGCCGGACAATCAGCTGGATACCCTTAAAGGACAAGACCAAAGAAACGAGGAACAGCGGCCCATTAGCAACAGTAGCAGCTTATCCACAAGCAGACATGCCTCTGTGAAGAATGAGGAGGAGGAGGAAGCGCAGAACGAGGAAGAGGCGCAGAAGCTGCGAGAGGTTTCCCGCAAGGTCCTGATGTACCAGAGCAGCCGGAGCAGCGTTTCGTCTGGGGAGCACCCTGTGGATCTCCCGCGCTCACCCAAGGGATCCGTCGCCTCGCCCCGTCGCCGCCGCTTCCCGGAGGATGAGAACGCGCTCCCGTCCGAGGCGAGCGGGGACGTCGCCCCCAGGACCATACTCAGCCCCCGCCACTCTCCTCTCTTCACCCCGAACTCCCTCACCCGCCGCCACACCCTCTCCATCCCCCCCTCCGCCGCCAGGGGCGACAGTGATGAGGACGAGTTGTGGATGCTGCCCAAAAGCCCTAGCCGCAGGGCTCCCCCTCTGGTGATCACGGGGAAGATGAAGTCTGTGGACTGCTGTCCGATGTCCCCAAAGCGGGAAGGGGTCCACAATCAAAGTGCGAAACCCTCCCCCAATCCTTCCGAGGTCAGCCAAAAACCCAAAGGCCTGTCCGTCAGACCATCCAACATAACCAATCGTGCCGGCCCCCCAACAGGCTCCGGCCTCCAGGATGAGAGCTCCCCCGGGAGGCGGCCCTCACACAAACCGCAGGCCGAGCTGGAAAGGGACGAGGGGACGCTGGAGTCTGTTCCCAGCTTCCGCCTGGGCAGCATCTTCCAGAGACGCTACAACCAGAGGCCCACTGCAAGACCCTCCAAACCTGAGGAGAAGCCCAGGCCTGAGAAACAGGAAACGTCTGTTTTTTTCTCCTTCTTCAGGCGCTGGAGTGAGAAGACCAGACCCAACAATGAACTAGACTCCAGGGGCACAGACTCCTGACAGAGGTCTGATGTTTTTAGACTATGGTTTTAATGTGTTTTTTTTATCATTTCTTGAATTCAGAAATTGCTGCCCATTTTAAGAGATCAAGTGAGCATTAGATCTACAGTGTTTAAAGGGACTAAGGTAAATTGGTATTTGCTTTGGGACCACAACATTCATGGAATCACAGTGATGATATGTTGGGAAACTTATCTTGCAATTTACAACAGGAAAGAAGACTACAACAGGTTTTGCAAAATTTCCTTCCCAAAAGCAAATTAAATAAATATTTTTAAGTATAAAGAAATTGTGGTATTTTAGCAGTCTTTTAAATTTTTCATTAAATTATTATTTCCTGAACCGGTACCTTTTCAGTCAGGGGTTTTTGACTGAAAACTAATGTGACTCTTATATTTAATTTCTAATTTGCATGGGTAAAAATAACCAGTAATTCACACTCAAATTAATCCATAATTAGTGTACAGAAATGGTTCAGACATTGGGCTCAACGGTTGAAGATACGGGTGAGTCTTTGTATGCACTTATACCGTGTGTTCTTTAAGTTCAGTTTGATGCATTTTCAGTCAAGAACCAGAACGTACAAGCAATTTAACACTGGGGCATCACCTTAATTTCTGCACCTCCTTAATTCACAGGGTAAATAACTCACATTTTACTGTTATCATACTAGGTTTCTTGCATGTATATCGTGTTCATGACACTGTTTCATGAATCATTTTCAGAGACCAATGTAAAAATCCACCTCCTGTAACAAATATTTGTTTCATTTTGTTTTTTATTAAAATTATTTTTTCCCTAGTTATTTTTTGAATTTGTTGAGTTGGGAGTTTTGCAGTGTTTTCTGACCAGGGAGCCCTGTTTGGGTGATATTGTGTCCTTTTGAAGACTGGGGGAAACATGCAGCCTTCAGGTTGTTGAAGGATTAACTCAACCCAGATGGGTACTGATGTCCACAGAGGACTCTTTATTTCGATAAACCGCCTCATCTATTATTGCTATTCCAAGTTTGGTCGGGGCCATTGTCTGTCTGAGCCACTTGCATTGAGAGCAACAGCATAGAAGAAAAGAGTGGGACTTTTTCGCCCTGTTACTAAGGAAACAGTTTGTTTAGCGTGATCTCATCTGACTTGTGTCACAGTGAAGTAATACCCCCTGCAACAACAACAGGTTTTAGGAAAGGTCCCCTTTCACATGGCGCTGTGATAGCCCCTTTTGCCCCATCCTTGGGTCCTGGTCTTAGGTGATGTGTCGGTGAAGGAGAAAGGATCGCTTGTCTGTGCCAACTCAATTGAGCCTTTCTCAAATGCGAACCAGAATGCTGTTTAGAAAGTCCTGTAAATTCCTGTTTTATGCAAGTTCTGATTGTATGGAATTCATTGACATAGACCTGTTGAGTTTAAAATTTGGTTCTTAAATGTAATGAAAAGCAGCATGCTGGATACTAAAATTATTACTTTGATGCGCTGGAAAAAGCAGCTTTGCAAATGTATGTCAGACTTAGTCTGCTGGCTCAGAGTATGAGTAGTACTGTGAAATAGTCACAGTCACAGCCCCCTGTTATTACTGCACCAGATTACGTAAGCAGTGTCCTTCAACGTGTGTGTGTTTGTGTGTGTGTGTGTGTGTGTGTGTGTGTGTGTGTGTGTGTGTGTGTGTGTGTGTGTGTTTGTGTAAGATGGGTCTGAAGGAGGGAGACTGAAACTTCATTAGCAAAGAAGAGTATGAGAAGAGGCTGAAGGAGGATTTGAAGAGGGCTCAGTGGCAAACATGAGAGCCCTAGCAACTAGTTGACCCTCACAACGAAGGAGCAAATAGAGATTAGTGAGTGAGAGGAGGGTGAGAAATAGAAGTAATGTACAGAGCCCCCATAAGGATAGAGGGAAGGCACCGATACTTTCCTGTGATGCTGCGAGGTGAGTACTCCAGTATACTGTAACTCTGTTCTTAAAAAGTAGATCCAATTTCACCTTCTATTAGAGGGCAAAGGTCAACTAAGGTCTGGCCAGGTAAAACTATCTACTTCAAGTCTGTACATTTCTCTGACTGCAAGCAAGGCTGCTTGATGTCTGAATGATTGGCA
This sequence comes from Megalops atlanticus, assembly GCA_019176425.1. Taxonomy (NCBI): domain Eukaryota; kingdom Metazoa; phylum Chordata; class Actinopteri; order Elopiformes; family Megalopidae; genus Megalops; species Megalops atlanticus. The sequence continues at coordinate 30,018,993 of CM032883.1, read as the reverse complement.
GCTTCGAAGACAGGCAATTCACTAGGATTTCCACAGAGGAATGAATCTAATAGCTTTTTCGATTGTCAGTAAATGTATAAAATTATTGAGCATGAAATCAGCCGGGTCTTCCTTTGAATGATTTGAAATTGAAGGCCTAGGTTCCATGTGCTGGAGATTTGAATGACACATGGCGTTCACCAAGGTTTTTTTGATTGAAAAGTGAAGCAGAACAAGACGGAACGTGCATCACCGTTTCCTGCCAGACTGGAAATGTGTCATATGCAGCAGTCAGTTGTGGATGGACTCATATGCTTCTGTAAGAAAAGGTCTGATGAGGACATACATGTAAGACAAAGACATTGGAAGATGTAAGCTGGATCCTGATGACGGTATGTTCACAGTTTCTAGAACGTGAGTGGAACAGCAGTTACTCTCCCCCATCTCTGAATCCTGTGATGTCTGCTTAAACAGCAGTTTTATATGGATTTAAGGCTTTGGAGATCAGAGTTGATGATTTGCTGCCAGCACACTAAATAACCTAAATCATGGAGACCTCATCTAATATGCATTTTGTGCCACAGCGCACATCTCTTAAACCTTGAATTGCCATATTCTTCTGTTGAAAGACCTCTCTCCATTGCAGTTCAAACTTTAGATCATGTGATCGTGTTTGGGGTTTCCATCAGTACTCTTTCATTGGAATCAGTTCTAAGGAACTAATTTTTAGTCAGAAGGTGTGAACAAGTATTTTCTCTGCAATGCAAAATGTCATGAGTGTAAATAGCTGTCCAAATCCACCAGCACAGCTTTGAATATGCTTCCATGTCTCTGAAGCCACCTCTTGGGCTAGTTTGTCTCGTAATTCTTGTATTGTTGTGTACCACTAGGTGTCACCATGTAACATTTTATTTTCTCACACAGTATACAAGTAGCCCAGTTGTTGAACACCTACTGTAGGTACCAAAGACATCTACATATTTAACACTAAAAATATTTTAATGCATGTTCCTTTCTAGGTTAAAAATACTGGCTTATTTCTATGGTTGTATCGCAAAGTAGGAAATGCACATTCAAGCGTGCCAACATGCCTCTGTTAAATTCTGTTTACTTTTATATGTACTCTTAGTGAATTAACATGAAATTTAGTCACTGAAACAGAACCGCCAATACAAATCAATCGCTCAGTTCCTCAATTGTTCAGTGCCTTTTCCCATGAGCATAACAGTGAATATAGGGTCTCAGTGTATATATTTCTCTCAAGAATGCATGTGAAATGTTAAACATTAATAGATGGGTTTTTTAATTAGATTGGAGAGGATGCAATAAGTTCCATCTAAGAGTATTAGGAGAGAGAGAGAGAGAAAACCTGTTATGATTTTATAATTAAGCTCTCTGCTTACTGTGTAGTCTGTGGTAAAAGCTTTACTGTATTATGGGTGGTGGTCTTGACCTTAATTTTGTGAGTGAGACTCTGTCTGATGGCATGAGTCCAAGGGGCACACTATTTCTACCATGTGGAATGCTGTACTCACTCTTCTCTGTTCTTGCAGTATATCTGATTGACAGGTGTGGGAAAAAACATCATGGGTTTGTGTGTGGGATTTGGGACCTGAGGAGCAGATAGATTGTGGCTCTTAAGTGGCACTATATTACCATGCCCTAGAGGTTTCAAAGGGCAGTCCTGATACCTGGATCACTCTCTACACAGCCTCAGGTTGTAAGGAGTAAGATAAGGATTAATTCACTCATCCAAAGATACAGTGAAAGGGACATAATTACATTCATTTTTGTGATGTCTCTCCTATTGATTAGTTCAAACTGATTGTTTCCACAGAAGTGACAGACATAAAGTAGCTATTAACATGAGTGATCATTTTCATCAATTCCCGGCAAAGGCCCACTGTACCAGTTTTGGTGTTCCTTCATCCCAGAAAGATCAAAATTTCAAGTCCCTTTAGGGCCCCCTAAGGGCCTTTTAAAATCTACCCAAATAAGTTAGCTTGCAGTGTAATAACTACCCTTTATCTACCCTGCATTGTACACAGAGTTCTCCCATGCCCTGCTTAAACCATAAAAATTTCTGTAATGGTAAGTTGGCATATTCTGTGTTCCACATTAATTGCTGTGCGTGACAGAGGATAACACCCCTGATAATGGAGGCACTGTCTGGATAAGCCAGTGGACTGAGATGAGATGAGCACCTGTGTGTTTCTCTTACTGTACAGGCTGCTGTTGGGAGAGCATGTCTGCTCTCTCCATCTGGGCTCCGCAGCGCTGGATGCAGTCTCCATGGCAACCTCAGCCTCTCACAGTAAAAATCCTGAGATGACTGTCTGTGCCCCTCCACCCCCACCTCCCTCCCCCCCTACACACACACACACCCAACCCTTCGTCAGCACAGGCTCGTTCTCTCCTCCCTCCAAAATCCCTCTTTCTTTTACTCTTTCTGTCTTGCTCTTCCTATCTCTGGGGTTCCTTTGCATGGTTATGGAGCCTCTCTGGGGACTTTATGAATGGTGAATACAATGCAGTCAGAGAACAAGGGAAGCATAAATGCAACAGGACTGTTGTGGTTGGGTGGTGTGTGTTTTTCCATTATTGCTGACTGGGTATTTATAGCTTTTCTGAAAGCCGTACGTGGTCTCACAGACTCCTGAGCCCCCACCAAACACACTCTCTCTCTCTTTCTCACACACACACATACACACTGCCTCGCCCTCTGTCTCCGTTCTCTCTCTCTCTCTTACTTGCTCACTGTCACTCGTCTGCTCATATACGTGAATCCCAGCAGGACTCCCTCTCTGTTTTCACACACACCCCCACCCCCGCTTCTTCCCACCTCTCTATCTCCCTCTTCCTCCCCCTCCCCTCTCTCTACTGACTGAGCATATTAATAAAGAACCTCTTCCGTGGGCCTGACCGTCCCCAGAACAAAAGGGCTTCATAAGCCAGCCCTCCTGCGAGATTCACACAATGGAGATTCTATGCTATTTCTGCATGGATCACTAACAGAAACCCAACAGCCACCACAGTGAGTTCCTCTTTCTACATTTAAATTTGCGCCCCAGATCCTTGTTTTCTCCATGAAATCCTCCCATGATCACCCCTTTTCACCACTCATTTAATTAGTGCTGATGGTATGAAGATGGCTGGTTCTGGCCCGTTCCAACCTGTTTGTAAAACCAAGGGATGGGGTGGTGCTTGTGTTGGTGGGGGGGAACCAAACCCCACTGCAGCAGACCGCCTTCAATTCCCAACCACAGTCAATAGCAGAGGATGCGCCGGCTCTAACGGATGCCGTTTGTTATCCTGCCCGCGCACATCATTGGATACCCACTCTCCTCCCACTGTCAGAGCGGCCAATACGATGCAACACTCTCTCTCCTCCTCACTCCCTCTCTGTGTTTCTCACCCTCATCTCATTCTCTCTCTCTGCCTCTCTCCTCCTCTCTCTCTCTTTCTCTCTCTCTCCCTCTCTGTCTCCCTCTCTCTCGCACACACGCTGCTTCCTCTGATTTCTGCCGTTTCCTCTTTCTTGGATTCATCCTTTTTCGGGAATGCGGGGTGCTGGTGACGGGCGGCCCTCTCTGCACGCGGGATGCTGATGCTGTCCTAACTCCTTTTTGGAATCTCCCGTGAGTATGGCCCCTCTCTCTCTCTCTCTCTCTCCCTGCATCTTGCTGAGCTGTACCGGGTGCCCTGTCCATAATCGCTGAATGTGTCTCGTTGGGAAGGATGAATAATTTATTGCGGCATCTCGTCACTGCTCGACAGACAGCTGCACCTCAGAGAATCGGGGGATAAGCTGTAATTGTAAACCGCTTGCTCCCGTCGCAGCGAGACGGTGTGCTATTGTCATACATGGAAAGGAGCACAGACAAATGACAGCACTGAATCTGATTTTGTCCGTCTGCCCCCTCATCTTCTGCTTCTCTTGCCCTGTAAATCTCACACACATTTCATTTTGACTCAGCTGTGACTCCTGAGTTTCTGTGTGCAGGATGGCTTCTTCACACTGCAGTCTCTGGGCTGGGGCACATTCGGAGGTGACTTATTTTTGAGTGCAGGAGAGCACAATCATTTCAGAAATGTCCTGAGTTTGTGTTTCCTTTTCTCCTAAGAGCTAATGGGATTTGACAGGGGTCGTCTTGTGGTCTTATCTTTTAGTTGATTGTCTTGTGTCTTTCTTTCTGCTTGTCATTCTGTCTACTCACAGCTTCAAACAGAAATACACTTTTAACAGTAATCAGGAAATAAATTCTGTCTCAATTTATAATAACAGGACTCCAAGCTGCTATTTTGCTGTTCTCAGATGTACTGTACGTGCTGCATGTTGTCCGAGCACCAGCAAGAGCGTTTGCATTGTGCTGTTGTGAGAATGTTATATTGGAGTTAAAGGCCACCGATGTGCCGCACAAGTCTGCACGGCCACATTTTTTCGCAGCGACTCCTCTGTCAGTACGTGGGAAATTAAAATGTCAAAGTGCGTGTGCGCAGTGGACGCGCTGTCCAAATATGGTCCTTTCCCGGGTGACAGGAGGGGCTGTTAATGATGCGGTCCCTGAGGCGGGCGGTCGCAGTTGCCACGCCGCGCCGTACCGCGCTGTGTGTGCGTGTCAGATGCTGGGCCTCGGTAAGGAGGCTGTGGCGAGAGGGTAGGGCTGGTCTCTCAGCGTGCCTCCGGCCTGCCTGCGCTGCAGGGCTGCAGGTGAGGCTGTCTGTCCGTATTGCGTCAGGCTCCACGCTGAGGTCCCGCAGTCCTGATGTGTGACACCCACTGGGTCCTAATCAGGGGTACGGGGCGGAGGGAGATGGTGAGCCAGGCTGCTGGCTAAAGCTATGTGGATTTCTCAAGGAAAGAGATGTCTTTACTCCTTATAGCTGAGTTTCTTTTTTTTTTACTGTAGTAGAAAGGCAAAATAAACTGGGCTATAGACAGCTCTTTGTGGCTGTAATGACTGTGCATGGTGTGAAGCTAATGATGCAGGAGGCCCGTGCTGCTTTGCTGTTAAAATGTACTCCATTAACTAATGAACTGTAGCTTGGAAACTGCCACAAACGGTAGAACTGTGGCTCAAACAAAGATGAAGACAGTGAGGTGTGATTCCATTGCAACCACCCTTGATATTAACCTGGGGCTTCCGAGGTAAGGCTTGAGATACTTACATAACGGATGGACATATGCAACCTCTTTGCAGTGGTTCAAACTAATTTTTGTTTCAGTGGAATTAAAACAGACAGTAATCATCTCTGTCAGATTCTGCTTTGGACTTACTTTTAAATATCAGATTTGAGAATAATCACAGATTTCTGGTCGTTAGTTATAGAACCACCTGTATTATAGTAGAAGCTGCTTCATATTTAGCGGTCTTTGAAAAGTGGAGGCTGTCATGATAAGCAGAGGGGTAGAAAATTAGTGCACCATTCAGTGCCAATCACAGCATGTTTTCTTAGACTGGTGCTGAGTGCTCTGCTTATTTTATCTAGACATGAACAGTTCCCACGACAGACATGTGTGGCTCAAAAAGTGTGACTGGTCAGCTTATCAGTCTAGAGAGGACCCAGACACAAAGTGGATGTTCCACAGCACAAACAAAAAACCAATAGTAATTCTATTGTTAGATCACAGAGTATGCAGGTATTTGGACTGTTGGAATAACCTGATTGGACCAGAGTGTGGGAGACGGAATGTCCAGCTGGCTCAGTTGGAATGTCACCAGCGTAGAGTCTGGGAGAAAAGCAAACTTCACCTTTGAACTCCTATCTTGGCAGAGCTGCGCTAGCTGGATTAAGACCCCACCATGTTCCACTCTGAGTGTATGTGTTCCCTTTGGGCTGGCTAAGTGTAGCTGCGATTGACATAACAATGGCTGACTGCAGGTCAGCCAGTGTTTAAGCACGACAGGGCTGCAACTGGAGGAACATTTTCCAGAGGCATGACTCAAAGAGGCATCACTCAACTGGAAGCAGTCTCTCTAAGACCATGACTGTGGTTAGCAGAAACAGACTTTTAAGTGCTTTTTGTAGACCCACATGGAATAAACTCACATGGAAGCTGTAATGGCCACCCCAGGGGCTGATGGGATATCTGTCACTGAATTTTACATCTGTTAGGTATGACATAAATCATATGAATACAGAACACAACAGCAGACAAATGATACTGCTGGTCATTATCTCCTATCTTGTAATATTCCCTGCAGAAACCAGTAGGCTGAGAAGTGTGTGTGATTATGGTGTTATATTTTTCCAGCCAAATTATCTACTGCACAAAATGTGAAAATTGCAAGTCACTGAGATTTATGAGGAGAATTATGATTTATTCTCAGCAAGAGAAGAATGATCTATATTCAAGCACCTTTGCCTGAAAATCTGCATATGAATTGATGTACCATCCAAATGAAAAGGGGAGAGAGATTTATCCTCTCTATGGGCCTTCCCAATAAAATGAGGAGGAGGGAGGTGAGGCTCAGTCTGATGTAAGCGGACCTCTGACTGGAAGGTCATGAGTTTGCATTGTGGACATAGACAATTAAATGCCGAAGTTCATGAAGGTGATCCAACCCTTAACCTTTAGTCACTAATTTGTAAGGAAGCCAGTCCTCTATATTGACTGCTTCTGTTCAACATCACCAAGCAGACAGCTGATTGATCTGCAACAGATGCAGAATTATTGCATTGTGTTTTTTTATGTTGTGTTTCCTTTTAAGGCTTCATTGATGGTGTCCAAGTCCACTTAAAAAAGTCAAACTCCAGTAAATAAGTCACCAAGTCATGACCACTCACAGACATGCAGTTTCATCCACAGTGTTTTTAGGTTCCAGTTAATGTAGCGATTGAATATCTCCAGTGTAGGCTTACGAGCTTGAAACAAGGGAGGCTGAAAATGAACTTAAAGTAATTGTTAATTCTTCAATACCCATAAATCATTGATTTATGTGATTGGCAAGTCTGTCAAATTACATAAGGACTGACCACCACCAGATGGTTGATTTTAAATTAGTTTTTGTCTGATGTGGTGGTATTGTGTCTGTAACCTTTGTGCGCTTAAATATGGACCACTTCTACATGATATTTTCCATTATAACAAAGAAGAATGCAGTAAAACTAAGGCCAGTCTAATCACCAGTCTCATGGCTGTAATAAAAAGGCTCCAGTGTAACTCAATATCTTTGTGATAATTAAAATGATTCAGTGTGAAGTACACAGAGGTAATGCTGTCATATTAAATGCAATCAAGTGAAAATGGAATAAGCTTCACATGGGCGATCTCAATCTGAACTGGCACAGTGGGTAATAACACTAAAGAATGTTGATTGACAATCTAAAGGTTTCATCATCTGAACAGGTTAAAGGTAAGTTCTTAGACTCCCCTATTTTACCCTTCCATGCCAACCCCCAGATTATTTTATTATATTATGTATTATTAATTATTATTATGTATGTATTGCTAACTAGTTGTATTATTACAAAACCATTACCGTAAAGTTAAGCCTGATGTCAAATATATTGCTCCTAATCTAAATTATCCGATATGAGCCAGTATCTTTGTTGTAATTAAAATTACTAAATGTAAAGTACATTAAAAGTACTACCACATTAAATGCAATCTATAAAAATGAATACACTGCAGATGGGTGTTCTGTGTTTGAACTGGCACACTTGTTAATCACACAGAAGAATCTCAGTCGGCAATTTAAAGATTTAAGGTTTTGCAGTTGCATCAGCTTATCAGTTTAATGGAGCAGTTTAAAGGGTGTCTTCTATGTCAAGCCTTCAAAATAAACCTCTTGTCATAGCTCCTGAATTATGAAACTGTTTACCTTTAAAACTTTAGTGAACACATGGTTACCATTGTCTCTTCTTGTACAGCTGTTGGGGTTGTGTGTTTTAAAAATTATGTTGCAACAGACAGGAAACGTTAGGATATCTTTAAGGACACCTTATAAACAACATACTGTACAATGATGTTTCAGCCACAACTTAACCACTTTAACTCCTTTGTTAAACATATTCAATTACAATCAAAACACCTTTGCTGTCACAGGAAGGAATGCACAGTGAAAACTATTTGAGATTATGAACTGTCTCCATCCTACATCATGACACTGGATTCTTTTTTTTGGCAATGTGGTGAATCTGTGATTCAGGAGAAAGTTGTCAAAACAGCAGAAAAGTGTTTAAAAGTCTATCCTTGTAACTCTTGTTTTTCTCTGCATCCTACAGTGTTTCAAACACAGTGTCTTAAAAGGAAATAGAAAGCTTGCTGTGTTCGCTTTCACGTTAATTCACAGTTTTGGATAGAAGCATAGCGCTTTGTGGCAATGCATAGCATGCATCAGAACTGACACTGACTCAGCGCCGGCGGACTCAGAAAATTGTGAAAACAAGGCAAAGTCAGCGCTCATTCCTGTATGAATCTGAGCAGGCAGAGCGAGGTGCTGCTGGGGCATCAGTCTCTGCGGGTCGATGAAGAGCGCCAAGCCTGCGCGTGGCAGGCGTTTCATCAGCCGTGTGGCTAAGGTGAGGGGCGCCTGGGCGTGCACCAGCACCAGAAAATGTCCTGACCTCTCTCTCCGAAACAGTGTGGAGGCACAGGGTGTGCGGAGCCTGTGGAAAGTTTTGCGTGTGGGGAGGGACGTGGAGCTGCGTGTGCAGGTTCGCGCTGAATGTGCTGAGCAAAGGTGTCTGTCGGGCTGCCGTGAGGCTGTGCCTACTCTAATAGATGCGGCTGTCTGCTTCTCAGCATCGCCTCCCCCAGGCCCCCCCGCCCCACCTCTCTCTCTCTCTGCTGTTCTCTGCAGCCGCAGTGCTTTTTCCACAAAGTATGTCATCACCAGAGGTCTCCTAGGGGTCGTCTGCAATTACTGCGCACAGCAGTTAACAAATAATATTCTCAAACAGTGTCGCCTTCTGATAAAACCGATCTTTTCTGCACCTCTTGTTGTGAGCACGTCTAATTTACCCTGACTAATGGCATTTCGCTCTCTTCTGTGTCAGAAATCTGTTGCACCCGACAGAAATGAATGGCAGGATTATAACACATGGCTTGATGTCATCCACTCTGGTATATCACAATTTCTCCATTCCCTCTGTTATTTATCAGAGTGATTTTCCTGCCAGTTTCACATAAAAGGCAGCTAGGGTTCATGAGAAAATTACACCCAGTGGTTTCATTGGATGCACCAAGCATTTGCAAATATGCCTTAGAGATGCCATGTTCTTGGTGTGTGCTTGGTACACCCTAAAAAAACACGTTCCCTGGGGTTTCTTTTAAAATACTCATTGACTCTCACAAACTCCTTCTAGATGTACACGTTAAGTCATACTTTCCCTCTACTGATTATGGCTCCAGTGAAGCTAACTGGTAGAAGACAGAGGGTCTTTACAGGGACTTTGTGTTAGTCCTGGCCAGAGGAGATGTATGGCCAGAAACCCAGAGTGTAGACAGACCTCAGGCCTTTGCAGAGACTCTACAATGTAGAGAGATATTCCCCTCCCTCTTTCCCTGCAGGAACTCTGTCTAAATTTCCCTCCTTTGTGCTGACCAAGAAATAGGAGGAGAGAAACTTCCCCAGCACTGCAGAGCGTTAGAGCATTGGAGCACTGGAGAGCGGCTGGAGACTGATAACATCATGCAGTTTTTTTTTCAGCTCAGCTCGGAGGATGAGCTATTTTGGCACGCTTTCCGTTTTAAAGAGGCCGGCCAATTTTTAAATTACAGTCACATGTCACACCCTTTGTACGTCTCAGTCTACCATTGTCCATACAGCAGCCATTCTCACCTAAGGCTCAAAGGTTAGTGAGGCTATCAGTCAGTCAGTGGATCTATTTATCTGTTTAATTATTTATTTAGGGACAGGCTGCACCTTTCCGAGGTATTGGCATAAGGTAGGGAGCAGATGGTGGCACAATAAAAAGTCTATTTCCGGGTCTGTGTATAGTACAATAAAATGTCAGTGAAGAGGCCATTGATCACACACAACTCAATGATTCTGCTGACCAGAGGCTGAATTAATGAACAGAGGCTGTTCCTCCCAGCCCAATGACAGGTAAAGGAAGAGGTGCTGTATTGCAGTGCACTGTCTGCATAATGATTGGTGGAGAGGAGCAGTGAAAGGAAAAGTCAAACAAAAGAGTAGCCTGGACAACCACGACATTTCTTGTGTGTCTCTGACAGATGTGTGACAGAAGAGCTCCTTGAGTTACTGATTTTTGTAGGTTTGTGAATTACAATATAAGGAAAGTCTGCTTTTGGAAAGACAATCTGACATTAACCATGCTGTTCACATGGTACTGTATGGCATCAGTGAAGTCCATCATAAATGTCCTGAAATAAGTTCTTCCACAGCTTACAGCCTTTTTTTTTAATGTTGCTGATTTTTTTTTCTGGATTCACATGAATCTCTGATCCTGATGATTTTTCAAAGTTAAGTCTCCTCGTTATCTTAATCCAGCTCATCACAAGAGGCGGATTAATCTCAAATTCAGTTACAAAACCGACGGTCCATTCCACTTTTACTTCAGGGCTGCTGTTTGAAATACGGCTTTGTTAATGACGTATGATGGTAACATAGTGGAGTAGCGCATGGAGTAGGACATTTCCTGGCTTTGGGAGGTGGAAAGTTTACTGCCATATGACAGTGGGCAGAGCTGAGACAGATTGAAAAGCTGCTGCTTTACAGATTACTTTCGTAATGAAACTGGGACTTGGGGAAATGTTATGGCTTGGGTAAAAGCAGCATGTGCCATGCCCTTTAAACATGCAAATGTTGAGACAAACGCAGACAGCGGGGTCCTCTTGTACTGACACTGCCCTTGGTGCTGCTGCTCAGGGCACTGACCAGTTCAAGAACAACTGTGAAGCCGTCTGTGCTGTGGTTATTTTTTAAGTGCCTAGCGTTCTGAAGGATATGACCTGACAAATACAGCAGCAGCTCATTTGTACAGTCACACAGATCTTGGCCGTGAGTGTGGGTGTGTGTGTGTGTGTGTGTGTGTGTGTGTGTGTGTTTGCGTCCAATGTCTTGAGGTCTGCTAGGGTTAGCTGTTATTGTTAGCTTCTCGTATAGAAATACATTCTCATTATAGGCAGGATTTGTGTACTCTCCAGAAGGTCGGCTAATCTTTTATTTCCAGCGTGGGGTTATACCTCACCCATTTTCAGGTTCCTGTTCTGGGTCCTAATTGTGGATGCACCAAAATGAGGACAGGCTTAAATAATGCATTAGTCCCCAAACCCACAAACATATTGGTGCAGTCATGCATATCCAGACCCAGCAGATAGAAGTCCCCCAACCTGCCCCCCCCCCCCCGCACCTCAATATTAGCTTCTTCCATATCATCCAAGCTGCAGTCTCATGCACCTCAGTCGGTCCCATTTCCACCCCCTTGTCCAGCCTCATGAGGAGGCATTCAGGGCATGCTGATTTTACTTGAAAGGCAAGTAAAATCATGCTGATTCTACTTTAGGCTTTCCCTTAGTTTTTTAGCGGTCCAGCTTTGAGCCCCCCACTGCCGACACAGCATACAGCATGCATACTTTCCTCCTGGAACATTCCCAGCAATGTGAAAAATCTGAGAGACATGCAGATCTGGCTCACACTGCAGTGTGAAGATGAGGCCCCGCTAGAGCAAGTCACTCCCACGCACACAGACAAAAGCACACAGACACACATACAGACACATAATCACATACACACACACACACACACACGCATGCACACATGCGTACGTGCACACCCCTCTCTGCGGCTGGCGCGCAAGGCTAGGGGTGTGGTGATGGAGCTGGCACTAAATACTCCCCTTATACAGAAGCAGGGGAAAGGAATGATTCCACAATGAAGATAAATGTTAGCGTCCGACTGCGCTCCTGTCAGTCCTTTCTTCATAAGATTGATGGGTTGAGTTGAATTTTAATCGCAGTAAACGAGAGGTTTCGTTCACTATTGAGTTATCTAGGAAAAAAAAAATACAGAATGAAACAATATGAGCATGGCTGCTTGAGCAGGTGGGGGCATTCAAAGGGAATGGGTGTTCTAGAAGGCAAGTGGAGATGGCTGCATGTTGCCCTCTCATCGTGTCAGTCTCTTTTCATGCTGGTCACGTGTATATGCGGTCCGAATTGTTGGCTTCTCACAGTGACTAATAACCTGTCCAATGAAAGTGGAAATCTTAAGTTCCAGTTCAGGTATGGACATTTCCAGAGATTTTTGAACTTGTAGGATAAGTTGCAGCTATTTATTCAATGTGGATTACCCAGTTTGTCCTCATTCCCCTGTACTGTGCCACAAACCACTCACCAGGTGTGTCCAGACCCACAACCCAACAGCATGCAGCCATGGTTCCCCCAGGTTGCTGACATCATACTGCATAACACCATACATAACAGGACACACAAGCAGAGGCCTGAAGGCCCAGGAGAGGGAATTTTGATGAAAAACAAAATCACTTCAAATAAACACTGAATGTGTCCTTGATGCATTAATGCTCCACACTCAGCAGATGGAACACGTTGCAGGAACAATCTATTCTAGAACACTGTGACCCAGCTCTCCATTCCAAAGGACCAATGCGACTCACACAGCAGGTCAAGAGCTCCACTTGTGCTTTTTAATTTTGTATTTATTTATTATTTTTTTCTACAGGCTTGTTCAGGCTTGTGTCTGTCAATGGGGCATGCTGTACCAAGTGTGCCTGGCTGTGCACTCGACAAACTGCTGCCTTCTTGATCCTGCAGCCCAATCCGCCTCACAGCTGATTGCCTTGTTAGGTGCCTGAGGCAGATGGCAGTGATCTGCACTGTAATGAATGAGTCAGTTTGCCTTTAACTCATAGCCCTTTTCGCCAAATCAGGCTTGCTGTAGGACGTTAAACTGGTTATGCAATACTTGCCATTAATAATAGAAAAAAGGGCACATTAGATATTTGGCTCTCCTTAACGCTGATTTTGATTTTGTAAGTGAAAGCTGATTCGCTGGCTGAGCTTCAGAACGTGTGGCAGGAGCAGAGGAAATCTCCTCTCCATCACGCTGTGGCTCCGTCCGTTACAGTTGTGACGGCTGGGATAAATATTTTACTTTTTCATTACATATTAAAATCTTAATCGGGTAGTGGCAATGAATCATATTTTTCCCACAGTTTTCTGTCAGCACTCCAAGTGAATCGAGGAGGGCAAAAAAAAAAATCAACATGCTAAATTATGCAATCAGAGCTTAATCTGTGATTGCGGCCTGCGGCTGGCTAAAAGCAACCATTAATTTTGTTGCAGGGAGGAGATGTAGGAGGGCAGGGCAGGGCTGGAGCTGGGATCTCAGCCCCAGAGTAAGGAGGAGAGAAAGCAGAGCAGAGTCAATTCTAACAGATTAACTGCACAGGGATGTTTTCTCAGAGTCTAAGCCTGCTCCACAAGATGATTAATTCCTATCTTACAGGGAAGTTTGATGGGACATTAATGGCAAATAATACAAGAAGGAGCTGATCTTTCGTAAAAAGCCACAAACCATTTTAGAGCACTATGTCTACCTATTTTTATTTGAAATTCAGTGTTGTATTTTCTGGCATTAAATGCAACACAAAGAGGACTTAAATTTTAATTTATCAGAATATATTCAATTGGATACTGAAATTGAGTGTTATATAGGCAGACTTGCTGTATATATATATATATATATATATATATATATATATATATGTATATATATATGAATTTATATATGTACATATACATACATACACACATATATGCAGTCTTCAAATAAATGGTTTGAAGCACAGCTAGAATGTAAAATTCAAAATAATAGAATGTAATATAATAATAGAATGGGCAATGTCTTTCATTTCTTTATGAATGTATAGGTCTTGGTGAAGTTACAGCACAATGCTGTCACTCACATAGCCACAGAGTCGGCTTGAAGATCACAAACACAAAAATACCCTAACATGGAGAGCATGTAGTGCAGACTGCTCCCAAGAAACTGGACCTTAGCTTAACCCTGTATTCACGGGGTTTAATGCGGGTTCATGCTAGACAGCGCACTGCTGCTGCGAAGCGTTTGGGCGTGACTTTGACTCAAATTGGATGCGACACCGGCAGCGTGGATGTATGCGCCGCGGCTGCCATTTCGTCTGAGAGAGGCTGCGCGCCAGACGGCTGGCAGAGACGCAGCCCACAGGAGGTCCTTAAGCCAATCACCGCGGGAGCAGAACGTGAGCGATACAGTATCCGTGGGTCTGAGATGTGCTCATCGCCTTAACGCTGATCCCTACAATTACAACCTTAACAGGAAAAACCCAGGATCCTTTAATGTGTACATTCAAGCAAATTTGTAATGGTTCGTTCAAAAAAAAAAAAACCCTGGGAATGTCTTAAAGTACAATCAACAGTACTTAGTACTCAAGTGGACTTCTGAAACACAGATTCTGAAACACAGATTTTTAACTGGATTAATGAGTCATTGCGATATCTGACGCAATACTGACAGATAGCTAAAGTAAGACAATGGGAAGCGCATAACAAAGGTTCTGTTCCCTTTAATGACCTCATGACACACAAAGGGAGACCAACTGGTCTTGAGTATTTACACAACTAATCAACAGCGGCTTCACGGTCCACTTGTATTACCTCAAGTGCATATTCAGCCAACAAACAAGTTGGGAATGAGAGTTTAGCATGTCTCTACAAGGGAAAATACAGAGAACCTCCTCTGTATATGTCATTTGCTTTTATAGGCAAGGCTTGTATCTTTGTTTGCTCCGTGTATATCCTTATCCTCTGCAGTGAAATATGTGCAGCCAAACTCTGATTATTTGGAAATTGGGAAGGGTTACAGGATTATGTGCCAAGGCATTGGACACTCCATAAACAAACTTCAGTAGCCCATGCTGTGCCTACTTACACTGAATGCGTTCTGTAGTACAGAAAAGTCCCATTAACAGCAATGAGCTGTGAATGACAGCACTGCTGGTGTAATGTCATTTTTTACTGCCTCATCAAATTTTGTTACCGTAGCAAAAATTACCCAATTTTACAGTTGCTTACATTGATGTACTTATTTGTAAAATATAATGTTGTGTTAAAAATAGTTGTAGCAGTGGGGATTGGCTGACTGAATGTGGGTTGTTCTAAGTGAGCACTCGTTGTTTGTCTGGTAGCATGGATTAAGAGGTAGCATGAAATGATTTTTGAAAAGGTGTTTTGAAAAAAACTACTCAAACATGAAGCAGTAATCAGAGAGGTGGATAAAGATGATGATCTGTTTTAAAATAAAAACAAAAATACATTTTCTGGCTGCACAACCTCCTCATAAGATGTGAAAGCAATATTCATTACAGTGTCCTTGAATATATCATATTACTGATACAAGCTTATTTTGCGAATCATCAGACTCATGAGAGCTTCTGCAGATCAGGTTTTGTCCATTGTCTGGCTTTTTCATCCTAAATTAATATTGGGCTGTCCTTGGTGGCCTGGGTCTGTGAAGGTCTGCTTCACAGTGCTGCAAACTGGAAATTGCTATTTGTCCATTTGACTAGTAATCAAGGACAAACAATAAACTTTGTGGATGTGAGTTTGGATTTAATTTCCTAAGCTTTAACATGGGATTGAGTTATGCATTTTGATGCTCAAGTGCTTATAGCATAAATGAGGCACTGTAAATGTGAAAACATTCCCACAAAAAGACCGCTACAAAGGGGGTATCTCTGATATTATATACACACTCTGGTCAGAGTGTGTATATTCTCACACTCTGACCTCTGTCTTACACATTTTGCTCTTTTTCTCTCCTTTTTCCTCCCTCTTTTCTCCCCTCTTCAGCTCCCCTCCTCCGTTTGTCAGCACAAGTGTTATTAGACATTGCACCAAAGCTGCTGTCTGAATCAGTCCCATGTTTTAAGCACGACCCTCACTCCACCAATCACAGCAGGGCTTGTGGGTGTAGCCAGGGGAGGAGCCTATCAGGCTCCTCCGTTGGAAGAGTGGAGGGAGGTGGAGTCTCCAGCCTCAAGCTCAGCCTGCCGCTCCCTTATGTCACTGCTCAGCTGCTCCCATTCAGAGCCTGTGGCAGAGGGAGGGGGCCCAGAGGGAAGGGATAGGAGGAGGAGGAGGAGGAGGAGGGGGCTGGAATGGTCGGTTGAAGGGGGGTGTGGGTAGTGAAAGGGTTCTGCACCGTTCCTTAGTCACTGGGGCCTGTAATCTCTGGTCAGGAAACAACAATGGGGGCTGCCTGAAAACTCCCAAACCCATCTCCGTGCTGTAAGTGAGTTTCCTCTCAGCCACTGGGTTTGGAAAATGCCATTCCCTGTGGCCGTGTGACCGCGTGTTTGTGCCTCTGTGTTTCAGAGAGAGAGAGAGTACGTGTGTGTGTGTGTGTGAGTGTGTGTTTGTGAGTATATGAGAGCAGCGGGCTGTGACTGAAGCTGGGGTGGAATGCCATTGTTATAGCCGCTCTGTGCTGCAGAGACAGCTGCCGCTAGCCTGATAGGAGTCCGAGAGGGGCTAATTGCCTGTTCTTTCTCTCTGTTTTAACCCCTTTTCACAAAAAGTCGGACAGGTGGCGCTTCCAGCGGGGGCTGTTGCTCCTTGTTTATTTTTCCGCTGGGCCAACGGAGAGTCAGGGGGAGGAACCGGGAGAATTTTGGGAGTGCCTTTTTAAGGCTTCCTCTGCTTTCTTTTTTTTTCTTGCCAGTGCCAGAGCTTGGTGGGGCACGCTTGTGCCTTCAGTGTCAGGACGCTGATCAGACAGCTGTTTTTCTGAGTTTGCTGTTGACAGGAAAGGTCCGAAAGCCACAGGGACAGAGAGAGAGAAAGGGGGAGGGGGGGTGAGGGAGAGTCGCCCACAGCAGTTTTCCCCAGGCAGGGAAGCTGTGAAGCAGACTTGTATGCCCCATCTAAAAGCAGCAGTGATTGAGAAGCCGGGTGTCCTGAAGTGTCCTCAGAGAAGGGGATGAGAAACATGAGGACGGAGTTAACAAAGGAAGGAGAGGAGGTGGTGTTGAAGGATGTACAGTTGATCACAATGGGTGAGTTTTAAGCAGAGGAAATTTGTTTGTGGGCTAGTTCCTGGAATGAATTTTAAGTGGGTCATGGCCTGGGATCAGTGGGTTACGACCATATGGACCCACGTTATACTGCTTTTAAGTGGATGAGTATGCTGAACATTTTTGCCAGCAAGTCTTTTTATGGCTTTCAAGGCCCGGGAGAAGATATTTTCTTATCTGAGAGTATGACTCTTTCTAAATACAGTGTGTGCATTGTCCTCTTATCTGGTCTATTCCAAGCTACTTTTCACTGATCTGAGACCAGTTTTGTTTGTATGGTGTAGACTTCTGTGAGACCATTTTGCTGGATTACATATATTTACGTATCTGCATTTAGATTTTTCAGTGTCCAAACCTTTGGTATTAATAATCAGTGTTTTAAAATACAGGACTAGTTGTTTATTCAGTTTCTTTAAATATAATATCATTCTTGATGAGTCACGAATTTTAAGTTATAAGATATTGATGAAAACTTTGCTCAATGTTTTTATTTAGAGTTTATGGTCTGATGTGGATTGTTCTAGGGGCAGGTGCTGTCTTTGCATTGGGTGGCTTAGGTGTTCCAACTGAACTGAGGAGTGTCTGAGAACAACTTGACCAACACCAAGTATACTTTTAGGAAATTGTGTATGTCTGCCAGATTAATGAAATGACACAAAAATGTGGATTTATTGCATATTTATCTCTGTCTTCTCCACAGTCAGTCATAGAATCAAATATACCTCAGGTGGATTGGCACAGGTCCTATTTTGTGTTGTTTTTGTGAGGTTAATTTAAACATAATGTGGATTATCAAGTTTCTGCAGGATGTCCTTCATCTTCAACCTTCCAGCATGTCTTACTGTTGTCACTTAAAATAATTACATATTGTCATTCAGCAGATGCTCTTAGCCAACACAGAAGACATAGGTTACAATTTTGTCCATCTAAGCAGCTGGATATTTACTGAGGCAATTTTATTTTAAGTATCATGCCAACATGTACAACAGCAGTTCTCCAGCATGGAATCGAACCAACAAATTTTTTTGTCATGAGCCCTGCTACTTTCCACTACATCACACTGTTGCCCAGTAATATCTGTGATAACATTCCTTGCCATGGACAGAATCACTGATAGTGACATTTGTTACGTACAGCCCACAGACAAAGCCCATGGGACAATGGTAGTGTAGCATAGTGATAAGGGGTAGGGCTCGTAACCAAAATGTTCCTGGTTTGATTCCCCACTGCGGCATTGCTGCTGTACCCTTGGGCAAGGTACTTAACCCACAATTGCCTTAGTAAACATCCAGCTGCATAAATGCATAACATGTAAAAGCTGTAACCTATGTAAGTAGCTCTGGACAAGACAAATGACAATGTAATGACAATGACAATGCAATGTAATCAACCACACATTAATGGTTATCACTATTCTACATTCCCACTAAATTAGCCTGTAGCACTGTTAGTGCAAAGCCTGCAGATTCATCCAATGTTTCTTCCATAAAGAGCAGTCATGAATCACATCGCCATGAGGTCTGTCACGGGTTGATTCATCTTATTGTTCAAGAATGTTCACAGCTTCAGGAGTGCCGGCGTTAATTGCTGTGAATGGTTTTGGGGAGAGGAGGCGGGTACAGTATGAAGCAGAAGAATATTTGCAAGCTTAAATTGTTAGATTGAATTTGTAATGTTTCGTATATGCGATGGCTTTCACTTCTGGGAGAGGAAGGCAGCTGAGTTACGATGAAAAGGGAGATGGGCATGGGGGGTTAGAGGCCAGGTGCAATCTGTCAGGCTCTGGAAGTCTATTGCCAGAGGCATAGTGGAGCAACTCCAAGGATGCCCTGAATCCACGTTTTGGGTTTAGTCAAAGTAGAAAATCCAACACAAAAGAACCGTCTGAATATCAAATCCTATGAAACGCACCCTTTCCTTCATTGAATCTGCAATGTGTTGTGCTGTGGGTTTACCATCAAAAACCTTGCACTGTAAAACTGCATTTCTATGATATACATTTTGTAAGCATGTGTGCAACAGGACCACAGCAAAAAACCTGCTGCTTATGAATATTTAAAATGTCTGTCTGATTTCCATTTTGTGTCATAAGTGCTAGATGGAAGACAGACTCACAGACAACTGGAGAGAGCAGATTTCAGAGCAGTGTTGTAGGTAATCTAATCATACATGTGAATTAAAGAGCACATTTTGGAGACACATTAATTATGTACTGACTGGGCAAAAAGGATGGATAGCCATCTTTTGATCCTTGAAATATTCACCCTCCGTATCTCACTGCTGGCAGGGGATGGCACCAAGCATGGAAAGAAGGTGCATGAATGGTAAGTGAGGCTAAATCTGTTGTCAGGTTGGGCTGTGGCCTCATGGAATGCTCTTAATTAAAAAGAAGAATCTCCTGACAGTTCAGTTTTACCTTAACTATCATATAGCCCAATAAACCAGGCAATAAATGTATAATCTCAACCAATCACTGAACATCCTTTTAGTGTCATTAAACTTACTTTAACAGTAAATGAAAGGTAGCATAACACATGAACAGCTGGCTTACTAGCCTTACTGTAGTAAAGATGCAGTTAACAAACTGGATTACTTACTGGAGCCAGTCTGTTAATGTAAAGCTATTAGCAAACTTGTCATTATAAAAAGCTTATCTGTGTTAAGATGAGGCTTAGCTGACAGGTTATGCAGAGTAGCAACTCATTCACTAACCATTTAGTTTGCTAAATGGTTACTTATACACCATTTTATAAATTTCTCTGACCCTACCCTACTGCCTAACTGTCCCCTTGTGCAGAAACTGGGTAGCTGTCCAGTTATCATTATGAAATGTATTAAAATCTCTCTGGTGCCAAGACAGTCGAGACTGTGACCTTCTGAGTGAAAATTAAAACAAGATCAAAAGGAAATTACCCGAAAAGGTGAAAGGAGCATACCTGAACAGGCATGATAAGGTAACCTTTCCCGTTGGTGACATATTGAACAGGGGTGCAAGGGATTCCATATGGAGGGTAGCACGCACCTGAAAATTGAACATTGAATGGGAAAGAGAAATGTCAAACGAGGAAAAGAAATGTCAAGTGGGTAAAGTAATTAAATGAAAAATAGGGAAAAGCTATACCTAAGCAGGAAAAAAGTGTGAAAAATGTGTGGCGCTGCTTTTACTCATCTGACAGTAAAAGTTCGATTTATTCTTAAAAGTCAAGGAATAGTCAGAGCTATTTTCCTCCCTGGCTGGGGTGTTCAGCACCAACAGCTTCATACTTAGCAAACATTGCAGCTTTACACAGTCTGTCAATGATATGCTACAGTCTGAGAGATGCTGAGTCACAACTCCTTACCAAGATGGAGGTATCATCGTGCTCTATCTTTGAGATGGTTTCACACTGCCAGTTCAGCTGCATAAGAAATGGCAGGTTGCAACAACCCACATGTTAGCAGGCCAGCCATGCGTAAAATGACATTACTGTTTTGCTGGCAACTCCACCTGTGTTGCTGACATCATCCCATTCTGTTCATTGAGCATGTCATGGTCACTCATGAATGATTAATTTATCAAAAAATTTCAGTCAATCGGTCAAAATCAGTGCGCTTCGTTTGTCTGAAATGCATACGCAGTTCCGTTTCATGCTCAGTATATATTTAATGGATAAATAGCTAGTGCCTAAGTGGTGAACTGTCATTTAAAAAGTATGTTTTTCAAATTTTACCATGCAAGTTTCCACTGAATGCATTGATTTACGTTTTCATACTAAGGAAAATTATTTTGAGTTTGTAAAAAAAATGAGCGCTATTCTGTAAGATTGTCTGCCTGAATCGCAGTTGAGAATTAGAAAGAAATACGTCAAAACCTGTTTTAAATATTTTAAATATAATCATTAGCATGCCTAATAACCTGTGATTTTTGGTCCAGATATGCAGACATATGACAAACAGCCTTTTACAGATCAAGTCCAGATACAAATGAAATACCACGGTTAGAAGAGACTGCTTGTGGATATCCATTATCTATTTATTCAGTGTGACTGCTAAAAAAAAACCCCTATCACAACTCCCAGCACGTGTCTTGGGCCTTACAGATATGCTCCAGGGAATGTTGTCTCTCAGCTCTGTGTCAGAGAACACAGAGCTGTTTTGGAAGACAAGGCCACTTGACCAACAGTGGGATTAGAGCACTGTGTGTAAAAATCTTTTTTTAGATTTCCTTGTCACAGTGTTGACAGTCTGTGGTGACTAGACCACAGGATTAGACATGAACATACAGTAAAGACATGAATATAGTAAGAAAAACAACTGAGAGCAGAAGTCGTCATATGTATGGGGGAATAAAAGAGCATTTCTTGATTAAGAAGTGTGCACTTTGTATGCCAAAAACATGGTTCCAATGTTATTGGTTTTTGCTGGTTGTTAAATCATGGCAAACAAATGAAACTGCATTGTTACTGTATCTGTGCAGAATCTGACAGATGTACAGATGGGTGGATGCGTGCCAATGGTATAAATAATAAATCTCCTCTTGACCCACTGATGCAGAGCTCTAAGGCTGTAAGCCATCAGAATGGCTGCTGCTATTATGATGTTACTTTGGTTAGTCATATCTGTTTTTTTATCGTTTTTTTTTATCCAAACAAAGTGGTTATCAGGTGAATGAGATCATAACTTAAAATGCCATTAAAATATTAGCATTGCTCATGTTTGAAGACAGTATTTCACAGTCCCATCTTTTAGCTTCACCTTTCCAAGGCAGCACACCACCCTGCTGTGGCATTTTATTGATTTGTGTAATTGCTACCACCAAGCAGTATCTGCCTACATCTTTGTCATGGGAAGCTACACTTCTTAGTGTACCTCACTGAAGCCTTATCTTTCCTTGCATTTGACCTTTTGTAACTGATGTGTAGCATGAGATGAGGGTCTCTATAATGTACACTGCTGTTTTTATTTATTATTAAATTTGTTTAGCAGAACACTCAGAGAGCATTACAAAATCACTATTTAGTAATTTTTCTTTTGGCTGTAAGCAGCATTGCCATGTTTAACGCTTCAGCATAGGTTTATTTATACTTAATACTTACATTACTCTCCTAACAAAAGGTGCACACAAAGTTCATGTCCATTACAAGAATACATCCAACAGAACAGCTCTTTAATGCAGGGCGGTAAAGTAACTTGTTATAAATTCAGTTTGCGGGCAGAGTAAATTGACACAAGACGGGCAGGAATTTGCAACAATTGTGTGGCGCTGGGCCCTGTGCCATTCTCAGCTGTCGCTGATCTTCAGTCCCCCTTGGTGAAACGCTTTTGGCATTTGGCACGTTTGCTGCAGCTTGTCCTTGCTTGTTTTCAGGACGCCACATGAAACGCGCCGCGCAGAAGCGTGGAGTGTGGTTTCGTCGTCCCTTTGTCTGCACACAAAGAACATTTCACCATTGTCGCCGACATTTATTGTGATGTTTTAGCACCTCTAACCTTGTTTATTGAGTCTTTTGTGTTTGTTGGTACATTATTCAAATACAAGGATAAAGTGCTGCTTAAATTTACACTGGGGACCTTTTAATCTTTTTTTTTTTAAGTGATAACACTATGAATTCAGTGCTATCAGTAAGAAGGGAATTCAACATCAAGTGCAGCCTTCTGCACTTAAATTTAGTGTCCTTCTGTGCCAGCAGCATTCCTTTCAGTCCAGGGTACTTGTGGTATCGCTATTAAATCACTATTTTGCTGTGTGAAAAATGAGCTCACACTGTTGTGTTTGAAAGGCATTGTCATCACATTATCATCCATGTGTGCCTGGGGAGAAGGAAATCACCCGCATTTACGCATTTATGTTGTTCCATATATCAGATGAACAGCATGCGTAAAGGGGATGATTGTGAGGTCAGACACTGCGGTGATTGGCTGTGTCTCCAGTGATGGAGGCATTGTGTCTGTTGCTGGCCATTGGGCATGTCATTCCCCTGACAGGTTATGAAAGGAAGAGCCCCAGTTCTCGTGCCAGGCGGTGTAGTGATGGCACCGTTGAGAATTAACATTTGACACCCTCTAATTGACTTTTTAGTGTGAGATGAGGGTTTCCACATATGTGTCCCTGCTGTTTTTATTATTAATTAATTTATTTGGCAGGCAGTTCAGAGAGCATTGCAAAAGCACTCTCTTCTGTATTTAGTTCTACCATGTGGTGTTTTTGGTCATTTTTCTAAAAAGTTGTATATCCATATTGAGCCCACTTGTTTTAAACTAATTTGCCTAGTCAGTTCACACCAGGATGATGGCTCTTCCAAGGGTGGATGCCAAACACTTTCCCTGGGTTTATTTTTTTTCCAGCAAAATACTCTAACTGCCCTTCAAAGCTAAAAATGCCCTTGTAAGGTCAACATCAGAGAAATCGTCTGGTTCAACGCCAAGTGAACACTAAGCCTCTCTCTGCCTCTTTGCAGGTTAACCGGTGCCTGTGCCCCTGGCACCCTCTGTGAATGTCTCTCACCATGGCCAAACATGAGACCAACAGCAGCAGCCCGGTGGTGCGGCAGATAGACAAGCAGTTCCTGGTCTGCAGCATCTGCCTGGACCACTACCACAACCCCAAAGTCCTGCCCTGCCTGCACACCTTCTGTGAGAGGTATGACCTGTGCTTGACAACCTGATTTCAGGTGTGAAAACCATCACCATTGCATCAGAGATTCATTTGGTGAATCATTTGAGTAAGTTAATGTTCACTAACATGCTCTCTGCAAACATAATTGTTCAGTGCAGTTTGAATGGGACTCTGCTGTACATTTGATATGGTTACAAAATAGGAGCATAAGACGTGCTGTAACCCATCTCCTTGCTCAAAGAAATGGAACACTATGAGCTCATCCAGGGTAATTTTGGGGTGGGAACACAGAAAGCAAATGTAGTTCACCCTCCATGGAGTACTGTTGCTACTTATTTTCACACCTACGGAGATGGTTTTGCTAAGCAGATTTCTCCCTATTGGCTGTGACGTATCCAGGCTGTGATCGCATTCATGATGTCACAATACCGTCAGCGACCTGCTGATATTTCACCTGCTCTGATTCTCTCAGATGACAGGAATGCTTTCATCTCTCTTGGCAGGCCTTCCCAACATGCCTTTCAGAGTTAGTTTTTGACCAACAGAAATACACACCCATTTGTGTTCTGTGCTAGAGCAATACTGTGATAATCTTTGTTTCTTTATTGATCTTATTTCATATTTGTGCTCTATATTTGCAGTGTTCAAAAAGTAAGAAGGGAATGTACAGTGTAGGAGGGTAACCCCAAATATTTGTTTTGTATTCAAATAACAATACAGATATATCTGGACCAATATGGATATGAAATGGAAATGTCATATTGGCATTGTCTTATATGTATTTAAGTTTAGCAGTCTGGAATTACTGACATAAGTAAACATATCTCTTTTTATCTTGGGTTTTCATTTCCTGTTTCTCTTTCTGCTGTTTTCTTTTTCTTTATGCATCCCCTTCTCTCTCATTCTCTATTTTCCTCTGTTTCTCATGCTCTCTTCTTTTTTCTGTCTCTCCCTCTCTCTCTGGGCTACCTTTTCCTTGCCCTTGGTCACTGTATCCCTCTCTCTGTATCTCTCCCATTGCCCCCATCTTCTTGTCATTCTCTATCTGTAAATATTTCTCCTTCTCTCATGACTTTTCTCTCTCTGCTCCCCCTCTCTGTCTCTGCAGGTGCCTACAGAACTACATTCCCCCACAGTCTCTGACTCTGTCGTGCCCTGTGTGTCGGCAGACCTCCATTTTGCCAGAGAAGGGCGTGGCCGCCCTTCAGAACAACTTCTTCATCACCAACCTGATGGAGGTTCTCCAGCGGGACCCAGAGTGTGCGCGTCCCGAGGCCTGCAGCGTCCTGGAGTCTGTCAGCGCCGCTGCGGCCGGGAAACCCCTCTGCTGCCCCAACCACGAGGGAAAGGTAAGGCCCCTTGCTACCCTGACACCCTCGCTAGAACAGAGCTCTCCCTTGTTTTAACCCGGGTGCGGGCACCAAGCAGTGCCATAATAAATTAGAATAAAGAGGTAAAAGTTATTTTTTCACCATTTGGTGCTTTTGTCAGCAAGTTATAATAATAACAAATTTTTCCCTAGCGTGGCTTTGTTGAGGCTCCACCTTTTGAGTGGAATAATGCTGCATATTTTTTCTGCTTTACTCCCTGGCACCCCCTGCAGGTGATGGAGTTCTACTGCGAGTCATGTGAGACAGCAATGTGTCTGGACTGCACAGAAGGAGAGCACAGGGAGCATGTGACTGTCCCCCTCCGAGACGTGTTGGAGCAGCACAAGGCCGAGCTCAAGACACAGCTGGACGCCATTCGAAACAGGTGCGAACACCAACCATACAACCATACATCAACCATCTTAACCGATCCTGCTAATCATTAACCCTGACAAGAGCCACAACTTTTTCAGCATCTTATAGTTTTAGGTCAGCGAGTTGCTCAGACCTTTGATCAAATGTGACCCTGCTGCTGCTATTTTTAGCCTGTTTGTTGTGAAGTTTTGCGCATGGGCTGACCTCACGCCACTCCCCGTTGCCCCTTCCCAGGCTCCCCCAGCTGACAGCGGCCATCGAGCTGGTGAATGAGATCTCCAAGCAGCTGATCGAGCGCAAGAATGAGGCAGTGAACGAGATCAGCGGCACATTCGAGGAGCTGGAGCGGGCGCTGCACCTGCGCAAATCTGCGCTCATCACCGACCTGGAGAGCATCTGCAACACCAAGCAGAAGGTCGGTCTAGCCTTCCCAGAATCCCCTGTTCTCTGACAGTCTGTCAGGAAGACCCCAGTTCTGTTCCAGCCATAATGCCTCACAAATGTTTGGCCTCTGTGCCTCACAGCTCATTCCTTTACTTACACTTTGAAAGTACATGAGAATTGAAATATTAAAAGGGCCCTTTGTGCCATTCTCTGAAAAAAACCCCTCAGATGTTTACCTTACAGTTAACCTTACAGTTGTCATTGAACATGATTTGTGAATACTTACTCACATCATCTGGAAAAAGACTATAAGCATTTAAATTAAATAAATCCCAGCAAACATGATTTACCAAGCACAAACCAGTAAATACCCTTGCAATACGGTTTTATTTGTGGAATGTCCAGCCACATTTTGTTGGTTTTACTTTCTCATACCTAAACACTAGATGCCTTTTATGTGAAAGTGGCTGGAAGATCACTCTGATAAATAACAGAAGGAATGGAGGAATTGTGATGTGTCAGAGTGGATGAAATCAAGCCATGTGTTATAATCCTGTCATTCATTTCTATTGAGTGTAGCATATTTCTAACACAGAAGAGAGAAATACTGTAAGGGTAAATTACACACGCTCACCTGCGGTGCAAAAGCATATTTCCTTTCATTTAGTGAAACCACATGGCGTTGGCTACCCGCAGCTCCGGGTCTTGCGTGCGTGTTGAGTGTGGGCCTCGTGCCCGCAGCCCCGAGTCTTGACTGCGTGTGGAGTGTCGGCCTCGTGCCCGCAGCCCCGGGTCTTGCGTGTGTGTGGAGTGTCGGCCTCGTGCCCGCAGCTCCGGGTCTAGCTGCGTGTTGAGTGTCGGTGCCCGCAGCTCCGGTCGCGTGCGTGTTGAGTGTCGGCCTCGTGCCCGCAGCTCCGGGTCTCGCGTGCGTGTTGAGTGTGGGCCTCGTGCCCGCAGCTCCGGGTCTTGCGTGCGTGTTGAGTGTGGGCCTCGCGTTTCCCGCCCAGGTGCTGCAGGCCCAGCTGTCCGCCCTGCTGCAGGGGAAGGAGCACATCCAGAGCAGCTGCAGCTTCACGGAGCAGGCCCTGAGCCACGGCAGCGCCACCGAGGTCCTGCTGGTGCAGAAGCAGATGAGCGAGCGGGTCAGCGCCCTGGCCCGCCACGAGTTCCCCGAGCAGCCACACGAGAACGGCCACCTGGACTGCCAGGTGGAGACGGAGGGCCTGCGGCGCTCCATCCAGAACCTGGGCGTGCTGCTGACCACCAGCGCCGTGGGCCACACCAGTGTGGCCACCGGAGAGGGACTGCGCCACGCCCTGGTGGGCCAGCACACCTCCGTCACCGTCACCACCAAGGACAAGCACGGCGAGCTGGTGAAGACGGGCAACGCGGCGCTGCGGGCCCAGATCGTGGCGGCCGACGGCAGCTGCACCGAGGCAGAGGTGGTGGACAACAAGAACGGCACCTACGAGGTGGGCTACACGCTGCGCTCCGAGGGCGAGTTCTCCTTCTCGCTGCTGCTCTACGACCAGCCCGTGCGCGGCAGCCCCTTCCGCCTGCGCGCCGTTAAGCCCTCCGACGTGCCCCAGTCGCCCGATGACGTCAAGCGGCGGGTGAAGTCGCCCAGCGGGGGCGGCGGCCACGTCCGGCAGAAGGCCGTGCGCCGGCCCTCCAGCATGTACAGCACCAGCAAGAAGAAGGAGAACCCCATCGAGGACGAGCTCATCTACAGAGTCGGTGAGTGCAGTCAGCCATCCTGTGCACTGTGCAGCGCTGCTTTGTGAGTGGCTCTGAATAATAGTGTCTGCCAAATGACTAAATGCAAACGTATCAATCATTCTTTTCACCATTACATTATATATTACATTATTGTCATTTAGCAGATGCCCTTATCCAGAGTGACTTACATAAGTAATAATTTTATCCATTTATACAGCTGGATATTTACTGAGGAAATTGTGGGTTGAGCACCTTGCCCAAGGGTATAGCAGCAGTCAGGGGTGCTGCTAGAAACTTTGGGCCCTATGAAAGAATATAATATTGGGCCCCCCAAACCTATAATAATAATAATAATAGTGTTCTATGAGGGCCCCCTGTCAGTGCTGGGCCCTTGGAATCGTCCTAACTTTCCCCCCCTTACGGTGCCCCTGGCAGCAGTGCCCCAGTGGGGAATTGAACCAGCAACCTTTCAGTTACAAGCCCTGCTGCTTATCACTATGCTACACTGCCCCCCATATATGAGATGCTTTTGAAGACCTCAAGGTAGCTCTGGATGGATGATTTAGTGTGTGTTTTCTTTTGTCTGTATTCATTTTGCAGGGACACGCGGGCGGGAGAAAGGAGAGTTCACTAATTTGCAGGGCATTTCTGCTTCAAGCAACGGCAGGATTGTGGTGGCAGACAGTAATAATCAGTGTATCCAGGTGAGAGCTTTCTGATGAACAGGTGTGCTTGGCTGCTGTGGTGATGAATTGCAGGCTAAGCAAGCTCATATTTCCCCGTACAGGCTTACAGTGCCTCACTGCTATTTTATTTCGCAGGGATGCAAACTAAATGTGTCCTCAGCAGTAATTGCAGGTGTTTTTGTCACCAGCAAATAATATATTGTAACGTGTACATAATACAATTAATACAGCAATATTAAAAGAAACATCGTTTATGATTACATAATAAATACATGTCTATTCAACAGAGAAATACATGTATAGTATTGTAATATAATATCACAATATTTGAATTTGTTTATTATCATGCTGAGTTTGGACTTTTGGGAAAACATGCTGCCATTGTCTTGATGGTTTCTTTTTGTGGTGCATTCGTAATACTTTTAGCCATCATGTGACTCACCCTCCATAGGTATTCTCCAATGATGGACAGTTCAAGCTAAGGTTTGGGGTCAGAGGTCGCTCCCCAGGGCAGCTACAGCGTCCCACGGGCGTCACCGTGGATATGAACGGTGACATCATCGTGGCTGACTATGACAACAGATGGCTTAGCATATTCAGCTCCGATGGGAAGTTCAAGGTAAGTGCTCATTATCTGTTGAGAAGACTAGGTGTATAATAATAGTATAATAGTGGTCAGCAGTAATGTGCAGCAGTCCATAGTCTTTAAACACCCTGGGAAATATCTTCCCCTTGCAGAGTAAAATCGGTGCCGGGCGCCTGATGGGGCCAAAAGGCGTGGCTGTGGACAGGAACGGTCATATCATCGCCGTGGACAACAAAGCCTGCTGCGTCTTCATATTCCAGTCCAACGGCAAGCTGGTGACAAAATTCGGAGCCAGGGGGACGTCTGACAGACAGTTTGCAGGTACAGGGGTAGAAGCTACATGGCTAAAAAAGATTCCATGTGCAGCAATGGATGTACCAGTTTATCAAACTGATACAAAAATGTGGACGAGCATTTTCTGGCATTCTGCAGTCTGCCAGCTTGCTGTCTTGCGTGGTTGTTGCCAGTTTTTCTCTGGAAATGACAAATGCATGTAATCTTACTTCAGAGGCACATTTTCCAAGCTTACGATATTACCTCTCACACAACATTCAACTCATATAACTACATTAAACAAATTGGATTACAGGGATGTGGTGGAGATCACAAACAGCAACAATAACACAGCAGTCATAAGTCTCTCTTGATTTCACTACCTGACTGATAATCCTTTCACTGCCATCCACAAAGCCTGTGAATACCATATATTGTCTTTCTGTTCTGGGCATTGGGATGGTCCTATAATAAAATAGTAAAATAGGGAAGTGAACTGGACCTCCAAGAGTATTATACAGTACATTATTTTACTATTATTTGTTAAAAAGGGAACCATGGAAAGGTCTTGCTGTTGTGAAAAAGAAGGAGGTGGGGCCAGATTTACACATGCTTGAGTTCCAGTGTTTCATTGGAACATTATCAACCATCATCTGGTTGTGCTGGTTTTTCTGTTTGTTCATTTACTCATTGATCACTGTCTGCGCTATTTTGTGTTTGCTTGAATTGCTTAGTTTGCCTATTGCAACCCCTAGTTATGTTTACATTTAAAAGCATCCTTCTGTACTAGATATGTAATTTCGAAATATGTGTAATTTATGGAAGGGTAAGGAGTTTGATTTGTTAATAGAGAGAATCTCTTGATCCACATTCCATGCTGTTGGTGTTCATGAGGATGAGGCATTGGTCACTGCTTCACAGTTCTGCTGTCAGACCAGTGTGTGCTAGAGCTTAAACGTGTTCTGGCCTGCCAAATTTTACCCTGCCAAACCCTGATGGCATGCCACCCTCTCCAACTGGCCAGTAGCTAACCTAACCTGTCATGCGCAAGTCTGCTGCCAAATGCTGTCTCATCACTGTCACCAGTCTCCATTCTGGGTTGTGATCTAGGTTTTCTGGACTGGATGTAAAGGTGTGCATGGGTAGTTTAGAGGTGCGCAGTGAATGGTTAAAGTGTTTTATTAAGGAACATGCTTTTAGTCTGAACATTGTGATTGGTCAGAGCCTGACCAATGAGAGTGCTGCAACCTGTGTCACCCCTGCTGTATTCCCGCAATGGCTACGGTGTCAACAGGAAGAGATGAGTGGAGCTGATCTTCATCAAAAAGACCTGGGTTTGGGGTGTTTGTCTTTCATTTCTGACTTTTCCTTTTCATTTTTTTTTAGAAAAAAGTGGTGCAAACATTGCACTGGAGCAAAAGCTTAGTAAATCTGGCCCAGTGTTCAGTAAGTATTTTGTGTGTTCATACCTTGCCAGTGTTCGGTGTAGAACATTCTTTACTACAAAGATCTGTGATGGAAACAGTTAGAGATTAATGTCAAAATTCAATGACTATGTTTTCAATGGCTCAGACCAATAAAAATTTAAGATTTTGAAATATGAATTGCTAAATTTTTGTATTCTACCTAGATTTTAGATCCTATGACAGAGAAATACATGCACTGAACCTGAAGTAACATAGAGATAGTCTTTTTTTCAGGGCAATTTTCATACATGTTTTGGGTTTTGACCTGAAAGTTGAATTTTGACAGAATCATGCACATGCCAGAGAAGCACCACGATTTTTAAGTAGCATATCTCACCCTGGGTGACAGGCCTTTTCTGCTCTCTGGCATATAGTTAGAGTGGGGACTCACAGTCAGGCATCTCTTCCTCTCATGCTGTGTGACAACGTGTAATGATCTCCTTCCTTCTCCCTGCCGTGTCTCAAGGTCCACACTTCGTAGCTGTAAATAACAAGAATGAAATAGTGGTGACAGACTTTCACAATCACTCCGTTAAGGTAAGGCTTGCATATAGTTACAGTATTGTATCATGTTTTTGATGACAATTTACTGGCATGCCCTCAGACCCATATTCTATTTGCAGAGCTTTAAAACATATCCCCTTATGACTCAATGTGTCCACTGACATAAAGGCTGTCAGATGAGAATATAGCTTTCTCCCGGTGTTGGATGACTGATGTCTATTTGCATCATTTCTACAGGTGTACAATGCTGACGGGGAGTTCCTCTTCAAGTTTGGCTCTCACGGAGAAGGGAACGGACAGTTTAATGCCCCCACAGGGGTAGCAGTGGACGCCAATGGCAACATCATTGTTGCAGACTGGGGCAACAGTCGAATACAGGTAAACTGGATGAATACAGCCCTATGACTATTTGACTTTGGGAGATAATTATATGGTCGACAGTGTTACTTACAACCTGAAGAGGGAGCTATTGTCTGCCTTTGATGTGTAGAGCTGTATTGTCTGTGATTTTACATTTTTTATCCTCTGCACTCCTAGCAGTTGTATATAATTTACATGACTGCTTGTGTAAATGTGTCATTTTTTTTACAAGTGTCATAAATTTAGGGTCCTGCCAGCCTCCTATGTTGACCTTGTTCTTCTAAATCCCTTCATGTAAATGATTATCGGTTATCTCACAGGTGTTTGACAGTTCCGGGTCCTTCCTGTCCTACATCAACACCACGGCGGACCCTCTGTACGGGCCCCAAGGCCTGGCCCTCACGTCAGATGGGCATGTGGCAGTAGCCGACTCTGGGAACCACTGCTTCAAAGTCTACCGCTACCTGCAGTAAAGCGGGGCCAGGCGAGTCGGAGGCCCGCCACAGCAAGCACTGAGTGAAGACACAAGAAATGTACAGGGTTCAACGATCCTTCTCCCATTTTTGTACTGTAACTTGGAACATCAAAAAAAGTCAGCTCCATTTATTTTTGTCCGAACTCCTACAGGAGAGGAAGAGAAAGGAACAAACACTCTTTGTTATTTCTCCGTTGCCAGAGTGTGTGGACATGAAAAAGGTTTGAGCTGAAGGATTCAGCTTTCTGTTTAATGAGAAAAAAAAGAATCACACTACTGTATATCAGGAACACAGAAGGATTATAAAAATGTCGGTGTTTGTTGTTGGTGAGATAAACAACAGCTGAAAAAAAACAAGTTGGAATGTAATGGAGCAACAATCTTTTCCAAATGCATGAAGTTGTAGCCTATCAGAACAACAGCTGTAACAAAGAATGTTTATTGGGTAGCTTTTCCTGGCACTGAGGGCCTGAAGAAAAATTGATGACTCATACCTCACTCCTGACTTTGAGTGCAGTAATGAGACAGAATCTTTCTCTCTCCATCCATTTCATTCTAACAGTGAATCTCATCCACGAACAAGTAAGCCATCTCAAATGCCACTTCAACGCCATCCGTGCATTTCATTTGTTGTATATTTATTCTTGTAAACATATATCTGTATATCCTGTAAATTGAATTTGTTCGCTGAAGCTGCAAACCCACGAGTCATTCAGTAATTCACAGTTCAGCTAGCTAGCATTTAAGCATTTGTAACAAGTGTGCAGGGCAGCTGTCCAGCTCAAAATTTTGTTTTTTTGTGGGGACTGGACATCCCAGACCACGCTTATGAGAACGATTGTGTAGTATTTATTGCAAACATCAACAGCACAATGATTCACTTTTTTATGTGCTTTTTTTAAAAGAAAAGACAAAAAAGTACAAAAAAGAAGTCAGTTATTCTTAATTTATTTTATTTTATACATGATTTTATCTTTTACAAATTATTTTTCTAATTTGATGTGTTTGATTTTTTTCTGCCAAACATCAAGTGCAAGCCTTGACATTATACTGTATAGCAACCTTTTCCCTGTCCCTGAATCCTCAGATGTTGTCACTTTCAGTGGCAAGCAAGTGGAACCGATTTAAAAAAGTGATCTTTTATCAGAATTTATTTGCCAAAAATACAAATGGGTAGATGTTGAACATAATATAAAAGAGTGTAGCATATACATTTATGTATATAGATATCACATATACTATATGTATATACTATCATTGTTATTACTCTGGCACAAGACAGTTGCCTTTAACAGACCAGCATTTCTGTTGATTTTCCCATTTGAGCTATTTTTTGGTATCTGGCATAGTTTTAGCCATGTTATATCCAACCCTTGGACTTCAGTATAGATTTTTTAAAAACCCTTTCATTGACGAGCCCTCTACAGGTGAAATCTGAGGGTCAGAATATTCTGTTTGCAAATGTATCGTAACAGTCATTTTGCTGTGCTTTGTTTAAAAGTTGTGAGGGGTTAAATAACAACCAGGTCAACAGCCATTGCTTATTTGAGGGGGGTCACTGTTATTGCATGTTGCAATTAACTATTTCATTTAGAATGGTGAAGTTCCAAAGTAGCCTACAACAGTGGTGCAACCCTTATATAACAAGCCATCTCTGTCCAGTGTGAATTCATATCACCGCGCTTCTTTCCTATCCCACGTATATTGCTGGATCTACGTGAACAAACACCTGCTCAGTGATCATTACATTTGTTAAACCTCAGTATTACCCATAACAGTTGCTGACTCCTTCCACCATTGCATGATACTGTTCAGGCCATCAAGATAACATGAGGTGCTGTCAAACATGACGAATCTCCACCATATTTATGTTCAGTCACTGGGTTCATCTATAGTAGTGCGGTGAAATTTTACATATTAAACTACAAATGAGTACGTGGTTGTTTTTTGTCATTTTTTGTAGCTTCTCTGTTACTTGCAGAGTAAATGGCAAAACAGAGCACAAGAAAAGATTGTTAAGGACAGTGTAACATAAAATGTCTGACGAGACCAGTTAATGCTTTAAGTGGTCAGTGTTTCACAATTGCAGTGGTTACATGGAATATGTAGACAGATTTGCAAATCCTTACTTATGGAATTATTCTGTAACTGTAAATGTCTCCAGTTTGCCACCAGAACTGTTCCTCAATTGCAATGACTTGTTTTCATGGAAAGTTCTGGTATCAAAAAAGCTGAAAGCCCTTCTAAATATGCATAATGATTTTTTTAGTTTATATGGTATGGTTTTGTGATATTAACTTGGATTATTTGTTCAGTGTAGTGTACCTTATATTTTCGAACCTGTATTTTCAGACTGACCAGATTTTATTACAATGCATTTTACTTGTGAATTAGTTATGAAGGCTAGGTTTGGAGCATTTCATACTAACATGTTCCATAAATAACTGCACAGAGACAAAGCACTATAAAGTTTCATTTAATGCTATTAAAACCTTTACTGTGGTTAGTATCAATTTTTTTTTTACATTGTTCACAACCGTGTTTGACAACCAGTTCTTGAAGCATGCATTGGTGCTTGTCTCAAACTTGTTTTTTTGTTTGGGCCTGGACATGGAAGAAAAAACACGGGACAGGAGACTTCTGTCAGTGAACATTTTTCCCCTGTTGTTACAGGCTAACTGTGGGTTGTGCGAGTCGACGAGAACAACAAAATTGCCAATGATTTTCTAACGGCCAAAGCAACTTTTTGGAGCAAAAACATAAAACGCTGCTTATAGAACATGCTCTCATACAACACGAGGCAGCAGCTGAAGAGATTTCAAAATATTACAACAAGATGCCCCCACCTTATAACCCTTACCTGTCCAATATCAACCATGCACCCCTTGATATTGGGAAAAGAAACCCCACGTGTGCTGCCCCACCCCCGCCAGTCCTTATTGGCATCCTCACTGCAGGGGGACAGAGCGACCAAACTAGTGTGTGCCGGAACTTTTGCTAAGAATGCTACACTATATGCAGCTTAGAACACTGTTGTCAAACTTGGTTGTGTTGCATGGACAGGGAAGTAGTCCTATGTACTGTACCAACTGATGGTCATGTTTTCAGAAAGATGTGTGAAAACTGATTTTTCGAAAGGGTTTGTACATGAATTCCACATTGTTCTACTACTGGTCAGCCCTGGTTAGGTGGTCAAACACAGAGATGTCTCCCAGCTGATTTCATTATATTGCATAGAACTGGAATGCTACAAGAGACTTGGTTATTTGTGAGCTCTTGGTAATGCCTGTCATCCTGAAGAAAATTCATAGAACAAGGTGAGCATTGGTATGTTATATTGAGACCTTTTTGTAACACATTCACAGCGCCCTCATTTCAATGTTAAATTTTCAGTGTTAAGTTTATTTGTACTTATTTTTCTGTGAACACACAGCTCAAGTCTCTATGATATTCACACTGGTAATAAAAGCACACGATGGTTAACGGAGCAGCATTTCATAAATTTGTGTTTAAATCATTACAAATGATTGGTAAATACAGTGTGTGCAGATTCATGAAAACCCAAGAAACAGATTAGTGCTGAATTAAAAGTCCTGTGTGTTAATGCAGAGGCACATCCCAAAAACATAGTTTACTCTACTCTGATTAAAGAGCACACTGGTTCAGCTCATACTGTTGTATGAAGTCTTTCAGAAGCTGACACGCCCTGCGATTCTTCGTTGCCTTGCATTTCCCCTCCTCTGGTATTTCTTCAATCCACATGTCATTATTAAGGATGTACCTAGGCCTACAGGACACACAATGAAAAGGAAGTTATTTAACTAACACTTTGTTTCTGATGATATCCCTGTATTTTTTACGGAACAGCACTGTCAATAGATATTCAAAGACTGTTACACCTTCAAAGACCATTACACCTCAGACAAGACTTTCTCAAAATGAAGACCGTTCTTTTAATGCGCTGTATGTACAATATTAAGATGTGTCCCTGAAGTTTTCAGTATCTCAACCAATACCCCTGTTGCTGTAATCTCTATAACAGGTCTGTGGCTTACTGTTGGTTGTCATCGGTGGTGTGTGTGATGGTCGACTTTCTGCCCATCATCAGGTAGTCCTTGTTGAGCTTCATGTTGAACGAGCAGCTTTTCCGTACGATCATTTCACGCACCGCATTCCTCATGATGGCGTTGTCCTTATCTTTTACACAGAGGGCAGAAGAAAAACACACGATTATCCTGGGAGAAATGCAGAAGTCCCACCTGACAAAATACAGAGTGAAAGGAGAGTGCAGCAGTGACATGTTGCTTACGTATCTGCAGGACTTTGGTGACCAACATGGTGTAATACGTAAACACGCCATCATCTGTTTGCTTGAGGACCTTGACCAAATAGACTGTCACAAGGAGAACACAGTTACAAATGGAGCGGATGCCTGAATGCGAACTGCTATTCTCTAGCGTGGCACGAGGCCTTAAAGAGCAATCTTACCATAGTCCACAATGGGAGAGAAGCAGGCGTAGCTATTACGGGTATCTGCTCCCATGTTCTTGCTAAATGTGACTATGGTTTTAGGACAGCCACCTACAGGAAAACAAAAATGATCTTAATTATTCAAATCAAAACAAGTGGAAATGACTGTTTGTTTTCCCACAGGTAACTTTATGTAGTGGTAGGTAGTAGGAACATAACAAATCATGCAAAGTACTTTGACAGTTTAGAAATGTAATATAAGACATGCAACGAATGACACTATATTATATTATAACATATTATATAAAACCTTTGTAAAAATTTTATTTAAAAGTTTTATAAAATTTATATTAAATGTATGACCAACACCCACACACAATATCCAAGACCAATATCCACACCCTGACAAAAGCAGTGTATATTGTATTCCAATATTATATTATATTATCAGTATTATATCATATTCCATGTTTATGCAGTACTGTATACAGTACATACTGAAACCTAGAGGAAAGATGACAGAAGAGGGGGGGTCATGGGGGAGGTACAGTACCCTCTGCACAAGCGCACACGTCCTCACTGCACAGCTTAGAGATCATGTTGCTCTTCTGAGGGGCGCTGTAGAACACACTGCACCTCCTCTCTGAAAATTAAAAAAAAAAAAAAAACAAACAACATCCAATCACGTGACACACTGAATAACTGAGAATTATGGATAGGAGGCATTGAGTTCCTTGTCTTTGTCATCCACTGCGACAGTTGCACTCTTTTGGAACTGCACTGCATGGAGTAACCCTCAATGGGAGGACAGATACCTGGGTTGTAGTAGTCGTAAATGACAGCACCGGCTGGCTGTACCAGGCCTATGGGAGTGATCTGAGTGGCCCTGAAGGTCACACACTCCATGCTGTCTGTAATCTACAGGAAACACATCATTAGCAAGACGTAGATGTATTAGATGTATTTACTGTACTGCAATATCATTTTCTGGCCATGTTTATCACAGAATGGATCTTACCTTATTAAAATACAGATATACTTTGTTTGGTCCGAGATCATAATGATCGATATACTTTTCTGTGCCCTTCACATGCTGAAAAAAGGAAACAGAACCATACTTGAATGAGCCAATCAAAGAAATATGTAAATGGGTCGAATCTTCTTGAGAGAAACAGAATTCACATTTTATCATGAATGAAGACGGAATAGTAGAACAGACATTACGTCTTCGAGATCCTGCATGTTTGGTTCTAATCCACTTAAGAGTGAGATGTCCACTATTGCCATACCAGTAGAATTCATTCCATTCGTTCTGCGGGATAAAAACAAAGAGAGACAGGACCGTTGATGGTTGAGGTAGGTAGGTGCAGTTTTGTCGGTTGTTCTGAACACAAGCGACAAGGCCTTGAATTGATGCAGGGCAGCTACAGGGAGCCAGCGGAGCGAGTCAAAGAGAGGTGTAACGTGGGCCCTCTTCGGTTTACCTTAAGCACACTGTGTAGACCAGGGTACTCTCCCTTCTTGGTATCTCCGGGGCGTGCCTCTTCCGGCGCGTGCGCAGGTCAAACCACTCCACCCTGCTCAAGGGCTCCTCTTGTGCCTCCCCTGCCTCCCCTGCCTCCCCTGTCTCATAGTTATAGTAGTCATCCAGCTCAAGTTCATCCAGGCGCTCTGCAAACCCCAAAAATCTATATTACAATCAATCAATCAATCAATCAATCAAGCAAGCAAGCAAGCAAGCAAGCAAGCAATCAATGTTTACACAATATGATGTGTATAACAAGTTATTGACACAGAATACTCAGAGACTGTAATGCAAAACACATGCTCAAATATATCATTTTTATATAATTTGGTACAATGGAATAGGGGAAAAAGCAGTGCTACAATGACAAGAAACAAATTAATACTGAATGATGGTTGCGTGATAAGAAACGAGAAATGAGATTTAAACTAGAGATTTACACCTTGACCTATGCAGATTTCAAATCAAAGTGATGTGTAATATCTCAATACTCAGTGAAAAACATACACTACTTTTAAAATAGTTAACAGGACAATGGGGCATAATCGGGCAATGCAATTCTTCCATAGAAAAGTGCTTTTGACCTCATTTCCAGTCTTGTTTTTTTTATATTTGTGAAGGTTGTAAACACTGTATGGACTTACTTTCGTACTGCACCTCTCCTTCCAAGCTGATGTTTAAGTGAAAATAATCACAATATGAATCAGCCCTTTTCATAGTTCTATATGTATGAACAAGCTGTTGAGAAAAAGCAGAAAATACATGAAAAGACCATTTGTGTCAAAGATAAATGGCTTTTAACAGTAAGCAGATATCGAGTTGGGAACTTAAACTCACAGTTGCTGAATTCATCCAAATGGCAGAATGAAATAAATCTTACTAATGACTTTAATATCCATCAGTTCGAAATTCTTCAAGAAAAGCTAAAAAATGTCACTCACCGACAGTGTTCCTTTTCCTACACCCAACGTGTTGACAGAGACAATACTTCCTCCTGTGACCTGTGCATACCACGAGGACACAAGGATGGAAATGATAAGTTCTGATAATCAGACACCAGGGATTAATGGGCAAATGCTGAACACTGTTTTGCAATAGAGACTAATGGGAATCTATATTTCCTGGCTGTGGACTACTTTTAAATTACAGTGGTGTAGTTAAGTTAGTCATTTTTTTGTATTTTTACATAAATGGTTTCCCCCATTGTTAGCATGTGCAAACCATAGTTACTATCATACAAACATTTATTGATAAATAGATCCTGGGATCAGGTCATTTCTGAGGGACTGTGAGCAGTGTTGATGGAAACGTGACAGCAGAGTGACACTCTAACCTGGATGGAAGGTTGGGTCAGGGCGTTATTTTTGGTGATGAGCAATCTCTCCCTTCTCCCTCTTTCAAGGCACACCTCCACATTGAGGTCCAGGTCCTGAACGTCATTGTCTTGGATGCTGTACTCAGACAGGGCCTCCAGGGCGACAACTGTGTCCTGAGAAACAGTGTGAAACGTGCGCATATGATTTGCAGACATTCAAAGGCATTTTTAACATAACTGAACCGACACAATAATTAGAATGCTTAAAGTGACACTCAAGTTGCTTTACAGGTGACAAAATGGGTTACTGGTTTGAATAAAGCTTTCAGTGGGCAGCAGTCTTGTGCAGTTGCATGCATGCAATTGCACTCAGGTGAAGGTGACCACTGCATGACTTACCTGTGTGGAGCGGAACCCGCCCCCGTACTGGCGCTGCTCCGTGAGCCACCTGGCGATGCTTGTGGAATATGACCTGTCCTCTCCTAACAGGGCCTCCAGCAGGGCATATGCTGTCATCTCCACGGAGCCGGAGTTGGCCTGAGTGACACTGTGGGCTTTTTTCTCACCTCCCGGATTCTCATCATCCCCCCAGTGGCAGGTTTCCTTGTCTGTTATGGCAGGTTATAGCAGGAACAAAACAAAAGTGGGTATTGTTAACTTTGATGAAAAGTATGAATGGCCATGGTGCCAGTGTATATGTGTACCTTGGTTAAGGTCTTGGTGTTTGGTCACTTCCCATTTGTGGATATTAATTTTTAGTTCCTTGCAGATGGTAACCATAGCTGCCAAATGAATAATTACCAATAGAATACACATTGCTGTTTGGAGACAGGTGGTCTGATGGTTGATGTTGTAGACAGCAGCCTTAATGCTGTGTCAGAGCTTCCTCTCATTTTCCACTTTGTGGTACTGTGTACCAAATGGCAAGGTTTGCCCTTGTTTTTAGCACCTACTACTGTTTCAACTGTTTCACCTTTCTTTTAAATATGAATTGTATCGCATCAGAGGCAATGGCCCTCCACGTTCACATGACCCCCTGACCCTATAATAAGAGTATGTGAGACAGGCAGTACAGACCCCGGTCACAGATGGCGATCTCTCTGAGCTTTGCGTGAGCCAGTTTGGCAGTGGGGCTCTGGGGCATGGACAGAGAGAGGGCGTAGGCGGTGATCGCTATCGCAAAGGGCCTCTTCAATGACCCCAGCTTCTGTCCTAGATACTGTTGAGCTTTTACCATCGCCATTCTCTGCAAGAAATATATCCTTCTAATAAACATCTATAATCATATGCATTTTTTGAAAACATCAGACAACAGCAAAAAGTGACAAAGAATTACCACTTCAGTGCCTTCTCCGAGAGCATACACAGGCAAGGTGTGGTGCATCGTCACTAGCACAAATGCTGTCAATGACGCCTCTCCATCTACTCCTCCACCACTACCCTGAAACCAGGGCAAAGAAAAAGACAAAATCACAAACCTCAGATCTTAACCCAAAACACACAAGAATCAATTCAGGTTCAAAGCTGCTGCAGAAACAAAGGTTTAACATAAATATTTGGAGACACAGCTCTTCCACGCTCACCTGATGACCTGAAACGCGACCACCTAGAGCAATTTCTTATGTCTTAAACTTTGTTTCCCTTTATTAAAAAACAGATGTAATGGTTTAATGCACTCATATCTCTAGTAGCCAGCTTGTACCTTGTCTGGCCAACTACTGAAGCCTGGTCATGTAGCACAATTTTGTTGCCTCCATATATGACTTTTTGCTCGTGTTGCACTCTGCCTCACTTGTAAGTCACTTTGGAGGGGAGAGGCTGCCAAATGAATAAATTATATCCATGACTTTAGGGGAATTTTCCTCCTATTTACTTATGGCAAATATTAAGAACAATGACAATACTAATACTAAAATTCAGATCTGTAAGAGAGAGGAGCATACAATACCTGCAAGTGTCCGCTATAGAAAGGGTTTGGATCACTGAAGGCGCCCGTGGCATGCTGTTTGGACATCAAGTAGGAGATAGACTCCTGAATGTAGGAATCCTGCACGGTAATGATCTCTCTGCAGCGAGTCAGCTCTTTTGCTACGAATGCCGTGAGCCTGACAAAGACACCACAATTTTCTGTGTTTATTTTTTAGCTTATTATTTAATATATCTTTATAATATAAATAATTAGAGTGCATGAAAATGCACTCTATTGTTATCCAAATTTTTCTTATTCTTCTTTTTCTTCTTCTAACCAATTTTGTGCGTTTAATACAGCTTCAACCGTTTAACGTAGAAACTTCATTCAAACTGTGTTGCGTAGGTCTTACAAAGGACACTTATGCTATGTATTTTTTATTTTTGTAACATTTATACTTTTTAAACTATTAATTAAAACTATCAAAATTTTCCCCATAGACTTAACATTGGCCTTTATGACATCACAATAGAGCCATTAAGCAATTAGAATCTTGTGGCAGCTGTTCTGACCACCTACATCTGTTTGATGTAGGCCTATATACTTTTATCTATGTAAAATTAGACTGTTTGCATTTTCATGCACTCGTAATTCCCTGGAATTACATTCTCTAGTTATATCTTTCCTTTGCTGAGCATTGCAAAGCAGGACTAAAATCCCCTCAGAGTTAAAAATGGAAGTTACCAAACACTGCGGGCTGCATTCGAAAAAGCCCCATATGAGCCATCACCGTTCTTGTGCGACAAGATTCTGTTGTAGCCTGAAAAAAAAAAAACAGTTCAAGGTAGTAATTTTTTATATTGTGTCTCTATAATTGAATCTCCTGAGTGCCTACGAGACAATTCACAGTCATGTCATTCATGTCATTATGACATCAACACAACAAATAATTAACGATGAATACAGAATTTAGTTTTGGGCAGCGTCTATAGAGAGCGTGTCCGGCGTGAGTGTGGTGCAGACGAAGGCCCGTGTTGATCAGTGGGATTCTGAGGAGAAGCCGAGGCCCACTCCAGTCTGGCGTGAGGCGGGCTCACCTTTCTGGATCATGTCCTTAGCTTCGTCCCTGCGCTTGGGATTCAGGTTCAGCCACTGGTTGGTTGCGTCCAGGTACAGCGTGGCACGGACGGCGGGGGACATCTTCGTCATGGTCTGCTCTGCGCAGCCCGTGGGCAGTGAGATCAGCTTCTCCACACCCTCCAGGTTCAGACAGTTCTCCGCAGACTGTCCCATCACTCCACCTACAGGGTGGAGTGGAGTACACACTGTGACCTCTGCAATGGTGCCTGAGGCACCCCCCACACACAATCCCAGCACTTACCCTCCTGCTGCAGAGCTTTTCACTCTTAATTGTGTAAACCGGCAGTTATTCAGACAGAACATTAATATTTCTCAGCCTTCCAGGTAAAATTAGTTGTTAATCATTCTCCATAGATGTGCCCTGGCCTGCTATACACATGAATTCCCCAAATTCTGACAAATGCTGCAATATATTATGTTTTTACATTTTTTTTACATATCATGTATATTACATTTTTGTCATTTAGCAGACGCTTTTATCCCGAGTGACTTATATGGATTATAATTTTTACATTATCCATTTATACAGCTGGATATTTATTGAGGCAACTGTAGGTTAAGTACATTGCCTAAGGGTCTAGCAGCAGTGCCCCAGCAGGGAATCGGACCGGCAGGGTTACATGCCCTGCTCCTTGTCACTAAGCTACACTGCCACCCCAATCCTCACCAATGCTGCCATGTGATGGGAAAGGGGCACATGGCTTCCTGTCTGAGATACCCTCACCTT
This sequence comes from Megalops atlanticus, assembly GCA_019176425.1. Classification (NCBI taxonomy): domain Eukaryota; kingdom Metazoa; phylum Chordata; class Actinopteri; order Elopiformes; family Megalopidae; genus Megalops; species Megalops atlanticus. Next base: position 29,976,092 of record CM032883.1, on the reverse strand, counting down.
TGATGCTCATCAATGTATTGGACTCCCCGTCTGGAACAGCGTCCGGAGGAGCTGGGATGATAATATTCAGCTGTTTAGCATCTGCATGAGAAAAAAGAGTGTTAGATGGGAGTACTGAACTGAACTGAAGGCAAATTTTCTGTACATATTACAGTCCCGGTTTACATAGTTTCTTTTTTGTCTTCTGTCCTTACATACATCATATACATAATAAAACAAATGCATTACTTCTTCCATTAATGTTGTGTTCTTGATGCACAGAGGCGAGCTCCCCTTCTCCCTATATGAGAGAACATCCACTGTGTCAATCTACTCTGTCAATGCATACTCAATGTCAATTGTCATTTCAGAGTGAAGAAAAGTTACACAAAGTCAATAAAATGAGATGGAATTAAAGGCTTTAGGATCTGAGAGGTGGATGAGATGCTTGTTCCTCTGTGGCTTCGACATACGTACCACAACCTTGAGTTTCTTCTCTATTCTATCAGCTGCTTTCTCAGAGGTGTAGGCTGTCACTTGAATGGGAATTTCGCCGATAATCAGAGGGACGACCACAAAGTAGACGGGCACTGCTGAATTCCCCGGCACTGACACCACCTGCTTGTCCTTGTCACCACCTGCACTGCACAGGCCATCCACAGAGTTCATCTTAACTGTCACCTGCCCAAAGTGGAAGAAGGAGGCATGAGCAGCCAATCAGATCAATGGCCTTTGGCCCTAAGCATCTCATGTTCCAATCCCAATGGGATGGGGAACAATCTTTTGTAATCTTAAGAACCTCATTTTACTTAAATTGATCCATTCAACATCCGTTGCCATATATATCACACTACCTGTCACCCTAGATAACTGTGTTTGCTGCTCTAATAAACAAATAATAGACTGCTGGAAATGTAAGAGTGTGGCATGGTGGTGTCTGGTATTAGTTTAATTGATTGGCGCCTATTAAGGTTCATACCTGTAAAAGTTCTGTCCCATAGTTATAAACGACAGCTTTCACCTCAAGTTGCTCATTCCTTTTAACTGAGTAAGGCAATTTTATAGACACAAAGAAGTCCTGGAAGACCTTCAGGGGCTTAGGTTCAGCTATACAAAACCCTGAAAAATAGAGAAACGGGTGAGGTAATGTAAATGTAAATGAGTTTTCATTTCATATTGTGTCACTGTTATCAGAGGATTTGAAAACTGTGATGATGACTCTGATAGCGTAAATGAAGAGAAAATAGTGTCCAGTGTTCAGTCTACCATTTGTTTTGGACATGCCGATGGCTTGAACCTCCCAAGTGGTTATGGAGTCTGGAAGGGTAACAGCATGTCTACAAAAGAGAACAGAATATGAATTGGCATGAATTGGCACCACCTGGCATGTAAAATTACTCAAACGAAAACTCAATCACTTCCATTACGATGAATACAATGGAAACATCACGTTGAGCCGAACCAAAAAGGGTGTCACACTAACCTGGAAAATGCACCTGCCCCTGGCACACACCAAAAGCTGTGGTTACCTTACAAGACCGGCGGTGCCCACGTTCACGGACTCCCACATCCACGTCTGCGGGAAGTAGCTGCGGAGCTTGATGTTTGTCTCGTCGATGGCGTCCTCTTCTTCGTCACTCTCCGCTGTCATAGGCAGTAACAAGGACATCAGCAGGACAAGGGCTCTCAATGTCATCTAAGATATGTTCATGCTTACAGAAGTCAAAGGCCAAAATGGAGAGTCAGTACAGTGCAACCACCATAAATCCAAACCTGTACTGACCTGCTAATCACAAACAAAGCTAGGAAAGGTGGCAGATGCAACCTGAATCAGGACCAGCACCTTTCTCACAGGTGAAAGAACTTCTTGTAACGGGTTTAGTCATTCATGATCCATCATGACATTAGTAAATATGTAAGAAACATAAAAAGGATTAACGTATGAGACAACATAAAGATATGTCATATGAATATATATTAGGACACATCAGAACCCCTGGGGATAGGAAAAAAAGGCTTAAAATTGGTGTGAAAACGAAAAGGAATGACACACACAGAGGGAAGGGAGAGAAAGTATGAAAAAGGGAAGGATGATAGAGAGCATAAATCAAAAATTTATTCATCTCCATATGAGCTGTAGTCAGAGATGGGGAGAAAAGGCAATGGGGTTCCTGTTTTATCATGCGAGAGTCAGGGAGGTGATCACACAGAGGCAGGGCACTAATGGAAGAAGATGGTACAGTACATCTGGCCAGGCTGTATTTCTTCTTGGATCTTCTGATCTTCTCTCTGAGCGCTGCAGCGTCTTTGCAGCACCTCAGGAAGGCTGCGCGGCACTCTGCGGATTGGTGGAGAGTCTTGGCATGACGCTGTTCACAGGAAAGTCTCATGTTGAGCTTGGCTCCATCATTACAGCACTTCCTCTCTGCTGTACGTGGATTGTATCTGTTCACTGAGAGGGAGAGAGCGAGAGAGAGAGAGAGAGAGAGTGAGAGAGAAATAGGTGATAACCACACATATGAAGACCTCTCAAACATGTTGAGCGGCAGAAGGGTGGAATAACATAGCAGAATGCTAGAAGCGCACCAATGGCAGAGAATTCCTGGAAATGTGTATATGATCTCTTTGTCCGGGATTTCTTTCCATCACAGGTGTAATCTGGTTGGAAGAAAATAAAAAGATGTCATATTAAAAATTGCTATCATAATCATCATAATCATCATCATCACCATCATCATCATCATCAGCTGCCATCATTCTGGCAGTTTCTATCATTACAGGTGTGTGGTCCATAAATCTACATTATGACATTCTCTCAATCAGATTTTTTTGAAAGATGAAATTCTTGTCATACATCACAGCAGAGGTTTTCAAACTTATTCTGAAATTTCCCCCCAACACTTCAATATTCCTCTCTGAGGGTTGCCTCTACAGTTTTATTGTTGTCCTTGATAAATTATCGTGATTTCAGGTACCCCCGACAACCATTTCAAGTACCCGTGAAGGTACTTTTACCCTAGGTTGCCTTGGTTGAACCTTCTGCATTTGAGTATTGCCCCTTCTCACCTGTCTTTGCTTGCATGAAAATGCTCCCTAGGTAAGTGAGGCCAGCGTCTTTGAAAACAGATTCATGGTTTTCTCCTCCTCCAATGGAACAGCCCAGGTCGTAAGAGTTCATGTAATCAAACATCTATGTAACAGGCAAGGGGTATACTCAAGTAAGATCAGAAACATTATATAAAACTGAAAGAGCATTGCAATTACAGATCTGATCTCACAAGTCTGAGGATCTTACCTTCTGGGCAGTCAGCTTGTTTTGCTTGTTAACTATGTACACTGCAGTGTCCACTGCAGCCAGTGCTACCATTCCCTTGTCTGCACGAACCATCACGTCTATTTTGCTTCCTGGTGTATATTCTGACTGGAAGGGCAGGACTTCTAACTGAAAGAGGAAATAAAGACAATCATGTGACATATACACACAGAAGTCTATCTTACATACTTAGCAGGAAAAAATAAAACAGCAAGGATGGTAAGGTCTGTTTTCAAGACGTTTGGTTCCTCATGTCAATGTTCTCTACCTGCCCTTTGCAGACATCTTGGACATCAACCCACACGGAGTCTGCCACAATCTCTGGCGCCCCCTGGTGATTTGTGTAGTAATAGGCCACCACACGGAAGGCTGGGACCAGATTGTGACTGAATGGCAGGCTGACAGACGTGACATCTGTCCGTGGAACCCGGTTCACTTGCACCACTTTGCCTTTACTCAAAATCTGTAGCAAAGAAGGAGAAAGATAATAAAAACTGCCATTAGTACCATAGTTCTAAAAACTGTGTAGTATATTGTTTGAACAGGGCAGGCTACCTTGATCCTTGAGTGACAGTGAGGCTTTTAGATTGCAGCCAAACCTTTCAGTTTCACAATGGGATTGAGGCTAAATGTGTACAGGTGACCATGTTGTAAAGCTACTCAGTATCATACTCTTCTGACAGACTTCAATAATCTGCAGCATGCCATTGTATCACTCCGTGAAAAGAGGTTGCCTACCCCTGCCTTGTTAATTAATAACATTTAATTAATTAATAAGGATAATCCCATATCTGACCATGTAATAAATGTGTGAGGGCCTTTCACTTCCAGGGGCTGTAATATCTCTGAAAGTGACAGTCATTTCTTGCCCCTGTCCCAGGATGAGGTGTGGCACCTCCACGCTCAGGTAACTCCCGCTTTGGGAGCTGGTGGCAGTGGCAGTCATGTGTGCTTCACTGAGGATGACATCCTGATCCTCTCCCTCTGCAAAAACCTGTGAGAAATACAGTTCACAGTCTTCATAACATTCTCATAGATTACAAGCCACCTCCAGTCTTTCTATTTCGAGAAATCACCTTGATGTGCAGAGAGTTTGCCTGCTGGGGCACTTTGAAGGTGAGTACTGCATCGCCAGCTTGGTTCCCTGACCCCTGCAGAACAATAGATTCCTCTGCAAGCTCGTTCACCCTAACTGTGGCCCTCATTCGCGGGTGTGGGGCAGGGGTCCCATCTGGGAAGGTTGTGGTAGCCTGGGAGTACAGAGAGCAACATTGTACACTGAACACTTTAGCTCTGTGCTGGAGCTGTGTGTGTCCATGTATGTGGGTGTGTGTGTGTGTGTGAGAGAGATTAAGTATGAATAAAGAGATAAAAGTGTGTGTGTTTGCATATTCGTGTATGTATGAGGAAATACGTGTGTTGTGTGTTTGTGTTCATGGAAACATGCATTTGTATGTTTACATGGCCGTGTATGTGCATACATGTGTGAACCAGAGACCCTTGACATTGGGTGTGTGAAGGTGTCAGCTCCCACTGTCACATACCAGAATAGAAAACATCCCCTCAGGCGTGAAATACTGTTTTGTTTTTGACAAGTCAATTGTGTAAGGAGTGGTAACAATCTTCACGGTGCTGCTCTCTGCCTCTTCCAGCTCTCCACCTAGAGATAGGACATGGAAGTCAGGGGCTTGTAATGTCTTTTGTAGGTGTGCATGCGCTCACATGGAAGAGTTTGATTCATGGATCTGTGAGTAACAGTACGCACTGGCGGTTTCTAGGGCTGTAACTGCAATGTAAAGACGACAGTTGTCCAGATTAATGCTTCGGTTTTGTGCCTGTTCTCGCAAATCCTTTGTGAGCAAGGTCAATGCTGCGCTGCCATCTCGGATCTAAACCACAACAGAATACAAAAACTTCACAACAGAAAACCTGAAAATACTAACACATATTTCTGCTTGAAAACAGAAGGGTCTCCCAGTATGTGATTTCAGACATTTTGTAAAATAATCATTTCCATAAATTATAATGTTGAAATCTGTTACATTCTTCATGTTAGAGAATTCTGAAATAATCTTGCAGAAATATTACCCTCAGACAGGTAGCTGTTATAGTATGGTTTTGTTGAAAAATAAATGGTGGTTACGAACGTTTAAATTGAAACTGTTGTATTAACTTAATTGAGTTAAAATTTCTTTTAATGTGATGCAAGCAGCTTTATTTAGTCATAATGTTTACTTACTGCAGTCTGTACTTCAATGCCAGGTAGAAAGGTCTTATTCCCTTGTTCGTCGATAACAGCAAATCTTACATAAGCTATACCATGGACACCCTTCCCGTAAGTGTACCTAAATGTGACACATATTGACATGAGACATTGAGTATGGCCAGCCTACCAATGTATGATAATTCAGATCTAATTTTAAAAAACACCTACCTAGCAGACACATTGAAATCGAAGGACTCTTCTTTGAGCACATAGTATGGTCGCACTGGTTCAATCTTCACCTCAAATGATGGAAGAACTGGAAGCATTGAATGGAATAATCTCTATTGCATTATAGTTAAATTTAATCTTCTTAAAATGTAATCTTAAAATATATGAACGAATCAAATTACAATGGTAAAACACATTTTCTCAAAACTACTTTATTGTTTAATGTTATGGTATTTTACATAATAAAAATGGCTATTTTTAGGTCATAAAACTTAGAAAGACAATACTCATCGGGCCCTTGGTTTGACTTACCATATTCTCTGACTTCAAATTCCGAAGTGGTATTTGATGCAGTCTGAGAATGTGAGTTTAAGAACGAGGCAACTATTTTCCAATGGCCAGCCCTTAAAAAAAGACCACATTGGTTGAATAAAATCTATTTGTTTATTTTTTTACTTTCTTGTTCTGTAAAAGCTCCCTCACAATGTCCTAATGTAGATTCAAAGCTGTAAAAAAAGATGTGGTGTACTGCCCACTGGTCCACACTGCTGCCACAGTACTGTTGCCCTTTTCATGCTGACAGATTAGGTACTGTAAGAAAGTATAACTTACTGCTCAACATCAGGGATGGCTACATGATCCTCGAGAATTTGTTTCGACTGCGCCGTACGTTTGTATATCATCAAACCTTTGGAATTCTGTGAAGAAAACATGAACACTTTTAGGAGAGCTAATTCAATTTCACCTTCAGGTCACAAAGACATGTGTCACAGACCACACATACTCACAAATATTCTCAGTGCAATGGCCTCATCTTTGGGCATCATGTAGTTGTCCAATGTGAAGACCCTAAAATTTGCTGTAAATAGTGAAACATAATATTCAGATTTATACTTTGCCAGCACACGCACGAAAACAAATGATAACACAAAGCTGAATTGTAACAATACAGTTACCATTTTCTCCTGGGTTGTAAATAGGTTTGTTGGTCTGGATAAAGATGTAGCCCTTTCTGGTGGACAAAGTTATATTTTGTATCTTAGTTCCATGAAGATCAGGGCTTTCTGCCACTAGCTGGACATAATGAGTGGAACTTTCTTTCTGTCTCTTTTTTTCCCTTGCTTTTTTGTATAAGGTTGGATCCACCTACATCAATGGAGACAGACCCAGATAATTTACAAATGTTCACAACAATAATCATTGAAATTCGAAGAAAATAAATACATACATACATACATACATATATATATGACAAATACCACACTGTGTCAATGCACTTGCCATTTTTTGGGGATATCCAGTGGATATATAGTGTGGGAAGAGAGGCCTGATTGGTCTTATGGTAAATGATTTTCCCCTGCATTATTTAGCAATGAGACATGTGTTAGACTTTAATGAAATATGCATGCATGGATATAATACCTTAAGTTTGACCACTGCCTGGTAATTGTTGGCTGCATTGAGCACCACAGTTTCTTGTTTTGAGATGGTCATGTCCGCTGTCTGGTGCTTGAAAAACAGTGTCACGGTGACAGGCTTGGTGGCTTCATGGACTTGGACCGCCACCGTCTCATCCACACCCAGTTGAATAATGTTGGGAGCCGTGATCAGATAGCTGGAACCACACAAACACACATACACACAGACACATACATACACACATACATACATACATACAGTGGAGCACACATAAACGCACACATGCACGTGCACACACACACACACAAACATGCAAAGAAGCACACACAGTATCCACACACATACATACACATACATACACATATATGCAATTAAATATATCAGCCTATAGTGATAAGAAAGCTCAAATATAAGAAAGATCGTCCACATAACACACATAATACACAAAAATCCTAATAAAATAAAGGTGCAAAAAGCAAAACATACAAGCTAATACAGGTTTAGATGTGTATAGAAAAAAACATTTTCCTATGATGTACATTAATGGCACTCACAGTGGTTTCTGTGCACTTGTTGCCATCAGAGTAGATATGATGAGAATCAGAGATAACTCCATCTGGATTGACAACTTGGCCATCTTCATTAGAAATTACAGCCTCCTCTTCAGTTTCAAATTTCCTCCTATTGCAATACTTTCACAAAGACATACAAATTACATAAAATAGCATACACAACCAATTAGAAACGTTAAAACATTGATCTGTATGCCTGCAAGTCTGTAAAAAGTACCATGCACTTCAGGCAGATGAAGAGATTTCTCAATCTCACTGTGCAAAGTTGGCAACGAAGAGGGAGTTTTAGAAAAGGGTCACATGGTTTCCCAGAAATGAGACAGTGTTTTTCTTCCAAAAAATGATAAAAAACAGAGCTGATGTTAACTCTATCTCTTCAGAGGTAACATAGAATAATCAATACAAACGAGAAACTCCCACCATGTCCTTTCATGTACTGAGAGATGTCCTTGTGAAATTCACAGAAGCTTGTCAAACTAAAGCAGTAATGACTCAATTTTCTTGGCAACTTCTTCACAGAAGACAGTGGTATTCACTTATCCTGCGTATTTATTTCCTTAAAAAATAATAAAATAATGCCGAAACAAAAGTGTCTCAAGTACCTCAAATACCTCAAAAACAAGATGGTGTCATAACACGCTAGCTAAGATGTGTATGTTCAAAATTGGCATGGGATTCTATTGACCTCATGTGGTTGCACATCTCAAGGACTGAGCCAATGCTTTCCCAGCAGGTGGACCAGTAAAAGGTCGGACTGTAAATCTGCCTTGTCCAAGGATTGGAAGTTCTACTTCAGTCTGTGTACTTGGCTCCCCTACCTGACCATAACCAAAGCCTTTTACTTACATATATATTCTATGTATCAGTGTAGGATGTGTGTTATTGCACTTATTGAAATGTATTCACAACAGCCCTAGTTATTACAGCATGGGGTGATACGCTAACACATGTTCAGATGCAATCTGTTGTGTGCTGTACTCTTTTTAGAAGTTTCTGGTTTTTGGCTAAATAGAAAATTAAAGTTACAAATACTCCATTCATTGCTTTCAGTTGTCTTATCATTAGCATTAAGATTCTAAGACTGTCTTTCAAGCTCAGTCATCTAAGTTATTGAAGCGTCTGGTTAGTGTGTATCTTTTTGATAATTAAATTGACTTGACTATGAATCATTATGATTTGAGCTTTCCTTCCATCCTGTCAGGTAAGATCTCTCAACTCCCTCTCAAGACAAGATCTGTGAGGACATCTTATTTTTCTTGGAAAAAAAAATCTTTATTTTTCAGACCACATTCACTTTGTGCTCCAGAGGTCTATGTTACAAATACTTACAGTACATTGGCAATATTATAACACTGACCATTCCCCAAAACATCCAAACTATATTTACTGTATTTCTCAATACATATGTATATACATAAATACATACATGTGTACACACACACATAAGCATTACAAGTGTTCAACAGTACCACTCTAACATGATGAAAATGGACCATAAATCAAGAGTAAAAGCTGGGCATACTTAAATGAAGCACAGTGTTTACATACATACATAAGATCAGCAGAAACATGATACAGTAGGATGCAATGCCTGCTTTTTTATACCTTAGATTGCATAGCATTCCTATTTTCAAATAATAAAAAAATGACAGAAGTGATTTCCTGTGTAGTGAAGTGCAGAGTAATACAATCCCAAGGACTCATCTGAAGTCCTTACCAAAGCTCTGGTCTTTGATTTGCCATTTTACAACTGTAGTGTGATTCTCCGTGGAAGTGTGGTAGAGTGGCTTACTTACAGAAATCTGACTTTACATGTCAGAGCTGCCCAAGTGGTGATTCTACAATTGCACTTAGACAGCTACAGTAGGTGACTGCATAACCACTCTCATATGATGGTGGCCGTCCAGCGAGCATAATATAGTACATGATATAATTTTGTTTTGTGGTTCACAGAAAAGAAAAAAAAAACTCATAATGATAAGTATATGTAAAAAAGAAATCCCAGGACTAATTAATTTGTTAGAAATCCTAAATGGTAATGAAATTAATCTGGTCATTATCATTATGATATGAGTGAGATAATATCAGTTTTGAAATGCTGTACAGAAAATGCTTGTTATTTGAAATGAAAAATGTAGGTTGAGGTTAGGGGAAATCTCATAATCTACTTCATCTGATAGTTTTACCGATGGACTGTAATGTATCTGATATCTAATAGTACCATTCCCTTTAAGTTATTGTCAATCACTTTGCTAAGTGTGATGTATTCTAATTCATTTCTTCCTTAATTAACAGATTACAATATTTAAAAAATCGAAAAACAAATAAAATGGCAATATGTCAACAGCACAGCCATGTAGCGGAAGTGACTTGGCCATGAGTTCCGTCCATGTCCACTAAGATAGTAAACATCTTGATTACTCTTCACCTGATAAAAATTATATCTGTGCCTAGCAGCACAATCCTAAAGCTGTACCTAGTATATCTGTGACTGCATTACTGCAGACCAGCTGTCCTGATGGTCAGTTCACTACACTGCTCATAATCAGATTAGTTTTAATAAATTTTATTAATGTTTTAATAAAGTTTTAATCATTTTAATAAAATTGCTTTTCAACTTTTAAAGACTGGGCCACAGCACCACTTAATCAAACTGTTGGGGTTAAAATTGAAATAATTTCAAACATAACATTCATGCGTGATAAAAGTTTTGCTGAGTGTCAAAAATGTTGACAAAAGATGTGATTTCCCTCATTCTCTTCCAGATACATCCCAAAGTTGTTTTAACAAACATTTTAGAAATGTTAAAGATTGAAGGTGGGAAATAAATAAAAAAGAGCAGCAAACATGCAGAAACACTACATGATCAGTGACAAAAAATTATGATGTTCCACATGATATTTGTTCCACAGTAATGTAACCCCACATGGTATTGGTACATGACAGTGAGGTGAGAAATTCAAAAGAAAAAAAAAATTCAATACAATGATCAGTAATCTTTCAGCTACAACAACACAACATGGATTTAATTAACATTCAGTGTTCTTTTCAAAGCCAGGTGTTTGTTTACAGCAAATACATCTCACTAAATTTAATCTGCATTGTTTGAAAGTGTGAAGAGAAACAGGCAATGGAATCAGAAAATGAATAACCTACATGGATGCACGATTTGAAATCTTGATATCTAAGGTTGACAACATTATGAAGTGCACTTACAGTAAAAAAACAGTGAGTTCTTGCAGTATAAATAATACATTGACACTACCAAAATGGCCTGTAAAAAATCCCATCCTTTTCATTGACCCAATACACCTCATCATTTCTCATTGATCCTTAATCTCAGACATCCCCAATCCAAACAAGAGGGGATCTCTAGCACCTTTGGATGAATTAAAACAGTCCTTTGGAAAGACAAACATCAAACCATTATAAATCAAGTGCCTATGTTCAAATAGGGTGACCTGCTATAGACAGGGAGATTGAGCTTCTGTTGTTTTCAGTGACAGCTGAAGTGCCAGTTTTTTTTTTTTTCTTTTCAAATAGCACGAGTTTTCAGATAATTGGCGACCTGAAGATGGAACCAATGCCCTCTTGTGTTCTGTTAAATCTCCCCCCAGCAGTCCCAATGTACAGATCTGAGGCACTTACAAATCAAACGAAACTCATGTCAGAACCTCTTTACGGCACCGGGTCTGCAGCCGTCAATCAGACCTCTGAGCTGTCGTTACCACCGCAGCCTGGCGCCATCATCGGCTCGGTGCTGCTCGACACCTTGGGGGCGTCCTTCTTCTCCTTCCTCCTGGCACACAGCAGCAGGACGACCACCACCACAATGAGGACGGTCAGCAGCAGCCCCACCAGGACGGCCGCGATCATCACGGCGCCGTCGTCGCCGTCGCGGTTGTTGAGCTCGCGCGGGACGATGCCGTCGGCGAACACCTCCCTCTCGGGGGTCTGCCGCCGGTGGCTGCGGTCCAGGGCGATGTGCAGGATGTTGGTGCCCCGGTTGTTCTCGGCGCCGATCTCCTCGGTGATGTCCGGCACCTCTTTGGCCGACCTCCTGGAGCGAGACCCACCTGGCAGAGTCGAGCCGCTGCCCTGCACCAGCAAATGGTACTCCAAGCTCCTTTTCCCAATCCCTCTGTTGGCGTTATCCCTGGAGCGAACGGTGTAGATGGTGTGGATGTACCATTCCCTCCCAGCTGACACCTGGGGGACAGAGCAGAGGAGAGTGGTCTCTAGAGCTGAGACTGAAAGCACGGCAGGCTGCTGTAGGTCAGAAACAGAGACACGAGACAACCGGTTACAACCAACCTGAAACAAAGCCGTGGAATCCAGTCGGAACCCGTCCGAGCCCGGCTGCCTCACTAGGGGCAACGCCTCTGGGTCATCCACCGCCAGGACAGCGTTGAAGCCCACATCCCCAAAGTTCCTGCCCTGTGTCTCAGGCTGAGCTTTGTCCTGCAGCGGATGAAAAGGGGAAACATGATGCTGCACAAGTTCTGCACACAATCCTGAGCTTGCTTTCAATGATGTTCTCATTCAATATGGCAGTAAGGATTGAAGTGTAATCAAAATGGAGCAGAGCAGGCCATGCAGGGAACAGGCAAGTGACTTTGGTAAAGGATTTAATTAAGTTCCCATTAAATATGTAAGTGAGGATTTATTCAGCTGTATAAATGGATAATTTGTAAAAATTGTAACCTATGTAAGTGGCTCTGGGTAAGAGCATCTGCTAAATGACTGTAATGTAATTTAAGTGCAATCAAAACAGCACAAACAATGCAGAGAAGAGGTGAGCGACTTTGGTAAAGAATTTAATTAAGATGGTGACACAGCACCGAGAGCCAGGCTGCTGCACTTACGATGATCTTGAACCTGTACAGCAGGGACGGAGAATCGGCCAGACAGCCAAATTCGAAGTTGGTGGGGTTGTATTTGGGGACATAGCCATCAGCCCCCGTGCACAGGAAGACCTTCTCAATGTTGCAGATGAAGGAGTGGCCAAGGTTCTGCACTGGGTCCACCATCACGCGACCATAGATTATATCACCTGCACGGAGCACAAGTATCCATTTACAATGCTCACACTGAATGATTACTACAATGTATGCAGTTAATATGGTTCATAAACGTATTTTGGATCCAATACCCTCTGAGAAAGCTGTGTCGCTCTCCTGCCCGAATCCCATGGACCCGTCAGACAGCCAGAGTGTCTTCTTGGACAGCAGGAGCATCTGGGTGTTCAGGCTGAACTCTGCGGCCACCGGGTCACTTACCTGTAGAACAACAGACAAAAAGCTGAATTAGGCTGTTTACAGCTGACTCCTGGAACCTGAGGGGAATGCCTGAGACTGGTGTCACAACCTCATTTTTAAACCCTGAACAGGTAGCTATGATAGTCACCTGCTGGAAGCGAATGTCCAAGTCGAAGGTAACAGGCTCCCTGGGGTTGCAGACAACAGGGAAAGTATACTCCAGGCTGGGAGCAGCCGTGCAGGGGATCAGCTTCACTGTGTACGTGCCCGAGTAGTCTCTCACCTGCAGGGAGCGGCGTGAGGAGAAACAAAGGTGGAACCTCCATAGGTAAGAGGAGATCACCGTTCACTTTGCGAAACCACTCAGAGAAACAGGTACATTACAGTAAAGTAATCCAGAAATGTTGGATCACATTAGCTCAGGAAAAAATGCATCCACAGGATTTTGCAAGTACTGGAAACGAGAAAAAGGAATCTGGTATAGCATTCTAAAATTAAAAAAACAGGAAAAGTTATATTATGTTACATATGTTACAAGGGTGTAGGGCAGCTTACAGCAAAGTCTGAGATGAAGGTCCACTGCTGCATGGGCTGGTTGTAGGTGGGTTCGCTCCTCACCAAGGTCAGATTGAAGGTCAGGCCCGGGTGATCCGGGCACATTATCATCGAGGTCAGAGAGGAGGCTGGGATAACAAGACACATGAAATGCTACTACAGACTGGATGAGGCTGACAGCAGGAAATGCATTTTTTACTGTGTTACTTTGGGGTGCTGAGGCCAGCACAGTAGAGGGACTGGTGAACTCACCGGAATGTGATGTCACAAACAGACCCCTGAAACGGGCCTCGGTGCGGAAGTTGACCACCAGACGACCCTGCTCATTAATGCGCATGCTGGTTGGGTACAGAGCACCTGTGACACACAAGAAATAAATGAGTACCAGACAACCACGATGAGGATGATATTCATTAAATCTAATCTGTTGAAGGACATTAATGCAATTCACCAGTACCTATAACAGGCTTGATTTGACCTGAAAGGTCTTGCTAATTGAGGCAGCAGGAGGAACACTTCATGTCGTATTTGAGAAGCTGTACTGCTAGTCCATGTCGTAGCAAACCTGTGGCATTTTGCCTGTTCCAAATAGAGGACACATAGATCTTACCTGATTAGTCCTCTCACCGTATTTTTTTTGGTTGTTGTTGCTTGAATAACAAGTGTGTCAATCAGATAAATAATTCAACACCCAAAGAGGATCCTTTGACTTTAATTTTAACTCAGGTAGTAACTAATGTAAGCACTAAGGCATTGTTCAGTTCAGTAAAGATAAATTAATCTTGACAAAGGTAAAAAAGCATAAGGCAAGGTGGAGCAAAGCCTAGCAAAGAATCTCCATTTGCAGTCTACTGAGTAATTTCTATGTATGTCATCACGTGCCCCTCCCTGCACACATGAAGAACAGAGAGTAAACCTATCCACACAGTCAAATAATCAGTGGATCTATGGAAAAGGTACACAATGTTCTGATGTTAAGAAAAGGGATGCTTCCTTACCATGTAATCAAGAGAAAAGGAATTAGCTTTTCGGTGGCATGGATTCTTCCAATAATGAATTGTTTGATAGCTAATCTAGCTGGCAAATGAAAACAATATCAGTTTAAAGGAAGGATTTGTGTCTTCTCTATTCTGAGCTCATATTATCAACCTATTAAGTTGCCACTATGGTGCACAAATTTAGGGTGATGCAGGGTGGGGGTAGTCATCATTCAAGCTATAATGATTTCACACCAACATCACACCAAAATGTTCCATCACACAAACCGTATTTCACCTTGCACCTGTTTTCCTACTTTTTTTCCAGTTCTCAGACTTGCCTTGCAGTTCTGCTTCCGGAGGACTGCCAACACCGTCCTTCCACAAGATGGCAGTGTCATACACGAAAGTGAGCCGCAGCTCGGACTGCAGATCGAAGTGCTGCCAGCCTCCAGCCCCCACTGGGGAGTGGAACACGTAGGACACATGGAGGGGAACCCGCAGTGTCACATACGACTGGACCAGGTTCAGCACCTGCCGGCCAATCGGGAGAGAAGACATCAGACCCCATGCAGTTTTCCCGCCATGAGCACGGAGTCCATTTTGTGTCCTTCTGCGTTATTGTAGGATAACACTTCTCATTAAACATTATTATGTAATCCGACAACTCATACAACACATAATGCCATATTTTTCGGTACTGGTGACTGCTTATTGCAATGAACAAACTGTCACAGTTTTAGAGTCATTTTCTCTCTTTCTGTCAGTTAATGCTTGCTTTCATAAGTAATGTTTAGGTCTCTCAATGCTAATGCTTGACTTACACAGTATAATACATAACTTATGAGGATGTTACTGTATGCTGGCAAAAGTCCCATATAAAATGGGCAATTTGTTAAAACGTTTTAACAATCCTTTGAGAATTTTCTAAAAGATCGTGTACAAAATCTATTTAACATGGGGGTTTACATTGGCTTTGGCATTTGCGTTGGCAGCTTTCCAGAGGGACGTGATTTTCTTTCAGCCTAAAGCCCAAATCAGGATGTATTGCAAACCCTAACATTTTTCAGAGCTTCCTCCTCTGTTTTACATCCATTCTCATTTCAGCAGCCTGTGGGCAATCGATCGTCCTACATCAAAAACCCAGGACGCTCCATTTGCCTACCAGAATATAAAACAGTAATTTCAAACAAAAGATTCCCACAATCATTACGCTAATACATTATTCATAACGTTAATTTTTTCCTCCCCAAGATCTTTGACTGAAACTGCTGACGGAGGGAGATGAAAAGCCTGATGTAACAGCTCCGGCCCCTGACGGATCTGTGGGGTACCCCGGCGCTCGTCTCCACTCCGTGACCTCCGGAGTTAATATCCGCCGCCTGCGCCGGCCGGCCGCTGCGGTCGTGCACAGACCTGCTCTGCCTTCGGGTGCAGATAACCGAAGGCATAAATGATTTGCTAGCCCCCTGACACTGCACGCCGGGGGCCGGGCGCATTCCTGCGCGGCCATCTAGCTCCACAACAAAAGGGGCCTCGGCACAACAGGAGTCCCCCCAGGCCTCTGCCCCGCGAGACCCGTGTCACCCCGGAGGACCGGCCTGCGCCGGTCTTTGTCCCCCGGCAACAATGAGGGGAACAGCAAATGAGGCGCTAAGTTTCCCCATCCCCTTTTCATCGTACTAATTACAATCGGTGACATCGGACTTAAAGCGACCGATGTCAGGGCTAAAAAGCAGGTCTCGCCTGGTTCAGCGGGTGTGGTGTGTGGGCGCTTTTTTTTGTTGCCGTTCCCATTTGCGATCTGACTCAGGCTCATTTGAACACGGGCCATCGTACGTCAGACTCGCAGCGTGAGACTGAAAGGGGCATAAAGGACAGAAAGGAACACAACAGAGCACTTCCCGCTGTGGTAAATATCTTGCCAATGGCTATGGTAACAAAACATTCTTGTAGCCCCTGATGAAGATACACTGTGTACCAAGTCGGTTGTTTTCCCTGCTGTCATATCGAAGTAAAGCTTTGGACTGTATACAGTGCGTGATCTGTCCATCAGCCTAGCTCACTTTTCCCACGGTCACTGCAGAAAGATCTGTGTCCCTTAACAACACATTTCACTGCACGTGCACTCCTCCGCCTCCCTGCAGTAAATGTTCATCTATTTCTGGACTGCAGCTTCTGGCTTCCCTGTCATTAGAGTGGATTTTAACTTTATGATTACCAGAATAATATTATAAAACAAGGATTACAAAACAAATGCCTTCTAATTACTGTGCACACACTCCTTGGGCTGTCAGTGAATCAGTACATTTGGAGGTTACACATGAAGACAGAAAACCCTGACCACTCTTTGCTGTCATTTGCATTTTTGACTGGCAGGTATCAAAGGTTTGGTATAATGTGTTGTCCAGTGTATAGTTTTTCTAGAGCATTACTTTCTGTTTTAACAGAAGCCAAGATGTTTGGCTAAAGGCAAAAATGCTTGAATCAAACTTCAGAGCTGCAACAGTGGGAGAGAAACCTTACCTGGAATTCTATTATTTTAAATCTTCAAACATACAAAGCAATAATTCTTTTCTGTCTGTTATGTTTTTCCTATCTTCACAGAAAGAAATTCTAGGACAGAATATTTGTATATACAAATATATACAAAAAGAAACAAATCTACAATGTCATAATTTCTGTTAATTCCACAATTACATATGAAGAATAATGATAATGTTAAATGAAACTTGTAGCAGTTCTGGGCTCTTTCCACAAGAGATCACTGTTTGTCAGTAGCAAACTAAATGCAGTCTCTGCCTTAGCTGGCTGCAAGCCAGAACAATTTCTTCAGACACAATGCACAAAAATGTACAAATACTTCACGATAATATTTATTTTACTGAAAAAACTACAAACTTGCCTCTCAATTATACTTACGTAGCCAATTATAATCAGAGCACTATAGCCAGAAAAGTACTTCCAATCAGGGAGAGGCATTATTTAAATTAAGCCTAATTCTGCAAAATGGAAACCCTGCAAAACAAAGAAAGGCCTTCAATCTATGCACCAGCAGTTCCCAAAATCAGACACTATTTGCAGAAATGCTGTCATGCATAACATAATATACAAAAATCACTTCAAACAGTTTCAGAAAGCACTATATTTGTTTCAAATGTAAGGTTATTAGATTTGCTGGCAAGTTAAAAGCATTTGAATGTTTTCCAGGGATTTGATTTCTTTAAATAACATTCTTAATGCTTTATTTACAATCACCACACACATTATCTTGTCCATGCTATTCTGGGGTCACAAACTGCTTTCGGTGTCGAAACGGGGTCATGCTGGAGAAGTGTTTGAGAGGCACTCCTGTACACCCATCCCCTCCCCCATAGCCTTAAGGGGTTCTGCAGTAAATATTTAACCAAAGTTGTGCACTGACATACCAAAGTATGTCAGGAGAGGCTCCTTGGCAGACAATTTACAGTGAGGTGACCCGCTGAAAAGGAACTAACATGCTAACATCGCATGCCGATCGTGCGACCCGGGGTAATCTTTATGACGCAAATCACTTTTAATGAACTGAGAGCAGACTGAGGGAGCGAGTTTCCATGGTGAATGCCAATGAGGGGAGCACACAGGCATGTTTACAGAGAGGTAAAGGGGGGAGTTTAAGAGGAACCCCTGTCTGAGCAGGGTGGCACCTACAGTATAACCCCGCAACAAAAGCGAAATAAGACTCGACACCCTTTATAAGCGCCGCCCCGACTTCTGACCCGTGTAGCCCGGCGGGTGAATGGAAGTCTCCGTGAGGAGAAGCTGGCTTCCATAAAACAACACAGATGCTCAGTGTTTGCTGAGCGTTTGGTTAGTCATTACCCGAAGGTCAACACAAGGCACGTTACAACAATGCCACAGTGCGGGGGCCAAGCTTTACTGCCTGTCTGCTGCCTGTGTGCCATACTGAGGACACGGTCAAGAGCAAGCTATTAAATGGCCTGTAAACGACACTGGCGTGTGAGAAAGATCACTGGGAGAGAAAGAGAGCGGAAGTCAGGGAGTGAAGACTTCCTAAACGTGAGTCCCTGCAGCTAGGCTCTTATGGTTCAAAGTGGATTTCCTGCAAGTTAAAAAAATACCATCAGGGCACTGAGGGGAGCTTTATCTGAGTCACCGACTCAGCTCTCCATTAGCATTGCGTTGGCTCTCTCTGTGTTGCTAGCAAGCGGAGAAAGGATAATAATTCTTTCAAGCAGGCCAAAATTCCCCTGGCCCAGGCCCGCGTTGGCAGCACCACTCACCTGCCCGTCGGTGCCAATGGTGCCACCGCAGTCGGTCAGCAGCTCGGACATGTCGTAGTAGCTGACAAACTCCCACAGACAGGCCTCCAAGTTGAGGTTCCTGTAGAAGCGCAGTGTGCTGGAGCTCCTCAAGGGGGTGCTGTACTGGTAGGGCGCGGTCTCCCCGATCACCTCCGGGTTCTTGGTGGCGTCGGTCAGGAAGCCGTAGCGGGTCTTCACTTCGTTGTAGTCCAGTAGGTTAGAGCAGCGGTGGTTTCCCACCCGGGTCCCGTCAGGGCTTAGCGTGAGCTCGAAGTTGGACAGAGGCCGGGTGGACACCACCGGCAGCATCCCTGAGAGTACGGAGAGTCAGAGTGAGAGTTAATAAGGGAGAAGAATCAGAGTGGGGGTTGATAAGTGGGGGAGAAGAATCAGAGTGGGGGGTTAGTGAGAGAGGAGTCAAAGTGGGGGTTGGTGAGAGAAGAGTCAGAGTGAGGGTTGATAAGGGAGGAGAATCAGAGTGGGGGTTAGTGAGAGAGGAGTCAAAGTGGGGATTAGTGAGAGAAGAGTCTGAGTTGGGGTTTGTGAGAGAGGAGTCAGAGTGGGGGTTGGTGAGAGAAGAGTCAGAGTGGGGGTTGATAAGGGAGGAGAATCAGAGTGGGGGTTAGTGAGAGAGGAGTCAGAGTGGGGGTTACTGAGAGACACCATGGGAGAAGGAAGAGTCTGACTGGGGATTAGTGAGACAGAGCTGGGAGAGAGTAGAAACAGACTGGTGGTAATTTTGAGAGACAAAACAGGAAGAGAAGAGTCTTGTCTGTCTTACTACAGCTTAATGCAAGACAGATCTGCACAGACATGACAAAGCTGCACTGCTTTTCACTCTAGGGTACATGCATGAACAATCATAAGCTGTGGAATCAGATAGGCTTTCGGCTTTAAAACGCTTAAACAGATCACAATAAAGGACCCAACAGCGCACACAGCATGTTGAATGTTATCATGCGTAGAGGTGCTGGGGGCTCTTCCCTACAGCAGAGCAGACAGATAATTCAGAGCCTCCCCACAGGACCTCTCACCGTCCATGTGAGGCATGGTGACCGTCAGCTTGATAAGGTTGGGGTGGTCTGGATCCTCCGGTCCTGTGTAGCGCAGCTTGGCAGAGAAGGGTTCGGCGCCCACTGTTCCCACTTTACGAGGCTGGCACATGCCTGACGGGACACACAAACGTCACCACGATCAATAACCACAAACCCCACAAATCACCATACTTCCTAACTGTCAATCTGAATTCAAAGCCTTAGATCTTATAGTAAGAAGCAGTAGATTTAGAATATAATTGCACCAATGGATTAACAAAATACTATTAGGTTCAGCAGCTGTTGAGGGAGAGATCTTGCAGTATCTTAGGTAGGAACGCTATCTATAACCTCCAGAAATCAGTGAGAAAGAGATCAATCTGTAACTTGGTCATGGATGTTCTGTATCTATACCTGTGGCTGGTGGGAAAATTTTACACATGGATAGTGCCTACAGTATAACATTCTGTAGATGGTCAGTCAATGTATTATCATAGGCAGATGGTGTGTATGACTTCTTGTAGTCACTCAGAAAGAGATCTGTCAGTGATTAACACGTCGAGAGTGCTGTTTACCTCCTGCAGCTGGAGGAAAAAGGCTTTGTCAGTGCCTACAATTTAACTTTCTGCCACTTGTGAAAAAGGGGTCGGTCACACTCAAGTACTGTGCTTGTAACTACTTCACCCCTGGAGTGTGTTTTGGGCATGGGGTTGCGGGGTGAGGGGTAGAGTTCCGGCTCTCACCCTCCTCCACGCTGATGGACATGATGGGGCTGCTGAGCTCCAGGCCCTCGTCCCCGTTGGAGTTGACGGCGCGGGCGGCGCACTGGACGCGCGAGCCGGCCTGGAAGTAGATGGAGTCCAGGGTGATGAGCTTGGAGGAGGTGAAGAAGGTGTTGAAGTCCACCTCCCGCATGGGGCTGGTGACGCCGTCCGTGCCCGTGGGGGCGCTGACCAGCCAGCGGTACCGGGTCAGCGTGTCGTTGATGTGCTCGCTGGAGCAGATGGAGCCCGTTTTGTCGTAGTCTGAGTATTTGGGGTTGCAGGCCTAGCGGGAGGGAGAATATGACAATGATACATTAAGAAGCAAACACATGCTGTGGGCTCTACATGATGACTGTAGGGTGCTCGCTTAGAGATTACATTTACATTACATTACATTCATTTAGCAGAAGCTCTTATACAGAGTGACTTCCAGCACAGAAGAACATAAGTGTATCCATTCAAGTTGAATAAACAGTGTCAGACCAGGCTCACAACACTCCAAGACCAGTGTGTGTGAGCATAACACTATTAAAGCCCTTCACTAAGTTAACTAAGTGCAACCTGACTAGACAAGGGAAGCCACATATACTACCATATATCAGTTGCTAGATCACAGAATCCAAAACACATGGCAATACTACACGTAAAATACACAGCAAATACTACAAGTAGCAGGCGTTAGGGGGCAGGGCTGAAGGGCTGACTTCTTGTAAAATAGGTATGAGAACCATAATGGGGATACTGGTGTATGACTTCTTTATTCTTTAGCCTCCTATAATCTGATTGAACTTCTGCACAATTCACCATGCAGCCAAAGGTATTATTCAAAGCAGTAATCAGCTCCCCTGTTTAATCCTACGCTTTGGACAACTGCTTATGGAGTTGCGTTCCCTCCTGCTCTGCCTGTATGCAACACTGCAGAAAGGAACGGCTTGGCATACCGTCACACAGACGACAGGAAATCCGGCTGCAGGGGGCGTATCTCTGGTCCTGCCCGTGTCATCGTACTGCAGCAATGACACCACCTGGGGCACGGAGGGGAAGGTGACGTCCGCCATGCTGTTGGTCTCCTCGATGTAGATGATGGCTTTATTCATCTGTCAGGCGACACAGGAATACGAGCCATTATGAGGAAATACAAGTCAAAGCTTGTTATTTTTTATCAGCTATGATTTTGCATGCTTTTCAGTTAAACCAGCAGAAAAAAAACATCTTAGGTTTGTATTCTGTTGTTTAAAAATTTAAAAAAGAAAGACTTGGCAGGGGAAAAAAAAGTTTAATACTTTCACTAGAAGCTAATCTTGGACCAGATGTGAAAAAGAAGGCATAAACAAGCTTAACCACTACAGGCACCAGAGCGTTGATGTGATAAATTATCTAAGGCACTGAAGTTGGGTAAGTAGAAGGAGATAAAATGCATGATTTTACCAAGCATATCCTGCAATTTATTCTCATGCAAGCTTCAGCGACAAATAATAATTGTTTATCTGGCTCGGGCTTGCATTTTTCAGTTATTGTGGCTTTTATTGTGGGACATATTTTTCTGTGCTTTTAATTACTAAGGTGGGTCAGTATTCATTTTAAAAATACACAGTGATTGTTCACAAAAGCAATGTGCATGTAGTTTTGGACTGCAGTAACCACAATGAACAGACTCAAGTGCCACAAGGCTTGTTGTCTTGCTACCCCAGGCTGTGTCTGCATGCCCAAACAAACACACCAGCAGCTTTCAGAATGAATGCAGACTTTCTGAGAACATTGGAATCCAAATTTGAGGTGCATGTTTGAAATGTTTTACCAAAACGTGTTCCTTGATGGTGGCGGTGTTTTATCTATTAAAATAAGACCCGGACTGAGCTGCCCAGGGTTGTTTATAACATTAGTAACTAGGTTTAAATGGGAAAGCATGAGCCTAATTCATTTCCCAACCTGGGTCTCGGCCACCATGTTCTCATCCGGCTTCAGGTGCACGGTGAAGGCCTCCCTCATCTCTCGAATGCCGTCGAACAGGATCTCCACCTCCACAAAGTGCTGAGTTTCACCCTCCTGGAACTGAATGTCTGGTGAGGGGACAGAGGTTTCTCTACTTTAACACAAGTGAATCAAACCGAACAACCCTAGTTATTAGATTCGATGGGCTGTAAAAAAAATTCCACGGTGAGAGATCAAGGACAGACTTATTTGAAATAGGTCTGGCGAAAACATTACAGGATGTTTTGCACATTGCTGAGGCTGCCACTGGCCGGCTTTTTGTTTAGCAAGCTACCTTTCCTCTAGAAAATATACTTCATATATGCACCTGTTGATAAGAGCGAGTTGGTAAAGGCATTCTACTTTATATTCCAATTCATCAAATGACTCACTATTGGACATTCAGTGTCTGTTGTGACATATGCAAAGAATGCCGTTATTTTGTCACACCATCTGTTCATAAGGGCATTTTCATTTTAGTGGCAATTCAAGAAATGATTCAGTAATGAACATCTGTACTTGTTGGTATAATCTACATCCATTAACATACACTTCCAGGACTATCTTTCAAAATAAATTGTCTTTGGGCACACATTGTAAACCGTTTATGAAAATGATACAGTTAAACACCTCTCATCAATCACAAGAATCTATGCCTTCTTACCCAAACACATTTGAACCATGGAATACTCTTTTCAGGACGCCAGTGAATTCCAAAGGATTTCATTGTCATTACATAACATGAAATTCTTTTCAAAAAATGTTTTAAAGCAATGTAGTGTGTACATGTTCTATAGAACCTGAAGCAATGTATCCTTGAAATGTGGGAAAGGAATTTAGCATGCTTTCTCTATGCACAAACCACAGGAGAAATGTTGCTATGCATCTTGCTGGAAGTCCTTACCACTGCATAAAAATTAGTAATGCAATGGATTTGTAGGTGGTAAGGAGATCTTCTCTTACAAAAAAAGGAGAAGATTTGTCTGCGTAGACTGTAAAGAGATTCTGTTTCAGGGTAGATTGCTTTATTCATTTTGTTTCTATTTGCAGTTTCTGCATTCCAGAACAAGTTCACATGTTCATCTCTACCCACTTATTTTGCATAATTATTTTCTATTGTTCCAGGCAGGAAAATGTTTGAATTGTGGCTTAATACCTACTCACATTTTGAGCGACAGTGCACTCTTGCTGCATTATTTAATTATACTCAAATATGCACTGATTGTTGCAACCCACTACCGCAGTTCCAGATAGGATGAATCTGCTATGCTTGTGGCTTTAAAAATGAAGCCCTGTTTGTGCTTGTGTTGAACGCCCGCTCACCCTCAGATACAGGGTGGTAGTCCTCCCCCGAGTTGGCGGATCCGTCCTTGGTGTGGACACGGACGATGGATACTTTGGACGTGTCCCCCACCCTGAACACCGGGATCCTCACCACCGACACCTGCCCCGCCTCCTTCGGCTCGCTCACGCTGAACTTGGTCTCCCCGAACTTGATGATAGCCCCTGGGAAAACACGGGGGGTTTCAGAGATTCAGGGCACTGCATCCAGAATAGCTCTGACTTTTATTAATCAGCGGGTAGCTGTTATCAGTAAAAGGACAGAGCACAGCACAAGACTTTGATAGCGGCCTCTCCCTGGGTTTTTTTTCGCACCCGAGGCAACGCTGCGGAACGAGAACAGAAGTCTGTTAGCTTGTTAACGCCAGCGAGGGCCCTTACTGTCTGAGTCGTCCTTAATCTTAACGAGCGTCTCGTTCTGGGCCCCGATGGACGCGCCGAACGGGGACTCGCTCTTGGGGCTGCCCAGCACCAGCCTCAGCTCCTCGTCCTCCTCGTGGATGGAGTCGTCCACGAGCGTCAGGACGCACGGCTTCTCCACCTCCCCTGAGCACAAAGAGAGAGAGGGTGGCCATGAGGCGCCGTGTACCGATCCCATCCTTTCCCAGAACTTTCAGCCTGCGTTTGTTAGCAAATATCCCGTCGCTTCGCAGTGGAATGAATATTCCAGCAGCGCACCAAACACGAAAACAAATAAACCCAGAACCTCAAAGCGTACGAAAAACTGTCTGCACCGGGTCCAAAACAGCTGATAAAAGAGACAAGCGGTAATAACGAGCTGCTTTTTCTGCGCAATCTCAATCTGTCTTTCCTTGTGAGATGAAGAGTGGAGGCCATATTACCTCAATGCGTCTAACTAACCACTTCACAGAGATAATCATTTGATGACTGAGTATCTTGTGCAGTGAGGAGGGATGATTGATACCATTCCCACTCCCACTTAGCCTCATTTATTTTAGCACAAAGAGACTTTAGAGCAAGCTTATCAAATGAAATGTGTAATTAAACATTGCTGTAGTTCTCATTATTCATAGCATAGCAGAGAGGCTCTAAATAGTAAGCAGCAGATGCTGGGAGTTGAAAGGGTGCACTATAATATATTTTGGAATGGTACACATAATCCAGTGAAGTCCATGAAAGCAAGTGACATGTAATCGATAAGAAACCCCTGCACTCCCAGTTTTTGCCCCTCCCCCCAGCCCTCTGGCAGCTTTTTACCTGGCAGAAAGGTGATGACCGAGGCGTCTGTGTTGGGCCGCTCGTTGAAGTCCATCATGACCTGCGCGGAGCCCTGCCGGGTGTAGCAGCGCACCGTGGACTTGTAGCCGAGGTCACCGCTGCGGAACACCATGGCTGACAGCTGACCCTCATTCTCATTGGCCATGTACATAGCATCACGGAACTGGACCTTGGGAACTAATGAAGGGGGAAAAAGGTCAATGAAAATGTCAATCAACTTTATAACTTTACAATAATATTACAAGACAGGATTCTAGTGCCAGTATTCTCCCTCTAATTCCAAAGAGTAAAATGGATCATGCACCTAATGATCTATTTTGAATGTACAGTCTACAGTCTACATAGAGGGCATGCTCATGAACTTGGAAACACTGTGCTAGCATAATAAGTTGTAGTAATATGTGATGCTATTACTCATTCTTTAGAAGTAAAAGGATGCTGAGGCCTACTCACGGTCTGAGAAGGAGTCATTGATGAAAATGGTGGCCTTGTCCGGCTCTCCCAGGATGGCATTCATGGGCATGCGGAGGACCAGCTCAAACCGCTCTGGTCCCTCGAGGACGGGCTGCCCCAGGTCATCCAGGATGGTCACGCGGAAGGTCTGCATGTTCACCCCGGGGGCGAAATCCAGGTTTCTGCTGATTCCAACATAGTCCACACCAGCTGGAGCACAGGGGCACAGAGGGATTTGAGTCAGTTACGGACATCAAGCTTTAAACTAAGCACGTATGGTCTTCTCTCAATTTCACTTTTAAATCAGTTCTACCCCGCTGCTTGTTAGAATTGTCATTACTGTTCAACTTCCAGCGATACAAAATGAGCTTTTTGTACAAAAAAAGCAAAGATCAGAACCTTACTTGGGAGAATGAACTTTGCATTCTCACCAAGACAGTGCGGACTGCTTGGAATTTGTCACAGGATTAAGGCGTCATTGCTGGGCCTTGGGTATCTTTAAAGGCATGATCAGGTTATTCAGTTGCCCGGCTTTGAAGGGCCCGGGCGTTGATGGCATACCCTTGAGCCTTTCTCTTTTTCCCATGCGCATATGACCCAGTAATGTGCGCCAGTTCGGAGCTTTCGCTTCCACCGAGGCCGGCAGTGATTAGATAACGAAGAAACAATATTTTGAAAGAGGAGAGAAAAGAGAGCACCCGCAGAAAGGTGGGAGAGGGGGGTATAAAGACCGCTGACGGCAGGAGATACGGGAGGAGGTGGAGATGGACGTGGAGACAGACTCCAGGCTCGCCGCGTAGTTTATTCCCTTAAGCAGAGGGGTGTGTTTGAGCCCCAGCGTGAAGTTAAAGCGCTGCATTCCTCAGGCTCTGCCCTCACTCGAAACGAACCCCCGTCCGCGCAGATCACACTGCCCCGCACCTATCTACCGCCCCGGGGCACTTCAAACCCACTGCCGCTCCACCGTGTTTGCATTCCTCCGTCCGGCCCACGTTCCCCCCTGCGGGACACGGCCCGCGCGTTTCTCCTGTTTTCGGTCTTCCCAAAAAAAGCAAACCTTTTCCCTGCAACCACTGAAGCTGCTGCTCTGTGCGTTCTCACCCCTTTCAGGCTGGTCTGTTTCTCTCCCTCTCTAAGCCTACACAGCCTTACCCGCAAGCCTGCAAAAACATGGCTGAGATTAGTTTAATAAACACTGTCATATAGGATCTTGTGAAAACATGCTGTTAATCTCTGTCCCTGAGAGAATACAGTATGATTTAAATACCCTTTAATAATTTAGGAGTATACGATTCTGACAGCTGGAGATTACCTTACCTATAAAAATAAAAACTTGACCCAGTTCTGCAGAAGAAAGACTACTCCTATACACTCCTCTGCATTCATGCCATATATAATTCATGCCCACAATCCATAAACATTTTCACATGGAAACAAAGCTGATGCGATGAATACTTAAAATCATGTTGAAAAACTAATCTTTTGTATATCAGAAGTACTTTATCCATTTACAAAAACTGCAGAAAATTATTATTGAACCTCATCACTCTTCATGGGCATGGTGGCTTTGTGAAGATTTGACAGGCTTGCAATTTCATGTCTGAGCATCGCCGTGTGACTGCTAATACTAAAGAACACCTGGGTGCCCATGCACTGTAAGAGCCCTTACTGTTCGAGTGACACCCACCTTCAGCTGACACTGGGTCCGTCTTGCGGGACCGCACCGTGACCGTGGCAGTTTTGGAGAGGTCGGTTCCCGTCCTCCACACCCGCACCTCCACGAAGCCGTCGCTCTCGTCCACGTGGTACTCCGTGTCGCCAAAGTAGAAGACAGGCGCTGAGGAAAGGCAGAGAGACGGAGGGGTCCATTGGAAGAGTGCTGCAGTAAAGTGTTTCTCCGCAGAAACCCGGAGTGCTTGATCTCTGAGTCAAACAATTAGTGTTAAAATGGCTTATTATGGCTGCAATTACCTGCAATCACCAGCGTACGAGTGCACGTGTGTACTAGCGGACTAGCTTGTAGCCAACAGTGTAGCAACATTAATTGCTGCTTAAAAAGCCTTCCTAAATCCTCTCAACAATTATGTGCTTTTACAGTTTCACAGCCATTTTAGTGGTGATAGGAGGCAATAATCATAAAGAGGGAGCAGATACAGTCCTCTCCACCTGAGTGGGAGGTCTGGTGCAGTGTGTAGATCTGCCAAGTGTTCTTTAAAAAAGCAGAACTGATTTAACCACCCAGGCACTCACTCACTCCCATTCACCCTCGACTTAGGCATCATCAAATATGTCCACCTCCACTAAAAAGCTATTGTAACCCTCAGCCTGCTAATGTGTCTGATTCTGTGCCCCGCTATGAAATAACTCCTCAGCTCCAAGACTTGCTGTCTTGAGTAGTTAGGGTCTCAGAATTCTGACAAGGCTTCTGCTAAGCACTCACTTTTTTAAGGCCTAACGCAATTGCCATGTTTAAACAAGAACTACTATGAAGTGCTGAGCTACGCTATGGTAGGATGCCAGGACTGGACAACTCCTCCTGGGTCAGTGGCAGGTATTGCTAAGTGAGGTAATCCTAATGCAGTACTCCTCATATCCTGAGCAGGAAGACCTGCAGAGCTCTAGAAAAAATAAACAGAGCTAATGCCTCTGCCAAATCAGAGTAACCATAGTCCACAGGAACTTCAAACAGTGATACTGTACACCTCGTGACATCTTCTATCCTGGCTTCACTGATCTGTCAAAGAAATGACAGTTTGACTTGACAAGATACCATGGTCACTGAGGGAAGGACTTAACTTCTGCAGTCAAGACTCAAGGTGATGGCTCCACCTGCCAAGACTGTATTGTGTCCCTGTGACAATGAACACCATAGCTCATATTCCGCTTGTGTTTATATAATCACCTACATATCAGTGTGGGGCTGAGGTACTGCATGTGTTCCATAGATGGGTCACTTAAACAAAGAACTTGCTGTATTACATTCAACAAAATGAAAGAGACTCCAGAGACCTAAACAGTTCATACAAATAATTACATTGTGTGATGTCTATATTAAACAAATAGAAACATTTGGACTGAAGAATCTGTAACTTTCCAACTTGGCATGACACGTTTTAGGTGCCCAGTTTTAAGAGAGAGCAAGCCACTTAAAAGTGTGATCAGTAAAAGAACTGTCAGCTGTCCTTACCATAGCACTTCAGAAATGACTAGCACAAAGCTATAATGTTTAGATCAGTTTGTACTACTTTTCATACCTTTCTAAGACATCAGTCATGTTGACCTGACTGTGTACTTCAAACTTAGAAACAGTTCACCCAGATCTTAAAACATTTGCATGTAACATCAGACTCCAGGATAAAAATACTCTGTGGCAAACACCCGAGATGCGTGGGTCACAGAAAAACAAGACACAAAAATGCCCTTGAAGCACCAATCAGACAAGAGGCCTGCGTGAGAATCACAGTGGGACAAACACATTTTTCTCCATAATCTGTGCAGCTGTGACGTTTTAATGAGGAGTGTGCACCATGTCTACACCGTCAGGCTGCCGGCGTCTGTCCCAGCAGACAAACCAAACACCCCAGGGCACAGTAAGACCACGGTGCGTGCTTTGGCAGTAATCGGACCCCGATAGCCTGGGGTTGGCTGCGCGGGGGACCTGGGTTCTTTCGCGGCGTCGTGGTAATCAGATAAGGTTCGTTTGTAAAGCAGACAAACAGCAGGCTTCAAAGGGCCACGGCCCATTAGCTGAAAGGTAAACCGCTGGCTCCAGAACAGCCCACCTACCCCTTTTCTTAGCAGCCCCACCCTTATCGTGTTACTTGTGTGGAAGCCATCCCAGGTACGGGTTCACCTGTGCCTGACACTCTTGGCTTCCCCAGAGGGCCGGTTCACGGGGGTGCAGAGGTATGGCATTCTTCATGACACAAAGCAGGTCCCGGGAGGCACGTAAGGCCATGCTGGAGAGGAGAAACCCACTGGAGCGTGTCTATGTGTGTTGCCCTGTGTGTTGTCACGATCAAACCTGCTCGTGCGGCGGACCCCACAGCTAATCGGTTTCGGTCTGAGAGGGGCGCCGGCTAATGAGGTCACAGATGGATCTGAACTTCATTCTCCTCCATCGCTTCCTCAACTCTGCAGATAGCACGCCTCCCTACATGATGACAGACTGACAGAGGGAAGAGTAGCTGTCTCCTGCTTCCCCTGAGAAAACCACTTTCACTCCCGCACTTGTCTTACGAGTTGGTTCGCGGAGACAGGCTGTATTTTCGGAGTCGCTCTGTATAAAATTCTGTCAAACGGAAGCCTGCCTTCAAAGGCCTGGCTCTCATTAGACTGCTGCTGGCTTGTTTACATTTCAATATTTTTATGAAATTTTCCCACATGAAATATCTTTTCTTTTCTCAAAACTTTAAACCCTTTCTTCTTCACAAGATTCACTCCTCGATACTGCATAAAGTTTCGGTGCAGACTCTAAACCCACCTATTCAGACTACATGTCCAAACTCTAACCTCTCCCCCTCCCAATACTCTGCTAAAAGATAGTAGGTGTAAAAAAACCTCTACATGTTTGTCTTGAAATGAAAGATATCTCTGAACCTCAGTTTTGCCTTTAGTCAATCCAAATAGCATCATGAGAATGGGGTCATCCATGCACATTATTTCATAATCTTTGAGGCAAGGATATTTGCTTCTCTAAATTAAAAATTGTTGTGTGGAAAAACTACATTAGAGAATGGTGTATGGAAGGATACTGAAGTTAATAGTGCTCGAGGCAGGTTATAATTATTGCCTTAATTCAGCATGGATCAACACTTGATTTACTCTTAATATTAAACTATTGAAGGAACAAATTAAAGGTTCTTCGCTCGATGCCATTAAACTGTGACATCAAATGCACATAATAAAAGTAAAATTATATTTATATTCACAATTTGCTGGAAGCCAAGCTTCCCATGGTGAAACACAATTCCCCATACTCAGGTCTCTGTGAACCTGCGCTTGGCAAACGCTGCCTTTTGGCCATGTTCTGAGCATCTGGAGCAGATATTAGGGAGCGCGGCAAGTAGTCAAACAGGCTGTGCTTTGCCAATAGAGGTCTCCCACCAGCACAGATTAAAAGCAGCGAACTTCGGGTCCTCCGAGCTCTCTGCACTCTGCTTCTTCCCCCATCGGCTCTAAGTGCTTTTTGGAAACTATTAGAAAACAAACCAATCACAAGGCGGCGGCGGGCAACATTTGCGATGGTAAAAAGGGGTCCGCGGAGAGCATCGCTGAGAGCAGAGGCTTCCCCGCAGGGCATGTTGTACTCGAAAAGGCCATTTAATTAAGCTTCTACAGGGCCTGTGGTGGCTCTCCTACAGCAGAGCGTAGGCTGGAATATGGATCACTGTGGGTGTGCTGTGCCGTCTCTTCTGGATCTATTCATTCCCTTTTAGCTTCCCTGCATTAATACAGATTAATGAAACCTCCACACAATGTGGTTTTCTTCACTGCGCGCAAATCCCATTATGAAGATGAACGTAGCTGAAAGCTCGGCTTATTAAACGCTAAATTAAGGCTACATGAGTGTAGAAATATCATTAATTTCTATGAGTACTGTCTGTCTTCTTTGCACTGGTGCAGAGTTTTGGACGGGTGTGCTGATCCTCCCCTTTTTTTCAGGGTTTCTACATTGTCTTGTATTAGGCTGGTGAGATCCGCTAACGGAATAAGTGGAGAACAGAATGTGTGCTTCAGACACAGTGTCTGGAGAGACATACTGTGCGCAACTTCGGAGCAAACATCACAGGAGTGACTGAGAAATGCACCCTGCACGCTCCTCCACGCCCACTATCATACAGTGAGTCAGCCATCTCAGGGATTCGGCTGCATCTTGCCCTCCTGGGACGCAGGAGCAGGCACACCTGTCAGGGCTAAAGAATCCCAAAGAGCCGCGCGGCCAGAGAATACTGCGAGCGCAGAGCAAGCCCCTCGTTTGTTTGAGGGAAAACTGGCAGCCTCTCCACCCCACACATCTGCTCAAGCTCCTTTGGGACCCGGATAATGACAGGGTACTGGAACCTCCCCCACCCCCCAACTGAGTCATCGTGATCCCCGGATACTGAGCCTGGCCCGTCCTGCTTTCAGACTGGGCCATAATGATACCTTTAACACGGGGCACAAAAATTTACAACCAAGAGACACAAGGTGGTTAATTGCGAGGGTCTGATCTAGCAGTGCGTGCGTGTTCATGCCCTAGAGACTCTGCAGTGTGTCTCTTTCCCGGATTTAGTGTACATTACATAGCAATTAAACCAACATGAAGCGACACGCTCTTATAGAGTCATCACTAGAAGCTGTACTGTAAATGCACATGTTGCACATTCATATGGGGGGTTGGCGTCGGTGATGAGTGATGGAATTAAGTACTCTGCTGTGGGCTTGGCTATAGTCTTTTCTCGTTCACTGAAAGTTCACACCAATTTCACCTCATCAGAGAGCTTTTTCTTATACAGTTAATTAGTGCACTGCAGCAACAGTATGCTACTCAAAGTCGTCCCTGATTGTAAGACCGGAACTGCTGTCCTAAAAGAACAGCTCTTTAAGCTCACCATAGCAGTGGGAGAATTCAACAGGGGGCAGCAGCTCCTTGCTCTCTGAAGCCCCGATGGTCTGTGCGAGTGTGTGCATGTGTGTCTGCTCAGGGGCTGACCTGAATGGGGCACAGCTGCTGAAACTCCAGCCCACCCAAGGGAGGGGCAGCAAGTACCCCCTCACTGGCAGGGACAGGTGTTGAACAAAACTACCCCCAAAAACCACCCCCCCACACTCCCCTCCTAGTCCTGCTGCCTGTGGTCAGGGGGTATCTTTGTCACGCGTGGAGGGAAGAAAGCAGGATTGCATTCTTCTTTCCAGAGCCCGTAGAGAAGCACTCTGACAGACAGTAGTAATGAATCTGCTGCTCTGCCTTTTCCAGATGAGAGAGCTTTCACCAGCCTCCCCTCCCCTTCCAGAAAGACTTGGCCTCTAATGGTTCTCGGTCCATGCTATTAGCACCCCTGGTCAGCCACGCATTCCTACACAAAAATGAGCTGATTGCCTCACTCTGACTGAATGCGTGCTGGCGCCTAAGCATCTGACCCACGATGCATCTGGGGCCAGGGGTGCCACAAATGCTTTACGTCATGCTGTATTTGTTTTGAAGCGGATGACTCGGTTACCAGAGCTCCAGCATGGAGGTCAGGGAGGGATAAGGCAAACTTTGAGAAAGAAAGCCTCAGGTGATGGCTGTCAGGCGTCAAGACCCTTTTTTTTTTCAAATCAGATACCAATATAATGTACACAAAACCGGTTTCCACAATGAAGGACTGTTCACCACCGCTTTCATTCATGCTACATTGAGTCACGCTCATGAAATGGGCCCGTGCTGCCAAAACACATGCATGAGATGCTTTGTTTGTCATTGAGCTTTGCTTTCGGAAAAGTGATACTTCATTGAGGAAAGCTGATTTAGGCTAAGGCAGGAGTCAGTTGTGCGCTGAGTGTTTGTAATCGTAGCGCCAGACACTGCCCTACTCACACTGTAACTTTAAACATGTTCCAGCTCATTGTTTCATGTATTCAGGCCCTAAATATTAAAGCCAATAACAGCAATTCACCAAAAATGTTTCAACGGTACATGCCAAAAGGCATCAAGCGTGCCAGCACGAGGCACTCTGATTTACAGTCTGTTTTATTTTTACATCCTAGAGCCATTTTTTTTTCCTTTTCCAGGGATGCACTTGGTGCTGACCAAGCATGTTTTATCCACAGTAAAGTACAGGGGGCAGACAGCCCTCATCTTTAGAAAGCTGTAAAATTAATTGTAGTGAACACATAGATGCACACATGCATGCACGCACACACAGACACAGACACGTGAGAACTCTGAAACAACCGAGGTGAGTACTCCTTGACAGTTCAGTACTTTTTATGGCCCTGTGTCAGACAGGAAAGGCCAGTTATAATGGTATTAAACTCTTGACCTTTGGCTTTATTCACATCTCACCCTTTCCAGGATGGACTTAAAGTTCTAATCTTACTCACACTGCTTGAGGAAAACATATGTGTTACTTATGTTAACACATTCACGTGGGTGGGTCTTGACACCAGTACAATGATAACTGACAACTTGTGAAGGTGGCAAACTGATAAAAGATAAAACCAAATATCCTTGACCTACTTTAATCAGTGTATAGAGAAAACTGAATTTGGCACAACCACTGTGGTATCAAAAGATCTTAACACTCACAGTGACTGTTCTGAAATCTTTGTGTCTCACACAAATTTAAGGACAAAATCAAAGGCTTATGCTCGGCCGATCAGTGTCCACTGATTCTAAAATGCTCACTCCGGAATTCTGTCTCATGGCTTTTGTAGACTGAATCTGTGACATTTTGAGCAGGATCACGAATGAGCAGAATTCCGTGAAGAATACAACGTGCTCTATTAAAAACTCAACTCTTGAACCCCGGTGGAGCAGCTGTCCTATTCCAATCTGATCGGAATACCCAGGGGTTCTGTGGGTCAAAGGTTAACCTGCACCGTCTTGGGTTACACCGGAAGGAGCTAGTGCAAGGAAGAATCCCACGTCTCTGCTGTACCAGGCCAAATAAACCCATATGCATTCTATTTCCAGGTTTGTCTTAACTCAACTCTCAAGGGGCTAATAACGTAATATTAACCTGAAACAGGAGCAAGGGCACTCCATAAAACTACCAGAGCTCAGGTTCATCTCCCTTGGGTTTATGCATGCAAAATTGTATCCTAGTTGTATCAATTATCCATTAACTTGCTGCACATATGTGGTGGAGGAGGGAGACACCATCACCATCAGTTGCAAGCACTGGAGGTTATTGTGTAGGTGTGCACTTAAAAGATTTCCCTCAGGTAAACTATCATTTTGGAGTAAGTGCGAAACTACAGTATGTGGAGGGTTAACACGCTTCACATTATGAAAAGAGTTAAGTTCAGCACATCTGCAGGAACAATTTGTCCTAAAAGCTATGAACGCAGTCTGAGAAAGAAATCGGCAGAATGACAAAGCAGGATCCAAGAACCAATTTATCTTCTTCTGAGGAAGGTTGTTTATATGCAAGGGAAGCTACTGACCACCCTCAGACTTTTATTGCTGTGGACATTCTGCCGTTTGAGATAGGAAATTAGAGACTTTGCTTTTCTGTGTGTGACTGCAAAAAAGAAAACAGGCGATACCCCTCCGAGCCTAATGGTCCTGCTCTCCTGCAGGGAGTGTTGCACGTTTCTCATTTCAAATACATGGCGGATGACTCCGTGAGGGGGACTGCCCCACAGATATGCACGGTATGTGGGGAGTTACTCATCAGAACAGCTTTTTTTCCTCTCTCCCTGTGAGTTTCCCTGTGTTGGGAACTTAGTTTTGGAGAAACTCAGCTTCACTTAATGGACCTGCATTGGGTGGGTCAGGCATTGGCAGCAAGTGTAAATCTGGGTCTGGGCAAAATTACTTTGTTTCCCATCTTAACAGGATTGGAACCAAATAAACACTGAATCCCATTATTAATGGTCTTACAGTTCATGCAGTATCTAAATCCAAACATGCAAATGAAGCCAAAGTAGACTAGTTTAAACATCATTAGATTAGATTATAGATTCAATTTCCTCTGTCAGTAATTTACATACAAACACTCATGGTTCCATAACCACAATGTTCAATTTGCTGAAGACATTCACATATAAAAATTAATGGGCACCAAATGAAGGGTACGCATTTGTATTGAGGTAATTATCTCAAGGCATATGTGATGGGGTTCAATTGTTGTTTTACCCTTGGAAAAAAAAAAACTAGATTTAGTGGTATGTCAGGTGCTTTCAACACCACCGCTCTCTGAGAGCATACTGAGGGAGTCTCTCTCCCGGCGGGCCTTCCTGAGATGGCAGGGTAGATGGAGAGGCATTGCCCCTGGAGGTGCCACGAAACAAAGAGGGACAGGGTTGGGGGGGAGAGAGAGGAGGGAGAGGATCGCCCCCTATCAGTGCCTGGAGATGAGCGATAAGGGCCCCTCCGGGAAGGATTGGGGGGCGGAGGAAACAGAACGAACGCTCACGCCACAACACGAGCGCGTGGATTATCACACCCAGACATCTCTGCTTCCTACAGAGACGCACTGTGCCCTACACCAAAGCTAAACACACACGCATCTGCTGGCATGAGATCAAATGTTTGTAATAAGATATTGCAAATAGATCTTCCTATGAATCAGAAAAAAAGCATTGCAGCATTTTGACAATTTCACACACAGGAACAGTACACTCATCAAGATTTGCATTTCGTTTGCATTTTTTATGAAGGCTTGGCAAAACACGATAAACCCCCTGACAAACGGAAAAGGCTCTTTTGCTGCAGAAAATACAGTATAGCATCTTGACTTGAGAATACAGAATTTTACTCCTTTTTACTTCCACACTTGATGAAAACAGGACAGTAAACCATCTTCAAGAATACTGTCTGTTCCACATATTTCATCATATATAGAAAAAGCACACTTGCACAAGCGTGAACCCGTAGGCAATTTATGTTGTGATACAATAGCAGTATGAAATAAGCAGACTGATAAAAGGAAAGCTCTTGAAATAAAAAATAACAAATATGCTTCTCTCCACACCTGATATTGCTTCAAGAAGAGACCTCTCCATTTTGAAGCTGGGATGCACAGCAAAATAAATCAAAATGTAGAGGGAGGTGGTGATACAATTTGCCCATCTGCTATTCTCCAGGGCTGACAGAGGCTTGGATCCAAAGTTCTAAGCTTGATTCATATGTGTGTCACAAACCATAAACCTACAGCCACTGGCCTGTGTAATTTGGCTGTGATTCTCCCTTAAATATCCAGAGAATATGTTCTCAGTGGCTTGTACGTGAGAGTTGATTGGTGGCGGACATGAATGGTGAAGGTGAGGGCCCCTTACCGTCGTCCAGGTCGGGCAGGATTGTGATCCTGGCAGACAGGTACTCTTGGCCCAGGCGGCCACCCATGGGCATGCTGAGGGTGACGTTGAAGGTCTCCTCCTCCTCGTAGAGCGAGTCGTCGATGATGACAACGCGGCAGGGCTTCTCTGTCTCGTCCTTGTCGAAGCGCAGCACGCTGGTGTGCTCCTCGGGCGGGAGATGTAGTCGGAGTAGGACAGCACCGTGGTGGGGTTGGTGCCCGTGGCAGTGGCTGTGGACACACGGGACGCGGGGGAGACAGCCAATCAGATGACCCCGATTAGGACAGATGGCGGGGAACGCCTGGTGAGCTGGAAATCAAAGGGCTCGAAGCACTGGATGGTGCACTCTCCAGTTTCTTTACGCCTCTGCTGCCGAGTCTCATTCTTTCTCTTCTCTGGCTCCCTGGTGGTGCAATGAACCCTCTGCCAACATAAGGACTGCACAGTCTCTTATTACCTTTCATCATCTCCTGGAGACAAATCCTTTTACTTGTAATTTCTAATGATCCATTATCTTTCCCTTTGAGATAGCGTTCAAGGACTTGTTTTTTAATCTGAACTGTTTTAATTTGACTATTGTATTGTAAGTGTCTCATGCATTCTAAGTCACCCTGGATAAGAGCGGCTACTAAATGATAATGAGGATAATAGTCCTTGAGAAAGGTACTCTGCTATCTTGCTGTAGCCCTGAAAAGCCAGTGTGAAAGAGCAGAGATAACACACAATCTCAGCAGAACAATACAGGTATAGGGGCTCAGGGGTGATGCAGGTGCCTTGCTTACCTTTGTAGGATGACAACCAGTGATACACCCTTTAATCCAGCAACCACGGCACATACAATATAAACTTTACTGCACAATTCAAACATTTCCCTTGCTGCTTTGCGACTAGAAGGTCACAGGATGCTTGTCAAGGGGGTTAATGGGAGGTTTTGGGTGCCCTGTGTACCTTGCTGGGTGTAACAGACGACCATGAGCTCCTGGCTGACGTCCCCGCTCCTGCGGACAGGGATCAGCAGTTCACCGATGTCCTCCTCGATTGCATAGGTGGACGAGGGAATGAAGACAGTGGACTCTGTAGGGGATTGGAAAAGTACTATGTTACTCTAAAAACAGACCACAATTGCGCCAAGCTACCTGCGAATGCAATAGGCAGGCCAGCAATATATGTGAGTTTAATCCTCCCCAGACACCATGCCCCTTACAGAGAAGGAGATTTTTCTGTTTATACTGAATTATTCAGAATTAGCTTAAGGTCAGTAGAGTCAGCAGCAGAATACATATTGATGCAGAAGTTACAAGTGATTCTTGGAGAGAGTTTCAGCAATGCAGAGAACAATCTATCAAATGGCAGAACTGAGAGCCTAATGATGTCTTAAAAGAAGTGAACAGTGAAGACCATCCAACAGTGGGCGCGCTGGGACCAATAAAACCATGTTTGACTTCACTCTGCTTTCTTGTTCGAGTTCCCTCTCCTTGCTTGTTCATTATCTTTGATTTCGTCCACAGCCCTTTCTCCGCTTTTCTGAATATATTCAGCCAATCTGCTGAATAAAACCAACATCAGATGCTAACCACTAACGGCTACTGTTCAAATTAGAGAGAAAGAGGAGAAGCACACTTGTGATCTTGTGAGGGTCTGAGGAGACACAAGTCTTTCTTTGCTGAACAAATGAGCATCCAAAATCCTCTGGGAAACTTCACCAGACAAACATACGTGCCTGCTCGGGACAGTGGTAGTGGATGGGATATCTTGTTACTTAAACCCTGGAGTGAGCCAAGTGCGTGCAACTGCTAGACTGCAGACTTAATAGGCAAAACAGAAATGGAAGGACATGAGAAACAATAAAACAAGAGCACCTCCCCGCATTAGCGCGGCACGTGCATGCCGAAACGTGTTAAAGCCATTCGTCTGTTTTAAACAGTCTGATTTCGGGGGGCTCCCTTCCCCGTTCTCTCCTCCCTGGCATGCCATGACTCCGTTTGAGTCAGCAAACCTGTGGCTCATCACTCACGATCCCTGGACCGAGAGGTACCTCTTATCTGAGCCGTCCACAAAAGGCAGGCTACAGCTGTCTGCATCCTGCTTCTTCAGAGGCCTGTAAACCTTTTTTTAACCACCTCATAGCCACACACCTTGTCAGCAAACCCCAGAAGGCCAACCAGATTGATCGCACCCTATGGGCTGATGAATGTACAGAGTGCTGCCGCCATGAACTTGTTGCCTGATAGTCTCGGCTTTGTGAGTGGGAATGACACCGGCAGAATGAACCAGCTTGCATCTAGTAAACATGTGAAGAATATTTGTCTCATGAACATTAGTCTGTAACAGAGTTCTAATAAAGTACCATTATAAATATAAAGCACACTTTATAGATACACGTTGACCATACAAATGCAATATATCTTCATACATAAACATATATAGGAGTGCAAATATACCTCTTTGGACAAAAAAGCAAAGTAAATACATAAGTAAATTAAATAAATCACTTGTAACCCTTAGAGGTTCACAAAAAATGATGATACACAAAAAATGATGAGTTTAATTTATTTAAAACCGTTTTAAAAAATCTGTCAAAATAGTGATATTTAGAATACAGAAATCTGAATTTTGAGGTGTCTCTTGAGTGAGTGACAGGCACAGTGGCAGTCCTAGGAAGCTCCTTTCATATTTGATTAAAAGACTGGGATAATTAATCTTCTGCTTCAAAAGCAGCGATGGTTCATTTCAGCACAGCAGCCAGAAAAGACTCCTCCACCTAAACAGCTATTAGAGAGATAGCAGTGCGCTCCTAGTCGATTTAACTATTCCCCAGGGACTGCTGTTTTCAGTAAACAAACACTCCCAACTGTAAATTTTAATTAGCTGAATTGGCCAGCAGGATAATTAAAAAAAAAAACGTTTCTGATGGTTTTCTCACATACATAGGGATCACTTAAAAGGGAGGGGGGGGGGGCGGAATCACTGAATGGAAAATGTTTATCTTACTACAGTGATATAACACAGGTCAATGATTGGTGGTTTCTGTTTAGCTAACCGTCCATTTAAAAACACCCACATTTACAATCACAGTTTCTCCTGTACTACTACCATCTCTGCTTCACTGTTAGATGACTCGAGATTCCTGAGACCCGCTACAACACGCAACTGTCTGTTCCCGTTGTGAATATGCGTTTATTTATCTGAGCTGAAAAGAAAAACATCCAGTGAGGTCATTCATGTCTGGCTTCCCTGAGCACCCACACATCCATTTCAGAGCCCATGTGAAAGGGGAAGCTGGACAGGTTAGCAGTGGACTCTTCTGCAAAAGGCTCTCATCTCTCCTCTCCTGTCACACATTTGTGTGTCCCTGGATCACTGTAACTCAGGGCTAAAGCCCCAGAGCTTTCTGCCCGAGTCTGATTTCATGCGATGATTAACATGCACAAGGCCAGATAAGCCTGGGGCAGAGCAGGGAGGGAAAGATCACTCGGTGGTGTGGCAGTTACACTAACAAGCTCTGAACCCTTGCATGCAATCGTGGCCTGCCTGTGTCTTGTTAACCGCCGCCTCTCTCCTTTGAGCTTCGTGGCGGCTTCACCTGTTTCTGGACGGGGGCCTCTCCCCGTTGTGGGATAATCTTATTTGTCACCCCTTACAATGAACTCGAATGAGAAAAGAAGTGAAAAAAGGCAAGTGAGGACCAGACAGAGAGGTGCAAAGAGATTTTTTTTACCCAGTTCAAAAACGGCTCAAAGAAACCTCCTTGCAAAATCAGTTGTAGGGATTACTCGGTTTAGCCTGGAGGGAGCCGTCTATAAAACTGCTGTGTGTGCTAATGATATACTGCAGTCGTTGTGAACCAGCCTGCACTTAATACAGGCCCTAGAGGCTCAGGTGGTCTGGCTTCCATCTGGACCGCAAGGCCAAGGTTGGTGGACTTCTAACATCCATCGTATATATGAGCAGTTAATTGAAATTAAGTAGTTCCATTCTTCTATAATATCTTTTATCCATACATTTCATCTCTGTTGTGTATCGCCAACTGAATAGTTTATAATTTAAAAAGCCACTTGGGACTTTCGTTGCTTCTTCATTCCAATCTGTTTAAAAAATAATAATAATAAAATATTAAGAATGGTAAGCCAAGTGTGAAATCAATTCTATAGATTGGCTTTAATGTGTAGGCTGTAGTAGCTTGAAAACACAGTGTCTTCAGTGCAGCACAACTTAAATGAGGATTTTAAATGATTTAAACATTTAAAACCCACCTCTTCAGACTGCATCTTGATGCCACTTCAGTCCCCCCCCCCAACACCTGCTACCTCGTAATACCTAGTATTTGATGTTTATTTTATGTGTAGTATTGTGATGTATTTTGCATTCTGTGTTAGTGACTGGTGTATGATAGTATACTTGGCTTCCATTGCCTAGTCAGATTGCACAAGTTAACTTGTGGTAGGGCTTGAATGATGTTATGCTCAGACTCACTGGTCTGGGAGTGTTGTTAGTCGGGTCTGTTGCTCATTTAACTTGTATGGAAACACTTATGTTCCATTGTACTGGAAGTCGCTCTGGACAAGAGCGTCCACTAAATGCACGTAATGTAATGTAAATGGAAAGGAATAACACAAGTATCACACACTAACCGTCGGCTGGGTCCAGGATCTCCACAGTGGCCACCTCAGGGAACTCCAGCGCCCCCATGACCGGCTCGGACAGGACGATCTGGAAGGTCTCGGACTGCTCGTACTCGCTGTCCGACAGGATCCGCACCTTCCAGGTGGCCGTGGTTTGACCCGGGTTGAACTGGACCTGTTTCTGCGACTTCCCCCGGAAGTCCTTGTCCTTCTCAGCTGTACCATCTTTGGTGCCGATGCCTTGTGAGAGCATTGAGAAATATTGAAGAGAAAGAGAGAAGCACTGTTACATTTTACAAAGAGCAAAAATTTCCCATTAATCATTTCTCAGTGTCATTGCTCCAAAAGAGCAACATAATGGTTGCATAGTGTGAATCTTCATTAAGAAAGGATTTTATCTTAGGAGGGATTACAGTAGGAGGGATTGTCAGTCGGCCCTAGTCTGTAATTACCCAGCATTATCAGATGCGTTTGTGTGTCGAAGTGCAAGTGAGACATGCACTACAATGTCACCAACGCTGCTGCAAACACAACAACAAGAACAGGTCATCACGCATCCGCTTATCCCAGAGCAATGGCATCATCACGCCGCCGCCCACAGAGAGGTCTGACAGCGCCCTCGCGGGACACGATAATCAACCTCCCGTGTGCCCTGACAGAGGAATCTATTTGCACCGCTGTCAGTCGGGGTCCCTCTGAGCGCAGCGCCTCCGGTCCCGTCACCCTCCTCGCGAGGGCGTCCCGCTGAGCGCGGCGGCTCCTGCGTTCCTGTCGGACGCCGTTTGATCACAGCTACTCGAGGCCGCGCTCCTGGCAGGGGCCCGTCTGGCAGCACCGCGCTGCCAGCTGCCGGTTGGCACATGGGGTCTCGCCCCATCCGTCTGATAGCGCCGTGCCACACAGCGGGAAGCGCTCGATTAATAAAACATTAGGACGCACACACAACCCCCCCCCCACCTCAGACTTCTCTGAGGTCACCCACAAACAAATAAAAATACTCAACTTCCAGTGCAGCTTTTCACCTCTGATAGTGCTGCACAGAAATGAATGCACAATATAGCTTTTTTCGTCAGAATTAACATTTTATTCAATGAATGCGCATGAAAAGGAAGCTTTGATATGCAAGTGGAGCGGGAAAAAAAGTCAAAAGTCCTCCTAGTGCTGGTCTGCATGTCCGTATAGCAAAAATAAAAATTCTATATTTGATGAAATTGGGGATGAATCTTCAAAGTAAAGGTGTGAGTGAAAAAGAAAAGCTTCCCCTTCCGAGCTCACCTCACACACAGTGGGGAATCAGACGCCCTGCATTTCGGGTTTGGTTGAGAGGGTCTGCAGGCCAGTGCGGGAGGAGTACTATATTGTAACGGTAGCCGGCACAAAGCCGGGGAATTTGGGGGGTTGGTGTGCGTGCTCCTCTGGCTCAGGCTTCTGATCGTCTCTCAGAGAGGGGTGAGGTGGGGGGGGACTGTCCTCAGCAGCACTGCGGAGGCCACCGGCTGAGGATCTTTCATCGTTTCCTCTCAGCACCGGGACAAACGGGCCTCGGCGCTGGGCGAAGCTGCCAGCCTGCTCACCAGGAGCCTCACTTTCTTCTTCTGTCCATCGTCTTCCCAACATCCTCTGCCCACGGAAGAGATGCAGACATACCAGCATAAAGAAAATAATGAGATAATGTGTTGCTCTTCAGCTTCTTGGCTCATCTTCCTCTAAGCATGCTGCCAGGGTACGGTTTCCTTTCTTGCTGCTGCTGAATTATTTTAAGGGCAAGATACTGTGCGACAGCAAGATATTTAATGTAAACGCTCCCAAGAGGATCTTCTTCTTTTTTTTTCCCTGGGAAGTCTGAAGAATATTGAGATACACAAGAAAGGAGGAATTTATGGTTCCGACGCTCTGGTTCTCTCGTCTCCAGATGCTCTTCTACGCAATCAGTAATCTCAAGGAGTTGATTTATTATGAGGCTGGGGGCTGCCTCTGGCTGGGGTTGTGTTTGCGAGGGGTGAATTATCCCCCTGTCGCTGGAGGAGAAGGAGGCCTCCTTTGTTTTAATTACTGCAGGGCCGGGACTCGCGGTGGAGACGTACCCAGAGAGAGAGATACTCACAAGTTCAGCCCAAACAACACATTAGCAACAGCCTCCAGGCAAGAGAACATTCAGAGAAGGTGAGAAGGTGCTCCTGCCTCTCGTAAGAGATTACCAGGTGTTCTCAGTCAGGCCATCCTCTGAAAAGTAAGCAACAGCGAGCTTTCACCCCCACTCCCACCTGCCCCATTATAAACAAGCAGCACCTCTTCAACCTTCCCCTGGAAAAAAAATGGGCCTTAAAACGAGAAAGGCACTTACATCTGGCGCTGTAATTCTCAGTTGACTGAGGGTAAAAGATAAGAGACTGCAGAACTAGAAGCCCAACGTATTTTCT
Source organism: Megalops atlanticus (assembly GCA_019176425.1). NCBI lineage: Eukaryota > Metazoa > Chordata > Actinopteri > Elopiformes > Megalopidae > Megalops > Megalops atlanticus. Next base: position 29,932,448 of record CM032883.1, on the reverse strand, counting down.
TCCCCTCTTACGTTTTGTTGTGTTGATGGTGGAGGCTGAGGTTAGTCACCCCTGCCTTCACTGTAAAGTGCTCTGAGCTCCATCAATGGGGTGAAAGGTGATATAAAAACATAATCTATTATCATTATCATCGCTGTATGACCCTATTACTAACTCCATCAGCAAGTCAAAACAGTGAACGCTGCACATTGCTCTGCTTTTAAAACATGTATCTTGTGCTTTGGGTGACCTCTCCCTGCAGGGGCTCGGAGTTCTGCTGCATGGGGAAGTTTGTGAGAACGGAAATATCAGCCTCGGGTGACTTCTAAAAAAGCAGGGTCTGTGTGACGCCTGTGATGCCCCCTCCCGCCCCGGTCTCTCTCTGCTTAGAGGGGCTCCGTGACTTACAGCTTGACGAAGGCTCTTCTTTAAGCTTAACAAACACAGGCCACACCTTTAAAAGAGCCTGGAATGCCCCAGGGAGATTCCCCCCTAGCAGACTGCCAGGTGATTGATGTGGGACGCAGTCATGGGGAAGTCCTTTCAAACGCACGCCCGGGACTGAACACCACTGCGGAGGCACCTGCTATGTCACCTTTCACCCCCACTGCTGAATCCAGCGGGTTTGAAAACTTCACAGAGTAGGGGACCCTTTGTGTGTATACTGGGAGCCAATCAGCTGGCCTGCCAAGCAGTTCCTTACGAAAAAATACATCTAGATGACAGCACTGCGTTTCCCTTTGGCACCTTCAAACTGGGTGAAGTTGAAAAAAAAAACAACCCAAGAGTGAAGTCATGGGAAGCTGTTAAATTTTCATTCACTGCTGAGCTGGATGCTGTTTTTGTTAACTGCAGTCAGGTCATTGTGACCTGAGATTCAAAGGTAGTGAAGATGGACTTCATTTAAAGTTAAAAAACCAACAAATTGTATATTTTCATGCAATGGTGGTTTGAAATATCAATCGATCTATCCAAGTCTACCAAACTTTATTTGATACAGAGCTAATGTAGACAACGCCACAGATGGTTATCCATATAAAGTGATTTAAGAGCAAATCCACATAGTCTAACATCCATAATGATTTGTGGATGAGCGACTTTCAACCTGAAAAACAAAACTGTGGGAGAGACTGAGAGGTTTGTCCACTCACTCACGAAAGAAGTCTCCCCCAGGTAACCTCTGCGCCTCAGCACCACCTCCAGGAACTTGGCCTCTTCATCCACCACGTAGTACTCCTTCTCCAGAGAGATCCAGGCCCAGTTCAGGCGGAACTGCTGGTTCTTCAGCTTGTTGCCTCCTACACACAACAGAAACTTTTAAAAATGTGTCCGAAGGCCATTGATTTAAAAAAAAAAAAACACTGTGTGAGGCTATGGTTGGTGGTTAAAGTAACAGCTTCCTTCAGCACATACACACTCAATCTGTCAAAAAACTTGCAACATGCATTTAATTATTTAGGCTAACTTCTATATACTCTTTCATTAAAATAATACCTCTCTCCTGAAGATACCTCTCTCCTGAAGACCAAGGTCATTTGTCTTTAGACTGCATCCTATGCAAACGAGGTACCTGCAAGGCCTAATTTCCAGCCAATTTTCACTGAGCCAATTCATTGATGCTGCTGATACATGTGACTGCGACTTCTAATTGCCTCTTTTCTAATTAAGAGAGAAGGTTACTCCTCTCTTTCTTATCGGCATTATTTTCTCCATCCACTTTGAAGTTTTGATTCAAAGCAGGAACTCAGTATTCCTGGAGGGCATAGCTGGCAATTACGTTCTGACCACAGAAACAGGACTGCGCACACAGACACACACACACACACACACACACACACACACACACACACACACACACACACACACACACAGACACCCACACATACACAGGCAGAGACACATGCACGCACACACACTCTACCACACACCCTTCCTGATAAGAGGGCACACTGATCAGCAGTCACGCACAAAGACACATAATGGCAGATAATGGAAGAAAGAGCTGTCCTATGAAAAGGACACTAACCAGCACACAGTAATAGTGGCTTTACAGGTGACTGCAACCTGAAAGGATCAAACTACCCCCAGCGTGATTATGAATAAGGGGAGTGGGGGGAAATCATTCCAGGTGACTGGAGCTCTGAGTCTGTGGCAGACGCGAGAGAAAGGGAATAAAGGTAAAGCCCACAGGAGGGCTTGGCCACATTGTTCTCTGGGTTTCAGGGTCCTCGGTCTGTTTGTGTTTGGCACAGCTACCGAGGCCAGCCCAGCCTCCAACCGCCTTTTCCCCACAGCTGTCACGGTCAGTAAACTTGTCACGTCCAGCCCGACCGCTCCGCTATGCTATGCCCTGCACCCCTCCGCGAGGGGATCCCAACCCACACGCTCTCCACAGCACGTCTGAGGTTTTCCATTTCCTTTGTGTGTGTAGGTGTGTATGCGTGTCTGAGAGAGAGAGAGAGAGAGTGGAAGAAAGAGCCAGAGAGACACACATTGTGGTGCCTCTGCACCTGTTCAGAACTATTTCATGTGGTTTAATCTGACTCCACCACCACTCAAATTCTTTTACTTTGATTTAATGGAACATTCCGGGTGTCACACCTGTGGGCAAACAATCCATGGTTAAATTTCAAAGAAACAACATAACATAGCAAGTGTGCAGCAATGGGGAGCGATCTGCCATACTGTTATTATCAAGGGCACTGTAATGAATTAATATTAAATAGATCTTACTGACAGTGATGTACAGGACACATAAGGTAGTAAAATTTAACAGCAGAGCTTCCCAGAGAGAGGATATACATATTTAACCTGTCTGATATTTTATGTCTTCTCAGCTCTACAGATAAATATCTCAGCAATTTCACCAAGCCATGAGAAGATAACACAGCAAGGGATCAGTCAGAACATCTTTCTCTCTCTCCACTCAGATAAGGAGAGGAACCGAAGATGATAAAGTTGCCAGGGGAGAGGTGAAGTATCCCTGGCCTGCCTTCAAAGTCTGATGTTTCGGCCTTAATGGGTTCTGTCAACATGACCATGATGAAGGGGTACAAAGGCAGGAGCGGAGCTGCTTTAGTTCCTCAAACCGTAGAGGGAACAGCGCTGTTGGCAACAAAAAATCACAAAAAAGGCTCCTGAATAGCTCAGTGGTCAAGCTTCTTGTCTTGAGGCCAAGCTGAGCTCTATGGCCCAGGTTCGATCCAAGCTGTGTCACCAGCTGGCGATGACCGGAAGCCCACAGCAGAGGAACAAACTGCCTTTGTTCGGGACAGGGGTGGGTATTTTGGTTGGGGTTGCTTGTCTCACTGCTCCCAAGCACCCTTTCATCCTAGTTGCTTGGATGACATCAGCAGAGTAGTACTTGTCCTCCAGTGAGTACCCACTTTACTGGAGCGCACTACGTGACTTCCATTGTGAAAAATGGCTGCATGCAAATGTATCAGAGGATTGTGTTTGTCTCACCTTTGTGTGAGTGCATAAGGTTGTTGTGGTGAGGTAAGCCTACAACTGAATTAAATTGGTGATTCCAAAAAACTGTCACATACAGGGGAAAAAGCATTAAAAAAACTGACAAAGCTTGTGTGTACATCAAACAGTGTCTTTCCAACAAGCCAAAAAATTGAGTCACGTGACACTAAAATAAGATTCTGAGGCAACAAAGACAAACATAGACAAACCAGGTCTGTTTCATTTTTCCTAAACTTCTCTAAAGACAAAAGATCACAGGTTGCTCGTAGTCGCAGAGGTGGGGATTGAAGCTGGGCCTAACCTCCCCCTTAATAACTCGTACATTCGGGAGGCCGAGTGGAACGGAAGGAGCTTTTCTCCCTCCATGTTCCACTTGATTCCTGAGAACAAACAGAGAGTCTCTGTGTGTGACTGGGAGTCCCCTGCACTCTGGATAAGGGAGAGGGGCAGAGGGAGTGAGTGTCGCAGGTAAACACGATGTGTGTGATCTCTGAGTCGTGAAGGCCGCTGCTGGCGGCTCAGGACAAATTGAAGCCGTAATCCCTTCTCAGCTCCCCCCACCCCACACCCCTGAATCCGAGCAGAACTGTTTTCCTTTTGAACTTCCTTCAGGTTAAATAAACCACCGGATGACACATGACACAGCGTAGAAAAGCGTAGTCTTTCTATGTATCATATATATGTGAGCAAAGCTGAGCTCTTGATCTACGAATCTTGACAAAAGGCAGATCACATCCACATCCATGAAATAATGCCATTGGTGGTCCTGTAATACAAACTCTAGACCAAGAGAGCATTAATTACAAATGCAGGTGACCCCTCCTTAATCACAAACAAAAGGAACATTCCAAGGCCATTTAAGGTAAGATTTCAGCAATGCATGGTCCATACATTTCACTGTGAACATTATAAATCAGCAAACCATAATAACATATAGTCCATGATTTGAAGATATAAATATTTTTATTAAGCCTGGCATCTGGAGGACAATCACCAGTTTAAATTTTAGCGTGAGAATATTCAAACAATACACTTATACTGTGACCTACGGTGGGATTCATAATTACAGCCAAAGCTAAGTGCATTTCTCAGTTACCAATTTACATCAGATTCCAGTGTAAACAGTAATTAATGAGATTCACCTTCATTACCAGTTGTCTGTGGGTTGATACTGAGACAGTATTTGCCCTGGGTTCATAACAGTCTCTCCATGTGTGGTGCTGCTTATACTGCAGCATGTTACATATCATAAAACAACTTCAGTGATAGCATACATCCCATTTTAATTTCCCTTAAAGGTATGGGTGTAAAACCTGAGCATACAGATTTCCTAAGGGTGAATGAAAGAGGGACAATCAGCCAGGATGCCAGTAAGTGCACATGATGAAAGGACTGCCCCATTTAAAAAAACGGTCAAATATAACACTCTACTCAAACATGACCTTACATCCCATTATTTTGGCCCACCCCACATAAAGCTGTATATTTACTTCTAATAAATGCTGCTGCCCTGCCCACATAATCCTGCAGCTGAAGAGATTTTTAAAAGCCATTACAATAGGCATTAAATGGTGTGCACGATAGAAATGAAAAGAACTGCTCACATCATGTTTTATAAAACCGAAACAACTCCAGTTTTTTGTGCTTCAAGCAGTGCAAATATTTGCTCATTTTTGGACCTTCATGTCTGTGATGAATAGTTTCTTCCATGGATTTTTCCAGTTCAGTGATGCTGAGCTGGCTAATTAATTCTCATTTGCAGTATCATTACACACAATGAAAGTATGGAAGATATGGAAGGTTAGTAGAAAACGTATTGGGGATTCTCAAAAATCAAAATTAGCCACATTAAACCAAACAGTGTAAAATGAATGATGTTCAATGATTTTGACATTTCTCACTCCCTCGCCACCATAGAGGTGTTAGACACTGAAGAAATACACAGTTCCTCCATTGATTTCTTTTGTGAGTTTTTATAATGTCTCATGTTATGTCTCATTGCCTTGACATGATGGCCCATCTTAGACTGAAGATTTGTTTTGTTCAAAGCAAGTCTTGACATCAAAATACCCTTCGAACCTCCTCACATCTATAGCAACATATGATCTATCTAACCGTATTCTCTTCACACTTATGGTCAACAGAAAAAAAATTGGCAACTATCACACACACACACACACACACACACACACAAATTAAGTGCCTTCCGGAAAGAGCCTTCTGACATGTCAAGCCTATGTCACCTTATTTTACTTGTCTGGTTCTCACCATTTCTCTTGTTGTCATCAACACATGACCTTCAACTTTCAGGAAGACAAAACACTGGACAGTTTGATGTTTAATGACCCCTTGATTCTCTCTTTAAAAAAAGATAGGAGAAGGTCCACTTCAAAGAATCTTTAGTTAAACTTTAGCTCAAGGTAATGGTGCCGAGTTAAGTTTGTTCTAAAATGTCTGGTATCAGACCATTTTCTTCCACTTCCAACCGAGAGGCCTACAACAGCATTGAATAAATATTGTACCACATCATGCCCTGTGCACATAGCTTTAAGTAACTCTCATAGCCTAGTTTATTTAAAAATCTCAATTTCAAAATCTAAGACTACAGTACATGTTTAATCCCCTGATACTGGCAGACTTCATTGAAGTACTCTCTTCATGCATCATCTGCGTAAGACTTTTTCTGGCTATTTGTCCGCAACCTGTTACCTTTTTCCTCTTTTTCTGCATTTACAGGGTGAAGACACTCCGAACCCTAACACCAAACCCCCTCCCCTTTGCCCCACCCTAAAATATGTTTTGCAAAGAGTCAAAGAAGTTTTAGCTAATATATGATAGCACTTTGACTTTTAAGCTTCACTTACATCAAACTTTAAGGTTGTATCTCACCTTCTCATTTCAACCTTTTTATGGCAAGGATATCCTTTCTTCTTTCATACAACGCCAAAACCATAACCGTACCTTTTTTAGCACAAAGATATGAGATTAAATATTCTCCTTTGAATTGCTGGCATTCACCTACTCCCTGCCAGCCACACACTGCAAAGGTTTGCACGCTTGATCTTTTTTTCTCTAAGTATCCCACAGTGCTTCTTCAAGAGTAGCAAGAATGTAATTAGACATAAAATTAGATTACAACTTCCAATCCTCTTTTTTTAAAAAAAACAACCTGTAAATGCCACCACAACTTACAACTGTCTACATAATCAGGCATTAACACATTTACAACAATACTAGTCCTTTTTAATGCTGCAGCTCTGAATATTATTTACAAATGTTTTTTTTTGACACCTCCGCCTTTTGAAAACATAGGCGCACAGAGAATATACAGTTGAGTAGGTATTTCGCCTTCAGTGTGGAGGCACAGACCATTTAAAGAATCTGGCTGTTTGAATGTTTGATATGTAGGCAGGAGGTGTGCAGATGGAGAGGAGCTCTCTGAAGTGGGCGAATGTGTGAGTCTGCGACTGTGCCAGTGCTGTGCCCTTGTCTCTCTGCGGAGCTCACACAGTAGACTGCCCTTATTTGGTCATCCCTGAGAGCCTAGGCCCTGGACGCCCCGGCTGGTATTCACGCTCACCCAGACACAAAGTCTGGGCCCAATGTTCGGTCGGGAAAAAGTAGAACAATCGTCTGAACGCACTGCTGTGGTGTCATTGTCACAATGTGCAAAAACAGCCACCACAAAAGAATGGGAAAGAGTGTCTAGGAAATGGATAACTGACAAGAAAAGATTAATTCAGATGTGGGATCTTGAATCTTTAATTATATATTTGCCTAGTGCTATTTTGAGACCAATTTTAGGAGGTTTGCACGGCATTATGGGAACATTGTGTTCAGAATGTGGTCTTAGGCTTTTTGATACTTCTTTCAGTCCAGAGTGCTTCACTCAACACAGGCAGCACAGTGGCTGATCTAGAATTAGGGCCTATAACCACCTGACCCCCTTGGATACTACTCCACATTGACACCAAGATGGAAGGAGGATGGATTACAGCATGAAGAAATACAGCCTTGGTCAGAAAAAGCTGAATGAATGGAGGCCAAAGATCTTTATCTTCTGACGTGACTGGCCTCCAAGGGCCAGTTTCACATGGAGTTAAAAACAGAGCGGAATGGGAACCCACTCTGAGCACAAACACTCCCCTCTCTTATTTATTTACAGTATTCTACCATGACCGTGACACACATTGGGATGCCTGCCAACTGCTACAGACGTGCGCACGGCTACTTTATATTCATTTGTATGGAGGGTAAGGTGTATCAAATTCTTCTCACAGACAGAGGACAATGGTCCATGCAGGTGCCTGTGGGGAAATCACATACCATCATGGGCTGAACCCTGAGAGAAAAAAAAGGGAGACACAGAGAAAGAGAAGTGCTTTGATGGTATAATCAAACCTGACCTCATTAATGGTAAGAATTTGGGACTTAAAATTGGTTGAAAGATTTAGATCTTCAGAGAATTTTAAAAGGGTTTTGACCCCTGGCCACTGGCTGGATGGTCCACAGAGCCAAAATGGACATAAATCTAGAGTCGCTGTCCATTATTTTTGGTCGGTCACAGTGTCTTTGTGTTCCTGTGGACTGGCCTGAGGGGCAGTGGGCTTAAAGGGAGGCCCAACTAAGGGAGCTGAACTGCACTTAGGAGGTGTCTCAGTACAGAGGGCTAAGGCTTTGGTGAACTTCAGGCTTTGAAAACATCCTTGCTCTTCAATAAGAGTATCTGAGCTGGACTATCTGCACTTGTATGCTACTGATTCAGCCTGGACTATCTGCACTTGTATGCTACTGATTCAGCCTAGCCTATCTATCTTGTTCTTGTTTTTCTCTTTTCAAAAAGGAGATTTAAATCTCATAAAATATCACAGCACCAACATGATTGCTACATGAGACTCTTATATGGGAATATATGGAACTGTATGTTGTGAAAACCCAACATACTACTGCCATATACTTTGACCACACAAACAAGATCAACTGTTACATTGTAACATTTCCATTGTACATATTGTGATATAAATGACAACACTGGTGTAACCATCCATTTTAATAACCCCGTGGTATCTGTTGTCTGGGTTAAAATATCTAAGTGTTAGATAATGGACGAGAAATACTCTTGTTCCAAAAACACAAAGGGCAGTGTTCTTTATTCGCTCTTTTTGATTCCAGATTGTTCTACAAGGTTGTTGTGGAAACCATTAAAAGGCCCTCTTCCTGGGTCACAAAAGCCGGAGCCCCACACTTCTGTGGAGAGGCAGTCTGGAATTCACAAAGTCTCCATTCAGATCTGGCTCCTTTATGCAATGTGTGGCTCACGGGTGAAGCTGGTCGAATATACAGTTTGTGGCTAAAGGTCAACCCTAGACTGGGAGTCTGCACCATGCTCTGCTATCCACACACACAACTTCTGACGATACCAATTTGTTTGCAATTGTTCCAAACAGAAGAAGAAAGAAAAACACAACTGAAAAATAATTACATGAATAGTTTTTTTTTACCAATTGGCAGTTCTTGAAATGAACAAAAATCTCTAAGTATAAAACACTTTTCTCAATTCATATTTATTACTTGAAGTTAAGCCCAATGCTTATTGTAGCTACACTGAATTTGGGCCTTGGTTAAAAGAGGTTTAAGCTCATATTGCTGGACTGGTGCCTGTTTCAAAAGAACTTTCTTCTCATTTTTGCACGTAGCAAACTTTTATGTTTTGGTTTTTATTGTATTTCTTCTGAAACAAGGATGGTTTTGACTGAACACTGTGCAGGTTTTCCAAGTCTCGTCTCTACCCTGGTGTTCTCTTGGATAGTCAGAATCAATATGGATAATTCTCCCGGGGTGTTTCAGATGCTCTTAAATAAAGGTCAGTTTTTCAATGTGACTGAAAAACACCAGCGCATACTCCCCACAAATCCTGTACTTTTTAGTCTAATCCTATTACACTTGCCTGAGGATATTAGCTCTCGGAGAGCACCTTTGGATTAGCGAGCCACCCTCTCCAGACGCCTCGCACTGCAGAAGCTACATGCTGTCATATTCAGCCCCCAAAACCGGGGGGGGGACAGGGTGTCCTGCCAAGGCTTCAAGGTCAGGCCTTATCCGAGAACTGCGGCTGCATCATTAAATCTGAAGATTACGGTTCAGACTTGGATGGACACAAGCTATTCAACAATGTTTTCTTTCTTCCTCTCTTCCCTCTTCTCATCCTGCTCTATCGGGGCCCTTGTGCATCAGGGCTCATGGCCTAAGGTCATGCCCTGATGAAGATGGAAGCACTGCAGAACCAGTGACATCAATATGTTCAGTGGCTAATAAATGGCCCAAGATCTATGATTCAGTTTATTTGAGCAGAAGCACTGTATCTGTGTATTTCCTTAGGTAAGTTTCTTGGGCTTCATTGGTATACAGTGAGTGTCAACTGCTTGGAGGGTTAGCCCATCCGTATTTGCATGCATTCCTAGTTTGCAGGCAGGTTAGGTCAACTTAATCCTTTCTTCACTGCCCTTGAGCAACATAAACCTCACACTGTACTGGAAAATCCTTCCTGCTGCATGTCAATGTAATAGACTTCGACTTGTTTTGTTGCAGTGTGAAAAGCCCGAATTCTCCACGGCAATGGAGACAACAGCAAAGCCCTTGACAAGAGGGCTGCACAGTAATTCCTAGGCGCTCACACATAAAGGTCATTGCGGATTAAATATTGAAAGTCTTTCGCTCATTACCAGTCAATTATGCATGACCACTCCGACATCCTCAAGGCCGCAGTTGCTGAAGCAACATTAACAAATCTTCAGTGAGGGGGGAGTGACCTAACCTGTGCAAAACAAATGCCTAAAATGAAAACTGCAAGGAAATAGAACATTTTCCTCAGCCTCCCCTCTCCTATTTAACACTTTAAACTCTGCACAAATGCAATAAAGAAGAAATCAAGTCATCTGCATTTTTCTCCATGACTTTTCAGTATTCAGGGTCTAACAGAGCTATGCAAATCCTCTGGGCCTAAGTGCGTTTGCTCAGCACAATGCAGGCCCCAGTGTGTAAAGTGTGATCAACCCACTTAGGGAACCTGCTTACAAAACAAACAGCATCTTTCAGGTCATTTCAGACACATTTGTCACACTCCCAAGTGGGAAAATGAGCTTTATGCGATCATTAGGCCTGCTGAACTGAAAGAAACAGCGGTCTGCCACTGAATATAGCCCATGTGAAAGCACTGGGATGGTCCTTGACAACACCAGCTCTGAAAAAAACGGTCAAAAACGAAAGGGGAACGGGCTGGGAAGTAAATTTGGGATACACAGGACAGCGTGAAAACCAAAAACAAGAAAACAAGGAAACAAGGGGACATAATGGCACGGGACAAAGGGATGTGACAAGGGGGGGGAGAGCATGCTTTTTCTTGACCTCTGAATGCGCACTGTTTGTGCTCTCGTCAGGCGGAATAATGGTGAGCTGTTTGCTGAATGCATCAGCGCGAGGGCAACAAAAAACACTCAGGCCTCTGGGACTCATGAGCTCTATGCTAATAGCACAGGGTGTTTGTTGGGCCTTTTTCAGGGCAGGCCCCAATGCTTCCATCCAGTACACCATGGTTCAGTGAAATTAATAGAGTCTGGGAGTTATTTTTTGCACAGGCCTGTGTTTGACGAGAGTGAGTTTGATGAGTGACTCATACTGAGTTAGACGACAATGGGTTAGATGAGTGAGAATTGTGGACGTGCTAACAGCTTTATTTTACCTAAAATGCTCCTGACATACACAAGTGCACTGTATAAAGAAAGCCCTTTCAGCAGAATGTTGCAAACTAATCAAATACCTGCTATTTTGTTAAACTTTTTTTTCCTCTGTCAAGAAGGTAGAAACATTGTCTGTCAACTCAATGTTTTAAATGAACACTGTGCAATGAAAAACATTTCGCATGTTCTGATCTCTGGCTTTATAAAATTGACCACGAAAAACACAGGAAAAACACACCTAAGGAGACAGGCAAGAAGGATTATTAATGCACTACACCAATGGAATATTTCTATGCATAGGGCTCAACTCTGGCAAAGCTTTCCTCATAAACCAGTGAGTGTCAAATGATAATCAATCTTTCTATCATGACATCACTGTTTATTCATGATGATCTGAGCTAAAGCTATACAACACAAAGTGGGTGTGTGGGACCATTCGGGTGTAGTGGCACAAGATGCCTTTGGAACAGATTCACAGGAAGTATAATAAGGGGCTTCACCAAAGGGCACTTCAATTGAATTTACAGTTAACCTGCACCATTCTCAAAGGGAGTGTAAGCTTCAGCTCTGATTCAACATTGCTGCTTTTCATAGGACCATAATGGATGAAGACAGTTCCTTTAGCAGTAATTCCTCTGGCAAGGTCTATAACTTTGGTTTGTAGTTCAGAGCATCTTCCATACCATGCAGACCTCATAACTGACCATATCAAATATTAAAAGTGCTGGTTAACCCACAACCCTGGGGAGCACCCTTCCATCACAGAAGACACAAGATCACAAGATAGGCGGAATGCTGTCTGTCCATCAAACCCTCTGGTCTCCTCCGTGAGGGATTAGAAATTTTATGGACTTCACAAAGCTGGCCTGTTTGTTCGTTTGGAGAACGCAGTGATCACCCACTTTGTTGGCTTTTTTCAGCCTTAAGTATTTTCTGTGCATTATTTAACTCTGTGAGCCCCTGGCTGCTCCCTGGTCGCCCTTAGACCTCTTAAGCCATTAATCTCCAATCTCCTTGTCCCACTCACTGCCCCCATCCCCCCCCCCCACCATCGACCCCCTCCACTTCCACCCTCTTCACTGTACAGCCAGGGAGAGCCTATGGCTGTACGTCCCATCACCGGCTTGCATTCTTTGAGCGCTGGCAGCATGATGTAGGGGTTAGTGGGAGTTCAGTGAAAGCCACACGCACTTGTTCCATAACGACCTCACGCTTCCACTGATTGAAAAACAACAGTGAACACAAAACCCTCTGGAAAACCAGCAGAGTCAGCGTTTCGGTGCATTCCCTCTCAGTCACCGTGTTATCTATCCATGAAGGCTAACCTCTCACCTAAAGGTAGTGGAGAAGGAATCTGCAAGATCTGAAACTTTACCCATGGATATTTGTTCACCTTTCTTGATAGAGACAAATAATCAATGGAGTCTGGATTACTTATGCCTTAAGTGCAACATGTACTTTTGTTTCTGTTCTTTTTTTTTGCTGCCCAACTGACTAAAGGTCAATAAAAAGAGATAGAAAAGATGTTTTTGTATTTCAGTGGGAGTCCTTGGGCTATTTTGGCTGTGGCCTTTTCACTGAAATCTCTAGTATTGGAGAACATTCTTTAAAACACAACCACTCCAGTCTACAGGCCGAGTGGGTTGATGGATGAGTAATCAAAGCAGAATATCTAGGCAACCACGTTACTCAAAACTGGCAGCACACAAACATTTGAAGGGACAACCAATGTCCACTAAAGTAAAACTCAAGCCCAACTGAAATCATTTAGTAATTTCAAATGATACTTTAGGGTTGTTTAGGACTAGAAAATGTTCAACTGTAAATAATCATAATAGTATCTAAAAGGTAGTCTGCTGGAAAGTTTGGATGTGGAAGTAAAAAGGGCTGATTAAATATTGAATTGTAAGAGGGCCTCCCTGTTCCTGTTCTCTGCCTCTCTCTTTTTTTTTTTCCCAGAGCCTGCTAATGCGTAACTCCCCTGGCTTTGCATTCACCAGCGGCCCTGGAATCTTCGGATGAGTGCAGGGTCATTTTGCGTGACAAGGTGAGCACGGAGGAGACAGGCTGGGCTATTTCAGACCGGGAGGAGCCCCTGTCCGCGCATACCTTTTACCGCGGGGAGAGCTCTCTCCATCGCAGGCCCCGGCACTTGATGCACTCGTCTTTTTGACCTCTCCTGACCTCTGACCTCCTCAACCACTTGTATTATTTCTTTCCCATGCACTCTCCACACACCGACGCCAAAAACCAGGTACGTGTGATCGATCAAACTTTATGCGAGCCAACCTACAGTTCATCAACCTGGAGTGTCATCACATGAGATTTAGAGTGTGGTTATCCATCTTGGCCAATTACACATTGCGATATAGGTCTATTGCTTCCTGATGTTGGTTTTCAGCCTGGGAAACAGTAAGAAAATGTGAAATCTCTCTTGGGACTGGATGAAGGAAAATGCTAACACCAGATTCGATTCATTTCAGCAAGGGTGGTACCTCTGTGTAACGGAGCTGGTCTATAAGAAGGACAGGGCCCATCTGACAGGTTTACAAGGTGCTCCCTGCATTTACAGTTAAACACATGAGCTTTATCTTGCAATGGGTGCAGCACTCTCTGTAATAGCTCCATCTGTCTGGAACATGAGCACTGCTCACTTTAGTCGGCTGTAAAATCCCTGTGCTCTGTGGCCCCCGCTCACTTTAGCAGCTTGTAAAACCCTGTTTTCTCTGTCTGCAGGATGGAACTTACATATGGGATCCAATAGTGCAACTGGAGGAAGCAGAAGAACCATTTTGACCAACAGTCGAGAACACACAAACACATATATCATCTTATCCCCAGTTTTAGGGATTGCTTTAGGGAGTGACTTTTTTAAAATTCAGAGATGCAAGTTCATGCTAAAAAGAATACCCTCTGAAAGAATCAACTCAAATATACTGGAGAATCCTCCTTGATCTCCTCAGGGTTTGGCTGAAAAGACATTGTGCATGCCCAGAAAATCTGACAATGTTGCACAATTGGTATGATAGCATGCACATTATTTATTTGATTAGCATAATTCCTTACCCAGGGAAGCTTACCTACCTTAAATGTGACATGCCATCCATTTGCATACGGTTGGATATTTACAAAAATAAGCAGAAGCTGAAGCTGGAATGAGTTATACTGGTATTGTCAGCAGTAGAATGGGAGAGTCCTATTCAGGATCTGAACCAGCACCATTCTGGTTGTGATTCTAGACCCATTTGGCCACTGTCACTGCCTCACACTGGATCTGAAGCTGTGTGCTCAGAAACTTATGAAAAAGTGTGAAATAAATTGTTCCTGTGCGTACCCAGCTGAATAAATCACACGTTGTTTATTGTTACTTGGTCTCTAGATAACGTGCCATCCAAACAAATAGCTAACATTAAAATTTAAGACTCCGCACATTTCAGCACACATTGCACTCAGTAGGTGGACTCACAATGCTCTCAGTTTATAACCTCAGCCCTTCCGCTACAGTTCTACAACTCTGACCTGTAGATCAAAAAGGCATCAGTGTTTGCCGGGATGCAGGGGCATCTGAGATGCAGCAGCACAAGAGCACGCTCTGTGACATGGCTCCAGGCTGGAGGAGGTGCACCCCCTCAGTTCAGGGGCCCTCACAGCACCTGCGGCTTTCATCTCCTCGCTCTTTTCTCAGCTACACCTCCTCTCTTTAATTTCTCTGCCCAGAGCAATCCCACTTCCTGACTCTCCCACATCTCTAGAGGGGAATCTTCACAGGGTCTGTATACTGTGGAATTGGTGCCATGCCCACCACCCCATCTCCATCTCCAAAAGATTGACAGGCTCAACTCAACTCAAGCTTGTTGTTGTATTGGACTTTACGAATTAGGAGTCACACCACAGAGAATATGCTGGCTCCATAAGGAACTCCTGGATCTTTTTTATCCACCAACCTAACTTGTATATGTATTCCCACATATTCACATGACAGATCACCTGTCAAATAATAACACCAACAAAAGATTCATTTGTGCTTTTGAGAAAAATGTGGAACTGTTTTTTTATTTTAAATTTTCACCAGATTCAACTGTTCACCCATCTGTCTTCTCTCCTGTACTGTCAACTGCACACTTGTGCTGCAACGTCCTCTATGGGCTAAAACAGCGCCCACATCTCAGGTTCATGAATAACATGATGTAGGAGGACAACTTTTAAAAAGTAACGAATTGCTGTCCCTCGGCTAATTTGGGGTTGTCACAGTAACAGGCACCCCTGCCTCCTTAGATCTCTAAATATATCTGCAGGTGTCTGTGGGGGGCTAAGGAGCACAGCAGGGAGGTGGGTGTCAGGCCCTGCCTGGAAGGGGGAGGGCACTGAGGTGGGGGGGTGGGAGGGGTGGGGGGCAGAGATCTGCCTGTCAGGCTCCAGTCAGGACACCAAGGCCCTGCAGGAGAAAGCCCTGAGGCTGCGGCCTCTCCAGGGCTGTCAGCAGCTTTCTCAAATAGCAAGGAAAAGGGACGGTTAGACATGACAAGCCGCTGAGCATCTGAGGCCAAAAAAACATTACCCAGAGTCCTATGCTGAGCGGAAGCACTGTTAATGCAAGAAATAAAATTCAGGAGCTGAAAACAACACATCGTCTGACAAAACGTGAAAAATGATCAATGCGGCTGTATCACATGTTTAAAAATTCTTTGACAAAGCCTTTGACCAGCTTCTTGAAGAATTTGTGTTACAGTACAACAAAAGGACTTTCCACTATAAAATATTTGGTTATTAGGCTCATCTGTGCTCTTCTATTCTCAGTTTTCTTCTGTGCTAAAGTGAGCTCAGCTCTGCTCAGCCTATGTCCTACAGAGAGGCTGTCGACACACGCCATCACCCAGCAGACAAGTCTGGACCTGGTGTTTCCACAGACGGTGGAATTTCTCTCTGACATATGCACCACCACTCCATTCTACCCTTTCCCACAGCGTAGAGGGAGCCAGTCTACAGCACTGGGGGGGAACCCTCCAATCTTTTCAGGTAGTGGGGGCGCCCTCTACCACCTGGGGTGCCTCTACTTTTGAGAGGCAGTCCTGGGCAGTGTGGGATGGCTCACAGCCTAAAGCTGGTGTCAGTGCTCAGATGCAGGGAAACACCGTTCTTACAATCCTACATGCATGTTGTACATGCATTGATTTTATTGCTAATCAATGTTGATGACAGGAGTCATTAATATTTGATCAATGCTATGAGACAGATTGTCTGTGCTGTGGTTAATATTAGACTTAATATTGGAAAAATCAAAAATGCACCTGACTACCACAGGCACAATTCTTCCTGCAAGGAAAGTGTAACAGTGACACAAAATAAACCCTTTTGTTAAAACTTTCAGATACAATTCAGTTCCATAACACTGTAAAGAGCTTTGCATTTAAGCTGTTAAATGTACAAAAGCCATATTGTATTCCGCAAAACTGCTGAAGGAGCCATAGAAAAGGAACGTGTTACAAACAGGCAGAAATCACAGCAGCATGTTGTTTAACCTCTGGGCTTTAAAAAGTATATCAGCTTAGGGCCTCTTCAAGAAAATCCTTTGGTGATTTATAGTTACAGGGGATATAAGCTATGAACTTTTTTTTTTCTTTTCAAATATCAGCAGTGAAGAGTTTGTAATACCTTTATATCCAACCAACTCCTCTCAAACCAGCTCTGTAGTATTTTGATCCTTTCTTTCACTCTGGCCTTTTGCACACTGCCACTACCATTATGTTTCAGAATGTTAATTTATCAGCAGATGCCCTTATCCAAGCATACTTACAGTCTTGGACAGAACCTCCAATCTCAGACATTATGTAAACTGCTTGAGATGTGATTTTTATTGAAGTTGAAAGTCTAACAGTCTAGATCCCAGTTAGGGTTTACAGAGTCCCACAGAGTGAGCCAGGACCTAGAGTAGCCCCTTCTCTGCGGGCTGTGGGCTTCACGCTGGGGTTGACTACTCTCTCCTCTGTAGGCCCGGTGCTTCCCACAGGCCCGGTTATCCGCGTGTGGCCACTCACAAAGACAGGAGTTTTTGTCAGCCTCTCAGTCCCCTGTGGCCCCAGCACTGCGCAAACAAGACCTCATCAATTGTCACTGCGGGAACAAACATCTGCAGCACTTTGGGTTACACTAACTCACGCAATCTCAGCGGAGACCTTTCTCTACAGGGAAAAGAAAAAAAAAACACAGTTGCCCTGAAGAATAAGAGTGCTGACAGAAAAAGCTGAAGCTACCTTCTGTGCCAGAGAACCAACTCTTTCTTGTGCCAGACGCAGAACTACCCTGGTCTGGAAACTATCCAGGACTTTGTGCTGTCCTCTTCCTTTGTACTCTCTGCTATTAATCAATCCCCCTCCTTGAATTATGTTTATAGTCTGAATATTTAAATGCCCAAATGTTTAAGAAATGGCAACGCCTGAAAGCAGAGAGGCACTTGACTTGGCTTGAACGGAGAGGCTTGTAGGCAAAGATTTACCACTCGGTGGAAGGCCGACTACAGACTACACAATAGGATCAGAAATTACTCGCTGGGAGAGGCTGAGCTCTCTGGAACAGCGCACAGTAACAGACAGGAAATGAGTGATGGGGCAGAGACAGCGAGGTCTCCTCTCAACACGCCAGGACAGGAGCTGGGGAGCCCTTGGCAGTGCTTAGGGTCCCGTCTGCCACCGTGGTGATATGTCTTTGTGTGAACGGCATCATGGGGGATAAAGGGGAGTTCCAGCCAGACATACACAACCAGACAACACAGAAGGGCCCTATTCATCATCAAGACCTACGCTCTCAAAAAGAATGGAAGTACATCCTTCATTGCACTAGCATTGGGAGAATCTAAAAACATCACAACAAGATAATCCTTAAATTACTGCCTTGTTTGGAGCAGATTTACAGTATGTACAGCAGGAAATAAATACCCTTTACACTGCAGAACAACACAAAGGTCAGACTCCCAAATCCTACAGTAAATCAGGCCGTATACAGGACATTTGTAGCGTTACATGATTTTGGTTGGGCTGGTGCATGCTCCTTGGTGATTTGCACACTGAAAAAGGAAATGTAAGATTGTTGGCACCGAAGGCCTCAGGGCTTTAATTATTCTTGTTTTCCCACAGGATGCTGTTCTCAAGTTTAATTATGATGTCTTAAAGAAACATATAAAAAGAGAGGTGTGGAGAGGCAGCTCATGAATCACACGGTACATTCCAGCGTGCGCAACTACAGGTTCAACACAAAATAATTAAATCCCACAGAGATCCCTCCTTCTCTCCTTGCTTGGTCTGCACCAGATGTTACGTGCCCTCACTCTCTAATCGGACACTGAATGCTCAATCTGAATGTGCCTACAAATATGAAATCACTGCCTAGACCCCTAAATGTTTTATTAGTAGGAAGGACAGGAAGATATGAAGGAGAATGTGTGACTGTATTTTCAGTCTTCTTCAAAAGGAACTCTATTACTGTAATATGGCCTGAAAGCAGAATGGATCAAATATTTCCCACACATTATGTGAGCAAGACTGCAATTACATTCTTCACAAAGTAATGCTTGTAATTAAACTAAATAAAACACCAGGCCATTTTACACTG
Organism: Megalops atlanticus; assembly: GCA_019176425.1. Classification (NCBI taxonomy): domain Eukaryota; kingdom Metazoa; phylum Chordata; class Actinopteri; order Elopiformes; family Megalopidae; genus Megalops; species Megalops atlanticus. The sequence continues at coordinate 29,913,657 of CM032883.1, read as the reverse complement.
GATCTTGCCCTGTCCTGTAGTCTTTCCTCCCAACCCCTTGTGTACGAGTCTTGGTTTTTGTCCCCTCCTGTGGAACATCACAGGTAATAAAGTGAAACCTAATCCCCTACAGTGTTAGATTATGCTCAGGTTCATATATGGCTTTAATGTCAGCAATGATCTCCAATAATCAACTTGCATTGTTTATCACACTCTTGGCAGTGTTTGGCACAGCCCCTGATGGTTGCGTGATCCTGCAGGCTTGCAGCACTCCAGAGCAATCTGTACTGCTGAGTGGAACACATCCCTTCGGGTGACATACAGATGTATGACATGTCATGCAATAAAAACACACAGGCATAGCAAGGGCCTTCTGGGTCTGAAGCCTGTCCTGATACACACCTGTAACAGAATAGGTGAACATCACAAGGCTCTAAAGTTCTGACACTTTTGTGCTGAGATCAGCACATTGGGCTTGACCTTCCAAAACAAAGGCCAGATCAGTTTTATATTTGCATTACATTCATTTAGCAGAATAGAGCACAATAGAACCTAAGTGTATCCATTCAAGTTGAATGAGCAATAGTGTCAGACCAGGCTAACCACACACCCAGACCAGTGAGTGTGAGCATAACACTATAACTACCACAAGTTAACTTGAGCAACCTGACTAGATAAGGGAAGCCAAGTATACTACCATACATCAGTCACTAGATCTAGTTTTTATTCCAAATCACAAAGAGAGGAACCAGTTTACTCATCATATCTGATTGCATTACTCATTGTTTTTCTCTTACTGAAATGAGCTAGTGATGACCTCCAGCTATACATTTTGAGTTCTCCAGGCAGGCACACCACTCCACCATGAATGTATTGGAATAAAAGGGAGGATCCACCAGCATGTCAGTGTGGCCCTGGAGCAGCAGCCAGAGAGGGGAAGGCAGGAATGAAAAACAAAGGCCAGGCCTGAGCGTCTGTCAGTGGGAAACGTCCCAGACGCTGACTGACTGGACGGATTAGGGGCTGCAGGCAGAGAGAGACTTGGCTCTGCAAACAACAGCCTGAGAATGCCGGGGCTTCTGTGTGCTCAGGTAAGCTCACCTGAATGCGGACGAGGCGGAGAAGATGGGGGGGGGGAGAGAAGGCCGATCCTGAGACAGGAGCCTGCCCCCACCTCCAGCCTGGCTTCCCCTCAGCGTAGCCACCGCCGCAATTCCTGACCCCTCCCTCCACCTGCGTTTCTGCTCTGGGCAACGCAGGTGAGCGGCTCCGCCAGGAACGAAAACCCGGGACCAAAAATGCTGATGTTTACCGCGTTCATGCTGCTTTCAAAACCCTGACAGTCTTGACAAATGTGCTGACACGCACGTCTCACAGTCTGTGACCTCTGTGACCTCATCTTTCAGCATCCCCCCCCTTTTTTTGAGGTGGTAAATTTACCAGTTCTGTTTCTGGGACATGCCACAACTCCATTAATTGGAGACATCAGAGAAAATGGCTTCACATGACAAACTAAACCTTCCTGACTAAACACCTTATAACTGTTTGCAAAATGTCTCCATGCACAAATGAGAACGAAATACATGTTTCTCTGACTTAATGTGTTTGTACTTCCCAGAGGGGCAGAGAGAGCAAAAAGTCAAAAAGTCCCTTAGACTAACATGGTGAGCTATCTACTGCAATCCACGTCATGCAAAAATGTATGCGTGTCAGACATTTGTTATTTAGAGGAGCGATTGCGCCAATGATATTTGCATTTAAAGAGCTCACGCAGTCTCTTTGTGTCAGTAATCCTTCGTAAGCCACATTTTATTACAGCCTACATTAAGGATTTTAGCTGTGGTGTCATTTGTCAAGCTTTCAGGCAGCCAGGCAATGCCCGGTGTTCTCCCCCTGCCGACCTGATACCTTTCATTTCGAGGGGCCATTCCAATTCTGCGTTCAAACTCAACAGAGGAGTTATTTAGCACCCCAGTCAATGTTGCCAGTTAGAAAAAATCAAAGCCACTTGGCAGCTGCCCAGACCTGAGGAGGTCAAAGGTCACCACCAGATTTTTTGAGCAGGGCTATGCCAACAAAGGGCTCCTCTGGGGACGTGCCAGCCCCGGCCATTAGTGCCAGCCGTAAGAGAGCGCGTCTGAGCGTTCCAGCTATCTGACAGCCCTTCACTGCGGATGCGCACCATTTCATCAGCCAGCAGGAAAACATACACCCGACCTCATTTATAAATTACTCATTTATCAGTTTTCATTAAGAAAATGGCCTCAAAAAAAGAAACAAAAAGGCTTCAGACTTGACAGAACGAACAAGCCTGTGGAGTTACGCCAAAACAAGAAAAATATCGCCATGGGCAAATGATTTTGTGAGAGATCCCCCATTAAATGAAGACATTTCATCACATGGTAATGATAAGCCTACTTTGGATACATTTCATACATCAAACACCTGTCATAATCTTCTGTACAGATTGCAAGAGGGGGATTTGGGTCTTATTTGGTGAGAGACTGGTAATGCTAAAGCAATCAAACACAATTTTTGAAAAGGAGCCATTTACAATCAAATTGTCACAGTCACAGCTGCCATTTTCCAGAGGCAGTTTAAAGAAAGAAAGAAATAAAATTAACTTCAGCCAATGTGGAGAAAATAATGTTGACTTTATCTCCTTGGCATATTGCGGATGAATAAGCAGAATAAGCATTTTAAGACACCGCCTAGAAATTAATAAATGAGTGAACGTGTTGGCACTTTAAAACACCAATGCATCAAATGCACTTAAAGGCTTTTCTATTAATGAGTGAGCAATTTTCCTGAAAATTATAATCTGCGCACAGCACATTGATTTGTTGGCTCATTTAATGGCTCACAGGGTATTTAAGCTTTGAAATAATACTGATTGCATGACAGTTTTTATTTATATACACTTGGTATTTTATTTACATTGAGGATAATGCGGATTAATCTGACATGGGAGTTTTGCCTATGGTAAGATATACCTCCTACCCAGTAGGTTCACCTTTTCAGATGTGTTGGCATATTTACAAGACCAGCTCTGTCCAAAGATCAAGCTTTGTTTCCCTCACACACACACCTATAGACACGCAGCCTGTGTAAACAAACACACTCTCACTCTCTGACACACAAATGCACTCAATTACAAATTCCAAAGAGCAATAAAACCTTCACACAATTTGATATTCACAGAATCAAAGGCATCTCTACGCCCGACAAGTTTACTCTTCTCTATGTAAACAAAAAGTTTGCTAGAACATTTTTGAGCATCGACTTCACTGCCTTGCAATATCCAGGCTCCACAAACACGTCTGCTGGGGAACACAATATGTTCGGCTACAGGAAAGTGGCGGCGAACAGCTGTGCAGCAGTAACGATGTGTTCCTCCTCCTCCGTGTTGCTTTTCAAAGGGACAGAGACGCTACCTGGGGATTTAGGATATCCGACAGCAAAGCTCCAAGCCTTACAAAAACAAGCAAGAGTGAGAACTTCACAAGAGCTGAGGAGGCAGATCCTCGTGGGGTTGAATTTGAGGTGAGCGTATCTGACTACGTGCGCACACTCATTCCGTGCAAATTCGCCAGACCGCAGCTGGAGTGGAAGTGGAGCGTGGAAGTTTCTCTATAAGATGTTCAAAAGCAGCATGTTCCTGGATACAGCTGCTAAAAAACATTGACTGTGGTTTAAATAAATACAAAAATGCAAAGCATACACACTGCTGCTGGAACCATGCACCACCGCAACCACCGAGCCCTATGTCTATAGTCAAATCTTGATTCTGACTGGATTATTCCTCAAGTATGCTACAAAGAGTCTGGATCCAGAGTCTCTCAGCATTTCACAGTATCTCAGATACTTAGGGGCTTTATTCTGAAGTGAGCCCAGATTGCATCTAACCGCAGAGTACTTTGTCCTCATCTTTGAGCAAAGAATTTGAGCAGCCTAAAGACAGGATATGAGTTTAGCGGTTGCAAAATTGTAACACTTCAGAACAGTCAAAGCTGTGCACAAAACATGTCACAGTTAGACTGAACTTGAGCCCAAGGACCTCTGTCTGTCTGACCCTTCCTGTCTGCTCCAGAGATTCCTAACCATGGATACCCACTGGTCTTCAGATTAAAACTGTTGGGCTGTCCGCATTTCAAGGGCAGCATCATAAATCCAGACCCAGATAAATCCAGAAAAGAGAGAGAAGGGCTACCAGAGAAGGAGCAAGGGTATTACAGATGCAGGAATGAAGAGCTTACTGAGGGAAGAATAATGAAACATTACAACTGTGAATGAGCCTGGGCCATCAACCAGTGCCTGCGATCAGATATCTTCATTCAGACCCCTCTTCACACCAAAGGAGCAACATCCACCCACCCCCTCAAAATCCTCTAATTAGCTCCACTTCTCCAGCCTTTAGGAGAAGTCGATTGTTGTTAACCTTTAGATTACAGTCGTGAACCTGCACATTACCATGTGCTGGCACAGGAGCGGGAAAAAAAAATGTGTTTAGG